>ML058448.1:0-660053 GCA_003013855.2 Liriodendron chinense
GACTCGGTGGTTTGACTCGGTGTTTTGACTCGACGGGTTGACTCGACGGGTTGACTCAGCGGGTTAACTCGACGGGTTGACTCAGCGGGTTAACTCAGCGAGTTGACTCAGTGAGTTTGACTTTTTTTTTTGGTCTTTTTGACTGGACTTTTTTATGGGGGGTTTTTCAGGGTGGTGTTTAGGACTGGGTTGACTGGGTTCAGGCTTGAACTGGGCTATGGAATGGGGCTTACAAGGGTGAGTTTGGCTGAGTTTGGACTTGGGATTTGGGGGTATGGTCCTCCGTTCAACCAGCTATCTCTACCAACAGTGTAGCCGAAGGTGGGGTGTCTACAGAGTTAAACTGAGTTGAACTGAGTCAAGTTCAAATGAGGTTCAAGTTGAGCTCGGGTCAGCTTGAAACTCAACTCAAAATCTTTCGAGTACCCAAAAAATAGCTCGACTCGGTTTGAACCCAATATCAAACCGAGTTGAGTCAAGGTTTTTCGAGCTAAGTCGAGTGAGTTAATCGAGCTTACTCGACTTGTCAACAGCCTTACCCATGGGTGATCAATTCTCTAGTTGAAACCCACGGTGTGAATAAACACCAACAGCATCAAGCGTGATTTCTTGTGACCGTACTGCATATAGAGCTTTTGCACTCCGTGGACCATTCAACTTAGTAGCCGGTTGTGATTTTTAAAGGTTGCTGAGGATAATGGTCCATGGCTTTAGTTATAGGTGGGAGGCTTTTCTTAAGGATAAAAGTGCCTTTCTACCAATTTTTTAATCTTCATGTCATGTTATAAGATGCTCCAGCCACTGCAAAGTGGCTCTAAATGGGACACCTAGAACATGGTTGATTCTCTGCAACACCTTACACAACAAGTAAGTTCCTGAGCTTTTTGAGGACCCGCTGTGATTTTAATCTGAAATCCATTCCATCCATTAAGTGCGCATTATCTTGTTTCCCACAGAGCATAGAAATCAGATTGATTCAAACGCAGGTGGACCTCACCTTTGGTAACGAGGTAGAATCACGCATAAGGCTCATTGCTTGCATTTATGGCATCCGTCCTATCCAGCAGCTTTGCTCCAAAAATTATAGCGATCAAACCATCATGTCAGCTGCTAAATAAATTTGGAGGTTTTTGTGTGGTGGTTAATTATTTTCTTCAGTTTTAAGCGGATTGGCTGGTGCACCCTACACCAGCGAGGGTGCTGGTGTAGTGACGTCATCAAGTTCTGTGGGTCCCACCATGAGATACTTGTTATATCCAAACCGTTCGTCCATGTTTTGGGATCATTCTAAGGCTTGACCCAAAAACTAAGACAGATCCAAGGATCCAGTGGACCACATTGCAGAAAGCAGTGGGAGATTGAACGTATACCATTGAAACCTTTTTGGAGGTCCCAGAAGTTTTTGATCAGTCTGATATTTATTTTTACCCTTCATCCAGGTCTGTGTGACCTTATGAACAGTTTGGATGACAAATAAACATCATGGTGGACCCTGGGTATGTTTTAACGGTGAGAATCATTGTCCCCACTGTCTTTATTGGTGTGGTCCACTTGAGTTTTGGATATGACTCATTTTAGGTATCATGCACTAAAATTATCTCGCCAAATGGATGGACGGTTTGGATGTACTAAATACATCATTGTGGGGTCCACAGGACCTTAATCTTCTTTGAACCGTTCGTACAAACACGGTGCTCGAGGACTGCACACTCGCTTTGCGTCCGCCACGTCCCTACACCAGCAACGTAGCTGGTGTAGGGTGCACCAGCCAATCTGTTTCCCTTAATGACGGGTAAGCTAAATTTTTAGAGCATCCCATCATCATGGGGGCTCATTGAATGGGCAGGTTGGATGGAATACAAAAGATGGTCCCACACAAGTATAAGCACCTGAATTGGCATAGGATATATGTGTGGGGCCGAATGGGCAGGTTGGATGGAATACAAAAGATGGTCCCACACAAGTATAAGCACCTGAATTGGCATAGGATATATGTGTGGGGCCATATGGTGGACGGTGCAGATTAGTTGAATGGTCCATCCCATGCACACATATCACAATGTGTGTGCATATGCTCAATGTACTTTAGAACACGTTACACATGTAAAATAAAGAGAAATTTCCCACTGTAAACTCTTCTTTTCACCCACCAGCAAAAGTTAATCCTCAAAAGTATTATTTCCCTACTCTAAACTTTTGAAAAATTGTCGGACGAAAATACCCTTTCATCCTCCTTCACAGTCGTATTCCTCGTCCGTCTTCCTCCACCAGCGTCCGTCGTCACCTACCTCCTCCGTCATCTTCCTTAGCCATCGTCTTCCTCGTTGGAGAGGTCGTCTTCATTGTTCGAACGGCTGAAAATGGCTCACACATCCAAGCGTCGAAAAGGTATGCTAATATAAGTAAAAATGTGAAATGGATTGTGAAGTGTTTATGAAAATGTGAAAATGAAAGTGGAAATACTAATGGAGGTGGGAATGGTAGTGAATGTGAAATGTTTGTGAAAATATGACAATGGAGGTGAAAATGAAATGGAATGTGAATGTGAAGTGTTTGTGAAAATGTGACAATGGAGGTGAAAATGAAATGGAATATGAATGTGAGGTGTTTGTGAAAATGTGACAATGGAGGTGAAAATGGAATATGAATGTGAAGTGTTTGTGAAAATGTGACAATGGAGGTGAAAATGGAATGGAATGTGAAGTGTTTGTGAAAATGTGAAAATGAAGGTGGAAATGCTAATGGATATGGGAATGGTGGTGAATGTGAAATGATTGTAAAAATGTGAAAATGGAGGTTAAAACCCTCTGTGATCGGCCTAAAAATCGTTGTGATCGGTCAAAGCCACTAGTGACCCACTGTGATCGGTCAAAATGACCCGCTGTGATCGATCAAACTTCGTTGTGATCGGTCCGATCACAGTGAAATCCGGTGAAAATGACCCGTTGTGATCGGTCAAAGTCCGAATTCGCCCCTGTGATCGGTCAAAGCCCACAGTCAATTCTGCCCTTGTGATCGGCCATTTTCGCACCTGTGATCGGCCAAATCCTCTGTCATCGGTCAAAATGACCGATCACAGTGAAATTTGCCCCTGTGATCGGTCAAATGTATGTTTCCATGACTGTTCCTCAGAGTGCTTTGGTGGGTGAACCAGGGTTTACGAAACTGTAACCTTGAAAAATAAGGATCCTTATTCAACAATCAACACCATTCTCCATGATTTCTTTGATATGATATTAAGAGTGGTTCTTATTGATGTGTGTTGTACGTGTGAAACATGGAAGTACTTCTGCAAATAAAGTAGTCTTTCCACATCAAAGAATGAAATGTGAAGGATGCTGAACCATTCATTATTGCTCAATGGTGCATGGTGATCATAAATTTCATTTACAAGCCTATCTATCTTATATTATTTTGTAGCTGATATGCCCCTGATTATTTATTTTCATTGTTATAGCACTTCTTTAGAACCCCAAGTTGATTTTCATTGTTATTTTCATTTACATTCCTCGTGTTTGATTTCATTTTCTTGCAATTAAAGGGAAAGGAAAGAAAACCCATGCAATATTTGAAAGAGATAGCACAGCAGTGCATTTTGCTTAGCTTTTATGATTATTTTGTTTTATTTTCGATGGATTTTGATATCTGCCCATTTGATCGGCCAAATCCAACTGTGAATGACCGATCACAGTCAACTTTGCCTCTGTGATCGGTCAATAACCCCTGTCATCGGTCAATCTGACCGAACACAATCAAATCTGCCTCTGTGATCAGTCAATATGCCTCTGTGATCGGTCAATCTACCCCTGTGATCGGTCAATATGCCTCTGTGATCGGTTAATCTACCCCTGTGATCGGTCAATATCTACCCATGTGATCGGTCAATCTGCCACTATGATCGATCAATCTGCCCCTGTGATCATCGAACAAAGGCCTCTGTGATCGGTCAAAGGCCACTGTGAAATTGGCCCTTTGTGATCGCTCAAATCCCAAATTGATCGATCAAATTGATCGATCACTACCGCTGTGATTGGTCAAAGCCCACTGTGATCGGTCAATTTGACCGAGTACGGCGAGAATTTTCCTCTGTGATTGATCGATCATTTTGACTGATCATAGTGTAAATCATTGACCGATTACAGTGGCCTTTGTCCGATTTCTTAGTACGAATGACTTTGTGATCGATCAAATTGACCGATCACAGTGACAAATGTCCGAATCCTTAGTACAAATAACACTGTGATCCGTCAAAATGACCGATCACAGAGGCAATTTCTCGTTGTACTCGGCCAAATTGACCGATCACAGTGACAATTGACCAAATTCTGCGTACGATTTACACTGTGATCGGTCACAGTGAGTATATTTGGTGTTGAAAATTTATAATTGTTTTTGTTTTTGTATTTATAACTGTTACATAGGTGATTTGAAATTTACATGTGTGATATTTTTTGTGTGCAGGAACCGAAGAAATCCCTAACATATCAGCAAAATGCGGTCTGACTTGGTGGTTTAAGGGTGGTGTCAAGGCTGGAATATTGAGTAATGAGCGGAGGATAAGGCTGTTTAGGCAGTCCCCATTCGAATTTCTGTTAGACCTGAAATCCTTCAGATATTTAGGAGCTCTCGGACATATCCTCTTTTTGAGACATAGAGGGGAAATTGGTGACCTCGTCTTCAAAATTAGGGGAAACTTATTGAGGTTTACTGAGATGGACTTCGCCCTTATAACAGGGCTGAAGTCCGGAGACCTCACAATTCCGGAATTAGGTGCTGTTACAAAAAACTCAATTAAAGAAAAATATTTGGCGAAGCAGTATCCGATATTGAAATAACATCTAGGAGATGTGTTCAACAAGATTGTCAAGAGTAAAAAGCACGAGGATGTTGTTAAAGTTGCATTATTAATGTGTGTAGAATGGTTCGTTCGAGGGACTGGCAGCAAATATCATTGTAAGCATGAATTTATCCAGTTGGTTGACAATTTGGATGAGTTCAACAGGTATCCCTGGGGTAGTCTCGCATTCCAGAGTATGACCGAAGGGGTACTAGCAGCGGTGCAGACATCGCGTGAATGCGGGCCCACTTACAATGTTTATGGATGCATGTTTCCTCTGCAGGTAAGGGTTGTTATATCTAGTCTTTTAACTAATGCATTTATTTAGTCCACTATATAGTCTTTTAATCCTGTTCGATTTCATGTGATTATAACAGATATGGGCTCTCAAAAAAATCGTGGCCCTAAGAAGGAGTGTGAAGTCATATGTTTCTTCTAGAATTCCACGCTTCAATCAATATGAAGACTGGTATGGATGGAGGCACAACACAATATACGACATCATTGTGAATGAAGAAGTAAGTGCAGTATTCCATCTATTTTATCGTTTAACATATCATGTATGTTTTGATATATTGAGATTGAAGCAATTTATTTTTTTCAGTCAGAAATAGTTGGGACTTTGGAAACCCACCAGGGAAGAGCTGAAGTTGGAGGCTGTTCGTCTGGTTTATGAAAGAATTCAGGTAAAAAGTTTAACATTGGGCATCGTTGATTTGAGAGGAAGTGATGACGTGTCTCAATTCCATGACAAGTGGGCATCATTTTTTATTATTTTCAGGGAATTGAGGATAGTTTTGTTTTAAGGAGTACAGAAATTCAGAGCAAAAAGTCAAGAGATAAAGAAGAGGATGAGGATGAGGATGAGGATGATGATGGAAAGGGAGAAGATGGTGACGGAGAAGATGAGGATGATGAAAATGAAGAAGATGATGATAGAGAAGATGGGAAGGAAGGAGAAGCTGGGACAAATGAGAATGAGGGAGAGGAAGAGGGAGAAGAAGAGGGAGAATGAAATGATGAGTTAGAAATTATAGAAAAACATAAGAAAGAGAGGAAGAAAAGGAAGAAGGAGAGAGAAGAGTTGAAGAAAGAGATAGATGAATTAAAGAAAGAGATAAAAGAATTAAAGAAAGAAAGGAAAGAGTTCAACCGAGTGATAGAAGAATTAAAGCAGCATACAAAAGAATTCAACAAAGCGAGGGAAGATTTAACAAAAGAGCTAGAAATTTTAAGGATGGAGAGAGAAGAGTTGAAGAGGGAGAGAGAAGATATAAGGAGGGAGAAAGAGGAGTGAAAGAAGGAGAGGGAAGAATTAAAATCGAAGAAGGTGTAAATGTATTGTTTTTTTTTAAAATATATTTTGTAGTAATGTATTATTTATTGAAGTATGCTATGTTTTGATATATTAATTTATTGTGATTGGTTCTGTATACTTGAGTAGAAAGCCGCTAGTTCGTCTATTGCGGCAGAGGTCGAGAAGGAAGCCGCTAGTCCTATAATTCAAGGGAGACCTAAAAGGCACTTGAAGCCTTCTTGGTGCAAGAGATCTCCTTTTGTACCTATGTCTGCTATTGAATTAACTCCCAGCGTATTTACCGAGACCAAAGAAGCAAGAGACCTCATTACTTCTCCGATACCATTACATTTACAGATGGATCCATTTAGGGAGCTATCAGAGGAGAAAATTATGGACTTGCGTACTTGGTATGATACAAATAAAAATGAGGTAGCGGGAATATGGTTTAAATCAATATGGGAGAAGGATGAATGGGTTGATAGTGTTGTAAGTTTTCTCAATCTTCATAACTTGATTTACATGTACATTTATTTACCTCGTAGAGCTAAATCATTTTCGTTTGTTAGGCGATGGACAAATATATTGAATTTTTGGACAGAAGGAAGGATGAGTGTCCAACAGCATATCCTCAGGATCGCAAATTCTGCCCCATATTTTTTTCGATAATTGTGCGACAAACATGTCCTAGTAAAATTGTATTTCTACTTTCAATTTTTTTGACATTTGTACTATTGCTTTTGACAGACATGTCTTAAAAATCTTTTGCCTAAATTAAAGAAATATCAAAACGACCCAGAGCGTATGATAAAACTTCTAGAGAAAGACTGTAGCTTTAGCATTGCAAAAGAGCGCATTGAGACGAAGGCTATGTGGAAATATGAAAGAGTAATATTTTCGTGATTGGCACTAGGTATTTCTGATTTATTTTTAAACTATGTGACATAATTGATAATTTCTTTTATTTTACATGTACAGGTATATGTACCTGTCAATCACGACAACAAACATTGGATTCTAATGATCATCCACCCCAAAGAAAGAGAGATTGTAATTTGCGATAGTCTCGATAGCAACCCGCTTCTCCAATACAAGAAAGAGATCCGGGTCATGACTGAAGGACTCCCTATTCTCTTTCATTTCACAGGAGACGCCTCCGCGTTTGACCGGCAGTGGAGCGTCCGTGCACAAGTTTATCTTCCAAAGCAGACAAATGGTAGTGATTGCGGTATATATGTAATGAAATATATTGACATACTATGCGGCGGTGTACATTTTGTCAAATAAACAGTTCGACAACACTCAACTATTCAGGGATTCATTGGCGTTTGACTGTTTGAGTATTCATGATTAGGCATGGGAGGGAGCGAAAATTTTGTATAACTGTATTTTATACTACTGTAACATATAGGTGGGGAAAATGTGAATGAGTTATGAAATGGTTTACAAGTGAATGGTTTGTGGAATGGTTTGTTGAATTTTGTGTGAAAAATGATTGGTTTACATGTGAATGGTTTGTTGAATGTGAATGATTATTGAAGTCAAAATAACACTGTTACAGCGACAGCGACAAGTTCCATCTATAATCGGTCATTTTGACCGATGACAGTGTCATTCGTACTCAGAATTCGGCAAATGTTACTGTGATCGGTCTAATTAACCGAGTACAGCGAGAATTACCTCTACAATCGGTCATATTGACCGATCACAGTCTCATTCGTACTAAGAAATCGGTCAATAGTCACTGTGATCGGTCAATTTGTCCGACTACGGCGAGTTTGCCTGTCATCGGTCATTCCTCTATGATCGGTCATTTGACCGATCACAGTCTTATTCGTACGCAGAATTCGGCCATTTGTCACTGTGATCGGTCAATTTGACCGAGTACAGCGAGAAATTGCCTCTGTGATCGGTCATTTTGACCGATCACAGTCTTATTCATACTCAGAATTCGGCCATTTGTCACTGTGATCGGTCAATTTGACCGAGTACAGCGAGAAATTACCTCTATGATCGGTCTTTCCTCTGTTAACGGTCATTTTAGCCGATCACAGTATCATTCGTACTCAGAATTCGGTAAATGTTACTGTGATCGGTCAAAATTGACCGAGTACATCGACAAGTTCCCTATGTAATTGGTCATTTTGACCGATCACAGTGTAATGCATACACAGAAAGCGGTCATATGTCACTGTCATTTTGACCGAGCATAATTGACTAAATTGACTGAGCACTTTGTCATTTACAAAGTGCTAAGGTCAATATTACGAAAATTCCAAATTACCAACATTCCAAGTAACTAACATAAAAAGAAGATTCCAACTAACATTAAAAACATTCATATTATTACATTCAAATAATCAAACATCATGCATCTGCTAGTGGAAACTTGCACTTTCGTCGATTATGCCCTATTCGTTTACACCTTCCGCACTTTACTGTTTTCTGTTCTTCTCCGCGTGACGGAATTCTCATCTTCTTTGGTCTTCCGGATGACCTTTGTTGTTGTGGGGGTTTAATTGTAGCACAATACTTCCAGAATTTGTCTGATATTTCCCATTCACTCTTGTCACGTACTGGGTACACCGGTTCATTAAAGCTAATCCGATAATTTTCGACCGTATAAAATGGGGAGCAGTACTTGTAATGAGGAAGATTATAACTTATACATGCTGAAAGAACATGCAAACACGGCAACCCTTTTACGTCAAACTCACGGCATGTACACGAAAGCTCGTTGAGATTAACTTTGTCATTATATTTATCCTCAATATAATACTCATCTCAAGAAATCAGCATGACAACGGGAATTGCGCGCCTTCTCTAGAAAATCCGTTAGTTGTTTCTCCGCCCAATTTGTCAAAGGTCCAGTAAATGATGAGATAGATTCACTTCTCTTGTAGAACATTTCTTGAATCTTCAATCTGACCGTCTCTATCAATATGGTCACCGGATACTCTCTTGCTTCTTTGAATAGAGCATTAACGCACTCCGATATGTTAGTAGTAACCAAGTTGAATATTTTTCCTGGAAAATGCGAAGATGCCCATCTTTCATATCCTATTTCTGTCAACCATGCATGTACTGGTGGGTTAGCCATTTCTATTTTGCGCATTACTTTTTCAAACTCAGCCTTCTTGCACGTCTTTACAGCCTGCCAATATATTGTTCCAACGACTTATCTTTAAATGTGTCAACCAAGTTTCTGTAGATATGGTAGGCGCAGTAGCCATGGATCGCATATCGAAAGACTTAGGGGACTTCTTTCATTAAACCTTTATGTCAGTCAGATATAATGAAAGACCCGGAAGATACCCTAACGTATTATTCAGGTGGGAAAGGAACCAATTCCAACTGCTGCTGTTCTCTGATTCCCCGATACCAAATGCTACCGGTACGATATGATTGTCTCCATCCAAGGCTGTTGTCACGAATAGAACACTTTTATATTTACCTTTTAGGTGCGTCCCGTCGATGGCCAATACCCTTCGCAAAGTAGTTTGAAAACTTCTAGCACACTGTCCAAGTGTAACAAAACATCTTTCGAACCTGCTCGTCTTTGGGTTAACGAGCACAGCCGTCACCGTTCCTAGGTTTGCCCTCCTTAGCTCGTGTAAATAGGCTGGGAGTTGATTGTATGAATCTTCGTAAGATCCCATTACACGCTTGATTGTGATCTCCTTAGCCAGCCATGCCTTCTTGTAGCTGATAAGAATATTATATTTCTCGTGCATAGCTAATATTATGTCACGGGGCCTTAATCCCATGCTCTGCTCAATACGATTAACAACCAACTCGCTGGCTAACTTACTACTTGCTTGCCGGTGATCGCTCTTCATCCAGGACATGCCACATGTGTGTTTTGACGTGTAATTCTTTATCTTGAATATCCCCGCATCATTCGCGCTAGATGCATGAACCCTCCATTGACAATTATCTTCAAAACATATCACGGTAAATCTCTTGGACGATGAATACAAGACTCTATATTGAAAGTTTTGGCGAATTGCGAATTGGCTCAAAACATACCGGTAGTGCGCCTTGTCCTTAAACGTTTGTCCAACTGCTATCTCAATCGTGTCATCAAATGAATCTGCATATTTTGACAAATCAGCATTGATTAATACATCATCATCAAATGGCACATTAACTAGACCGGTCATGAAGTTTGATGTTTGAGGCAGCTCAAGCAATGGATTCTCACTTAGACGTATACATTCATCACCAGTGGTGGAGGATGAAGTTACATGATCTCTTGTACGTAAAGGTGATGGTGAAAGAACATGTGAGGACGAAGGCACATCTACTCTTATAGGTAAATCTACTCTTATAGGTAAAGGTGAGGATAAAGGAACTCCTACTTTTGTAAGTACAGGTGACGTCGTATATTCACATTTCAGGCTAAGGTCAGCTGCCCAGCTAACTCCATGTTCCTCACACGGATTTCCCATTGCGGGGGTATCATGTTCAACGACGGCATCAGATTCAACACCATTCCAACCAATGGGGTCTTCGTGTAATGTCTCATTAATGCGATCCATTGTCTCTATGATTAACGGCACGTATGTATTCGGATGCTCCGACTGTGCTGCCAAGAACACTCGCATGTCTTCATCATCTTCGATTTCAGATGGAGGGATTGATTGGTTTGAGCATGGGTACATGACTTTCATCCTAATATCACAATCCCTCTGTGTAGTATTCAACATCCTGTACATTTTAGAGAGGAGTTCTTCATATGTAGTCCCGACATTTAACACAACACTTTTTGACTTTCCGCCCTTATACGTGTATGCATTGTTTTCACATATTAACTCTTCATCATAAGCGCATACGATGATTCTAGAAGCCATTAACTGCAAACAAATTCGAAAAAATCTTCTTAGCGAACCGTTAAACAATCAATGAAGCCGGTCATTTTCACCAACTATAATGAATATGAAAACATACAGATTATTCTAATCAAATCTTAACACAAATTCAAGGTTCTCTCATTGAATTACACTGTATTCGCTGAAATTTCACTGTATCCAGGTGTATTAGGTAGATTTTGACTGTATTCAATGCAAATTCACTGTGAGCGGTGGAAATTTAGTACATTCGGCTAAATTGACTGATTGCTCGGTCAATTTCACTGAGTGCTCTTCCAAATTGATGGAGTGCTCGGTCAATTCGACTGACTGCTCTTCCAATTTGACTGATTGACCGTGCTCAGTCAATTTCACTGAGTGCTCTTCCAAATTGACTGAGTGCTCGGTCAATTTGACTGACTGCTCTTCCAAATTGACTGATTGTTCGGTCAATTTCACTGAGTGCTCTTCCAAATTGACCGAGTGCTTGGTCAATTTGACTGATTGCTCTTCCAATTTGACTGATTGACCGTGCTCGGTCAATTTCACTAAGTGCTCTTCCAAATTGACTGAGTGCTCGGTCAATTTGACTGACTGCTCTTCCAAATTGACTGATTACTCGGTCAATTTCACTGAGTGCTCTTCCAAATTGTACTGATGTGCTCGATCAATTTGACTGACTGCTCTTCCAATTTGACTGATTGACCGTGCTCGGTCAATTTCACTGAGTGCTCTTCCAAATTGACTGAGTGCTCGGTCAATTTGACTGACTGCTCTTCCAAATTAACTGATTGCTCGATCAATTTCACTGAGTGCTCTTCTAAATTGACTGAGTGCTCGGTCAAATTGACATTGCTTTTCCAACTTTACTGCATTCGGTGATGTTTCATATTTGCCTTACTGCTCGGTCAATTTGACTGATTGCTCGGTCAATTTGCCTTACTTGCTCGGTCAATTTGACCGTCTTCAGTGATAATGACCGAGTGATCTTTAATGTTCACTGTAATCGATGAAATTGATCGACTTCACATACATGCCCGCGAAAAAATGACATTCATGGCTAGCGCCCTCCGAAATAAGACATTCATTGTGAAACAAATAAAGATCCAACTTCATTATTGCGAAAAAACACATTCATTCTTCAATCTTACTTACCTATAGCGGCCGTTTCGGTGAGACACGAGTTCAAAGAGTAGAAGAAGAATCCAATGAGTTGAAACACGATTTCAAAAAGAAGAGAAGATGGGTTCTGAGTTATAACCGGAGAGAATACGAAGACAACATGGGTTCTTTTCTATAGTTGAAGAGAGAAAAACGAGGAAGAGAAATAGGATATTAGAAAAAGGAATGAAATTCAGCTCTTCTTTAGATAACTATTGCCAATTTAAATAACTATTGCCAAAATGCAAAGACATTCAGCTCTTCTTTAGACAAACGCAATGCATTGTCATCCCTGATCTCATCATCCTGCTCCTCACCAATAGTACATGTATATTGTTCAAATCATCTGCACCAACTATACAGTTGAAATATAACAGCATGAGTAGCCAGCTCAGTGCGAGGTCCCCTCAAGATTACATACTAACACATTAATCAAGAAGAATAAAAAAAAGTACAAAACATCCATGATGTAGTCTTTCTTAAATGCATGAATGCATGCACATGTCCCTCAGACTGGGGATGCACATCCAGCTGGAAAATGTAGTCTGGAAGTCACTAAGGACACACATCAGCCCCATAATGCAAATTCATCAATTGGTGATCCGGAAGTCACTAAGGACACACATCGGCCTCACTCAATGGTCTGGAAGTCACTAAGGACATACATCAGCCCCACAATATCACGAGTGGTCATCACCAGCAAAAATACCAAAGGTACGTGCTCTCAGTGAATGATACTCTATGGTGGTCTAGAGCCAGCGAAAATACCTCGAGAGTACGTGCTCTCAGCAACCAGACCACCAGACGGTAATATGGCTCGTTACCACACGTCCCGTCTGTGCCATGATATGCATGATTAAACCAACCATTATTATTCCAATTTACAACCAAACCAATTATGACATTTCCTTACAACTAGTGGCCTTTCATCATAATAATTCTCTAAAATATTTCCACACTAGTCCAACAAGGGACATAATCAATAATTTATCTCGCAGGACCATTGGTCCATCAAGTCCATCGGGAATCCCAACAACTCATCTCAATAGGACATTCAGCCCAACGAGTCCATATAAAGACATCATAAAAAATATTTCCATACTAGTCCAGCTAGGGGCATAATCAAGATCTCATCCCATTTAACATTTAGTCCAACAATTCCATCTAAGGACACCATCAGGAATCTTTCGAATAAGTCGCTTCCAAAGGCCATCAGTTTAAGGTCTCATCAAATATAGGTGATCGCAACTATTCAAATTCACATTCCACTTTCATATTCCAAACATGCGGAATGAAAATGACAATTTCAAAATTCGTAAACAATTCACAGTTATAAAGGAATTCACGTATAGCAAGATTAAACATATGATTTATGGCAAAATCAAACAACACAGGTAATCATGAGACAGAGTAAAATTTTCAGTATATATGAATAAAATTATTACTTAATTAACATGAAGGCGGAAAACTCAAGGGGAGGAATCATCACCTTAAGAATTGAAGCATCTTTCAATGTTGCTTGAAACATGTACACGCTCGCTAGAATTCGACCCTACCATGTTTTAGACCATTTATGCGGTTAGATTGTCATATCCATAATTTATAAGGTTAAGACCAACCCTATGCTGGTGGCTCTAAATTCAAGTTTTAGGGTTTAAATGACTTATTTAATACTTTAGGAAAGTGGTTGATTCCATGGATGTGACCCCACGTAGATTTCTAATTAAACATACTTTACATGCAGAAATGATTTTTGGCTAAGTTTGAGTCTAATTCGTGATCATAAGGGGACCAGCTTTTGGAGAAATAAAATGGTCACTACACAGACCAATGTATGGTCTTCAAAACTCATAAGACGGATCCCTTTGTTTGCATGTGTACAATTTTTAACGAAGGCCCAAACATGGGTACTTGGAGTTGTGCAGAAACGGTAGTGCAGAAATGATTTTGGCCCAACTTTGGGCACGTCCCACCATCAAATGGGACCACCTTTTGGCTTGTTGTCAACTCTTCATCGTAGACCTATATATGGGCTTAAGAAACCACCAGACATCCTTCCTAGATTGGTTGTATACAATTTATAGCGATGGCCCAAAGATAAGTACTTGGAAGAACTGTGCAGAGATGTAACCCATAATTGATTTTGGCCCCACTTTGGGCAAGCACCATGATAAAATGGGGCCACCTTTTTGCATTCTTCAAAGTGCCTCTGATAGACTCATGTGTGTTCTACAAAAGACACCTTATATGACGTGCTGGATGTACACGTGCAAGTTTTACCCCATAGGACAAATATGGTTATTTGAAATTTCTGTGCAGAATTTTTTGCACAACAATTCCCAGCCCCATTTTGGGATCAACTTCCCGATCGAGTGGGGGCTGCTTCGACCCAGGTGATGTGTCATTCGTGTTGCCACATATACCAAATAAAAGGTCCAAGTGGTGGCCTCTACATTGCTCACACGTGGGGCCCACCAAGGACACCCAAACATGGCCTAAAACACTAAAATCCAACGTAGATTTTTGAAATAGAAATAGGCAGCAAGCACAAATGTGCATGAAAAATAGATGAAAGGTGGGTCCCATCTAGTTGGGCCACATTATTGAGAGCTATTGGCACTACAATGAGGTGCTAAAATAGGTGAACTGCGTAGATAAACTATATACATCAAGGTGGACCCAACAAGCTGGGCCCTATGAATGTTTCAATGGTGGAGATCACTATCCCCACTGTTTTCTGTGGTGTGGCCCACCTGAGGCTTGGACATGCCTCATTCTTGGGCCCATGTCCTAAAATGATCTGGCAAAGCAGATGAACGGTTTGGATAAAACCAATACATCATGGTGGGGTCCCTCAAAGGGGCTTCCGCCCTCACGTAGCTTGGCAGCAGCGTCCTTTGGATGCTGACGGTCCAGTTACCCTTTTTCTTTTCTTTCCTTTTCTTCCCTTTTTTTTTTTTTTTGTTTTCCCTTACAGAGTGATGTCCACTTGGGAAATCCAATTCGTTCATCTGATTGGCCAGATTAGTGTGGGCCTAACAAGCCTTGATTTGGGTATGTTTTGTTGTTCAGAAATATAATAGTGGGCCTTGGAAAGGTTTCAACGGTCTGTATTGTTTCTTCCGGCACGGCCCACTAGAGATCTGGATCTTCTTCAGTTTTTCGGCCCCTTACCTAAAATGATATGGAGAGACGGATGGACGGCGTTGATATAACATAGTGTTCCGACCCGCAGGGCCATTTTCAAGCCCAAAATCCACTTTCTGCCCGTAGAGCTTCCTCTTTTCTTTCTTTACTTCTTTAATATTTATGTTTATTTTTGAATAAACAACGGGGGTGGGGTCCATTAGAGAAATCCAGTCCATCCACTGTATAGGCCAGCTAATGGTTGGTCTAATAGGCCCTGACTTGGTCAGTTTTCAGGTTGTAAAACCATCATGGTGGGCCTAGAAAGGTTCCAACAATAGGCACCATTGTTACCACTATTTTCTATGGTGCGGCCCACCTGAAATTTGGATTTGGCTGATTTTTGTGGCCAAGGCCTAAAATGTCATAGGAAAACAAATGGATGGTATGGATTTCTAAGAAACATCAAGGTAGGATCCAAAAGTGGGGCCAGGCCGTCTGCCTCATGATATCTGGACGCTGCTCCCAGCGTCAAGACGGACGCTCTCTCTCTCTCTCTCTCTCTCTCTCTCTCTCTCCAGACGCTCTCTCTCTCTCTCTATATTATTATTATTATTATTTATTTATTTATATATACAGGGGATTTAAGCTCCTTAGTGTGGTCCACCATCTGATGGTTTTGGATCTACCTATAGACATCACAGTGGTCAGGCTGATATTTTGTATTCCATTCATCCAGACCCTTGTGACATGATGAACAGGTTAAATGGCCAATAAACATCAAGGTGGGGCCCACTGTCACGGGATTCCATACCAATACCAACAAGTGAAAAGAAGCACAATAAAAAATGGAATGTGGGGGAGTACACTCACCTTAGTATCCTTGATCAAAGGTTGATCTTCACGATTGAAGTGAATGAATGGTTGAGATGGAGGGGAGGTTGATGAAGATGGCCCACTCCTCTATCTCTCTCTCACACACACACACACACACATACACACACACTTAGGAAGGGCGTGGATAGCATATGAATGAAGAAGAAAGGAAGGATGAAGGGGGAGAGAGTTCCCGCCTTCCATACATCTCTCTTATACTCTTTTTATTTATTTATTATTATTATTTTTTTTTTATTAAATGAAGGGATGGTAGAGGACGTGGGGGGCATGGGAGAGGAATGGGGTGTCATCATGACACTCCATCATTACACCTTTCTCTCTTTTATTATTTATTTAATTTTTATTAATTTATTCATTTTTTTTATTTTTTTGTGTAATAATTACAAGGGAGGGAAAATGATTGCTTAGGAGACCGTGTAGTGGGCCCCACATTGGGTGGCCCCACACGAGTGTGCACAACCACATTTTTTTAGGTGTTTTGATTAAATGTCCATATCTTTGCGCTCGGGTATCAGATCGACGCACTGTTTTCGCCATTGCGATCGTGAGGACGGCGCTGTCAATATGACAGAGGTTTCGGGATCTCAGGACTTCAGTCATTTGGGTGCGAACTACGCACTGCCAGTCCGAGGCATCAGGAGTCGCGCACAAATTGACGAAAGAGTCACGGAAGGGCATTGCACATACACATATATTTTGAATTCTCGTGGTAACACCCGAGTACAGAAAAGTACAGGGTGTTACACGAGATTACACTACTCCCATGTTAAAGTTGATTTAGAGTAGCAGTGTAAATGGGTTAATCTATTCTAAGACAGGTTAAGACAAAACATAGGCAGCATTGTGCGGGAGATTTAATTTGATAGGTTTTGCATTGGCGAGGGCTTGCAGCTCTTCTATCTTAACCCTCCTATTTATAGAATTTTGGGATTGTTGCATTGAAAGAAATCTTATAGCCACTTTCAGTTCTCTTGTCTGCTAATGTAGAGATAATTACCTTCTGGACCCAAAGACAGCTGTGGCCTATCAGATGACACCATATATGCTAGTTGTTGGTCATGCGTTGGTCATTGATTGCACATATATTCTACTTCAGTTAGTAGACAAGAGTTTCTCTTGAGCTACCACATATTAGTAATAATCGTCCTATTCTCCATAGGAATGTAACTAAGTCGTCGTGAAATAAGGCCAACTTAGCATGCTCCTCAAATATTTTCGGCCGTAGATCATATATGACACCATGATGCATTGGTCGAACTTGTCAATTAGCATGATTGCGTTTCGGTCAATACCCAAGTTCGGTCTTGAGGCCACACCATGGTGATTAGTTGACTTTAACACATAAATGAGATATGTGACACGTGTTCTTATTGTAGCCAACTGGGCTTACCTTTTTCTGACTACTCATGACTTTATAGATTTTGATTTCATTTGTTCGTTAGAATAGCCAAAGAAATCTTTCGTCTATTCTCTTGTTGAGATTTCATTGCCACATGGCATCATATGAATCGTTAGATTCAGGTGTATACACATATATATGTTAAACCTACCTTATATAGTCAAAGATTGGTCATCCAATTTGCAACATGCCACCAAAGGACGAATGATCCGGACTTCTACATGGCTGCCTCCTTAGTATAGGCAGTTGACTCCATAAAACTCCTATTCTATTGGCTCTCAAGTATCATTTTCAGGCTAACCAACATTGAAATTTTTTTTTATTTTATTATTTGTTTTTTTCTTCTTCTTGAACAATGTTGGTGTCTTGTAGAGTCGTACCACCGATTGAAAAGAGAGAGAGAGAGAGAGAGAGAGAGAGAGAGAGACTGCACTATTGATCATGTATAATTACAAGGACATGAATTGATTTCATCCTTGAGGCAACCCTAGTGTGGTCCAATTCACGAAACCCACCCCCCCTCTCTTTTATTTGGGCTTGGACTCGGACTGGACTGATCAAGCTCAAGCTCGAGTCGGCATAAACATGCGGGCTAGCTGATTAAAGCCTATCATGGGCCTGGGCTAGGCTTGGACCTACGTTGAACAATGCGTGCTGGGCTTGGACATAGCTTAGCCTAGCCATAACTCAGCCCATTGACACCCTTAGGGGACGCTTGGCACCATGGAAACGGTGATAAATGATGGGAATCGGTGGTAAAGGCATAAGGTAGGTTTGTTTGGAGAGAGGTACAAAGGTGGTAAATGGATTCCATTTATCACCATTTCAACCGTTTCAAATTCCTTGTCAAGAGTTACGTTTTTAAATCCCTTTACCACCGATTATTATGGATAACATCATCGTGAGAATCAATAGAATACTTGCTTCAAGAATTGGTGAGCCTCACTATCATATTTACGTGAAATCAACCCCAATCAATAAGTTTGTCCTCTTAATTTAACCATATATAAAATAAAAAAACAATTCAATGTGTGATTCAGGTGGACCATACCAAGGAAAAACTCCGGATAGAGACACCCACACTTGATTTTCCAAGGCCTACCGTGATGATTTTATGAAATCCATTCTAGCCTTTAGATACTAAACTAAAATATAGGAATACAACCCAAAAATATGGCCCATCCTCAATTCACATGGGCCACACAAAAGGAAACAATTTGGAGGATGAGGATAATTGTTTCCCTTCGTATGGCCTACTTGAATCAGAGAGAGATGTGATATTTGGCCCCTACGGCTTAAATTAAGTGACACACTTGGTGATCGGGATGGATTTTACATAAACATCATTGTAGCTATGTCCTACAACATTTTTAAGGTCAACGTTGCATGAAAATGACTTAGTTTCAAGAATTAGTATGCCCCATCTTAATATTTATGTGAAATTCGCTCCGATCACTAGGCATGCCACTCCATTTTAGCCGTAGGGCCTAAAAGTTGGCCCATTTTGTGATTTGGGTAGGCCATACAAAGCAAAATAGTTGTGAGCCTTGTATATTGTTTCCAATAGTATGGTCCACCTAAATCACAAACCGAGCTAAGTTTTGGAACCTACGGTTAATATGTAGTGATATACTTGGTGATAGGGGTGGATTTCACATAAACCTTATGATCGGCCACCATTAATAATTTAGCAAAATTCATATCATGCATGGAGAAAGGTGTCAAAGACAAATTTAGATTCACATGGAATATGGAATCCATATGCATGATGGCAAACCCAATTTAGGATTATACATGAATTCCATTATAATTGTGAATTGGATTTCAATTCACATGGCATGGTTTGACCTCCGCAAGAAAAGGTCAGGTACCTTGTTGCCTAATTCAAGATCGCTGTCATCTGTAGCTCCATCTAGGATTGTCTTGTGCTCGTAGCCGTTGATGTTTTACATGTTGTGTTGTACGACACAACCTACCCTAAGAAGATGTAAAAATGTACGCCTGTTTAAATTCCTTAGTTTAGTGGGACCCGTTGGTTGGTAACAATAATCTATTGTCCCACCAAGAATGGACACAGATTAGCTATGGACGGCTTCAGTAGCTATCCCGCTTACTGAAGTGACGTCTCCAACTTCTGTGGGCCCCACCATGATGTATGTGTTGTATCCACACGGTCCATCCATTTGGAGAGATCATTTGAGGGAATGAGCCAAAGAACGAAGCAGATCCAAAGCTCAAGTGGACCACATCACAGAAAATAGTGTGGATTAAACGCCTACCATTAAAAACTTGTTGGGGGCCACCATAGTTTTCAATCAAGCTGATATTTGTGTTTTCCCTTAGTCCATGTCTGTGTGAACTTATGAACAGGTTGGATCTAAAATAAACATCATGGTGGGCCCTAGGAAGGTTTTAATGGTGGGAATTACTGTCCCCACTGTTTTCTGTGGTGGGGTCCACTTGAGCTTTGGATCTGCCTCATTCTTTGGCTTGTGCCCTAAAAGTATCTCTCCAAATGGATGGACATTGTAGATACAACACATACATCATGGTGGGCCCCACAGAATTTGGTGACGTCACTTCTGTAGCAAGATAGCTACTGCCAACAGCTAATCCGCGTCCATAGAGAATGATTTAAGCTTTGTGGGCCCACCACATTAGCTGTGACATCCATTCCTCCATCAGGTGCACTACTTAATGCTAGTCCTTGGGGCCAAAAATCAGCCAGACCCACAAATCAAGTGTCTGTGGGCATAGGGAAGGATAAATATAGGAAGCCAAAGAAGATAGGTTTGTATATGGGACTACTATGGCGTATATATTTCATTAGGGATCGCAATGGGTCAGATCTGGATTGGATCCAAGATCCGGCTCCAAGTTCGAATATCTGTAGACGGATTCCGATCATATTCGAATCCAACTCGGATCCAAAAGGTGATATCCATATCCAATCCGTTTATAAATAGTTAGATTCATTTCCAATCAAAAATCCATATAACCATCGGATTCAGGTCGGATCTAGGTCTGAATCCACCCCATTACAAATCTAAAAAAGTATATATATAATATAATATATTTAATTTAGTAGCAAAATAATGCAAATCCCACTATTTATTGTGATATGGTTGACCTGAGAGTGGCATGTCTCAATTTTGAGACATGGCCTAAAATAATCTGGAACACGGATGGCCAGTATGAATATAACATAGACAGTAAGGTGACAATGAGGCGGATTTGGATCGGATTTGGATCGTACTCGGATATGTTTATGTGAATTCAAATCCAGTCCATTTAAGTAATCGGACCTATTTTAAGATCCAAATCTGGTTCATTTAAATAATCGGACCTATTTTAAGATCCAAATCTGCATTATATGGGTTCGGAGCAAATCGGATCCATTGAGAGCCCTATCTTTCATCAAAACTGTTAGTCAAATGTGAATAAAGGAAAGATAAGCAAAAAATCAGCCTGATCTGAAGCTCCAATGGGTCATCTATTTTTTATGCACGTAAGGATTCTCACCTGATGGATGGATTGGATTTCAAGGATTCTCACCTGATGGATGAATTGGGTTTCACAAAAACAACATGGTGGTCCCACAGAACTTTGGGTTTATGATCTCTGGAAGACAAGTGGTGTGGAAAACCCGTGTATCCACAACACTTGCTTTACCCATCATGTCAAACCGCCAAGCCCTTTCAGTTCACATGTTGTGGCCTGCTCCATTTTGAAACTGGTTAACCTTTGTATCTTCCCTTCATCCTAATGATTGAACCTATTAAATAGGTTTTGATGAAAGATGCCTAACATGGTCGCCCAACATACTATGGTTGCTGTTGTGAGAAGAATACGAGCTGACCTCGGTACTGTTGCGAGAAGAATACGAGCTGACCTGGGGATAGATCCGGATCAGCCTGCTCAGCTCGAAACCGATCTGATGACAGACAGAACGACCCAAATACAGGTCGTCAGGTCTGACCGACCCAGTCTAGGGAGGAAAGGTGATCCCTGTGAACGATCTCATAAGGCCGACCACTCGTATTGTAACGACCTGGTTCCGTTACCGCAATTCTCTAAGTTTGTGCGTGATAAGAGGAAAAGAATCCGGGAAATCTCTAACCAATTCGCCGAAGATCCTCGAAGATCACGAGACAGCTCAGAAAATCTCAGAGATCCGAGATTTTCTCTACAAGCATCACGGTGGCAAAAAAGGAACGTAACCCCACGACCTAAGTCTATAAATTGAGGCATTCTCTCCATTATCGAGGTAAGATACAAAAACTGATCAAAAGATAGATATTTAATCTTTCAAGATCCCGCTGACTTAGGCATCAGAGGGCTAACGATTGGACCCCAGCCACCCCCCTTAGCTTTCCTTTGTGTTCTACAGGATCCCACCTTCTGTCGGAGAGAAGATCAGCATCATTCAATCGTCAAGATCGAAGGATCTTCATTCTCATCTGTTGACGAATTTCCAGCATCAACAGATTGGCGCCGTCTGTGGGAATACGCCTTTCTCCTTTAACGAGGAATTCTGTGTTCTCACCCAATCGCTAAAGACGACCCCGACACCTTCTCTCCCTTTCGCAATGGTTGGAAAGAGAAAGTATAAAGGGAAAGCACCCACAATCGTCGGGCCTTCAGACGATCAAACCTTTGAGAATGAATAGTCGTTTCCCGAAACCCCCGCCATCCAGCTCGGTGGAAACTCTCCTAATTATACTTAGCAGGGGGGACAACAGAGGCCTCGTAATCGAGGAGTCAGGTTGTCCCTTCTCGAAGAGCAAGTTGGAGGGGTCACCCAAAAGCTGGGGGGCGTTGACGAACGATTCGGCTACGTGGATCAGAGACTGGACGAGATTAAAGCTCTACTAATCGGTCTAATCCATCCGACAGTCGTAAATGACAGAGGCCATGAAGAGCCTCAACGTACTCACCCCCGGCCTCAACAATCCCAGCGCTCTCACCAAACTCGGCAGTCACAGCATTTTCAACACCCCGGTCCGGACGAAGAAAACGAGACCGCCAGCCAATCAACCGGAGCCAGATCTCGGCCAGTAACAAGCTTACCTGCCAGCGATCTACGGCATAGGCTCGAGGAGCGGAGGACGGCTCGTCTCGAGCATGAACGAGCTGATTGTGAAGCCAGCAACCGAGTAGATGATAACCTGAGCCCACTGGAAGCCGAGTTGAAAGAGCTCCAGGAGCAAATGGGCAATATACAGAGAGCACAACGAGCCCGAGCTCCCATCGCAATAGACGCGCTGGTCGACTCATCCGAGTTGCTGTTCACCGACGAGGTTCGTGAAGAGCCCCTTCCCAAAGGGTTTAAAGTTCCTCAGCTAAAGCAATATTCAGGGATAGGAGATCCGGCGGAGCACTTAGAGAACTTCAAAGTCCGTATGGACCTCCTCGGGGCCAACGGACACATTATGTGCAAGGCTTTTCCGTTGTCTTTGACGAGCTCGGCATGGACCTGGTTTCGCAACCTGAAACCTAGGACGATCAACTCGTTCTCTCAATTAAGCCGAGCCTTCGCCACTCAGTTCATCGGGAGCACCGACCCGAGGAAACATTCAACTCACCTTGCTGCGATCAAGCAAAAAGAGGACGAGTCCCTGAAAGATTACCTCACGCGTTTTAACTCCGAAGCCGTGCAAATCGAAAACCTCTCGCAAGATGTATTGTTGCACACTATGATTGGGGGGCTTCGTGATCAACGATTCTTATGGTCTGTCGGGGAGGAGCCACCTCAGTCCGTGGCCGAATTTTTAGATCGAGCGGCTAAGCACATCAATGCCGAGGAACTGGTTAACGCTCACCGACCGATAGCCAAGAATAAGGATCGACAGGATAGTAGCGGTTCGAAGAGACACAGATTAGAGCGGAAGTCAGAGCGTAGGTCGCCGACTCGGAATGGATCTGCTCGTGGAGCAAAATCACCTGCACCGCGGTTCGAAAAGTATACACCGCTCAACAAAACCATCGAGCAAGTATATTTAGCAGAGAAAGGCAAGTACAATTTCGAACGACCCGCGAAGATAAAAACCTACCCCAATAGAAGGTCGAAATCAAGGTACTGTTTGTACCACAAAGACCACGGTCACAACACCGTGGATTGCTTTGACTTGAAGCGACAGATAGAAACTCTCATCCAGCAAGGATTTTTTAAAGACTACATTGCCCAGCGTTCGGATGGACGAAGAGATGAAGGTCGAGCCAATGACCTGAACGAGGAACAAAGCAACAACCCTGTGGAAGAAATCCACATGATCTTCGGAGGGCCGACCACTGGAGATTCCGGGAACTCCCGCAAAAACTATGTACGGCAAGGAAGAATACCCCTACCGGGACCCTCTGTGAACATCACCAGCCGACCTGCAAAGGTCGCAAAGGTAACCTCGCAAACAATAACGTTTACCGAAGAGGACGCTCGAGGGGTCGTACACCCACATGAAGACTCCCTTGTCGTTGCGATGGTGGTCGCCAACAAAAGACTCCACAGGATGATGGTCGACACGAGCAGCTTGGCTGATATCCTGTACGCTTCGGCGTTTGAAAAAATGAAGATCGACAGATCCCGACTGAGACCCGTCAAGACAGGGTTGACCGGGTTTACAGGGGATAGTATCATGCCCGAAGGGGAGATAACTCTGCCAGTTACCGCCGGGGAAGAACCCAACCAGAAAATAATTATGGTTGACTTCCTTGTTGTAAATACCCCCTCTGCCTATAACGCCATCGTCGGCCGCCCTATCCTGCGAGCTCTCAAAGCTGCCGTCTCCATCTATCACCTTGCAATGAAGTTTGAAACCGATGAAGGAATCGGCGTAGTTAGGGGAGATCAGCAGGAAGCCCGTCGTTGCTACGAACTTTCCCTACGAGGGAAAAATAAAAGCACGGTATCAACGGTTTCTAATGCGAACTCTCTCGACCCAAGGGAGGAAGAGAAGAAGCGCGGTTCGCCCGCCGAAGAGTTGATCGACATTCCCTTATCCGATACCGATCCGACCAGAATTATCAAGATCGGATCATGTTTGGAGGACAAGGTGCGAGAGAGTCTAATTACCTTCCTAAAGGAGCACGTGGACGTTTTTGCGTGGTCCCATGAAGAGATGCCCGGAATCTGCCCAGAAGTGATGGTCCACCGGCTAAACGTCGATCTAACTATCAGACCGATCCGTTAAAAAAGGCGCTCTTTCAATACAAAAAGGTACATGATAATCGAAGAAGAAGTACAGAAATTGCGCAAGGCGGGATTCGTCCAAGAAATATGCTATCCAGAATGGCTGGCAAACGTCGTCCTCGTCAAAAAGAACAATGAAAAATGGAGGGTCTGTGTGGACTACACTGACCTGAACAAGGCCTGTCCTAAAGACAGCTTCCCTCTACCACGGATAGATCAGCTCGTCGACGCAACCGCTGGGCACGAACTCCTCAGCTTCATGGATGCCTACTCTGGATATAATCAGATCCAAATGCACGCTCCCGACAGGCAAAAGACAGCATTCATTACGGATCGGGGGCTCTACTGTTATAAGGTCATGCCCTTCGGGCTGAAAAATGCTGGGGCAACCTACCAACGACTAGTAAACAAGATGCTCGCAGATCAACTCGGTAGGATTATAGAAGTATACGTGGATGATATGCTCGTGAAAAGCAAACGAACGGAGGACCACGTCTACGATCTCTACACTGCGTTCAAGATATTGCGGGGGTATCAAATGAAGCTCAACCCTAGCAAATGCGCTTTCGGAGTAAGCTCGGAAAAGTTCCTTGGTTTCATGGTAAACCAGCGAAGAATTGAGGCCAACCCCGAAAAAATTCAGGCACTTCTCAACATGAGTTCACCTCGCACAGTGAAGGATATCCAGCGGCTCACGGGAAGGATCGCGGCACTCAACAGGTTCGTCTCAAAAACTACAGATCGATGCCTCTCCTTCTTCAACCAGTTACGCAAATGCAAGGAGATGACTTGGACTTCGGAATGCGAGCAAGCTTTCAGCGAGTTGAAAGCCTACCTCGGCTCTTCGCCGCTGTTGTCCAAACCAGCGCATAAAGAAGAACTACTCTTATACTTAACAGTTTCATCAGCGGCAGTCAGCTCGGCACTAGTCCGGGACGACAAAGGGGTACAAAGGCCCGTTTACTACGTCAGCAAAGCCCTGCTCGACTCAGAAGCGCGATACCCGACAATAGAGAGGCTAGCTTTGGCACTAATCACCTCAGCCCGAAAGTTGAGGCCATACTTTCAGGCACACCCGATCGCTGTGCTAACTGATCAACCACTGCGACAGGTACTGCAAAACCCAGAAACCTCAGGTCGTCTCGTCAAATGGGCTGTCGAGCTCGGTGAATTCGACATACAATATCGACCTCGAGCTGCGATCAAAGGTCAAGCCGTCGCTGACTTCATCGTCGAGTTAACCGAGCCCCTCGAAATTCCAGACAACAGTAAATCGGACCCGCCACCAGAGGATAACCACGACACACCAGCCTGGTTATTACATGTTGATGGATCTTCCAATTCACAAGGCAGCGGAGCCGGTCTCGTCTTGACATCGCCTGACGGGATCCAAATTCAATACGCTCTCCGGTTTGGATTCCGAGCTTCGAACAATGAGGCTGAATATGAAGCCCTCCTAGCCGGTCTCCCCCTCGCCTCTGAAGTAGGAATCCGATCTATAAAGATACACAGCGACTCCTAGTTGGTGGTCGGGCAAGTGACCGCAGAATACCAAGCGAAAGGAGGGAAAATGTCCGCATATCTGGCAAAAACTCAAGAGCTACTGTCACGTTTTGATCAATATAAAATTGTTCAAATCCCGAGGAGCAAGAATATGAATGCGGATTCTCTCACGAAGCTCGCATCATCAGCAAACGACGAGCTCAGTAGGATGGTTCCCATCGAGTTCCTCCCTCAACGAAGCATATCGTCAAACGAATCCGCAGGAGTTTTTCCAGTGTCAGCTACTCCAGATTAGAGAGATCCCATCATCCGGTTCTTACAGTCGGGCGAACTATCCGCAGATCAAAAAGAAGCTCAGCGCATCCGCTATAGATCAGCTCGATATACTCTGATCGATGGGATCCTCTACAAAAGAGGGTTTTCCCTTCCATGTCTACGTTGTTTAGGAACCGAAGAAGCCGATTACGTGTTACTTGAAATCCATTTCGGCTGCTGCGGGAATCATTCTGGTGCCCGAGCACTAGCACAGAAAGTAATCAGACAGGGGTATTATTGGCCCACCATCCAGTACGACGCCCGGGAAGTTGTTAAAAAATGCGATAGATGCCAACGATTCGCTCCAATTTCTCACCTACCACCAGAAGAGCTCACTCCCATGTTTGGACCGTGGCCGTTCGCTCAATGGGGAGTCGACATCATTGGCCCTCTTCCGACGGGGAAAGGGCAGGTAAAATACGCAATCATTGCCGTCGATTACTTCACAAAGTGGGCGGAAGCAGAACCATTAGCTACCATTACAGAAAAGAAAACAACAGATTTCATTTGGAGAGATATCGTGTGCCGATTTGGGATTCCGAATACAATAATTACTAATAATGGGAGACAGTTCGACAACGAAAGATTCAGGAACTTCTGTAAAGGTCTGGGCATTAAAAACGTATATTCTTCTCCTCACCACCCGCAAGCCAACGGCCAGGTCGAGGCAGTTAACAAGATCATCAAGAACCACCTGAAAACAAAGCTCGGAGAAAAGAAAGGTGCTTGGGCAGACGAACTTTCCGAAGTACTTTGGGCATATCAGACCACGGCTCGGTCCACAACCGGGGAAACGCCTTTCTCTTTAGCTTTTGGAGCAGAAGCCGTCGTCCCAGTAGAGGTCGGGATGCCCACGAGCAGAACGAGCCAACACCGACTTGATCAAAACGAAGAGCAACTGAGGACAAGCCTGGACCTACTTGATGAAGTACGAGAGGCATCCCAAATACGATTAGCAGCCTATCAGCAACGGGTTAGGCGATACTATAACTCCCGGGTAAAAGAGTGGCGGTTCCAAGCTGGCGACCTAGTTCTCAAAAAGGTCAGTGTCAAAGACAAAATCGTTGTCTTCAGTCCCAACTGGGAAGGGCCGTACAGGGTGCTCAGCTCACGCCGTCCCGGTACTTATTGGCTCGAAAGCATGGATGGCAGGCCCCTTTCTCATCCACGGAACGCTGATCATCTGAAGATCTACTATCCATAAACGAGCAGAGCCTCATATAAAATATGTATTCTGAGGCGGTGATTCAATAAGATTGCTTTGAAATTACTTCGCAAGTGTTATATTGACAACTCACTCACGCATGACCAAAGCGACTTAACATGTTCGGAGCGTACAGATCAGCCTCGCGGCATTAACGTTCTGAGGTAACTACCCTACTATCCCGACCTAATGACTAGTCATCTACTTCAATGTGATGGTCGGATTTATGTTACCGAGCTTCGCCAATTACAAAGGGTTCCTCAGTCGTTCCAAGATTCGTGCAGGCATAAAAGAAAGAATATGTTGCACACAATTTGAACGAAGATGCCTCTGAAGGGCTTGTATTGAAGTAAAAATTTTACATTGTTACATCAAAAAAAAAAAAAAATACAAGGTAGGTCAGCCTTCGGTAGCATTAGATGGACCAGCCGCAGACCCTTTAGAAGGTCCTTCTCCCGCGGCCTCATCCTAATCTTCGTCGTCGTCGACGGGAGTAAGGTCCAGGTCAGGAAAATGTTTGAGGACGAGCCTCCTGCAATCCTGGAAGCCATGATTGTACAGCTCCTCGAAAAGTGCGTTCAGCTTCTCAAACTTAGCGTCCGCACCTTTGGCATCAGCCAAGGCCTTCAGCTGAACCTCCTTCAAAAGTCCGGCCAAGCTCATCTTCTCCTCCTCGGCCGTCTTGAGAGCAGCCTCGAGTGACTCGACCTTGTTCCCCTCAGATTGGGCCTTGGCCGACGTCTCTTTCAACGCCTCCTCGAGTGACTGGACTTGTGCCTGGGACACCTCCAGATCAGACTGGGCGACCTTTAACTCGGACTGAGCTGTTTGCAGTTCCGTTTGAGCCGTTGCCAGCTCAGATAGCTTCTTCTTCAGCTCAGTCTTCATTGCTTCAATCTTGTTCTTCCAGGAGGATGCGGCAACCAGAGCTTTTTGCATCTGGTGGGTCCGCTCAGCCATCCTCTGGCAGATCATTATCAGCAAGGCCGAGTCCTACAAAAATACGTTACGACATATAGTAGTGCGACAACAGATTGAAAAAGAAAAAGAAAAAGCAGTTAGCTCACCCTGAGACTGCTCTCAATCGCGACTCCGACCATCTGATCAGGATCTGTCAACGCAAGCGAGCTCAGATCCTGAGGGATGCTCTGGTTAACATCCATGTAGGCGTTAACCCCCTCTTTCCAGGTCGAAAACTGCTCCGTGACTGGAGGCATATCGACCTGGTCTTCGCGCTGCTCGGCCCCAGAAGCAGCTGCAGCGCGGGTGGCCCGGGGAGCTGGAGGAGGGCGCGACGATCCGACCTCAGCAGGGGTACGAGCGGGCCTCGCTGAAGTCGATGCTGTCGGAGTGCTAGACGAACTGGCACGAGTGGCAGGTCGGCCCGCAGACGGCTCGACCCGGGAATTTGAGGTGTCCGGCACGTTGACGACCGGAACCTCGGAAGCGGGAGACTGGGCAACCAGAGGCTCACCCCCTGCAGGGGATGAGCCCAGAGGTTGTCCAGACCCGCACACGAATGACTGAGGCAACCTTTGTTGCCCCTGAGCCTCCGTGGCCACCCTTTTGCTCGGAGGCTCCACCGAGCTCTCCCCACGCTTGAGGAGCCGGGCAGGAATTCTGCGGGATTTAGAAACCGCCTTTGGTGTCATGCCTGTCCAAAACATAAAGAAAGATGTCAGGACATAACGTGTGGAGAAACGACAAGTAAAATGTAAATATCAACATTGCTCTGTTCACGAGCTGACTTGACTCGGAGACGGACTCTACAGTGATTAAACTGCAGAAGTTTCTTTCTTCAAGCGGATACTCTCGGGCAGCTCGGATCTGCCTCTCTTGGATCGCAGAAAGGGCTACCCTGATGGCCACTGAAGCTGCACAGAGAAGGAGATGCGCGTCAGAATCGAAAAAGCATAAATGAAAAGCATTAGAAATTCAAAGAAAACTCTAAGTGCAGCTCGACCTGGCAGAGCAAAGTCAGCTCGGACCCTATGCTCCAGAGGGCGAAGCTCATCCGATGAAGCCTCCCAATCCCCCGACGCGAAGAACCATTTCCTCTTCCAAATTCTTGTGGAGGATGGTAGGCCGGTCACTATCGAGCCTCCATGGCCCGGGTGAGAAGAAAGATAATAAAGACCCTGACCTCCTAGGGACTTAAGACTGTACATGGAGAACAGCTCGTTCGAGGTCAGTTCTTTATTTCCTACTCTCTGCCACAAGATGTAGCATCCCACCATACACCTCCAGCCATTAGGTTGCAGCTGGCTCGGTGCGAGACCTAAGGTGTTAAGGACCTCTCGCACGAAGGGGTGTAGAGGCAACCTGAGCCCGGCCTCTAAATGCATTAGGGAGATGACTGTTTCCCCCCGGCGAGGTCGGCTCGGCCTATCAGTTTGGTCCGGAATCCTAAGTTCTACGGATTCGGGAATCCCGTACGTTCTCCTCGCATTGTCCAGTTCTCTCTGGGTAATCTGCGAGGTCACGCCATCCAGCTCGAAGGAATCCTTCTGAGCCATTCCATCCCCAACTTCTGGCTCAGGAACGTCGGATTCCTCTGCATTCACAGGATCGGCTGTCCTGGAATGGGATTCTCTGGGGTCTATCTCCTGATGCTCTGATAGAGGCAGGTCCGATTCGGAATCCCCAAACCTCACCATGGGAATGGCATCAGAGCAGGAGACATCCGACATTTTGAAAGATATTAAGAAGAGAAGAAGGTCTTCTGAGGGTAAGAGGAGCGTACCTAGATGTCGGTATACCGGCTGGATGAGAGATATCAGAAAATGGAGGAGGAGAACCCAAAAAGAAAGGAAAACAAAATCGGAGAAGAAGAGGATTTTTTCGAAATCTGCTAAGTCTCGAGTTTTATACCCGAAGGACTCTTTGGCATTTAATGTAATGATTCTGCGTGATGGCTCTCGGTTGAAGCGTACAAAAAGTAACGTACTACTCCAGACACGTGGCACCCCCCTGTTCGATAATATTCTGTTGAGCGCTGATACGCCGTACAAACGAATGATGGCGCCTCAATTTTTTGAACGACGCATTAAATGCCGCTTTCTCGCCCGTCAAGATGATGGCACAACAGCTGTAAAACGCCAAAAGTAGCCAGATCGTCGTATCTTCTTTATCAAGCTACTCCCGAGACAGACGAGCTAGACTCGGGAGTGGGGGGACTTCTGTTGTGAGAAGAATACGAGCTGACCTCGGTACTGTTGCGAGAAGAATACGAGCTGACCTGGGGATAGATCCGGATCAACCTGCTCAACTCGAAACCGATCTGATGATAGACAGAACGACCCAAATACAGGTCGTCAGGTCTGACCGACTCAGTCTAGGGAGGAAAGGTGATCCCTGTGAACGATCTCATAAGGCCGACCACTCGTATTGTAACGACCTGGTTCCGTTACCGCAATTCTCTAAGTTTGTGCGTGATAAGAGGAAAAGAATCTGGGAAATCTCTAACCAATTCGCCGAAGATCCTCGAAGATTACAGGACAGCTCAGAAAATCTCAGAGATCCGAGATTTTCTCTACAAGCATCACGGTGGCAAAAAAGGAACGTATCCCCACGACCTAAGTCTATAAATTGAGGCATTCTCTCCATTATCGAGGTAAAATACAAAAACTGATCAAAAGATAGATATTTAATCTTTCAAGATCCCGCTGACTTAGGTATCGGAGGGCTAACGGCTGGACCCTAGCCACCCCCCTTAGCTTTCCTTTATGTTCTACAGGATCCCACTTTCTGTCGGAGAGAAGATCAGCATCATTCAATCGTCAAGATCGAAGGATCTTCATTCTCATCTGTTGACGAATTTCCAGCATCAACAGTTGGCATCCATCTTCGCTACTGTTGTTGTATGGCCTGTTTTTTATTTTATTTTGGGGGGGTTTGAAACGCCCAGGTGTCTACCAGCTGGGCTAGTGGGCCTACTTGAGTGGTTGATTTTACTGGTTGTTTAGACCAGGGCAGAGCACTAAGGAATATGGATCCCATCAATTTTATCGGGCCGATTTTTTATCTGGGTCCCATCTTTTGGACCCATCAAGATTTCGAGTTGGTTTCGGCTCTCATCTTTTGAAGCAGGTTTTTATAGTAGAATTATATATATTTAATATATCGATAAGTTTCAAAATCAGAAGAAATTTGAAGAAATTTTCAAAGCCACATACACCTAAGAGAGCCCATTTACACACCGTATGCCTGTCGAAGTGGCGCGTGTGCACTATCTAATCATTGGATGGGCCCAACCATCTTACACACCATATAGGTATCAAAGTGGCACATGTGTGTGATATCTAATCATTGGATGGGCCCAACCATATAGATGCTATTATTTTTCCCAATCCAGCTCAGATCCTAGGTCCAAAGACCTGATGAGTACCAAACCCAATTAGATATGGGACTGGGTATTCAAGAATTAGACTAGGACCCGATTGGATCCGGACCTAGCAAGACCCACACCCAGTTAACCAGGGTGCAGCCCAAAAACGTAAACAGTCCTATTTGTACAGTTGACATACTCTAGCTTGAATTAAACTACTACCAATTCATGGCTCACATTTTTAATGGATCGTGAACCAAAAGTTACACTACACTGGTGTTCTAATAGACCGAATGGTGGAACTCAAAGGGTTGGTTAAAATGAAAAATAGCTAACTCAACAGTTATATTTCATCAAAGCAAAGTCCCATCAATCAAGGGTCTACGACATTGTAACTACACTAACCCAGCCCATTGACACCCCTAGCCAGGATCAGGCGAGGATCTTCTTCTTCTTCTTCTTTTTTATTTTTTATTGGTTAGTCCACACACCCAACTGTTAGTACACTCACCTACCCCAGTTAGTCACATCACAATGTTAGCCACCCCGGCAATCAATACCATGACCTTAGTGTTGAAACGAGGCTATCTTCACTCAGTCTACCACTTGAGCTATGGACCTGGGTGTATCAGGGTGAGGATCCTTAACACGTAGCAAGTCAAATCTAACAGCCAAAACAGTGGGGACCACTGTTGATTGCTCATGTACCGGATTGGCCAGAGAATCCTGACCTCTACTTGGTGAACTCTTTTTTTTTTTTTTTGTCAAATCTGGATCATTTACCATCTTTGTTCACCAATCAACTAATTAATGGCATACTTTTGTGTGTAAATTTCGTTATAAACGATCTATATTTGATACTGGGCGGTTCAGATCTGAGTTGCAAGACGTGTAGAGTGGTGAACCCCACCTGTAACTTTAGCTCTCTCACATGAACCATCCAGTGTATCCATGGCCCACACGAGTTGTTGTGACACGTGCTAAGATCAAACTACCCCACCCTGCAGCTAAGGCTGGCAATTGAGAGAGGTCGGGCCCCTTGGGACTAGCTAGAAACGCACGGTCCTGTCAGGGCCTTTGTGGGACTTTTTATCCATGGAATTCATCCATTTTGAAAGATCATTTTATAGCATGAGCCCAAAAATGAGGTAGATCGAAGGCCCAAGTGGACCACACCAGTAGTGGGGATTGAAAGCTTACCATTCAAAATTTATTGGACACCCCGGAAGTGTTGGATGGCAAAACATTGCGGTGGACTCCCCAAGAAGATTTCAACCGTAGGGGTTCAATCCCCGCTGCTTTCTGTGGTGTGGTCCAGTCAAGCCTTCAATCTGCCTCCTTTTTGGACTCATGCCATTTAAATGATCTCATTTGTCAAAATGGATGGACGGCCTGGGTAAAGCATATATATATCACGGTGGGCCCCTAAAGAGCCCTGAGATGGCCGTCCGTCCCTTTCTCTGGTGGGGGTAGTACCCAATCCACGCCCCTATGAGGTGGGCCATGTGGCTCAACTAATGAGCGGGATCATTTCTAGGCCATGATATCTGCACATTTACCCTCGAACGATTCGAATCTTCAACACATGTACAAATGTCCACACATGTCCTCACTCGCTAGATTCAAAATTTCAAACCATCCCATCTAGGGCTCTCAATGGGTCGGATCTGGATCGCAAGTCCGTATACTGTACATGGATTCGGATCCAACTCGGATCCAAAAGGTTGTATCCATATTCGATCCATTTATAAATTGTTAGATCCATTTCTGATCCAAAATCCATATAACCATCGGATTCTGGTTGGATCTAGGTCTGAATCTACCCCATTACAAATCTAAAAAAAATATAATATAATATATTTAATTTATTAGAAAAATGATGTAAATTCCACTATTTACTGGGGTATGGTCAACCTAAGAGTAGTAATTTTGAGACATGGCCTAAAATAATCTGTAAAACGGATGGCCAGCATGAGATCTTAATTAGATTCGGATCTTAATTAGATTCGGATCGAACACGGATATGTTCCTGTGAACCCAAATCCGGTCCATTTAAGTAATCGGACCTATTTTAACATTCAAATCTGGTCCATTTAACTAATCCGACCTATTTTAAGATCCAAATCCGCGTTATAAGGATTCAGAGCGAATCGAATCTCGGATCTGACCCGCTCCCGTCTCCCTCCACCGCTATAAAACTAGGGCTCTCAATGGAGTGGGTCAAATCCGAGATCCGATTCGCTCCAAATCCGTATAATGTGGATTTGGATCTTAAAATAGGTCCAATTAGTTATATGGACCGAATTTGGATCTTAAAATAGGTCCGATTACTTAAATGGACCGGATATGGATTCACAGGAATATATCCGAGTTTGATCCGAATCTGATTAAGATCCGACTCATTGTCACCTTACTGTATATGTTATATTCATGCTGACCATCCGTTTTACAAATTATTTTAGGCCATGTCCACCATACCATTGTAAATAGTGCGATTTGCATAATTTTTCTACTAAATTAAATATATTAAATTATATATTTTATATCATATATTTTTTTAGATTTGTAATGGGGGTGGATTCAGACGTAGATTCGACCCGAATTTGATGGTTATATGAATTTTGGATCGGAAATGGATCTAACAATTTATAAATGGATCGGATATGGATATCACCTTTTTGGATCCGAATCCGATCCGAATCCGTCTACAGATATACGGACTTGGAGCCGGATCCAGTTGGATCCGATTCAGATCCGACCCATTGAGAGCCTTATATAAAACCTCAATCCGCTTCTCATTTCTCTCCCTCCACCGCTCTAAAACCTCAGTCTGCTTCTCATTTCTCTTTTTCAGGGTTTTAAACCTCTCAAGGGTTTTGGCAGAGCGAAGGAAAATGGCGATGGCGTTCTTGGGCCGAACCCTAATGTCAAAGCCCACTATCTCATTCTCCACTCTCTTCTCTCGTTCTTTCTCCTCCTCCTCTCATCTCTCTCGCTCTTCTCCCCTCCTCCGCTTCCGCCTCCCCGCCTTCCTACCAGACCTCCGTCTTTCCCCGGCGGCTTCCCGCCTCCGATGCTTCTCGACCCGACCGACGACGTCGTCGTTGAACGACCCGTCGCCAAAGGAGACTACTCTATTGGACGGCTGCGATTTCGAGCGCTGGCTCGTTGTCATGGAGCCGCCTGAGGGGAACCCTACAAGAGACGAGATTATCGATAGCTATATCAAGATGCTAGCCCAGGTCCTCGGAAGGTCAGGGTTTTCGTTCTCCTTTATTTGCTTGGGTTTTGGTTTTGGGGATTAGGTTTTGGTTTTTTATTTTCTTTTAATGGAATTGGGGATTTTGTGGCAGGGAGGAATTTATTTGGATTTTATCTTTGGATGCGTCTGCCGTGATTTGGATTTTTTCCTGTTGAGAAATCTGGAATTGGAGCTTCTTTGATATTTTGATCAGTTAGGAATTATTCTTGTTCGGTGGCAGTTGCAAATAAGTATTATATAGAATATTCCGATTTTGGAAATATATGAAGAAATTCTATTGTGTGTTTGTAATTTGATTGTTTTTATACGGAATTTAAGTCCTGTAAATGAAATCCGAACCTTTTGCCTGTAAATGAGATGTGGGTAAATGCTGTAAATCATTTACAACTTGGCCCATTTACAGCCGTCCAAACTACCCCTTAGATTAGTGTTTTCAGTGTTCTGAAATGGATTTCTGGGCCTTCTTTGAGAAGGCATTTTGGGTGTGTTTGGTAGACTCCAACAAAGGAGTTCATCTGATAACTGGAAGAACCCTGCTCTTGATTGTTTTTTATGGAATTTTTTAGGTCATATTTAATAGTGTTTTCAGTCTTCTGAAATGGGTTTCTGCCCATTTTTGAGAAGGCATTTGGGCATCTTTGGTAGACTCCTAAAAATGAGCTGATCTCATTTTGGTTGATTGTAATTATGTATTAGAGATAATATTTCTTTTTGGCAAGGGTTAAAAATAATTTCGATGACTAACTATCATGATCTCTAGCACATAATTACAATTAACTTAGACAAGAATAAACATATTTAGGTGTGTTCCAAACAGGTCCAGGCCCTTACTATTTTAGTAATCTTGTGTTTGCTTTTTAGAAATATAATTGGGTATGAAGTTAGTTGATTCTAAGTTGGTGGGGCATTTTATTGTAGAAGGTGAATTGATCATAGTCACAACTGATAAGTAAGATTGGAAAGTTGAATTCAAGTTGTGGAGACTAGCTTCTGCAGTTGATGTAGAGATTTATTGCATTCATCATGTACCTCTATATAACACAAGGAGCAAGTGGGCAATTTTACCCACACTGTTAGTCATAGGAGGTGTGAACTTTGACATTTAATTGCACGCTGAAAGGATTTTGAAATTGGAGGGTATTTATAAATTCCAAAATCTGCTTGCTTATTGTTAGAGTATATTGGGTTGAGTAAATGTGAGGAGCATGAGGATAGGCATATTGTGCACATTGTATGTGGCATTGCAGAGTACCATATGTTGAGTAGATTATGGTGAATATTAGAGATAGAGATTTATCTCCTTTAGTTTTATCCTGTGTAACCAATGCCATTATAAATAGTCTTTTGGGTAGAGAGCAAGTACGAAGTTCTCTCCCCCATATTCTCTCCTCCACTCAATTACTCTTACCTATTTCCTTTTCCTTTTCCTTCTTCCGTACTTGTTAACCAAGGGCTGTGATTTTACCCTCTTCCTGTCATTTAGTGAGGATTTGAGCTGCCGATGGGATTTGTTCTCTTTGATTTTTTTTTTTTAATTGTGAGCAGCCAGCTCCCCTTTCTCAAAGCCCCTGCCCAATGCAATACTTTGGAGCTTGTGTAACAAAATCTTTGTGGGGCCCACCATGATGCCAGTGCAGCTTCCACTCTGTCCATTAGTTGCAGCAGCTCATGTAAGGCCATAAGCAAAAAAGTGAGGCATATCTACAACTTAGGTGAACCACAACACTGGAAATAATGGGTGTGGGTGTGTAATAATCCGATTATTGAGTCAATGATCTTGACATTCTAATCGTAAGTAACTGAACAAGTGCACCCACAAGAATATTTGAGTAGAAATGGAGATATAACTTTATCGATATCAAACTTCTTACAATACTCAAGAAAACTCACATTTAGAAAAGCATATCTAGGAAGTAATCATCTGAATCGTAAATCACATCTTCAATCACATCCTTTCATATCTTCAATCACATCTTTAAATCAGTCTTCATATTTATTTTTTTTTCACAAATAGTAAATTACAAATCTTGATATTTAGGCTCGTAAATCTATAAATAAATAGTCCAAAATCAGCACATGTTGGTCCCTACAGTGGTTCGTCGGCTTAAGTGGGCCATAGGCCTTCATTAGAATGCCTACATTGTAGTAGCTCTCTCTCTCTCTCTCTCTCTCTCTCTCTCTCTCTCTCTCCACATGTAGCCTGTATACTCTCTCTTCATGTAGGCACACCTGCTCCCTTCCATTCTCTCCCCTCCTCTCTCCCCGTGTGGTGCATGTGCCATAACCCCTAGTTAATTTAAGTCATGTACTCAGTGAGGTGAATCATGCTGCTAACTGGCTAGTGAAAGAGGGATTAATGAGACCTTTTGTATGTACTTGGAAATTAATCCACTCTACTGATTATGTTCCCTTCTTTTGTATGTACTTGGCAATTAGTCCACTCTACTGATTATGTTCCCTTCTTCTAAATATTCTTTTTCATATTTGAAATGAAAAGCAAAAAAGCAACAAGCGAAATGAACCTGGAATTTTTTGAGAAATTTTGGATGATATTGTTATTTATGAAATCATTGCTATTGTGGTCTATTTCATTGTTTTTTTTTTTTTCTCTTTTTCTGTTCTTACCTTGTTCTTTTCCTTGTTTGTTTCTGCAGTGAAGAAGAAGCAAAAAAGTGAATTTACTCAGTATCCACTAGGTGCTACTTTGCTTTTGGATGCCTCGTCTCAGAGGAACTTTACAAGATTAAGCGAATGCCCAGACACAATTACCTTATAACTGTTTTTTTTTTTTTTTTTTTTTTTTTGTTTGTTTAGATTTGAGAATGCAATTTGTATTGATTTTGATTTTAAATGCAGCTTTGCCAAGAGTTCGGTGGGTTCTCCCAGATTCTTACTTGGATGTCAAGAATAAAGATAAAGGAGGTAATGATAGAATCTGTTTACTTGCTCTTTTTCCTCTGAGGTCAGTTTGGACGGATCTCATGCATGGTACATCATTTTAGTTCTGTGTTTGTTGCAGTATGTAGTTCTGTGTTCATTGCAGTATGTATGACTAATGTATGGATTATCTAACTATATCCACACTCACACATACAAAATATGTTCCAATAAGGTCAACCTTACCAGAGTTGAATTGGTGTATCGGACAACCATGAGGTGTTGGACAACCACCCCTTCCACTAGATGCACGCTCCCCTGTTAGGCCAAGAGTCCAAGATTCAGACCAATCCAAGACTCAGGTGGGCCAGACCGAAGGAAACTAGTGAGAATGGGACGCCCACCATAGGCTTGTTTGTGGGACCAACAAAAATGTGGTTCAGATGCTTGGCCTGTCTTTTTGTTGCACAGGAATGAGAGGTTTCCCCAAATTTCAGGCCATTTCAAAACTCAAGTGGGCCACATGAAGTGATTTCCTTCTTTTTTTAATGAGTGGTTTTACATGTTCTATGCATGATTTCACACTGCTCCAGACATGGAAGTGATTTTAATTTCTTTTCTTTTTTTAACGTGTGATTTTACATGTTCTATGCATGATTTCACACTGCTCCAGATTGTGTGGCCCACTCAAGTTCTGAATATGGCTAATTTTGGGGCATCCCATGTTTAGGAGGGGAGCCACTAGATGCACACTTCAGTTGCTCCATAGACAAGTCATGAACCTTATGGGAACATTGTCCCACATGCTCATGCACACCCATCAATTTACATACATGCCCACGGGTGATATTAAAAAATGGTTACATTCTGTCCATAACAACCTTTATGTAACGTAATGGTGGTGTCTGTTACCCAATATGGGGTAAAGAAAAAAAGGCCCCATAATGGGGGCCGATATGGGCCCCATAATGGGTCGTAATGCACCCACTTTCCATAATCACATCATCAGATCACCCATAAACTCTTCAGGTAACACCATGGCTTTCTTAACCAAATCTTTGTGTAGCCGACCTACCGGAAGTTTGGGTTTCCCAAGCCATGGGCCGCACTCTACAGGAAGCGTACATGTCAGACAGGCATGAGCAATGGATGGCTCAATATGGTGTCACATACAAGGATGCAGCTGAGAAAGAGCTACGTTTCAATATATTCAAGGACAATGTGGAACTGATAGAATCCTACAGCGAGGCTGGGGACCGATCTCACCGGCTAGGTGTAAATAGATTTGCGGACCTAACCAACGAGGAGTTCATAGCTACCCACACCGGATATGGGCCCACTCAATCAAGAGCATTGAGAGCCAGAGCCACTTCGTTCACGCATGAGAATGTGACTGCCACCTAGTATGGATGGGAGAAAGAAAGGTGTGGTAACCCCAATCAAAGACCAAGGATTTCTTGGATTACTGCAACTTAATTTGTTCTGGAAAGGAACATGGCATTATTATCTAGTGTTAGCTAACTTGCTTTCTGGTGTTGTCAAATAGGATGTTGCTGCGCATTCTCCACAGTAGCAGCCATGGAAGGGATTACCCAACTCAAGACAGGGAAGTTGCTTTCTTTGCCCGAGCAAGAGGTGGTGGATTGTGATGCAAATGGTGAGAATCAAGGATGTGAAGGTGGTCTCATGGATGATGCCTTTGATTTCATCCGACACAACAGAAGGGGTACAACAGAAGCCAACTACCCCTACAAGGGTATTGATGGCACTTGCAATTCCAAGAAGTTACATCTCTAATGCTTTGGTCACAACAGTATTACGAAGAAATGTGGAAATGTGCATCTTCTTATGTAATTCTCAAATATATATGTAATGGGTTTTTTCCATTATCACCAGTGTTTCAAATAATGTCTGTAGCTTTGCTGTAGCGCTATGGAGCATAGCTAAATAACATAAATCCCTACAATTACGTAGCGTATACTACAATGTATTTTTTTATTATCTCTAAAAAAAATATTTTTTTTCATTTTTTTAATTATCGTTTTTTTAAAAATGGTGTAAAAGTCACAACATAAAAATAAAAAATAAAAACTGAAAATGTAAAGTTGGTGTGAAATTCACACACTAAAAAACCTTTAAAATTGAAAAGAAAAGTTCTTTGAAAGAGGGTTTTCATAAACCCCTCTTAATGTTTGGGATTTTTATTTCTTTTCATATTTGTGAGTTGTGAGTTGTGGTTTCAATTAGACATTATTGGTTGAAGTGGTTTTCTTATAAAGTTGTTGATGTGATAATTATTTGATTCTTGATTTTTTTATAATTTTATATATGTGGATTAACTTTTGATAAATAATAATTAATAACTTCCTTAAACATGCTTATATTTAAAAAAATGAATCATTTGTCAGCCATTTTTTATATTTTTGCTTTTTTTCTTACTAATTATCATATATATATATATATATATATATATATTAAAAGATAGAAGTATCATGTAGCTTATGTTACATACTACTATGCTACATGTTACAAAGGGTTGAACGCTACGCAACAAGTTACAACTATTTAAAACATTGATTATCACTTGTAGCATCCAAACAGCTACTTTTCCGTGGGTTCGTGAGATGGTTCAAAAACTAGAAAAACTCGACTCGGGTCAATGTCTATTTGTGTCAGGTTCGACTCCCAAGACTAGGTCCAGTCTTTACTTCACTCGGCTTGATATGCTCAAAGATGCGCCTGATGTGCTGCGTTGGTCCATCCCCTCTAAAGTCAAATGTGTTTTCTCTCCCCGGGGATCTTCTTTTGGGTCCGTCCCCTCTAGGTGAAGTTGGCTGTGTTTTCTCTCTCCCCGGGGATCTTCTTTCGGGTGAGCTTCTGTTGCTGTGTAGTCGGCCATTGGACTCTCTAGACCGGAGTAGTGTCGTTGTGGTTTCTTTGCACTTTTGAGTTGTTTGAGGCTCTCTCCATAGAGGTTTAAATTCAGCAAGTTCTCTGGGCTTTTATGGAGGAAGACCGTAGAGATCATAGATTTGAAATTCAAGACTAAGGTTTTCATCTCCAATTGTTGAACAGATTTCCAAGCATAGACCAAAAAATGGGCTTTAGATGCCTTGATGCTAGAATAATGTGTTATTGCTTTGTACCGTGAAATTTAGATATAGGAGGAATTTTGACCAAAATGACTTGCCAAACGCCCCAAAAAGCAGCACAATTTCAAATAAATTTATTCCATAGCTGACAGCGATTGTGTGGGGAGAAGCTAAGTAGCACTCATTCCCAGCCATGGATGTGGATGGGACTTGTCATTGGGCTCATAAAAGGTAGATTCAATCTGTTCATTTTCTTTGTGGCCCTCTATTTATATGAGAAGATAACCCCACTTTGATATAATCTCTCTGTGGCCCATAAAACACAATAACCTATAGTGGTATTTGTTCACTACCAACTGTTTTCTTGTGATGTGGTCAATATGATTTGCAGATGTTGGTCATTCTTTCAATCATGGCCTTTCATGAAATTGTGAGGATAATGGATGGAGTGGATTTCAGACATAGGCAATGGTGGGCCCCATAGATGGTTTACGAACTCTTTTAGATAGGGCCAACCAATACCTTTTCAGTTTTTGGAGGGCCCTGCTTTCCTGGGAAACTTCTAGTTTGGTGTTTACTACAACTCTCCCTCAATGTTTCTCTCCCTCAATAGACCACTACAACTCTCCCTCAATGTTTCTCTCCGGCATCTTTGGTGTTTCTCTTCAGCGTTTGATTCTCCTGCGTTCTTTGAAGCTTCATCCACCAGTTCCAACATTACAATCGGAAATTATATTTTCTGGTGAAGTGAAATCTTAAATCTTGAGTCGAGGCGATCATGTGTTAAGGTCTAGGTTGTGATTTGTTTAGTGTTTTCTTGTCAACCTATTCAGCATAGCCGAGGTTATCATCCATTTTACCAACTCAGTTTAGGGCATTAACCCAAAAAATGAAGCAAATCCAAATCTCAGGTGGAACACACCTTAGAAAATAATGGTGATCAAACCATTAAAAAATTCTTAGGGGCCACAAAAATTTCAACCAAGCGAAGATTTGAGTTTTCCCTTCATCAAGTTCTGTTTGACTTAATCAGGTTGGATGGAAAATAAACATTAAAGTGGACCCTGGGAAGTTTTTAATGGAAGGAGTTCAATCACCACTGTTTCATGTGGTGTGGTCCACCTGAGATTTGGATCTTCCTCACTTTTGGGCTCATGCCCTAAAATGAGCTGGAAAAATGGATGAACTGCATGGATAAAACACATACATCATGTTGCGCCCACACCACCGATCAGCACCGAGACCGAGATACTGGAGGGGCCTGCAACGAGTCCGAGTCCAATCCACCGTATCAACAGTTTGGATGCACAAACTAAGAAACCCAAGCAGGTCCACATTCTTCGGTCCAGCATTACATAGAAGTCCCTGAATGAAAGAGATCAAGTGTAGCAGTCCACCCGGAGAAATGATCAGTACTGCCAGAGGGGCGTCCGACCTCGCCTATCCCACCGAAACATCCACCTTTATAGGACATCTGTACCATCCAAACGGTAGGCCCCACCATGTATATGAACTGGCACAAAAGAATTGGCTGGCCGCTTATTGGGTGGGTCTTGCCTAAATGTCGTTCATCGATTCAAACGTTGTAGCCCACCTGATGAGTGGACCAGCTGGAGAATATGTTCGCGGCAAAGGCCTGGTTGGACACCAATTTCGTATTCTGCCTGCTATAGCTGATCAATGATAGTCGAAGGCCCACTGTTGCTGCAGCCAATAGGTTAGTTGCCGTACAATGCTAGAACTATTATATATCTTGGCAAACTACTTAGTTACGTACTAAATGCAATGAGATTTGTTTTCTTGGATAAGATTAAGCTGAAAATTTATAGTTTGATTCACTTGTACATCCAAACACGGCCTTAGAATGATCCTCACGTTTGTTTCAAAATAACAATCAGTGCGTCAGCCCCTTTCTTTCCTTTACAAAGCAGCACCATTTCTGATGACTCCAGTCTCCAGTTAACAAGATACGCAGATTTCTCTCTCCCAGATGGATTGCTAACTACACACACAACTTTTAACGTGTGTAAATTTTTTTGGGTACCACTATGATTTTTGTGTCAGATCTGCACCATCCATTAATTTTTTTTTTCTAGATAATTCTAGAGCATGAGCCCAAAAATAAAGTACATCCAAAAGCTCAAGCGGATCACACCACGGAAAGTAGTGGGGATTGAACAAACTAACATTGAACTTTCCTAAGGCCAATTATGTGGCTTATTTTACATCGACCTGTTTATAAGATCACATATGCCTGGATAAAGTTAAAATACAAATATCAGCTTGATCAGAGCCTTCTATTGCCAAAAGAAGTTTTCAATGGTAGCATCAACTCATAGTGTTTTCAGTGGTGTGGTTCACTTTAGGTTTGGATCTACATTGTTTTTGGGCTCATTTCCTAGAATAATTTGAAAAATTGGATAGACAGTGTGGATCTAAGAAATATATCACTGTGGGGCCCACGTAAATTTCATTTGCTGCTTGCTGTGTGATGCAGTGGAGCCGATTAGGTGAGACTCCAGCCTCAGCAAGACGGTGCAACCCTTTTCGTGCGCCCTGTATGTGTGTATTTTGTATCCACTGTCCATCAGTTTTTTCAGATCAGTTATAGGATGATTCCAAAAAATTCCAAAAATTAAGAAGACCCAATTGTCAGGTGAACCATACTCCAGGAAACAGTTGTGATTGAACACCTTACCATTAAAAATTTCTTAGGGCTCACCTTATTGTTTTCATAGTTTTTATTTGCCATCCAATATGTTTGTAGGTTCACATAAGCGTGGATGAAGAGAAAAAAAATCACCTTGATCCAAAACTTTCGTGGCCCATTAATGGTCAATCACCACTGTTTTCTATGGTATGGTTCACCTGATAATTAGATATGCTTCATTTTTTGGATAATGCCCTAAAATGATCTTGAAAAATGGATGAACGGGCAGATACAAAATACACAATACACGGATGCTGATTGCGTCTTGCCCTTGCCCGGCGCATTACCATCCAGGCAGACCTGCGGAGGGGCCCACTGTGATGTATCTGTTTATCCTCTCCGCCCATCCATTTTATAAGATCATTTTAAGGTATGACTCTAACAAGTAGGAAGATCCAACGGTCAAGTGGGCCACACCAAATAGTGATGGGAATCTGGTGACGTCATCACTACAGTAGCGCGCTACTGTAGGGTCCCATCACTATTTAGTGTGGCCCACTTAATCATTGGATCTGCTCGTTTTTTGGGCCCATTTCCTAGCATGATCGTATAAAATGGATGGAGAGAGTGGATAAACGGATACATCACAGTTGGGCCCCTCCATAGGTCTGCCCGGACGATAATACGTCCAGGCAAGGGCAGGACGCAATCCACGTCCAAAATACACGCATCAAGGTGGGTACCACAGTAAGGGCTGCACCGACTTGAGTGAGGCTAGGTCTCACCTAATCCGCTCTAGTGGTGCTGCATATTCCAGGTCGAGAGAAGGAAACCGGAAGTGTTCACATGTGGAACTTCCATGTGCTCCATCATGATATATGTATCATATCCACACTGTCCATCCATTTTTCCATATCATTTTAAGGATTGAGATAAAAAATGAGGCAGATCCAAGGCTTAAGTGGGCTACACTAAAATAACAGTGGGAGTTAGACGCCTACTGTTGAAAACTTCTTAGGACCACATAAGGATCTGATCAAATTAATATTTTTGTTTTCCCTTCATCCAGGTCTTTTTGACCTTATGAAGAGTTTAGATGGCAAATAAATCTCATAGTGGACCTTAGGAAGGTTTCAACGGCAGTCCGTTCAATCCCCACTACTTTCTGTGGTGTGGTCCACTTTAGCTTTGAATGTCCCTCATGTTTGGGCTCATACTCTAGAATGATCTGTAAAAATTGATGGACGCCATTTTGGAGCCAGAGAAGTTTCACACATTAAAAGTCATGTTGTGTAGCACCAATCTATTTGGGAGAGAGAAATCAGGACATATCTTGTTGGCTAGAGTCATGGGGGATGTCATGGACAAATGAGAAGCAACAATACTGAATTTTCCAGTGCCTTCAAATCAGACGATCTGCACTGTGTCTCCTCTGCCATTGTCGAAGGTGGAATTATTTACTTGTTAATAATCGTGGAGGATACTTCTTGAACCCTCTTTACATACGTAGCTTCAAGAGTCAACAACCATAGAACAGGCATGGCTACAGTACTGTCTTCTTTACACGGCTCTCCAGGAGTTGAATTATTTTCTAAAATGGCAATAGAAGGTTGTTTGTGCCAAAATTTGGCAGATCATATCAATGGCACACGTCATTCCACACGTTGGCATGTACAACGCCCCTAGTGTGCATGCTCAATATTAATTTAAAAAGCAAATAGTATCTTGGGAATGCCATGTCATTTGGGCAATCTTCACGTAAGGATGGGTAGGCGTTATGTACACGTTAGTGCTGAAGCAAGTCGACAACTGTCCCCCTTGGTTACATGCAAAGGCGCTACGTAGGCAATCAATTATCCTCAACCTTCATTAAGAGAAGCTATAAATAGCAGGAGCAGTTGAAGAAACCTATACCAACACAATGCCATTGTTTATCTTAACATAATTTAGTCACTCTACAAGAAAAAAGGCTTTTAGCCTCATTTCAAAACAGTGGCTAAAAAGTTGAAAAAAATGAGGCTAAAACCTTTAGCCTCGGTTTTGCTTGAATTAGCCTCCATTACTATAATTAGGGTTGCAAGTCCTGTGGTTAAAGGCTTTAGCCTCGGTTTTGACAACTGAGGCTAAAAAGCCTTTTATAGCTTTAGTTCTTCAACTGAGGCTAAAAGAAACCTTTTAGCTTTTGTTGCCTCGAATTGAGGCTAAATCAAATTTTTACCCTCAATCATTTCCAATTGAGACTAAATCCAAATTATAGCCTTGGTTGCGTCCAACAACAATTGAAGCTGAAGCCTTTAGCCATGGAAGTTGCAGCCTCAGTTTTAGTAATCGAGGCAAAACCAATGCTAAAGATGGATTTAGCCTCCGTTGGCATCAACTGAGGCTAAATTCAGTTTTTAACCTCAAATCTCAACAACTGAGGCTAAATTTAGTTTTCACCTCAATTGATGCCAACAGATACTAAATTCATCTTTAGTCTTGGTTTCTGTCAAACAAGGCTAATAATATATTTTAGCCTTAGTTAAAAACCGTGGTTAAAAATGTTTAATTGCTTTAAATGTTTGTTTGAATAAACCTGTGCATGTTTCATCTATTTAACCTCTACAATCATTCATTCATTCATAAAAGCATAATACCAATAAAAAAGTTAACTGTCGATTTAAAGTTTTCAAAACAAACAAATACAGATACAGCCTACGATATCAAACTGTTACACACATTAGCTTGTAGAAACAGAGTACTATAAGGAAACACGCTTGAAAACCAAGGTTTGGTGTCATAGGCTTGCTACAGGTGACACAGCCAGCTCTGATTGGCTGGTCCTCTCCAGTCTGACACATTTAGCTGTGATTGCATCACCATCTTGTTGCCCTGCAAGCATCGAAATGGAAACATCAAGGCAAAATCCCAAGTCAGCACAATGAATGAATTAACAAAGTATCCAATTTCGAAATTATTCATTTAAAAACTACGAAAAATCCCAAATAATCCATGAAAAAACTAAACATATGTACATAAGTACATGCATGAATATAGATAGGAAACACTGCTATGGAAAAAAATTGGATCCTAACAGAGCTTCTATGTCTTGAAATATGGACTTGGTCAAAAGTTAAGGAACCGGTAATGTCACATGGCTGATTTTACAAAGGTAGACAAGACCTTCAAAACGAAAACATAACCAATGAATAATTACCAGGGTTGGTACACTCAAATCAGATCAAAGGCCCGCATTTCTCAAAGAAAGTTTGTCACCATATTGGAGAGTAACCTTCCAACACCTAGCTTGATTTTTTGGCACAACTACAAAATTCAGTACACAGTCAATAAAGGCATTCCAAATCCGGGCATATGGATTCAACCAAACACAAGCTAAGGAGCAATTTATGGTAAATGTAAATGTAAATCAGAACACAGATATAGAGAAGGAAAACTCATCTGCAATAAGAAATGGATGGCTACTGTTGCTTTTTGGATGGCTACTGTTGCTTTGAGCTGCTTTTATTTCAATAGATAAAGGTCAACAGTAATACATACGATAAGTAAGAAAGCCCGAAAGGACATGTAGTGGGACTTGGGTTAAAACCATTTAGATTCCCTAACCAAAACAGCACATACAGAATCCTTAAGTTGCCTACTCAGTTTCAGTGATTGTTACGTTTTGCCAACAAGTGCAATAAGTTTTAGTGTTCCTCACTTGAAACAAAAAGTGGGCCTACTTATCAAAATTTAAGCCAAACAATACTATACAAACTCCCAGTTCAGACATTGCACAATACATCATCAGCAACACTGTTAGACTCCCTAGAATGAGTCAAGATTCAACATCATGATTGGGAGCAAGAATGAATTTGACCAATGGAGAAAACTAGACACCAAGGTTCCTTACCCAAATTGTTCACCAAGCAGAAAATGCTTGCCGATTCACCAATGCCGAATCAGCCCATTCATAGAAAAACGAAAAGAAGTCACACCCAATTAACCCTTTTAGAATGGGATGCTAATTGTATTTTGGATGTGTCTCCTTAGAACTATGATGCTGTAAATGATCTGCTATTTACAAGCTGAAATGGATTTGCCATTTTCCATTGTGAGGAACTCAATTTTGAGTGAGGCACGAATGGGAGGAAGGGGCCCAAATCTCAGTTCTGCTTTTAGTCTTTTCATTGCATAGAGACCTTCCATTGGGCTCATTGCACAGGGACCTCCCAATACATCTAGTTGCATTTGGACTAGTTGACATCATATCATCTATACAGTTGGCTCTTATTAGACAATTGGGAAAAAAAAATACAACAATCAGATGGTCTTAAACATCCATGACTTGATCCATCTTCTGCGAATAATCATGTCCATCCAGTTTTGCATTTCATAGACATTATATCTTGGATCATCTGATTAGCATGATTTTTTATAGGCAGCCTATAAGTAAAGGGTTGCACCTAATGTGCAGTTCATATATGTGGTGTAGATGCGGGCCAGTCCAAATGAAGCTGGGTGCATGGGATGGTTTCCCTCTGCAATGAGCCTAGTGAATCATTTCCCATTTCTAGAGTGCACAACAGAGCAAAAGTTCTATTTTCTTGTGCAAATGTGTACAAGGACTGTCAATTGCTGTCCCCAGCTGAGACAAATCAAAAGTTAGAATTGCCAACTGGACTTTTTATATGGGAGATGCCAAAAATGGAAAACATTTCCTCAAGTGGAAATGATGAGGTTTAAGAAAACGATTTCCATCTTACGGATTTCTGGTGCATGGACAATCCAGAATAGACCAATCAAATCAAAGTTTGGATCACTGAACAATGGCCACTAAACAAAGTGAAGAAAGAAAGGGAAAAAAAAACTCAAGTGTGCTGTGGAAATTGTATAAACCTCCTAAGGAGTACTACTCAGTGAGATATTTCTCATTCCATAAAACCCAATTTGTGAAATTTTACTTATGGAGGAAAGCTTCCTCTGAAATGAGACTTGATTCATTATTTAAGAGCAAAATATATGAATAATGAAAAACAGAATTACATTTCCTTCTTTTTTCAGTATTTATTTAGATTTTGTTTTTTAGCTTGAAGAAAACTTCATTAGCATGGTATTGTCACAGGAGTAAGTGGTCCACTGAGTTCAATCCTAAGCTGTTGATTCAGTTTGTATTAATTGCCTTTGGAGGGTAAGGATTTTTATTTTGATTTTCTTTTCTTTTTTTGCTTCGTTTTTTTAAGGGTGTGTTTGGTTGCACAAAATTTTATGATATATCATGAAATTTTGCAATACGTTGGACTGACTGATCATGAAATATCATCAAATGTCATGATACATGATGAAAACAAAAGATACCTTGGACCTGTATTTGTTATGATTGTTATTATTAGGGATAGCCTATCACAACACAACTTGTCCTAAATCCAAACAGCCCTTTGTGCATGCATGATGGTTGACACGCAGGCACATAGAAACTGTATTGGCATGCCATAAATCAAACTGTCCCGATTAGATTGATCATCATCCAAAAATCAAATTGGTTGAACAATCCTAACCTTGACTAGTGAACACTTGTTTGATGTAGTCAGATCACTGCATAACTTTTGTTTTAACAGGCCATTAAATGCCCATCTGTATAATTTTCATTTTATGGTCCATCTATCACAATATGGACAGTTTTGAGTTAATTTTATGCCATTTCATATTGCCAACCTATCAACCATCATCTTTGCCAGGGTTATCAAAACTTCTATTTATTCATATTACAGAGTTCTCAGAAATTGTACAAAATGGAATCCCCTTGGTATGATGAAATCAGCAACTCTGTAATTAAATTCTACTGTAGAAATCCACCAACTTTACAATCAACCAGAACCAATAGTAGATCTCTTACATTATGGTTTCCGAATACTTTGTGGCATTTACTCCATGTTGGTGTTGGTGTGGGGTATGTGGGAAAGGAAGGGACAAAACCCATTTTCTTTATTATAAATGTTCATCAGTGAATGAGATAAATAGTGATTTTTGAGGTGGTAGATGGGATGATAATGTAGGGGCATTTTCACACTGGGCTCGAGTGGGGCGGCCTGTGGACTCAGGAGCACACTTGGGGTGGGGTCGGCTGTGGACTCAGCGCCTGTGAACTCAAGGGGACCGTGGATTTGGACCCACCTGTGGATTTGGGGCCCACGTAGGAGGATTCGACTGAGGGCCTAGGGTGACCCGTGGATTCGGGGCCCTGAGGTGAACCCGTGGATTTGGGGCCCTCTCAACCTGGGCTATGAGATAAATGGATTAATTCGCCACACTCTAACAGTTCGAGCTTTTAGAGCAAATGGTTAGTTGTCCTACATCAATTTTGGTATCAGAGCAAAGGTTCCTAGCGTAGGTCGGTTTGCCCAAAATTTTCCTTTTCGGTGATTTTTTTCAAAGGAATCAGATATCCCAAATCGTAAAAATTGTAGGCCTTTCGGGCGCTCCACCCCGAACCCCGGGCAGGGGCGCGCCGCCCCCTGCATCAAATTGGTATTAGAGCGGGAGGTCTCGTGTTCGAAACTCCTCACCGGGGGTGAATAATGCAGGGGCATTTTCACACCGGGCTCGAGTGGGGCGGCCTGTGGACTCAGGAGCACACTTGGGGTGGGGTCGGCTGTGGACTCAGCGCCTGTGGACTCAGGGGGACCGTGGATTCGGACCCACCCGTGGATTCGGGGCCCACGTAGAAGGATTCGACCGAGGGCCTAGGGTGACCCGTGGATTCGGGGCCCTGATGTGAACCCGTGGATTCGGGGCCCTCTCAACCTGGGCTATGAGATAAAGGGATTAATTCGCCACACTCTAACAGTTCGAGCTTTTAGAGCAAGTGGTTAGTTGTCCTGCATCAGATGATTATCAATACCTAAAAAAAGTGATTGTTTAGAATCATTAGCAAATAGATTATTCGAATTGTTCTTCAGACTATTGTTGTGTAAGTGATAAAGAATCACTTCAAAGGAATAAAGAAAGAAAATGAAAAGGGGGTTGTTGGAGTAAGTACCATTAGGAAAAGTTACACAATACATCAACCAGATTGTATAGCTTTTCGTGCAAAAATACATAAATCAGGTATAGAATTTGGTTCTGTAGAATAGGGGGTGTAAACATACCAGGTAAAGCCCACAAAAAATTCAACTCCAGCAAAGCTAGACATAACTTTATTCTGGTAAGAGTGTGTGATAATACATATGCACATGGAAATGAATTAAAATTTTCATGCATGGCATGAAAGTGAAATTAAACTTATCCAAATTATGGTTCCCATTTTCAGACGTAGTCACAAACTAGAAGAAACACTTTACTATATCATTAGACTTTGAGTCAGTGGAACTTAGTTGGACATTTAAAATGAAAATATCCAATAATCCTATTTCAATAAACAAGTGATCATGATTAGAGGTTAGGAACTTAGGATTGTGCACACAATCTGATGTTGGGACTATTACTTAGTACTTTGCAAATCTAACGATGGTCAAGATATTTGGTAATATTATCTTTGTTGTGTCTTTTTCAGATCAGATTGATTAAGCTTCTCAGGAGTCAAACATCAATAAACATGACACACAAATTCAGTACAAAGTAAAGTTGAAATGGATGTTACAAGAGCCACAAAACTTGCTAGTGTGAATATGACTTACCAAGGTGTTGATGAAGCTCTGGATCAACAACTTTAACTATAGATGGCAGTGTACACAGATTAAACTTTGGAAATGAAACAAAGGTGTTGATGAAGCTTTGGATCAACAACTTTAACTATAGATGGCAGTGTACTCAGATTAAAATTTGGAAATGAAACAAAGGCCCACCTATACAGACCAACAGCCCAGCTAACAAGATAGTATACAACTCCAACAAGGAGATACACAACATAGACAAAACTGCACAAAAAGGAAACTTTTATGAAAATCTCACCCACAATCTGCCATTTTATATAGTTGACATAATCCACAAGATCAAACAAAAAGTGTTATCAACAATACTAACAAAGAGTTTGAACTATTCATTTGCAAAAAAACTGAAACATCTTTGAGTCTACAAAATGTAAAGATGCACCTAGAATAGATGGATAGTTATACACCTTATTAAGTATGTTGAAAATTACATTCAAGAAACAACTGAGTAATTTTACATTATGCTCAGACGAAACAACTGAGTTTTTGGTTTACCAGCAAAAGTAGGATGAGATCGACCTTTCATTGGTATTAAGCCATTGATCTGTGGGGCCCATCACAGGATGGGCTATGCATTAATATCTTCCCTGTCAGACGATTCAAGTGATCCATAAAAAATGGACAAATGAGAAAATCAGGCCACTAAACTCCAAAGGTGGGCCACGACGTACAAAATAAATAGCTAAACAATTTTATCTAGCTATACATTGTTCTATGCATTGTGCCCAAATGAATTGTAAAACGGCCTGATTTTTAGTCCAAAAAATATGAACAGCATAGCCATATGATGGAAAGCTCAGATCTTGCGCAAATTGGCAACTATGCTTGTGTGTGGATAGGCAGGGCTTCACTTGCATATGTGCTTAGACAAACCCTACTAACACATCTGCCCAAAAGAAAGATCAAATTGAAAGCATACCATTTCCCACAAAATCACATCTCTTTGGCATTTTAACAAATAACTTGTCTGCATTTTTTTTTCCAGTACTAAGAGAGGAGATGCCAAATAATTAAATGGGAAAAAGAAATATACATATTAATAACACCTATGGTTGTTAAATGATACTGTTAAAACATTTCAATAAAAACAATTTACAAAAGACAACATTTGAACCACAACAATAGTTCCAAAAATTCCACCATCATCAACTCACATCCCAAAACCATAATCTGTCATCACAAACAAGACAAGTTCCACAACAGGTTGATAAAAAAGAAACCATAACTACCTTTGGAGTTCGATTGCCCATCAGACGCTTTCTAGGAGATGAGATCCTCTGGCAGATTGACCTTGCTTACGGCCATTGATGCAGGCAAGCGGGAATCAGATACTGCTAGGGACTCAGAGACTAGCGACTCAGATTCGAAAGAGTTGCACGAGAGAGAGAGAGAGAGAGAGAGAGAGAGAGAATATGGTGATGAAGACGATGATCCAGAGATAAGAACCCCACGCCATTGTTGCCGCAGCCCCTTGTCTACGGAGCCATGGAATCCTAAACCTAGACAGGAGCGAGAGAGGAGGTTTGAGAGAGAGAGAGAGTTGGGCGCGGATTGGTAATTGAAAAGCAAACAGACCCTAAACATCACACCTCTCTTTCCAAGGATTGGAAAGAGAGACCGTATCCATGAAATCTTCATCCGACTGGAGTGCGCACATCACCTCCGGTGCAAGACATATCTCCATATCAGCGCTTCCACCCCCTTCTCTACCAGGGAACGCTATCACCCTCCCATCAAACTTGTTATCCTGACCGCTCCTCACTGCTACCGCCTTTCCCCATCCGAAGTCCACGCCGTACGTGTCGAACCTTGGCGAGCTCCCTATCATCACCGCCCCACCTTCCAATATCCTGAAATTGTAAACGAACGGCGCTTCGACCCAAGCATGGTACGCGTGGCGTGCGGTAGCGTCGCTGTGGCTCACCACACTATCGTGCACCAGCCACGCTGCCCATCCAAGGCCGTTGGCAAGCAACTCCCCCACGGTGGCCGTCACAGCTTTCGATTGGATGCAATTACCAAAGTAGTCACCGTGAAAGCGGCGGATCCAACCTCGATCTATTGTCGATAGCGAACCTGCAGCATGTAGTCCTATCATCATCGGGCAATCTCCGGGCCCGCATTATCGATCTCCATAGGTGGGCCACCAGGGCCTGGAAGGATGAGATCTTGTTATCTGTCTTCTGTTCTTCGTTGGCCTTAGCTTTCAGCCTAGCTATGGACTCAGCTGTGAAATGAAAGATCCTCTCCTGGAGCGGCGGGAGCGAATATCTGTCGATGAATTCGTCAGGGTGGGAGAAAGGTAGTCGGATGGGATTTTTTTCGACGTTGCGGATAAAGTCACGTGCAATGACTGGTGGCCGTGTTATCTCGACATGGTCGCTTTCTAATGGTATCGATTTTCTAGAGATCTCGGACCATGAATTGAAGAAATTCCAGAAAGAAGCGCCGTCACCGACGACATGGTTGAAAGAGCATGCTAGAAAGAAGCCATCGACGAGCTCTGTCAGCTGAACTCCAAGCAATGGTAGCGAGTGGCCGTCGTGGTTAACGGCTCCGGTGAGAGGGAAGAACGATCGGACGATGGGCGGCACGTCGGGAGGGGAGAGGACGTGGGACACAGTCATATCAGCAGCAGCGTGAATGAATTCAGCTCCTGCGCCGTTGCAGTCTATGAAGATGTGAATGAAGGAAGAGGAAGGATCTCTCTCCGTCGTGAGGCGGCCGGCGAGGGGGGAGAAGTGAGCGAGCGCGTGAGAGAGGGAGTGCTTGAGTCGTTCGATGATGGTGGTGATTGTGGGCCCTTCTTGTTCTTCGCCGTCTGATGAGTGGGGTATGTAGAAGAGGAGGCCCTTTTGGATGTAATGAACGGAGAGGATGGAGAGATCCCAAGGCGTTAGGTTGCAACGCTGCTGTCGTTGGTAGTGTGGTGAGGAGCATGGTTTGACGGTGGAGGTAGAGATGAGATGAACGGCTGGCGGAGGCATCTCCTGGTAGTAAACGTTTTTGGCTGAGAAGACGGAGAAGTCCGAAGGGTGTTACGGCCAGATGATGCAGGATTTTATTTATTTATTATTATTATTTTTTTCGTTCATTCTGGGAGCGGATTAGGTGACACCCAGCCTCACCGAAGATGATGTGGTCCTTACCGTGGGGTCCACTTGATATATGCACCGTCCATCCGTGTTTAGAGATGATTTTAAGCCATGCTACTAAAACCAAAGAAGATTCAAGCCTCAGGTGGTCCTTAATCTGGAAAACAGTGGTGATTGAACACCCTACCGTTAAAAACTTCTTAGAGCGGAGATTCATGTTTTCATAGTTTTTATTTACCATCCCATCTGTTGAGAAGGTCGCATAATCCTGATTGAAGGCAAAAAAAAAAAATTAAAAAAAAAAAATAGAAGGGATAATTTAATATGCCTAAATTTTTGGATAATACCCTAAAAGGATTTGTTAAAAACGGATGGATGAAGTGGATACAGAATGTATTCATCAAGGTGGGCCCCACGGTAAGGGCCGTACCGTCTTGGGTAAGGTGCAGGCTCGCCTTGCAGGGCTTTACCTGAAATGACCAATTATGACAGCATCACGTGCAATCAAATCTACCACATTTTTTAAATTCCGTACCCAAACAGGAACACATTTACATGTGTCGTCAGCATCCAATCCTTGTAAATATCGGAAGCGGATTGAGTCCGGATGCTCTCATGAAACTAAGAAACCTGCTCGTCACTTCTCTGATTGGTCCAGCTCATCCTAGCTTAATCAGAGCATCAGAAGCAGAGGTTCGATTTCAACAGAGGATCCGGATTCAAGCGGATTGGGTTGTGTACCCTTACCCAGCGGACGCCGATTGCCTGTGAAAGCCTTTAGTAGGCATCTCCTGAGCTTGGAATTTAGGTGGGGCCCACCGTGATGTTTGTGAAAAATCTACGCCGTCCGACCATTTTGTGAGATCATTTTAGGCGTTGCGATAAAAAATGAGCCGGATCGAAGACTTAAGTGGACCGCACTAAAGCAAAAGGTGGGTAGGAAAATTCCTACCGTTGAAACGTCTATAAGGTCCACAGTGATGTTTATATGTCATCCATACCGTTCATAATGTCATTCCTACTGAGATGAACTGAAAACACAAATATTATCGTGATTTGAAACTTCTGTGGCCCCACCAATATTTCAACTGTGGAAGTTCAATCATCACGTTTTTGGCCCACTTGAGTCTTGGATGTCAATCATTTTTTGTCGCAACAACTAAAATGACCTCAAAAAATGGTTGGACAGCATAAATTTCTCACAAACATCACGGTGGGCCCCACCTAAATTCTTAGTGCAGGAGACGCCTGCTAAAGGCTTTCGCAGGCAATCGCGTCCTACACCAGCTACGTAGCTAGTGTGGATACGTCGTGGGAGCAGACGAGCGTCAGTTGTGAACTTAACGAAGGGTTTAAAAACGATTAATGTTCTGTTGACCCACAATGATGTATTTAGTATATATACACCTGTCCATCCACTTCGCAAGATCATTTTAATATGATACCCAAAATGAGCCATATCCAAAGCTCAAGTGGACCACACCACAAAAGACAGTGGGGACAATCATTCTCACCATTAAAACATCCCTAGGGCCCACCAAGATGTTTATTTGCCATCTAAACGGTTCATAAGGTCACATGGACCTCCTAGATGAAGGGTAGAAACAAATATCATATTGATATAAAACTTCTATGACCCCAAGAAGGTTTCAATGGTAGACATTTACTCTCCACTGCTTTATGCAACGTGGTCCACTTGAACTTTAGATCCATCTCATTTTTTATTTTTATTTTTGTATAAAGCCTTAAAACTATATCGCAAAATGAATAGGCAGTTTGGATGTAACACATATGTCTTGGTGGGGCTTACAAAACTTGCTAACTTTATACACCAGCCAGTTCATGGTGTGTGGTATACCACACAATCCGCTTCCATAAATACCAGTATCCGAAATTCAGTGACGTGGACTTGGGAGCACCTTATGTTAGACCCCGGTCTCACCCAAGATGGTGCGGCCCTTACCGTGGGGCCCAAATTGTCCATTCGTTTCTCCTTATCATTTTAATTAATGCATTGCCCCCAAAATGAACAGATCTAATTATTAGGTGGACCATACCGATAGGAAACAATGATAATTGACCATTAATGGGCCGCAAAAGTTTTTGATCAAGTTGATATTTTTTTTTCGAATCTATATCGTCTGCTCAGATTTAACAGGATTTTCCTGTTCGCCAAAGCCTGATTGGTCTAGCTCAGCAGACGTTAGCACCAACTACATTAAATGCAGCAGCCAGCAGTGCTGACATTATCAGTAATGAGCAAGACCAATCAGATGGTCGGCAAATAGGAAAATCCTATTCAGGTCGAGTAGACGATCCAAACTCTCTTTTTTTCTTCATCCTTGTTTATCTAACCTTATCAACCGATTGTACGATAAATAAAAACTAAAGAAACATTAAATTGCACCCTAAGAAGTTTTTAATCGTAAGACGTTCAATCACCACCATTTCTGATGTAGGGAGGGATGTGATAAGGTCGATCACTACTTTCCTTAGAGGATAACTACTTTGAATTCACAAGGCTCTCTAAAATCCACCAAAGCTTTCTTAAATCCATGAGATGAAAATAGATAAAAGTCTGAAATTTTATTGAATAATATGAGAGATGAAACCTTAAAATAAGTTGAAGAGAGTTTAAATACTCTAAACAAATCCTAAGAACGAATTAGCAAGAGTCCTAAACGAAAAAGGAAAAAAAAACATAAAAAATGCATAAGTTCGAGTAAATTTGCACTGGTGGGTGGCCTACTAGCCTAACTGGAAGACGCCTAGGTGTTTTAACAGCAGGTCGTAGGTTCGAAATGCTAAGGAGATATACTAACCCCGTCGGTGGGTGGGTGCATCATGTGATTAATCGTGTGGGTGCGTTGCACAGTTAACAGGGTAGGTGCGTTGCATGACTAAGAAAAAAGAGTAAATATTCATCAATCGTCGATTGATTGAACCGATCGGTCAATTGTACTGTTGATCGATCAAACATGCCTAAAAGTGTCCAAAGTATCTTGAGATCAAATTGTGAATTTTAGTGGGATTTTTTATCAATTGACCAGCCCTATCGATCGATTGATAATTGTAAATTTTGTCTAGTGGACTCTCTGGACTATTCGATCGATTTTCGATCAATTGATCTATGCTGAATTTTTTAGCCTTCACTTGGGCTCTTTTATCCTATCCACTTGAGTCATCAATGCATCCACAACCTATTCTATGCCCTCAACGCCAATCTATACGATGGACCACACATGTGTGCCGGCCCAAACCATGGATGTGGCATGGCATTGTGCGGTGTAGTGTGGTGTGCATACATGCACGCAAGTATATTTACATAAAGCTTAAATGGTTTGTTGGCTTCCTGTAATTTCGGTATTATTTATTTTGAAATTCAAACTAACAGACATCTTCTTTGGAAAACCCAACAACCATGTTTATTAACAGTACCCATTCATGAAAACTATTGAAGACTATAAAAAGGACGTATCTAGTTCGTTTTTTATATGCATGCATTCGATTCTCTTTGTAATTCAAATTTCTACAACAATATTTCTTTTGGTTCGTTCAACTCTATCTTCGGGTTAAATACATAAAAGTTGCTCAAGTCTTCATACATCAAGTGCACCGATGTGACGAGACAACATTTAAGGGCATCCTGAAGGTTAATTATCTACTATTCCTATTGCATTATGGACAACGTCCAAATGAGGGCAAATCAACTTTAAGCTCAGTGATTTTCATCACTCGTTGAATTATTTAAGTCTTTCTAATTTCTTCTTAAATTTTCAAATTCTATTTCATTTTGATTTTAAGTTTCATTATTCTGAATTTACATAATTACATATTTACATATTCAAAATTCCAACAACACAAGTATACCATAGGTACTATTCGGGACACTATCAAGAGGATAGATGGTTGCAGTTTGGGTGGATCCCTGGATCCACCAAGATTAATTTGTGAATCCCTAACTATGGGGGCCACTATGATGTATGTGGCTTATCGGCATTGTCCATCCATTTTGACAACTCATTTATTGTCATGATCTAAAAATGAAGCGATACAAATATTAAGTGGACCATACCACATAAAATAGTCATGATTGAATCCTCACCATTAAAATCTTCATGGGGCCACCAGAATGTTTTTTTATTTTTTTGCCATCCAACTTGTTGATAAGGTCACAAAGGCCTAAATGAAGAGACCAAAGAACAGCTTGATCAAAAAAAATTTGTGGCCCATAAGAAGTTTTCAATGGTTACCACTTTTCCTGTATTATGGTCCACCCAAGATTTGGATCTACTAAGGTGGCTCTACTAAGGTGGCCGGTATCCTTGACTGTGGGGCCCACCATGTATGTATCTGCCTTATATACATGCCGTACATCTATTTTGAAAACTCGCTTTAAGACATCATCCAAAAAATGAAGCAGATACAAATATTAGGCTAGACCATACCACAGGAAGTAGTCATGATTGAATCCCCACCATTAAATTCATCATGGGGCTACCAGAATGTTTATTTGCCATCCAACCTGTTGTCAGGGTCACAAAGAACTAAATGAAGAGACCAAACAAATATCAGCTTGATCCAAAAATTCTGTGGTCCATTAGAAGTTTTTAATGGTTGGTTACAACTGTTTCCTGTATTATATGGTCCACCTAAGATTTGGATATGCTTCATTTTTACGATCATGCCTTAAAATCAGTTTTCAAAATGGATGAATGGTCCCAAAAATTAAGCAGATACAAATATTAGGTGGATCATACCACAGGAAATAGTTATGATTGAATCCCCACCATTAAAATTTCCATGGGGCCACCAGAATGTTTATTTGCCATCCAACCTGTTGACAATGTCACAAAGACCTCGATGAAGAGACCAAACAAATATTAGCTTGATCCAAAAATTTTGGGGCCCACGAGAAGTTTCTAATGGTTGGTTACCACTATTTCCAGTATTATGGTCCACCTAAGATTTGGATCTGCTTCATTTTTAGGATCATGCCTTAAAATCAGTTTTCAAAATGGATGAATGGTGTGGATATAAGGCACATACATCATGGTGTGCCCCATGGTAAGGGATCCCACCCACCTCGGTGGATCCCTATATTTCAATATCACCCAACATACGAACGATATGGATCACCAAGATGTGGACACTATATGTAAAATGTGTTTGGCTAGAAAATGCAACCTCTGACATTTTTACTTTACCAGCAGTAGCATCTCCGGTGATGGTGTTTTTTTTTTGGTCAGTCATACAACGCACCCACCTAGTCAATCGCGCAACACACCCACCAAATTAGTCATGCAACACACCCACTGGTGCTGTTAGCAGCATGGATTTTCACCACTGAAGGGTTTCCTAAACCAAGACCCTCTGATGAAACTCCGCAGGGTCTACCAACGAGGAAAGGCTCAGAACCCTCTAGTGATGGTTCGCCCTGTGCAGGTGCACCTATTCTGCCAGGCTATCACCTCTGATAGCACCGTAGATAATGGGTTCGAATCGATCAATTCCGGTCAAGGATTAACGGTCTGCCTAAGGAACAGGTCTGCCTGACCTCATGAACATGTTAAATGGCAAATAAACATCACAGTGAGCCTTACGAAAGGTTTCAATGGTGGGGCATCATTGTCATCACTGCTTCCTATGGTGTGGTCCACTCAAGACTTGGATCTGGCTACTTTTTTGGATCATGGCTTAAAATGATCTGTAAAAATGGATGAACAGCGTGAATAAATTACATACATCACGGGCCCTAAAGAAACCCTACCAGGACCGCCAGTCGTGGGCTCACAGAGCTGTTGGTGGCAAATCTATCTCTGTAGATGTGTTTTGAAACGCCACTCAGGTGGGCTACACCAACAAAATAGTGGGAATAGTAACATCCACCATTTAATCCTTCTAGGTGCTGACCATGATTTTTATATGCCATTAAAACCGTTCACAGGGTTATTACCACTAAGATAAGGTGTGCTAACAAATATCATCTTGATACAAACTTCTATATATCGACCCCGGAGTTCTGTCGTTTCATGTGGCATGGCCCCACGAGTTTTGGATCTACCTGATTTTTATTCTATCGTGGTCTTCTTTTTACGCTGAAGTTTATGTTATTGGACAAAAAAATAGCTAGGCTTGAAGAACCTGGGGAGCGAATTACATGTTACCCGGGTAACACCTTAGTGGGTGTTACCCCTACTGTGTGGGGCCCATCGTGATGTATTTTCTAAATATCTATGCCGTCTATCTGTTTTCTCGTATCATTTTAGAACATGATACAAAAACTCAAGAAGATCCAAATCTCAGGTGGACCATACCACTAGAAACAGTGATTAATAAGCATTAAAAACGTTTTGTGGGCTACAAAAGTTTTGGATCAATCTGATATTTATATTTTCCCTTCATGAAGACCTTGTTGACATTATCAAGAGCTTGGATTGTAAATAAACATTACCAAAACCTTACCATAGGCTCTTTAGAATTTTTAATGGTGGGGCACTCAATCACACTGTTTCCAGTGGTATGGTCCACTTGAGATTTGGATCTGCATAATTTTTGGAACCTTATCCTAAAATGGGCTGTATAAACGGATGGACGGAGTGGATATACAAAATATTATCCATGTGGGCCATACGGTAGGGGTAACACCCACTAAGCTGTTCCCGGGGTAACACCTAATTCGCGCCCAAGAACCTGAGCCTCCACACCAAAGCCCTCACTGGCCTAACCAAAAAAGAAACGGGAAAGAAAGAGACTACGAGGATTCTCTGACGGAGCCTAGGCCGATCCGATCAAGAAGAAGGGTTCCCCGAATGAGACGGGGAGGTCAGCCGCTGAGGAGAACCGCAGCGAGATCTGGGACTGCATTGCCCCATCTGGCCAGCCCGTTCGCCACTTGGTTCGCTTCTCTATAGACGTAAGAAATTCTAACTTGGAGGTTCTTTTGGAGATTTTGGATGTTGGCCCTCCAGAACCACAGGAGCCTTTGTTAAGCAGATCCGCTACAATCTTGTTGTCCGTTTCCATCATGATCTTGGTGAAACCAAGGGACGTGCACGGGAGAAGCTGAAGCTCTGTTTAGCTTTGATTGGTCTTCAGGCCTGAAGACTGGGAGATGGTGCACTCCGGATGTAGAAGACGAAGGATCAGGTGGTGATTGTCTCCAAGTGGGAGATTGTTGAGTGTGGAGACAAAAACTTCACTGAGCTTGGCCGGGCGCCTGAAATTCAGCCATCACTGGACTGTTTTGTGAGCATCCGGGCGCCCGATATTCATCTGTTTTCTGTTTTTTGTTGCTGGACGTATTTTGTATTGGCCGGGCGCCCAACCCAGTTATGTCCGGGCGCCTGACCGGCCGCGGGCTTAAGACGCGGGTTTCCTATTTTGTGTTCTAATTGCGGGGTTTACTATATAAAGGGGTGTAAACCGGGATTAGACACAGGGATTAGGGCTTCTATACGTCCAAGGTGAGAAAAAGGCGAGAGGATTAGCAAAAGGCCATCTCTGTGCATGGGAGCATAGGAGAAGGTAAGTATGACAGACCCTCGGCTAGGGCTCTAGCTTCTGCTCTCAAATTCAAACCGACTCCAAACCCTTTAATGAAGGCAAAGATGAGGTCCCCTTTGCAGTTCCTATAAACGCCTCCGCCTTCAGAAGGCCCTGGGTTCCTGCGGGAAGAGCCGTCAACATTGACTTTAACCCAACCCGCTTCCGGCTTGGTCCACCTTACCATAGAGGCTAGGGGAGCCTTAGGAGGCTTGGTGGTAAGCTGGAGGTGCTGGAGCGTCATCTTTCTTGATAGCAGCGTGTCCGTGGAAGGGGGAAGGAAGGGTGACATGATACGAGCCCACCTGATGATGCGATCAATCACAACCCTCGCATTAACCGTGTGCCCTTCAAAGCGGAACCTATTCCTTTCATTCCAGATCTCCCAGGGGATTAGGGACGGCGCCAAACCTCTTAATTTGGAGAAGCTGTAACAACCCAAGAAATCCTGATCATTTAAAATTTTTGTAATGATAAAAACTTAAGTTTAAATGAATAAATCTCTCATTTATAAATAAAATGGAAGACATAGACTCGTTGGCTAGAGCTTTCTTGAGTAAGAGGGAAGGCTAGGGATCAAGGTCTGTCATTGACAAGAATATAATTTTAATAGATCCTACCCATAGGTGAGCCGCATCGCAATTTAATGGTTAAAAATTAAGATCCATTATTGATGTCGCTTGGGGCACACTAATTAATTAAGGAAATCCGTCTCCTTCATTGGATTTTACGGCCCATTAAAAGACATGGCCAATAATTTCAAGCCAATCTGAGTTTTCGGTGGGCCCCAGCGATGAAATGGATGATGACCGTTAAATGCATTGTTTTGTTTTCGTGTTATTTGTAAAATAGTAATTTTTCATGATCAGGGCCATTGGGCCCACATAAGAGAGGACTAATCAAATGAACGATCCAGATCTCTAGTGGGCCACCAACTTTTATTAAATAATAATAATAATAATAATAATTATAATAAAAGAGTTGCTGGATGTCCAGCGTGAGAGACGTTGGAACGTCCAGCGTTGAAACATGGAAGTGCTGACTGAGGGCCTCACTCGTGGGACCCACCTTGATGTATTTAGTATATCCACTCCGTCCATTTGCTTCTCCATCTCATTTTAGGACTTGTGTCTAAATTTGGACCCAAACAGAAGCTTGAGTGGGCCACACCATCTCAAACAATTTAATGGTAAAATAAAAAGAAAAACATAAAGCTGAAATTTTTGGGCGTTGACAGCAGTCCACTCGTGGACCCCATTATGATGAAATCAATAGATCCAAGCTGACAATAAGTTGTATCATGTCATTTTACAGTTTGGGTCCAAAAATCAGATAAATCCGAGTTTCAGGTGGCCCACACAACTTGAAACAGTAATGATAACAACACAAATGGTTGAACCAGTCTGATTTTGGATTGCTGTCCACTTTTGGACCCATTTGAGGGTATTTTGATAAATCTAATCCGTCCAATATCTTAATAAGCAAGTTTTTTGGTTGAGGATAAAAAATGGTCTATATAAGATATTCCAGTGGGCCGTACCAAGACAAACAGTGGGGATAGCACCTGTCCACTGTTGGGAACTCATGGGCCCCACTGTGTAGTCTTTGAAAAATCTGATCCACCCAATCTCTTGAATAATGGGTTGTTGATTTTGTGACAAAAAATTAGCCTAATCAGACTTCCGGGTGGGCCATGCCAAGAGAAATAGTGGGGAGGTACAATTTAGATTCTCACAATTGGATCATTTTGGGTACTCTACCACAAGGTCTTTGTAAAATTTAGTTAACCATCTTTATTATTATATCATTGGGGAACATGTGACCATGAATAGGACGATTCACCAGTTAAGTGGGTCGTACCATAAAAAATAGTAAAAGGGCCATTCCTATTGGAAAATCAAGTCATAATAATCGAATCTGGACCGTCTATTAGAGGACCAAACCTAAATAAAGTAAAATTCAATTTAAAAATAAATATCTAAGGCTATATTGATGATAAATAAATACAAATTACAATGATCGTAAATTCATGATCAATTCTAACTCAGGCCATGACAAAATTAATAGAGTAATCGCCACTACCAATAAGTGAGTGAATCCCAAAATGTTTCCTATTCATTTGAATAAAGTAGGTTGTTGTGGTGTAATGCTATGCTTGGGGTGACTTGTGTTAATTATGATGATGTTATGCATATATGCTAATGTATTTTTTTGCTTATACATGTTAAATGAAAGGAATGACAAATAATATGTATGTGCCTCTCAAAATGAGAGATGATACGAATGAAATGTATGTGTCTCTCAAAAGGAGAAATGATTGAATAATATGTATGTGCCTCTTAAAAGGAGAGATGACTGAATTATCTGTTGTCTTTCAATTAAAGAGATGACTGAATTATCTGTTGCCTCTCAATTAGAGAGATGATTATTGAATACAACATGTCATACGCTTCATACATTCATACATCATTATCCTGGAGCATCACTCTGGAAGCCCACTAGTATGTGGAAGTTCGCCTTTCAAGGAAGGGGGAACTGATTGATGGGATCTAATCAAAGCAAGTGGAAGACTGAATATATGCTCACTTGATGCATCATATTATCTTGTATAACATTCTTGCATCCATAGGATAAATTTAATCGTAAGACTGTATTTGGGTATACTACTTTATTTGGGCAGGTTTGAACCATGATGGGTTTACTCACTGGGCTTTCCAGCTGACGTTGTGGATTAAACATATACAGATAATGTGGACGTTAATCCTTCAGAGAATGTCCTGGATAATGAAGTGGAACCACTAGAGGAACCATAAGATTATTGGCCTAACTTAACCGATGAAGAAGTGGTTGCCATAAATCAAGATGCTTAGCGAATCATTTTCATTTTTATTTTCATTTGATGACATTATTAATAAGTCTCAAATGGGTGGACCATTATGTATGGATTGTATTTTTATTTAATTGATGTCAAATGATATTTTGAACTTAGTATATATATGATCTCATGCCTCCATAACAGTTTGACTTTTGAATTAAGTGCATTTGTGCATGAGTCATACCCCATAACCTGGGCCTGAGAGTGCACACTATGTGTCCAGATTTCGGGTCATGACAGAAGCAGTCTGCAACCACTGGTTTATTCTAGTCTCCACATATTGGCCTAGAAGGAAGGAGACATTGAGAGTTGTGCTAAAGAAAGACCATAACTTGTTTGCTAGAGAGCTGTAGGAGAAAAGGTGGTCGATGGTCTCGACCTCCGTGGCCATAAATCTGTCGCTAGAGCAGCAACAACACATGAGGCTAGCTGAACACCTTTGGCTTGGACTCTGGAATCAACTGGGATAGCTCTAATAATTAGCTTCCGGACGAACACTGAAATCTTGGGAGGCAACTTTGCATGCCACACCCACTTCAACCACTCCTTGTGCTTTTATCGTGGTCTTTAAAAACAGATGGACAGCGTTGATTTGTCACTAACATCTTTGTAGGCCCCACACAACCCTCGACTTAGTGCCCGAAGTCACGGACAGTCTACTTTTGGTCTTGGGGGTAGTAGGCAATCTGCGCCTATGTTGAAAACACAATGTGATATATAGAAGGAAACGACTCAAGTGTATCGGATATCTAAACAACGGAAGAGGTAGGCCCCATGATGATGAAAATTGACATGAAAATTAGACTACTTTACTCATAAGCCCCTTTTTGTTACACTCACCCACCCCGTTAGTCACATCACAATGTTAGCCATTCCCACTATGGGAATCGATACCATGACCTCAGTGTTGAAATGAGGCTATCTTCACTTAGTCTACCACTTGTGAGCTATGGACCTGGGTGTTACTTTACCCGATAGGCCCTATGATGATGGAAACCTAACATAGAAATTAGACTACATGTGCTTTTAATACTATAGTTGTGTATAAATGTAAAATTTATTGTTAATATTAGGCCTATGGTGTTTATATTTATTTTAACAAGCCTATTGAAAAATATACTTTTGCTTAGAATTCAATTGGATGCAACTATTTTAATATCTTATCTCTTACAATTTTTAGTGTTTCTTGCATGGTAAGTTCAATGCTTTCAATTTGAGCCTTTTATTCTTTTATTTTATTTTATTTTATCAATGTTATGTGTATTTATTGTTATACCAATAATACACTTTCAATTTGATGCTAAAATAATTTTTTGGTATCTTATTATGTAAATATAGACTATGATGGCCCCCAATCAATCTCAGCATTTAACTTCTTTCACATTATAATACTCTAGACTAAGACTTGTCTATAGATTCGGACAATGGACGGATGACCAATCAGTTTCGTCCATTGGATAGACTTGGAAAAACTAAGTAGGAATTAATGAAAAGAAAAGTAAGAAAATCAGGGTTTACTTGATTTAAGCTTTCAGCAATTTCCCTCTCACCTTCTCTCTCTCTCTCTCTCTCTCTCTCTCTCTCTCTCTCTCTCTCTCTCTCTCTACTCTTTTCTAGATTTTTCTTAGGTTTTCCTACTAAGCTCTCATCCATCCCTATTAATAAGAGAGAAGGATTTCGGATAAGGCAAGATGAGCACATCTTCCTTATCTAGAGTTTAAATTTCAAAATTTAAGTTCTCGAGTGTAAAAATATAATACTGCTTGTTTATCAAATCATACAAGAGATCCATCCAGCACCATGTTTTGTTTTGTTTATTCATTCTATTTTAATTCTTGTAACCCTTTTATTTATTGAGTTTATGTGGTCAAAATTCTGGATTGTTATACCGTCAATTTAGATTTTCACCAAGAATAGTGGCTTTGGCTTGATTTTTTTTCCTGACTCATGTATTTGGCGGCTAATTTTGCGCTGCCAAAAAAAATTTAGGCATTTCAGGACGCCGAAAATCGAATTCAACGCTGAAAAATTCAACGACGATTTTCGACACCAAAGGCCTCTGAATTTGGGATAAAACGACAGTTCAGGGCTGCTGAAAACGGGCCTTTCCACATAGTGGTTCACGAAGAGGCACAACCAAGTTCTATATATCCTTAAGACTTCATAATCTTAGGAAGATCCCCCCGGGAGAGGAAGAGCACAACAGATTTCATCTACAGGGGACAGACCACACAGCACGGCAGGCCTACCCCACCACCGCATCCTCGAGCATAGCAAAGACTCATCCTAGTCCTGGAGTCAATCCTGACACGACTAGACATTGAGCTGAGTCGAGTTTTCTGGTTTTTGAACCATGTCATGAGTCCACAGAAAAGTAGCTGCTTGAATGATATAAAGTGATAATGGAAGTAACCCATTACATATATGAGAATTACATAAGGAAGCTACACATTTCTACATTTCTTCATAACACTTTTGTGATCAAAGCATGGGATAGACGAGCATGAGAGATGCAACTAGTGAGGATCAAGCGGAGGTGGGATAAGAAGCTTGCATGGCAATACCACATAGTCCTTCTTCAGCGTCAACATCCCTTTCCATCCTTATGTATCCATCTTCACCCCAAGAAGTCCCCCATGAATTCTTCACTATCCAATACTTGGTCCCATCATCTGTTGTCCCATATCCTACAGCCGTAACTCCATGGTCTAATTCGGTACCACAATCTCCCGTAAAGACACCGCTCGAGTAGAACTGGAAGTCAGATTCCCCGGCGTCAATTGCCACAGAAACGGGTTGGTTGGCCACAGCTTTCATTAGAGCTTTCTCACTGTTGGCAGTTACATCTTCATAACCGTTGATCTTGGCCACATGGTTGGCTGCCTTCTTGGAGTTGCAAGTGCCATCAACCGCCTTGTAGGGGTAGTTGGCTTCTGTTGTAAGTCCTCCGTTGTGTCGGATGAAATCGAAGGCATCATCCATGAGACCACCTTCACAGCCTTGATCCATCCCGTTGGTATCACAATCCACCACCTCTTGCTCAGATAAAGAAACCAACTTTCCTGTCTTGAGTTGGGTAATTCCTTCCATGGCCGCTACTGCTGAGAATGCCCAGCAACATCCTATTTGGCAACACCAGAAAGCAAGTTAGCTCACACTAGATAACAATAATGTCATGTTCCTTTTTAGAACAAAAGTTAAGGTAACTGAAGAAAATCAGCTAAATTCATGAGAAGGTTATAAAGCTTACCACATTGTCCTTGGTCTTTGATTGGGGTTACGGCGCCTTTCTTTCTCCAATCCATACTAGTAGGCACAGTCACATTTTCATACATGAACGATGTTGCTCTAGGTGCTCTTGTTTGAGTGGGCCTAAATCCGTTGCGGCTAGACCTGAACTCTTCGTTGGTTTGGTCTGCAAATTCATTTACACTTAGCTTGTAAGATCGGTCCCCGGCCTTGTTGAAGGATTCTATGAAATCCACGTTGTCCTTGAATATCTTGAAACGTAGCTCTTTCTCAACTGCATCCTTGTACGTGCGACCATATTGAGCCATCCATTGCTCGTGTCTGTCGGACATGGATGCTTCTTGTAGAGTGCGGCCCTTGGCGTGAGAAGCCCAGACTCCCAAAATGAACAAGGCTACGAAGAAAGATTTGGTCAAGGAAGCCATGGTCTTAGCTTAGTAATCTATGGATGATCTGCTGATGTAGTTATGGAGGTGGCTGCATACACTTTCTCTAAGCTCAGTTTATATACGGGATATTGGACCCCACATGATTCACTGATATCCATTGCTTTATTGTTAATGTGGTGAAGATGGAGACTTGATATACGTGCCCGATCAAGTGTATTGATTTGGATGGCTAAAATGACATTTTCTAGTCTAACCCTTCTTCTACTTAAATTTCGTGCACGTTGCGCTTCTCTATACTAACATTCTATGTTTCTAGCACACTTTAGTAGGGGGCATTTATTATTATTATTATTATAATAAGTGGTTTAAGAGAAATGTTCACACACTTGATATTAATAGATAGAAACAACTTTTAACCGTTCGTTTGTTTCAAAACCCACTTGATAATTAAACCTGAAAGACATGTGGGCCAGGGAACCTACATTACCTTTAAGGCTTTAACCGGGATTTGCACATATACTCTACATTGCAGTGTGAACCACCTAATAATTGGATTGGCCAGATTTTTGGGGCTTCTTATCTTCATGGTTGGGAGACACCGTTGGACGGCTTGGATTCTTTATACATACCCCGTGAGACCCACTTTGGTCTTTAGGCTGTTGAATATGGGTTTCTACGGTGTATTGATGAATGGATTGATTTTTGCGCTGGGTGTATATCTTTGCGTGTAAGTGCAAACTTGTCACGTTTGTATGTTATCCCAGCCATCCAGAAGGTAGGCCCCGCCGTCAGCATCGCAAGGCACAAAAAATAGGGTGCTCTGCCTTGACCTGGCAAAATTTGACCCTGACCCACTAACCTGACCCGGCCGACCCAACCTGGACCTGGATTTTTATGCGTCGGGTTAGGGTTAAAGATGACTGGACCCGAATCGTATAGGGGTTAAGTAGACTATTATATATTGACTTTCTTATTAGTTAAATAATACATAGTTTTTTTTTTTTTTTCTCACACACCCTGCTGGGAACGGTACACATCTGTCAATTTAATAAATATGCACACACCAATTATCACATTTTATGACATACAGTACTAAAATATCATGGATTTTTTTTTTTTTAATTTCTGATGCTCATTTATTCGAGAACTGAAATGGTAGCTAATAGTCCATAAAATTAATTAATTAAACTATCTTAATGGTTATATTTATTTGATTGTTGATAGGAATTTATTGGACGATTAAAATGAAAGGATCAAATAGGTTCCATTTCAATAATTTTGTCCACAATTTAACTACTTAAAAAATTTAATATCAAATGGTCTTGTTGATTTGATCCAATGATATTTAAAAAAAAAAAAAAAAAAGAAAGAATTGCTAGACATTTATTGGATGATTCAAATGAAAGGGGTATGCTTTAAATCTGCATTTTTCTTTTACACACACATACCTACTAAACATGGATGGTTTGGTTTTCAATGGAATGCTAGTATTATATGCATCTAGTTTAATCTACAAAGTAGTTACTTGATCCTTAATATGCGGGTCAACCCTGCATGGCCCGGTTTAATTTGGGTTGGGAAAATCCAACCCGAATTTAATTTGGGTCGGGTTAGGGTTGAGGTGGAAACGACCCGACCCGACTTGACCCATTGCCACCTCTAGTTCTGCCCATCAGATGGATCATATCAGACGATGTTTATGTCCCTGCCTCCTAAACAGCTCAGACGTCGTACACAATCACATGTGCACAAGATGGACGGTAACTAAACCTTGATAGCGCCATTGATAGTATGTGTAAACAAAGGAGAACGTACACGAAAAGATTGCTATAACAAAAGGGAGCCTGTCCCTGTAGGCTGTAGCCATCCACACCATTGCATTTGCCCCGGCACGTACGTGTGATCTCTCTCTCTCTCTCTCTCTCTCTCTCTCTCAATAACAAGAAAGCAAGGGGAGAGTAATGACTTCTGTGGGGTACAATGCAATTTCTATATAAAGCAAAGCCTCCTTTGATTGTATGCATCCCTCCTCCATATACATCCTCAGCCCATCCATCAAGCCCTCATTCTTTGTACAATGGCTTCCTACCATTTTTTCTTTGTGACCTTATTCATCTTGGGAGTTTGGGCTTCTCAAGCCATGGCCCGCACTCTCCCTGACTCATCCATGTCCAATCGCCATGTGCAATGGATGGCTCAATATGGACGCATCTACAAGGATGCGGCTGAAAAGGAAAAACGTTTCCTGATATTCAAGAGCAATGTGGAGTTGATAGAATCTTTTAACAGCGCAGGGGACCGATCATACAAGTTAAGCGTCAATGCATTTGCTGATCTGACCAACGATGAGTTCAGGGCCAGTCGTAACGGATTTAGGCCCACTCGAGCAAAGGCATCCGAAGCCACATCCTTCATGTATGAGAATGTTACTGCACCATCTAGCATGGACTGGAGACAGAAAGGTGCTGTGACTCCCATCAAGGATCAGGGACAATGTGGTAAGTACTAAGTAGACCACTAATCTTCACCTGCCCTCTACTAACCCTCAATATTGGTGACTGTGCTCGTCAATTTGGACCATCCATCAGAATGGCCACCTCTGGATGGGGCCATGGCCAAAGTCCAATTTTGAACCATACGAAGAGTAGCCAACAATGTGATTGAAATGAAAAGGCAATACAAATCTTATCTTTTTTAAACTTTATAGGATAGCATTCTATTCGCCATTGAATTAATGGGCGCATTGTAGGCCATTTTTTTTTTCGCATGGTTAATACCATAAAATCAATATGATTTTTAGGCAATGGTCCATCCAAGAGGTGGAAAGTATAATGAATGGCAAGGATCAATGAGTAAATCAAGTGATGATCTCTTCTAGAACCGATGAAGAATATGAAAACCCAAACAAGAATCTGTAACATTGTTAATACACATTCACTTAATTATCAAATAAGAAAAGGGAAGATGAGAATATTGTTATTTAGTGTCTTTACTAATTGTGGCTCAATGTTCCAAAATAGGGTGTTGTTGGGCATTCTCAGCCGTTGCAGCCACAGAAGGAATTACACAACTTAAAACGGGTAAGTTGCTTTCACTATCTGAGCAGGAGCTAGTGGACTGCGACACCAAAGGTGAGGATCAAGGCTGTGAGGGTGGCCTCATGGACGACGCCTTTGATTTCATTCAACACAACCATGGCCTTGCAACGGAAGCTAACTACCCATATCAGGGAGTTGACGGCACTTGCAATTCCAAGAAGGCTTCAAACCATGCGGCCAAGATCAACAGTCACGAAGATGTACCAGCCAACAGCGAGAATGCGCTATTGAAGGCAGTGGCCAACCAGCCAGTTTCAGTTGCCATTGATGCCGGAGGATTGCCCTTCCAATTCTACACAAGTGGTGTCTTCACGGGCGTTTGTGGCACCGACCTAGACCATGGTGTGACCGCCATTGGATATGGGACAGCTGGTGATGGGACCAAGTATTGGTTGGTGAAGAATTCATGGGGAACTGGGTGGGGTGAAGAAGGATATATAAGGATGGAACGAGATGTCGATGCTAAGGAGGGCCTGTGTGGCATCGCCATGGAGGCTTCTTACCCAACAGCATAGGAGATAATCCATCATCCTCGACGTTTACATCCTTTCAGCTTATAAATGCAATGTGCTATTATGTAATGTTCTCTAGCTAGAAAGTATTTTGACTGCTCTAATATGTAATTGCGATGAATATATGATCTTTATTACTTCAATCCAGCCATCTGGTTTTAGATTAAATCTCTGTTCTGACTTGGTTTATAACATGAGACGGCCGGTACCTTGATATAGTGACCACAGCAAGGCCTGATATGGAAGGTAAGGATCTGACTTGGGAAGAGCATGAAATTAATGATTAAGAGCAAGATCACAAGTAATTAAGCCCTTGAATTCACAAGATGAACTCTTGAATCCACAAGAAGTAAGAGAGAATTTGGATATTTTACTACATAATAATAGTAAACTTACTTGATTACATATATGAATAACCAAACAAGCCTACTTCCAATAGAATTATCCAAAATAGCAAAATGTTCACTAAATCTACCAAAATAAAAAAGACAATGGGACCTTATTGGAGTATTTCCGGTATTAATATGAGTAATTTCTAAAAGACATAAAAATCCTAGAATTGCAAAAATAAGAAGATACAGCGAAAACAAAAATCATCGAAAGCAATAATTTTTTAAATCTTGAATTTGACACGAAGGTGTGCATTTTCTCACAAAACAAACATATAGAACAACATAGCTGGTCAATTGACCTTGGATGCATCATTATATAAAGATTGATAAGTGGTAGGCACAATCATGCCCAGGTATAAAGTTACCTTTGTTTTACAGTCAATACTTTCAAAGATAATTTCTCTGTATCTAGAATGATTAATCTTTTCGAATTTGACATGCATCAGCCTAGTTACATCATGCCCTATGCAAGACTAGGTCCAATTCAATTACTTCCACTTTCATTTGGGCTTCTTGGTACAACTATGCTAAGTATGCATCCGTGGCCCTCTCTATATCAAGATCCATTCGCCTGATCCCATGACTAGGTGATGCATTGCTATTTTCAAGGATGTTGACAAAAAAAGTACCTTTGTTAGTGTAGTTTTCAGCCACGCAGTACGTGTGCATGTGCTCTATTGCTATAACGGCATGCCAGGACCGATGTGGGTTCGGTCTAAACCGTGATCACCATTAACCCCTGGTGTGGAGATAGAGCGGCACTTTGGTCAATCAACCATCATCTATTCAGCCAACAACTTGCGCTCGTTTTAACGATGCGATTTGTGGAGGTTAGGGCTCTTCTTCCAATGAGCTCTTTTTGCCTTAATAACCAAGAACTTGTGAAGGGTACTGGTGGAGACAAAGAAATGGGTATGAAGTTAAGCGTAATAATTTCTTACCAATACGATGGGATCGTCGACTTAGCTGAGAGCAGCAGTGTGCTTCTTTAGAGTAACGTGTTGATGAGCAAGGCGATGGTAATGCCGAGAGTTACAAGTATGATCGGCCCATCATAAGAGCGTAGGCGGATGAGTCCTAAATTTAAACCTTCCTTAGATTCGGCGCACAGGCATAAATGAAAGGGGATTACAGCTAGTGGCTTTGACTAAGAGTCGGTCCGGCTTGATCGCAAGGATAGACTAATGCTACTACTCCTAACCTACAGGTCTACAGCTGATGAGCAATGGCACTACAAGAAAACAGGCCTTTAGCCACACTTTTTTTTAGCTTCAATTCAAAAAATAGAGTCTAAATGTGCTTTTTAGCCTCAGTTGCTAAGGAATTAAGGCTAAAAGTTCATTTTTTACCTTGGTTGTAATGGAACGGAGGCTAAAAGTCCGCTATTTCACCTCAGTTGGTGAAAAACTAAGGTTAATAGTGTACCATTTTGCCTCAGTTGGTAAGAAAATGAGGCTAAAAGTCTAACATTTTGCCTCAATTGGTCAAAAACTAAGGCTAAAAGGCTACCATTTTACCTCGGTTGGTCAGAAAACTGAGGCTAGAAGGCTAGCATTTTGCCTCAGTTGTGAGAAAATGAGGTTAAAAGTCTAACATTTTGCCTCAGTTGGTCAGAAACTGAGGTTAAAAGTCTACTATTTTGCCTCGATTAGTCAGAAACTGAGGCTAAAGGGCTACCATTTTGCCTCAGTTGTGAGAAAATGAGGCTAATAGTATAACATTTGCCTTAGTTGGTCAAAATTTGAGGTTAAAAGTCTACCATTTTGCCTCGTTTGGTCAGAAATTGAGGTTAAAAGGCTATCATTTTGCCTCAGTTGTGAAAAAATGAGGCTAAAAGTCTAACATTTTGCCTCAGTTCGTCAAAAATTGAGGTTAAAAGTCTATCATTTTGCCTTGGTTGTGAGAAAATGAGGCTAAAAGTCTAAGAGGGCGTTTGACATCTCTACTCTAATTCAATAAGAACTTTTTGAATAGGAGCTACTTCAATAAGCTTTTTTTGTTCTAGCTCTTGTTTTAAATAAGCTCGTTTGGTAAAATCTCTAAAAAAAAAAAAGCTCTTATTTAAAATAAGCACGTTTGGTAAAACTTTCAAATAAGAGCTTTTTTTAAGGGTAATTGATGTTATTTTTAAAGATTACATGAACTTAAATATAAGAGCAATTTAAATGGTTATTTGGGTGGACCTCCATCATGTGGGCCCGAGCAGCAATGCTAATTGTCCTTTATGTGGGCCCCTCAATGTCCACTACCCAGCATCAATGAGAATTGACCTACTTGATGTGTATGTTCCGTCATATTGGGCCATACTTTGATGTGGGCCATCTATCATGTGGGGCCTACGTTTGATGTGAACCTTTCATTACGTGGGCCCACCTTGATGTGGGGCCCCACTTCAATATGAGTCATTCTTTATGAGGGGCCCATCTTTGATGTCCACCATCCATCATGTGGGTCCTACCTTAGTTGAGGACCACTATCATGTGGGGCCTACATCAAGTAGGTAGTCCATTATGTGGGACTCATTTGATGTCCACCATCCATCATGTAGGTCCCACCTTAGTTGTGGACTGTCCATCATGTGGGGTCCAACCTTCAATATGGGTCATTCATCATATAGGCCCACCTTTAATGTCAACCTTTCATCATGTAGGCCCACCTTTAATGTCAACCTTTCATCATGTGGTCGCACATTCAATATCCACCATCCATCACTTGGATCCTACCTTTAATATGGACCATCCATCATGTGGGTCCCACCTTTGTTGTGGACCATCTATCATGTGGGGCCCACTTGATGTGGATAGTCCATCATGTGGGACCCACCTTTGATGTCCACCATCCATCATGTAGGTCCCACCTTTGCTATGGACCATCCATCATGTGGGGCCCAACCTTCAATATAGGTCATTCATCATGTGGTACCACATTTAATGTCAATCTTCCATCATGTGGGTCCCACCTTTGCTATGAATTATCCATCATATGGGGCCCACTTGATGTGGATAGTCCATCCATCATGTGGGGCCACATTTTAATGCGGGTCATCCATCATGTGGGACCCACCTTTGGTATTCACCGTCAATCATGTGAGGCCCAACCTTCAATATGGGTTGTTCATCATGTGGGCCTACCTTTGATGTCAACCTTCCATCATGTAATCCCACTTTCAATGTCCCTCATCCATTATGTAGGTCCCACCTTTGATGTGGGCATTCACCATGTGGGGCCCACCTTTGATGTGACCATGCATTATGTGGGCCAACCTTGATGTGGAAACCCACCTTCAATATGGGTTGTTCATCATGTGTGCCCACCTTAGAGATATTCTAAAGAAGAGAAGAGGGCAAGATGACAATTACTTAAAAAATTTCAAACTTGTCTAAAAATTAATTAAAAATGTCTACACACTTGAGCTAAATAAGCTCTTAAAGAAAAAGTGACCTCTCTATCACTTATTATTTAAGAGGTTTTTTTGCTAGTTTCTAAAAAAAATAAGTTTTAAAATGAAAGCTTTACCAAATGCTCTATTTTCATAATAAGAGCTTATTTTTTTAAAATAAGTAAATAAGTTCTTATTAATAGATTTGCCAAAAGTCCCCTAACATTTTGCCACAGTTGTGAGAAAATGAGGCTGAAAGTCTACCATTTTGCCTCAATCGACTAGAAATTGAAGACAAAAGTCTGTTACTTTGCTTCAAAAAATTGATAAATTCTAATAAAATGAGAATATTAAAAAATAAAATTTAGAAAAAAAAATGGGATTTTGAAAAAATTGAGAATTTTCATAAAATTAAAATTTTGAAAATAATTTATAATTCTAAAAAAATGATAAATTTCAAAAAATGAGAATTTTGAAAAAATACATCAAAATTTTAAAAAAAATGAGAATATGTAAAGACTTGATATAATTTTGAAAAAAAAAATCAATAATTTTGTAAATGGGTAATAATGACTTATTTCTTGAGTATTTACAGTAGACAAAAAAAAAAAAAAAAAAATCTAGAACATATTGAGATGATAAAAGCTAACATATGAGTTTTTCTTTTCTTTTTCTTTTTTCTAATTTTTTTTCCAAATGCTCTAGGAGGTTTTTAATGGTGGACATTCAATCACTACTTTTTTCTTGTGGTGTGGTCTACTTAAGATTTAGATCTGGCTCATTTTTGGGATCAAGCCCTAAAATGATCTTGAGAAATGAATGGACAACATGGATAAAGCAGTAATAGTGGGGCCCACAAAGCACCGTCCACTGGCCACTTGACCAACGTCAATAACCAATCGGCTGGGAACCTAGGAGGGGCCTACTGTGATATTTGTGAGAAATCCACCCTGTCCATCTGTTTTGTGAGCTCATTTTAGGATATGAGACAAAAAAATGAGTTGGATTCAAAACCCATGTGGGCTGAAAACGTGAGGATTGAACGGCAACGGTTGAAATATTTGTGGGGCCATAGAAGTTAATGAATCAGGCTAATATTTGTTTTTTCAATTCATCCCAGTAGGACTGATGTTACAAACGGTATGGATGGCATATGAACATCACTGTGGACACCAGGAACGTTTAAATGGTAGGATTTCTATATAAAACGTTACGATGGGCCCTTTGGAATTTTTAATGGTGAGGCACTCAATCTCCATTGTTTCCTATGGTGTGGTCCACCTTAGATTTTGATCTGCATAAGTTTTGGTAGACAATCCTAAAATGATATGGAGAAACAGATGGACGGCATGTATACACATAAAATCATCAAGGTGGTTCTTACCTGGCTAACACCTCATCTCAAAAAAAAAAAAAAGGATTTTGACCGTACAGACCCCCTTGTACGGTGAAATTACCCGCTTGTTCCTACTGAAACTATTTCCCCTGACTAGCCTCTTGACACTTTTTAAACTTTGCTATGGACGAAAATACCCTTACTTTGGTTCGCAATGGTACGGAGTTTGAGTGAAGAAAAAGTCACCTGATGTGAGTTGTCATTGGGTCCACTTAAAAGTAGATCAAATCGGTTCATTTTCTTTGTAGCCCCTTGTTTATATGGGAATGTGGTAACATGACGCTGACCTGATCTATGTGTAGCCCATAATAACTCAAAAACGGTAACGGTAACGATGACCATTACCTACTAAATGTTTTCATATATTGTGGTCCATATGAGTAGCAGATGTTGATTTTTCTTGTATACATGGCCTAAAATGAAATCCCAAGGATAATGGATGGATTGGATTCCACTCAAAAGTAATGGTGAGCCCCACAAACGGTATTGATGGCTATCTCAAGCCTTACTACATGACAATCACGACCCTTTGTGGATGGCTATCACAATCCCGACCCTTAAAACATAACAATCGCGTATCACAACCCTGATAAAAAATTAGGCCATAAGTGGCCCACCTTAACTTGGATCTACGTCATTTTTCTCGTCAACGAATATTTTTGTGTTTCCAACACATTGGACGGAGGAAATAGTCCATGTCCACTGCAGGTGGACCCCACTTGTAAAGTGAAACACTAATTTCATATTACGTGCGGTGCATGTAAAATCCGGGAATAGAAATCCCTTCTTCCCACCACTGTATCGGCCGCCCGCTGTCGACAAACAGCCATCGTACGTGCATTAGTGTGGGCCCCACTAGTTGATCCAAACCGTCCATTCGCTTCCTCACTACCAAGGGTGTAGTCTGTACAGTGGTTTTTCATCACAAACCATCTACACAGCTCGCGTCAATCCATTGTTTACAACCCATTTAAACCAAAGAAACGCCAATTAAGATCCGGCTCCCCTCCTTGCATGGACGTCCAAGATCAGTTTTACCAAGGTCGTGTGGACCCCACTTATTATTCCAACAAGCTTTGGGTTGTTGTACTCAAGTCCCGAATTTTAGGATGTGACATATGTACTCTAAAATCTTAGAGTATGAATATCTTAGAGGAGGATTTCGCCTATACTCTCAATATCATAAGAGTAATATCTCAGATGAAAATATCCCAGATCTAGGAGGATTATCTTAGAGTAGGAATATTTGAGATAACCAAATAGAGCAGTGGTTTCACAAACCTATTGACCGTTATATATCATGTTTATCCATGCCATCCATCCTTTTCCTCAACGCTAAAATTCGCCACACCAAATAGTAAGCTTAGGTTGCATTAAATGCAGTAGTCATTTCTGGTATAGGCCACTAGAACGTTTGGATCTACCTCATTTTTTTTATTCTTACTATAATATGATCTAAGAAAAGGGTTGGACGGCCTGGATAAACAGATATACTGTGATGGTCCCACATAGATCTGCGGGTTCCTTGTTACGTCCGAATGGGTCGGACGCAATCCGCTTCCAGTCTACTAATAAAAAATCGATTTGTATTTTTTATTTTCTTATTCTCTTTTCCATACTAAACAGGTCTTAAAAGAGCATGGCGTGTTCCGTGGAAATCGGATTGCGTATTAGTTACGGAGTAAACTTTGTTAGGCCCACTTTGAATGTATGTGGTTTATCCAGGCCGTCCATCTGTTTTTACAGATCATTTAATGGGTTGAATTAAAAATTGAAGAATATCCAAAGCACAATTTGACAACGCCACAGGAAAAAAAGTGGGAATAATGACTTCTACCATTGAAACCTTGCTAGGGCGCACAGTAATGTATATTTGTCATTCAACCTGTTCATAACATCGCATAGACATGGATGAAGGGAAAATAGAAATATCAGCTTGATCTAAAACTTCTGTAGCCCCCAAGAAATTTTCAACAGTAGACATTCAATTCACACTGTTTGCTGTGGTGTGGTCCACTTGTGATTTGGATATGCTTCGATTTTAAGCTCAAGCCCTATAATTATCTCCCAGCCATTTAAAGACGGTCCATTTTGAAACGTGGGTTTAGATTGCACGCATGATTGTTGGATCGTGGGAGACGTGCATACAAACAGTGCATGAATCAGGTTTTCAGGTTGAACAAGTGGACTGGTCCAGTTATCAAAATCATTGATATCGTGGGCCCCACTGTCGAAGTTTCATTCACTACATGATATATTCCAATCTCGGGGATTCTATGGTTAATGGGCCACCCAAGGTGGCGTCATCATGTCTAGGTCTCGATCAACGAACATGGACCCAGCTTGCATATATAGTGCCACTTCTCTAACGACGCGTGTGCATCAATCCAGACCGTCCAAATGAATCTTTCCATTTTTTATAGTAATCACATCTGGAAAATCACACTCATCAAACATCTCCAGCCATCCAATTGTGGATATCAAATGGACGTTCAAAAGTAAAATGACCACAGGTCCAGATTGAACGAGCAAACCAGATGGTTTAGATCATCCTATCAGTGTGTTTTTTGACCTATGCTCCATCCACAGTCTGGCCTATCACTGACTTTTGTGCTTGTGTTTCACTTTTAATAATGTACCAACCGTTGAAATCTTCTTGTGGCCCAAAATTATGTTTATATGCCATCCAACCGTCCATAAGTTGATTCCAACCACAATGAAAAGAAAACACAAATCTCAGTCTAATCCAAAACTTCTGTGGCCCCAAAGAAGGTTTCAAAGGTGGACGTTCAATCTCCATATTTCTTGTGGTGTGGCCCGCTTAACAATTAAATCTTCCTAATCTTTTAGATCACGTCCTAACATGAGATGGCCTAACCGATGGAACGAGTGGATATAACACTGAGATCACGGTGGGCCCCAGAGAGCTTAGGGTCACCGGTTGCTCCCGGTAAACGGTGTTACAGTAGCGTCCGAAGAAGGGAATGATCACATACGTTTGCAGATATGCTAATTACATGCATTCGATTAGTGTGGGGCCCACCCATGATGTGATGTTGATGTGAATCCCTGGAACAGAATGCCAAATTTCTGAGAAGCCGGCAACAGCTGGCTATTTCACAAAAATTCAATGAGATATTCCTCCCGAGATAATCAGGGTTTGTACTACCATGATTATCTCATATATTCCTGAGTTATTCAATGAGATATTCAATGAGATATTCAATGAGATATATTTTTCTCTGAGTTATTCGTCCTCTGAGATTTGAAAGTATAAGCAGAATTCTCCTCTAAGACATTTATACTCTAAGATCTGAGAATATATAGACTAATCTCAGAGTATGAATATCTCAGATCTCAGAGGAGGAGAAATATATCAGAGGAGGATATCTCAAATCTCAGAGGAGGATTATCTAAGATCTCATAGGAGAATATCTCAGATCTCCACAATTTCTCTCGGAATCATCCCTTCCGACTTTCTTTCACTTAATTGCTTAAGAACTGTAGGGATGGTAGTAGGGTCCACAAGAAGATATGGGTGAAGTTTAGAAAGACCATGCACAGCAGATCGGAAGATCTTGATCATCTTAATCTTAAATGGTGGTTTGGAGTGGGCCGTACAGGGCGTGATTAGTAACAAGATTTGGGGGGATTAAGTTCAGGTGGGGCGCCATCAGGATGGACGAATCAAATTTGAATATGGGGCCCACCTGGAGGATGGCGTGGATCATGTTGGTCTGGGCGTGCTGACGAAGAACTTTCTTCTTTCTTTTTTTTTTTTCCATGCGCGGCACGGTATACTACTATGTACAGCTGCCATCACAAGTAGGGTCTACATACTGTGAATCAGGCATATGCTCCATCTAGCGGGTTGGCAACATCATTTTAACTGTTGCCGAGAAAAATGAGGCAGATCTGAGATATGATGGGCCACTTATGCACTGATTTCTGTTTAGGACATTTGTAGGTTGATCTTAGATCTGAAATTCGACACATACGACTAAAATATACTCAAAAGCATGTATATGAAGTTTTGCGTGAACAACACGGCCTAATGTGTGAAAACATTTAGTAGGTAATGGTCATCGTTACCATTACCCTTTTTGAGGTATTGTAGGCTACATATAGATCAGGTCAGCGTCATGTTACCACATTCCCATATAAATAAGGGGCCTACAAAGAAAATGAACGGATTGGATCTACTTTCAAGTGGACCCAATGACAACTCACATCCACATCATTGCCTCAAGATTGGGGGTGCGAATTAGGTGTTGCCCTGGGAACAGCTTAGTGGTTGTTACCCTAACTATGTGGGGCCCATATTGACTGTACTTTTTATGTATCAACACTGTCTATCTATTTTTTCATATCATTTTAGGATGTGATCCAAAAGATTAGGAAGATTCAAATCTCAGGTGAACCATAACACTAGAAATATTGAGGAATAACCATTAAAAATGTTTCGTGGGCCACAAAAGTTGTGGATCAATCTAATATTTTTATTTTCCCTTCATCAAGACCTTATTGACATTATCAAGAGCTTGAATTGAAAATAAACATTACAAAAACCTTACAATAGGGTCTTTGGAATTTTTAATGGTGGAGCACTCAATCACACTGCTTCTAGTGGTATGGTCCACTTGAGATTTGGATCTACATAATTTTTAGAATATCATTCTAAAATGGGCTATAGAAAGGATGGACAGCATGGATATACAAAATATCATCCATGTGGGCCATACGGTAGGAGTAACACCCACTAAGCTGTCCCCGGGGTAACACCTAATTCGCGCCTTGAGATTGGAGGCTAGGTGACTTTTTCTTCACTGAAAACTCCGTACCAGTGCAGGAACTAAAGTAAGGGATATTTTTTTCCACAGCAAAGTTTAAAAAGTGTCAAGGGGTCCAGTCAAGGGAAATAATTTTAGCAGAAACAAGCGGGTAATTTCATCATACAAGGGCGTCCGTACGGTCAAAATCCCTATTATTTACCCTTATATTTATGCCAGGAAGTTACTTTTGACATTGACTCAATGTTGACCGGTGCATGAAAATAGAGAGAATGTGACTTTTTTTTTCTCTAAAACTTGTGGGACCCACTATTATGTATGTGCTTGATCCATGTCGTCCGTTTATTTTCCCTCTAATTTTAAGGTATGACCCCAAAAATGAGGCAAATCCAAAGCTCAAGTGGACCACGATACAAAACCAGAGGGAAATGAATGCTTACTGTTTATTTCTTTTTTGGGCCATAGAAGTTTTGGATCAAGCTTATATATTTTTTTTTTCTTTTCTTACATCCATGTCTGTGTGATGTTATGAACAGGTTGGATGGCAGATACACATTCTTGTTTAAACTTTCAACGGTAGTCGTTAAATTTGCCTTATTTCTTGTAATGTGGTCCCGCTTAAGCCTTTCATCTGCCTCATGTTTTGGCAAGTGCCCTAAAATGAACACATAGAACATATATAGGGAGTGGATCAAACACATGCATAATGATGGGCCCCACAAATGTTGGCACCATAATTTCTATCCGATAACAGTGCCTTTGCACCGCGGTTTTCGAGGCCAAATTTCATCCGAATTTCTACTTTTCCAAACAGTTGTAAATTGTAATAAGTTCTCATTTACACTTTATTTACCCAAGGAATTGTAAAACAAACAAGCCCTTAGAGGATACCTCTCACTCATAAATGGAATAGGACCACAAAAAGAAGCCCTAAAAAAAACAATAAAGTTCAAAGAGAATTAAGCAAATCCAACACCATGAGGCACCCGACCATTCATCATCGAGTGCTCAACCATCTATCATCGGGCGCGCGACCATCTATCAAATGCCTGACAACCCATTATCGAGCACCCGAAATTCATCCGAATTTTGCCTCAACTCTCTGGACAATTTTGTTTGTCCTCGGTCGCCTGGCCACCCTTCATCGAATGCCTGAAATTCAACTAGATTTTGAATTTTCTCGCTGGACTGTTTTTAGGGTCATCAGGCGCCGACCATGCATGGACAGATACACAAATTTGCATGGATTTTCAATTTTTTTTTTCGATTTTTCATGATTCTTTCTTAATTTGTTTAGAAGTCTTTTAATAATGTTTTTAGGGTTTCGTTTTCCTTTATTTAAGGGGGTTTTAACTCATTTGTTAAGGGATTTCTTCTTTAATTAATGAAAATTTCATACTTTTAGTCTTTATTTCTTCATAGATTCGAAGATAGGTCTCATGGATTTGAGATATCCCCTCGTAGATTTGAGGAAGACTTGTTTATGAGTCCCAGTAACTTCGTGGATTCATAGTTATCTTGTAAGAGAGAGGGTGATCGATCTCACCCCCATCTACGCTGCACCACAGTGGGGCCCATAATGTCACCACCCAATCTGCTTTATGATAAGGAGAGCCGCTGCTAATTAATGCCTTTAGGTGGCGTTCTTTGGCCTCCACATTGATTGGTCGGCTGCCATATGTCGCTACTCAACCACTATCATCTGTCGCCCTATCTAGGCCACATGATGAGAGAATGTCCAGTGATCCCAACCGTTCATGTTCTCAATGCTATGCCACATCCGAGCAACATTATGACAGATTTCTCAGGTTATCTCAAGTTTTCATTTTCTAAATGTTATGATATACCACATGTTCCTGTTATTATGGGAATCTCCTGTAACCTTGGATATGTGAGACAATAGTGAAAAACAGTTCCTTCCAGTTGAGTAACGTTTTCAACCTTCTCATGCAACCTGACCTTTAACACAAGGGGCGCGGATGTGCTAGTCCCACATAAGGGATAGTTCCAGAGCTCTATGGGCCCCACCATGATGTATGTGTTTTATTCTCCCCATCCATTCATTTTTCCATCTGATTTTAAGGCATGAGCCTGAAAACAAGACAGATCTAAATCTCTGGTGGCCCACGGAGCTTTGAAACCATCTCTTGTGCTTAGATTTGCACCCCAACACAAGGGCTAGTTTGGTAGCGTGGATGGGAGAGTTTTTTTTTTTTTTTTGCACGCATTCACAGCCCTATGCACACGTACACCACAACAGGATTTCACCACAATGGGTACTCGAAGTCATGTTGAAACTCTTATGACCCGACGACCAAGGCATGAGCAAAAACTAATAATCACTAGGCCACTAGTCTAACTGTACACGTGGCTTGCTAATGATATCTCAAGATAATTGGCATTGTCAACTTGTTCTAACAGTCTAAACATTAGACATGTAAATCAACATTTAAAAGAAAATGTTAGTTAGTGACTTAGGTTGCAATGCTTATATATTTGTCCCCCATCCCAGATCTCATTATTTTTTGCTAAAATATATATTTGAACGAGCTTATCATAATTATTGTGTCAAGCATTATATACGTACACTAATTGGGGATATTAAAGTTGATTTAATAATATTTAAATTCAAACTCATGTAAATATATTATATAATTTAAATGCATGGAGATATTAAAGTTGATTTAATAATATTTAAATTCAAACTCATGTAAATATATTATATAATTTAAATGCATAGGGATTCCAAATCTAAAGTACAAAGCACAATCAAAGTATTTCCAATCTAGATGTATTAGCAATATAGGGGATTGTCAATCTAAATATTCCAAATCTAGGGTGTCTATCAGGGCTTAAGAATGGATTGAGTGAGGCTGCCTCACCCACCGTGAAGCCCTCGATTTTGCCTAATTGGCCAAGTGTTGTTTTTAGGGATGAGTTAAACAAAGCATGTTTGATGTTACATGTCATTGGCCCAATCAAATCTTTTTTGCAGCTCCTAACCCCACTGAATCCACTCTTCTTGCAAATGACTTAGCTGCGGCCCATGGGTGGAATCTGATCGCGGTGCCCACCTCGATGTGTGCATTGTATATATATCACGTTGTTCATCTGTTTGCCAACTTCTTTTGGGACATGGTTCCATAAATGAAGCAGACACAAATCTCAGTTGGTCCACACCACAGTAAAAAGTGTTCTTAAATGCCCATCATTAAAAGCTTCTTAGGGTCCACTGTAATGTTTATCTTCCATCCTAACCTGTTGATAGGCTTGGATGAAGGGAAAACACAAATATCAACTCGATCCAAAATTTTGTAGTGTATAAAAGGTTTTTAATAGTCTATGGCCTGTAGTGTGGTCCACCTGATATTTGCATCAACTTCATTTTTTTACCATGCCCTAAATAAACTGACAAAATGAATGAACAGCGTAGATATACAATGCATAAATTAAAGGTGGGCCAGCATGGTCAGGGTCCCACCCACATAGCTGGCTCCAATTGCAACTAAGTTGCGTCCGCTCTCCTTCAACTAGGGGTATCAACAGGCTAAGTTAGGGTTGGGTTGAGCTCTATCTTAGCCTGGCCCGAATTGTCAAATGTGTTAGTGTACTTTTTCGTGGCATACTAGTGCATCTTATTTATCAATTATGTAGGTCAGTGCTAGGTGTTGGTTGAGCTTAAAGAAGATGAAGGTCAAAGACTCAAGTGGACCTGCTGCATCAAGAAAGAAGGAACAGGTAGGCGGTTCCAGTTGATGAGAGAATTCAATCCAAAGGTGTTCTCTTAGCCTCTCGATGTGAGTGTCGTGGCGCTGGCCAGTGCCAATCATCGGAATCCATAGATCATGTTTTTGCTAGAGGGGAGTTGGCGACCCAGGTATGGAAACTCTACAGCCTTGCTTTTCATGTCTCATTCATAGAGGGCCAAACAACTTTGTGTAGAGCCACACAATGGTGGACACTAGCATCAGCCAAAGATGGTCTTTCCATGTTACGTGGCTTAATCCCAGCCATTGTCTTCTGTGAAATCTGGTCCGAGAGGAATTCTAGTCGCTTTGATGGGGTGAAGACTGGTGCCGGTAACACCATTAACAGAATCTAAGGCTGGCTGCGTAGATTGAGCCATTCCCTTCCCCCGAACAGAGATAGATGCTCAGCTACTACATGGTTGTCTCTTGATCTTGGCCCTCCTCGTCTCCAACCCTGCACAAATCCCACCCCTCTGAAATGGAGAAGGCCCAGTACCGGATGGATTAAAATAAATGTAGATGAGTCTTCTCGGAGAAATCTGGGGCTATCCGAGGGTGGGGGCATTTGTAGAGGGAGCAACGACAGCTTCATCTTCGCATTTTCTTCTGGTTTTGGGCTTGGCACGTACGTGCGTGTAGAGGCTCGAGCTCTAGTTAAGTGGCTATCACTTGGTGTTGAGCATGGGTACTCCAAAATATTGATGGAAAGCGATTCGAAATTGGTGGTCGACATGTTTAAATGAGAAAGTCCTCCGAACCAGACTTTATGGTATTGGTGGAGCAGAGCTATCAATATTAGTTCGGGTATTGAAGTCAAAATCTACTATGCCCCTAGGGAAGTGAATGGCTGTAGCAGACGCTCTAGCGAGATTAGGAAGCGAGTCTCAAGCCACTAACATCTTTTGGGCTAAGTCGGATCTGCCGAGATCGATCTGAGGAGAATTGGTCCTAGACCTAGTGAGTCTAGGGAAGAGTAGGAATCAGTCTAGTGGTTTGCAGTGTTAGGTTTGGAAGCCTCTTGCTGGTTGGGCCTGCGCCAGCAGTGGGGCTGTTGGGCTATACTTTTGCCTTGGTGTGTATAAGGGGCTGATATGATAGTTAGGGTCCGATTTTTTTTTTTTAACGGTCCCTGCTTGAATTTGTATTTCTTTCTTCTGAAAGGTATATATAAATTGTTAAAAATAATAATAATAATAATAATAATAATAATAATGAGATGCCTTGGTGAGCCTTAAACCATGAACATAAATTACCAAAACCCAACATCTAGATAACTTGACCCAATAGGCATACTTTTAGTCATCTTAGAAAGGCCTTATGTGTCCCAAAAGATCACCCAAAGATAGAACTTAGAAGGTTGCATGAGCTGTTGGAAATACGACAAACCAGACAACAGAACTCGTGTGTTTGCCAACCGATCGTGGGCTCTAGCCTGACCGGTTGTCAGAGGCCATAGAGGGACAACAACAAAAACATGTCCTCGGCCATTTTCAAATCGATCGCCTGATCGATCGTCTGGTTTGTACGACCTGGTAGACAGAGGCCAAGTTAAGGACAACAACATTGATTAGTCTCAGGGATTTTCAAATCGGTCAGTGGCTCAACGACTGATCGATCAAGGACCCCTCAGATCGGTCGACCGGTCGACAACTACCCGTTGTTGCCCGTTTTCTATCCGTTGGAGCTTTTGTTCTATATATTTGCAGCTCGATTTTTTGGATTTTCAAAGAGAATTTAGTGTATTAAAAGTCTCCCTCATTGTCCATACTATTAAGCTCTAATCCTAACCATTCGAAGTCATCTTCTTTGTGTTTAATAATTAGATGGAGCATTCAAGGCTCATATGAAGATGATATTGTTCTCTCTTGATCTCTAGATATATTAGGCACCCTAACAGTAAGTATATCCTTAGTCTAAACCTCTTTAAAGATCCAATTATGTGGAATTCCTCTAAGCAACCAACTCCTACTAGTTGTAGAGAATTTACCACCATCTCTTATCACCTCGGGCATCTTAAGAGTATCATAAGCAAGGTGATTGATCGTTAGAGCTGAAGCATTGGCAAAGCATCGGCAATAAGATCGGGGGAGCAACGGGGAGCTGATTGAAGGACGGGAGAGAATGCAGAGATTAGGCAACCCAAGAAGGCACTGCGAAAGGGGCTTAATCCGACAAGTAAGTTATCAATTTATAAGAGTCCAGTTGCACTGTTTCCTTGTGAAGGATTGAGTGTGAGAGTTTGGAATTAAGCTCGACCAAGTCTCCAAGGGGAGCCTTCGGTGGGAGTGTATGCTAGGTTCTTAGATTGGAACTGAATGATTTTGAAGAACCTTGTCAAACTCCTGGGTTGGATAAAACCCGTAAACATTTTGGTTGAGAGATGGATCAGTAAATTCTCCGTCATAGGTTGGGAGGAACCTTGTTAAACTCCCTGGTAGGGTGGAACCGATTTAAAATACCTAGGTTGAGAGAAACCTAATTTAAACTCCCTTAGTGAATACCAGTGTGCTCAAGGGATGAGTACAATAACCGGGAGTGGAGTAGGGAAACCAAACCACTATACATGCTTATATTTATACATTGTCTATTTAATTGCTTAATTATATGTATGTTTAAATGGCTGAATGTTATGTTCTAGATAGGATCATTGGGGGTCTCTTGTAATAATCAGTCCTATCTTCCTAGCAGATGTCCAAAGACAGAGAAGAGTAGCCCCAAGGAAATGGGTGCCAGATTTCGTCCCAGCCCCTAGGACCCTCATAGATTAGTTGATTTCCCCCATCAGTCCGCTGCAATAGCATTCTCTCCATATCAACGCCAGAAGGTCTCTCCCACAAATCTCAGTACACATCCGAGGAACCAGATTCAAGTGCAGGCCCCTATCCAATCTTTAGCAGAGGAGGTCCTTGACAGAGATTTCGCTGTGTGTGAGCCTTCTATTGAGCTACTCTCCCAGCTGCCTATCAATGAAGATCAAAGATCAGTCCCTAGTTCCCAAACTATTAGCGACGTCCAGTTGAGTACACATGGGTTTCTGCAAATGCCTCCTAATGGCATTAAAGATGCAGATCACCTCCTCTGTAGGAGCAAGCTGGCCATCCAAGTTTGGGCCCATTTCTCTTCTCTTTTTTATGTCCATGTTCAACCGAACCAATCTATCAAGCAGAGAACCGTTTTTTGGATGCTCAGGGCAGCCTCCTCCTCGAGGGTCAATTTTCTAAGGGGGGTGGTGCCTAGTATTGTGGTTTGGGAAATCTGGTTGAGTCGAAACATCAGCAGGTTTGAAGGGGCTTCTATTTCTCCCAGGAGGGTTATTGATTGGGCCCTTACTTGGATGAGGGATATAGGGAGGAAGTTACTAGTCAAAGGGAAGGAGACCCTGCTGGACAAAAAAGTTCTCCAGGCCCTGGGGATCAATGAGAAACTAGAGAGTTTAGGGGAGGGCCCGGGGATTGTTAAATGGGTTATGCCTCCACAGGGCTAGTATAAACTCAATGTGGATGGCTTAACAAGGGGCAATTATGGTGAAGGAGGTGGGGGAGGAGTTTGTAGGGATCACCAGGGTAAAGTGATATTTGCTTTCCATAAGGCCTATGGGCCAGTTTCAAACACGAGCAATGCTTGATGGCCTCCATTATTGCACTGAGTTACGCTTCTCCTAGGTGATGGTAGAATCTGATTCTTTGTGGTCGTATAGGCGGTGAACAGCCAGGGGGCCAAGATTCCTTAGGGCATCTAGTATATCATGGGTGACATCCACCACATTCGGGTCAATGTAAACTTTTCGGTCCGCCACACTCTTCGAGAACCCTAGCTAGGTTGGCTAGTGAAGACCGACCGGATTCCTAATACTCTTCCCGATCGGATCTCCCAAGACATGCCAGGGGACTGGCTACTATAGACTGTAACTCCCCGAAATTTTCGGGTCTCTTGAACAACACAATGGGCTGAGTTTTCGGGTGTTATCTGGAATGTGTTAAAGATATATTTCCACACATTCATCTCTATTTTCTGCATTCATGGCACTCATAGCAAAATGAAGGAATTCAAGGTTCTTATTTGAAGTTTTTCTACTCTACGTTATCAAGGTAATGTCCTTAAATCATACAAATTACATAATATTCTACTTTTTAGTCTCAATGAGAGGCTTATTACAAGTTACATAAAAATAAATCTACTCTACAAAGATAATAAACATAATCCATCTTCAAGCCGCTTCGGTTTCATTGTCCGTCACTTGCTACCACGAGCCTTCGAGCACCTCGTCATAGTGTTCGATTCTCTTACTGGATCTTCACCTGGATTATCTGAGATATGGTTGGATAGCATTAAATGCTATCATAGTGGGAATATCCCTTTAAGACAATCATGATAATAATGGCACAGAGTAAACGCAAGCAGGATATTATCATTTAATCAAATCAAAACAATTCAGTAAAAGATCTAGGTTAATGTAATGCATGACATGCATGCTCTGGCTAAGGCACCCTGACCAAATGAGACGGAATCACTCCACTCTTCTCACCAGCCACTAGTCACCAGAGGTTCTAGCTAGGATGGAATCACTCCACTCTTCCCATGCACCAAAACCCAACTAGTGAAACGGGCCCATGCACACTTTCACTAGATAGCGAGAGAGAAACGGGCACATGCACACTTCCTCTAACGCCCGTTGGGCTGACCCACCAAGTTGGGTCCAGTGAATGCATGATTAGTTTCACCTTTAATTAAATAAGTTTAGCATTTAGCCCATTAAACGATGTACACGTCTAATGATCACTCCTTACCCCAATCAATTCAAGAGTCTTCATATTCATCAATTTCATACTTCAGTGGATCTATCATAGGTAACGAATCAATAAGTATCCCTTGGCACGCATCCAACAATGCGCACTACGGTAGTGCCAAACTCAACATCATAACATATGCAACCAACAACACATACACGGTAATGCCAATACTTAATTCTCATGTCAAAGCATATTCATTCAATAAGAGACACGGTAATGCTGACTTTCACAATAAGGCATATTCATCCAAAATTTCCACATGGTAATGCCAACGTAACAAGGCCTCGCACAGCTTCTTCTCTTTACATCATACGATTACATCAATATGGGGTTAAGGGGTGTTCATTAGCATAACATCCATATACAATATCCCATAGCAAACAACACATTTATGAGCATGTGACAACGTAAATCATGCATAATCTCCTCATAAGCATGTATATCATCACAATTCCTTTTCCAACCACTTATGCATAGTTCATACATCAAAATTCAATATATAACACAATGAATACGATACAATTCATATTTACATGGAAATATTTCAACAAGCACGGTTTCAAAAAGTTACGTAACAAAATCCTAGTTTACAAGCATAAAATCAACATACAATTTAATATTATCGTAGATGGGCTTAAAGGAAATTCTCACCTCTAAGATTAGGTCGATTTAAAGTGTTGATAAGCCGTGCACTCCTCTTTAGATCCAAATCCTAATATGTTTAACGAGATTCAAGCGATTAGAGTGTAATATAACTGAGTTTTACGGGTAAGATCAATTTAGGGTTGAATTTAAACCTAGGGTTATGATTAAGGATAGATCTACAAAACAAAACAATGGTTGGATTCTTACCTCCCCCTAGAGTGACATAACTCAGAACACAGTAGGGTCGACTCGGCTTGACTCGCTCCGTTGCCTTCTCTCTCTTTCCTTATTTCCTTTCCTCTTCTTTCTTCTTCTGGACGAGAACAAGCCTTCATAGCAGCTGGGACCAGCAGCAGGAACATCAGAGAGTGCACGCTCACTCTCTCTCTCTCTCAAGACGTTCTCTCTCTCTCTCTCTCTCAAGATGTTCTCTCTCTCTATCTATTTCTCTCTCTCTCTCTTAAGACGTTCTCTCTCTCTATCTATTTCTCTCTCTCTCTCTCAAGACGTTCTCTCTCTCTCTCTCTCAAGACGTTCTCTCTCTCTCTATCAATACAGATTGTGCATTGAAGTCCCGGTTCGAGGTGGAGAAGGAAACAGACTGGTTCTGGATATCCTTTACGTGTACGGCTCGTTGGGAAGCTAGGTGGGGTCCATACGAGGCTCTGGGTGAAGTTTGGACTGATCATGCGGAGCGGATCAACGGATCTTGATCATCTTTGGCTTTGGACGGTGATTAGAAACAGACCACGCCTTCGACGAACGACCATGAGGTTTGGATGGACTAGGTTCGTGCAACGTACAGACCTTCTGGACAGTTTGGATCATCGAAGTGAGGCCCAAATAATGGACGGTGTGGAGCGCCCGCGTCGCCAGCGACGTTGTTGTTATGGGATCGGGATACTTTGATCCGTCCAACAGGTCGGAATAATCATTTTAGCCACTGACAACAAAATTGAGGCAGATCCGAGTTAAGGTGGGCCACTTATGGACCGATTTCTGATTAGGGCATTTGTAGAATGATCGGATGATTGAAATTTGACGTGTACGGTTAACATATACCCAAAAGCTCATATATGAAGTTTTGCATGAAAGTAATCGTCAGAAGCCATGATACTTAAAAATTGTAGTTTAACTTAAATTTAACTAATGGCATTTTTGTAATTAACTAAAAATAGTGAGATTTTTGAAATTCTGTCTTTCTACAATGTTTATAGAGTTATTCTAAGCAATTTTTGTAAAGGGTCCCCTATCAGATATCTTATGGATGGTTCGTTGTTTTCAAAATAAAGAAAACGCACGATATAAAATCAAAATAAAATTTTTAAAAATTTAGAAATAAATCTCAAAAATCCGGGGTGTTACATAGACGGTGCTAGGATTGGATCTATCAGAGGTGATAAAATCCCCCCTTAACCTTTTGCTCTAAAGTTTTCCTTGTGCTCTGTGCTTTCATTGGGGGGATTGTAGAGTAGTTTCAATTTTCTTTAATGAGTCGTATGATAGGTGAGGCCCGTTATTTTGTAGAGCCCAACCGAATTCAATCTTGTACTTTCGTTTCTTCTAATAAATTCGAGGGGACTTGTCCCTCTCTTTTTTTAAAAAAAAAAAATTATGTTCTAAATAGGCACGTTCACACACAAGATGTATGTTCACTTAGCTTGTAGACATATGTTCAACATGTTGTATCTCATATTGTCTACATAGCTCTTTAAGCTAGTTTGCTTATTGGTATATCTTATCTAGCCTTTGTGATTGGACCCACCTAAGCTTAGAAGGTAAGTGTTCTTATTTAATTAATTTATCATTATTAATTAGTTTAATCAGACAAGAGTTTTTTAAAAGGATTTTAAGTTCTAAGCTCCTCTCTAAGCTTTCGTGAAATGTCGTGTTAGACGATCCAACATAATTTCAAAATGTTGGGCCCATGACGGGCCGAAAAAGTCCAGCCCATGTTTAGCCCACATGTATATGCTGGGCCAAGCATGAGCCCGAAAACCCATCTGGAAAAAAATACATTAAAGATCATTCTTCTTCCAAAAGAAAAAAAAAAAACAAAACAAAAATCTTATTCTTCTTCAAAAAAATAAAAGAAAAAACAAAAACTCATCTTCTTACTTGGCTTGAAGTTTGAATAACATCATTAATTAGAGTCCGCTAGCAATTCCACACGTCTTTCTTTTTTCTCCTTCTTTCCTCTACATATTTAGTTGCAGTTCTACCATGCTACAAGTACATACCCACACCGTTAGTCACCCTCTAATGTTAATTAACCACCCTCCAATTTGGCTTTTCTACTTATCTCTCTCAGGTCACGTTACGTATCAAAGTTCTCTCTCATGGTTCACTCAATTATGCTCTATCATACCGTCCATATCAAAGTAGGCCCCACATGATGGACTGTCCCATCAAAGGTGGGGCTCATACAGTGGACAGCCCACATCAAAGATGGGCCCTACATTAATTGGTGCAAGATCCAATCTACCAATCAGGTTGACCTGGTAGAAGATGTAGGAAGGGTTTTTACCAAGATCAGGTGAGTGGTACACCTGACTGATAACCTAACAAGTGAATGGGTTAGAAAACTTAGCCAAGTCTTCCAAAGTCGTACATTTGTTTTGCAAACTGTGGCCCACCTGACTAGTAGATCAACCTAATTCTTGTGCCTGGGCATCCATATAGTGGTCCGGTTCTGATGGATGGAATGTATCTAGCTCGGACAAATCGTGCTATGCTAGCACATGCATGGCATGTACATGAGCTTTATTGCACGCACGTGGGATTAGAAAAGTTCATTCTGTTAGAAAAACTGCCTTGACGCTTAGCTTTTTCTTTCATGTCAATATGTTGCTTATTATATGTAGATTAGAAATTTTCTTTCACAAGGTTACTTATCAATGTGTTATTACCAAACATACTTATATATTTACTTATTGGCTAATAAGTATGCTGTTTACCAAATGTACTTATTTGCTTAATAAGTAAAAACCAAGATAAGTAACCTACTTGATATGTAGCTGAATTATCTTAACTTACAATTCAAACAGGCCATTAGTGTGCAAGTCAAATTGGGTTGAGGGTGCACACTCAGTACCCAAATATTTGGGGCATGACATTTATAGTCTGGCAGGACAAGTGTTACAGACAACCCGTGTACCCAAAACACTTGCTTTACCCAGCGTGTCATACAGCCAAACCCTTTGGGGGCGCACCATGCTGTGTATGTGAAATCCAGTTTGTCCATCAGGCCATAGCCTTTATGTTCACCATCCATACAAAAGATTAGCCAGATAAACATTCAGATGGGTCACACTACAGAAAATTTGTAAAATTGTGAATGGGTTTGACGAAAGATACCTACCATTGTGGCCCAACATACTATGGTTGGCATCCATCCTTACCATTCTTGTAGTGTGGCCTACTTAAGTCGTTGATTTGGCTGATTTTTTAGCCCAAGGCATAGCATCAAGGACTATGGGTCCCATCTTTTTTATCAGGCTGATTTTTTTAGCCCAGGCTGATATTTTTATCTGGGTCCCATCTTTTGAAACCGTTAAAATTTTGATTTTGGCTCTCATCTCTTGGAGACGGTTAAAAATCAAATCAGGTCCATGTGATGGACCCAGTTAGCGTCAAGGCAGGTCCAGTTGGGTCCTGCTAGGTTTTTGTAGTGGAATTGTATATATTTAATATATTGATAAGTTTTGAAATCAAAAGAGGTTTTCAAAACCACATACACGTAAGAAAACCCATTTACACACCACCATATATATACACGTGTCGAGGTGGCACATGTGTGCACTATCTAATTATTGGATGGTCCCAACCATCTTACACAGCATTTACGTATCAAAGTGGTTCCTGTGTGTGGTATCTAACCATTGGATGGGCCCAACCATATAGATGCTATTATTTTTCCTACATCCAAAAACCTGATGAGTACCAAACCCAATTAGGTCAGGGACAAGGTATTCAGGAATCAGAATTGGACCCAATCGGAGCTGGACCCGGCAAGAACCGAACCTAGTTATAGCCTGGGTTTGGCCCAACACAAACAGCCCTATCTGTACAGTTGACATACTCTATCTCGAATTAACCTATCAATTCATGGCCGTTTTTAATAGATGGTAAACCAAAAGTTACACTACACTGATGTTCTTATTGACCGAGGGGTGGAACCCAAATGGTTAGTTAAAATGAAAAGTAGCCAACTCAACAGTTATATTTCATCAAAGGAAAGTCCCATTAATCAAGGGTCAGGGATATTGTAATGAGTTCAGTCGTTGAGAATGGGATCTAACTACACTTTCTTAGTTTGAGTTTGCAGGGGAGTTGTGTATCACTTCTGACAGAATGGGTATGGCTATCATACTCCTTCAGCCTACAGAAAAAATCATCATAGAGGGCAGTGGAAGTGGTGAAGCCAGGAATTTAGGGCTGTCAATGGGCCAGACTAGACTGGAGTATTGGGCACAAGGATGGGATCGGGTTTAAAATTCAAGCTCATTTTTTCAACCAAGTCAAGTTAGGACCAGGTACACAGCCCATCAGCCTGGCCCGAATCTGGCCCGGTTGGGCCCATTAGGGTTTTGTAAGAGTAATTTTTCAATATATCAGAAAATAGAATCTGCATCGTTTGTTGGCTGCCAAACAGAAAAACCCTGTTTGGAGCATTGGTCTACTTCATCACATGAGTCTACAACCATGTCTCATCCTCAGTGCAATCTGATCACACCTACGTCATCAGTGATGGACCAATGAAAAGGATCTAAATAGGGTTTCTTGTTTGGCAGCCAACAGACTATCCAGTCTCCAGAAGTTAAAATAACCTATCCCTCCAGTGGACGAACCCATTGCAACAGCTGGCAGCCTTTTGTTCTATTACAGCAGGTTTGCCCCCACTCCCTAGGTCCGGACCGAAGTCAGACTGGCAGGGTTGGACCGAGCTTGACATGGCTCTAACCCGGCCCATTAACACCGCTAGCCAGGAACAGGTGAGGATCCTTAAAACGTAGCAAGCACGTCAAATCCAACCGCCAAAACAGTGGGGACTGTTGATACCGTTTTCTGGTCAGCAGACGAGGGGATGGAATTTGTATATGTAGGAACAGATCGTCGGAAGAGAAATCCTTCGGATGAATCGGTAGAGATGTTTGGATCGACGACTTCCGTTAGGTTCTGCAAAACACCACAGAAAATGGTAAAGGGGGGTGGCTGGGATCCAGCCGTGAGCCCTCCGATGCCTAAATCAGTAATCACCTTTGATAATTGTAAGATGACTCGTTCTAGAGATTAGAGCTTACCTCTCGTTGGAGTTAGTCTGATTATTTATAGGCTTTGATCATAGAGTTATTGAGCTGAGATCACGGCACATATCTTGCCTTTTCTCCGGAAATCTGGGCGAGAATCTCGGACCGTTCTGATCTTTCGGATGGTTCCGATCTTGAGGGGATGCGCTATCATCTATAGGCAGCGTTAGGAAGGGATGAGTTCGGCTCTCGTATGCTCGGCAGATTAGGTCTTCTCTGATCTGACCTTGAAAGGGGTGAAGTCATCAGTGCAGACCTCCGACTTACTGTAGGATTCCGAGGTCTTTTGTCCTCGGGTCTGTTATGAGAAATTACCCATAACAGCTGTCCCCCCACTTCCGAGGTGGATATTTCCATCTCGGGAGTATACAGTATTTGACCTCATTTTGGCGGCAACTGTGCATTAAATGCGCTGTTTCGAATTTCGAAAAGGCGCAATGATATTCGTACGGCGTGGCAGCTTTTCATTTCGGCGGACGAATGGTGCGATGACACGTGGGGCCTCGTATCTTCGAACGGACGGGCCGAATATCACTATCTAATGAGATGCTGACACGTGGCAAGCCTCGTCGATAGTCGCGTCGGTTCGTTCTTTGAGACCGTAGATAACTGCCGCGTGGCACAGCACGTTCTGCGTGCTGTCTCCAGCTACAGTATAAATACTGTACTTAAGCATTTTTCCGGATTTCTTTCATCTTCCCCGTTTGCGATTTCTCTCTTCCTCCTCACAGTGTTTCCTTTGATTCCCTCGCGATTTCCTCTGGGCCAGTCTTCGAGATCCCCTTCGGACCGCTGTGATCTCAGCAAGCTGTCCTTGCTTTCTTTCTTTGGCCCACTTTTTGTCCGGAAAGTGATCCGGTAGGTTGATCTACATTCCGTCCTCTTTTCCAGTTCTTCGTTCTCCCCCCTTTTTTTTTTCTTTCAATGACTGGTTCGGAGGATAGTTCTTCACGAACTCTGTCCTTGGCCATTGGGGAATCCAGTATGATGGAAACCCAAGTTGTTACCGCGGAACCATCAGGAGAAGTCTTGCTGGCTGAAACTCCTTCGTCCTTCGCTTCGGACGAAGTTCCAGTGGCTGGGACTTCAGGTCGGATTGCTGACCGGGTCTCTGATTACCCGGCCGACCTGATCTGGACAACTCTTAGACCATCTGACCTGATTAGGATCAGGTCGGAATATTGTATCCCTGGGGCTTTAGACCTCAGGCTTCCCGGCCTTGACGATTTTCCGACCCGTCCACCTGGAGACCAGGTTACTGTGTATGCCTCATTCTTTGAGGCTGGTTTCCGCCTTCCCCTCCTTCCTGCTGTGAGGGAGTATTTATCCGCGGTTAACCTTGCTCCGGGCCAGTTGGCCCCGAACTCCTGGAGAACTTTAATTAGCTGCGTCGCTCTATGGCGCCAAGTACACGCTTCGGACCCGACTTCCTCCGAACTGAGGCATCTATACCAACTGAAGAGCCATCCTGACTCAAAGGGGTGGTTCTATATGTCACCTCGGGGGAGGAAAGGACATCGGTTGATAGAAGACCAACCCTCCTCAATTCACGGGTGGAAGGAGGAGTGGTTCTTCGTATCCAAGGGTTGGGAAGGGGCCCGACCCGAAGTTAACTTCCCAGACCGAAGAGTCAACAACTGGTTTTCAATTCCAGGTCGGGTCCGATGCTTTCCCCTCTTTTTTTTTTTTTTTTTTTTTTTGACTGACCTCTCCCTTTTTTTTTTTTTTAGTTCGTGGTGATCCCCCAGCCCTCAGCTCGGAGGAGGAAGAGCGCCTAATCGCAGTGTGGGAGCTAGATCCGAGCTTCCGCAGCGTAAAACTTCTTTTGTCCTTTGAAACCTTATCCGACCTGGGCATCAACCCTCGAGGTAGGTATTCATGAGTACTGATGAGTTCGATTCTTCTTCTGTACTTTACTAACGTGATGCTCTGTTTTCCTCAGGTATGTCTGCTCCTACTTCCCGAAGGAAGATGTCGACCATGACGGCCGAAGAAAAGGAGCAGCTTCGAGAGAAGAAGAGGCAGAAGGTGGTGGCGAGGCGTCCCCGAGTGCGCCCTTCTGCCCTCCCGGCGGAGGATGCTCCTCTTCAACCAGCCGCTGAGGCGATCTCAGAAGCACCTCCAGTCGAGGTTGTGCGGCCAGACCTTTCCGCTGAGCTTCCACCTCCTGTCCAAGTTATTGACTTGGTGGAGGGCGGTGAGGCCGGCCCATCTGGGACATCGGCCCAGGACACCTCGGCTCAAGGTTCATCTGCCATTCGCCGGGGGCCGGAGATGCCGCCACACTTGTACAACTTGTGCAAGTGGGCGTATAAGGCAGTCCCCGAGGCCGAGGTGGACATTATGGCGAGATCCCCGGCTCTTTCTTTGCTGAACATGATGGGGGTCTTCAGCACTAAGGTGAAGTTTAATACCAGTCTGCTATAAAAACAGCTTAGTTAGGTATTTCGTTCACTTACTTATTTCTTGTTTGTGTAGGTGGCTTATGGCTGCCAGATGCTCCGGGACGAGATCACCCGGGACAAGGGTACGATCTCCGGCCTTGAGGGTACGCTGACGGCCACCAAGCACTCCTTGGACGAGGCCCGGAGGTTCGGGGAGGAGGCGGCCAAGGCCTTGGATGCGCGGGAGAGGGAGATCGCCGCTCTCCAGGCCGAACTATCTAATAAGGAGAGGTCTGAAGCCGACCTTATTATCCAGGTGGAGGAGCTGAAGGCCTCCGAGGGGTCTGCGAGGTCGGAGTTGGAAACCACCAAGGCGGAGTTGGAGGTAAAGGTTGCCGAGGCCGATGAAGCGTTCGACTTCGGCTACGAGAAGTGTCGGATGGCCGTCCAAGAACATCATCCGGGCTTGGACCTTTCCTTTCTGGACTCCGAGGTGGAGGAAGACGAAGACACTGCAGCCCCTGCTGAGCCTACCGCTGATTCCGCCCCTTAGGGTTTTTATGTAGCCCGTTTCTAGGGCCTTTATGTAATTGTTTTGTGATCTGACCTTTTCATGGTCTTATGAAATGGATTACTTTTTTCTCTTTCTGATCTGTGTTTGCACTTTGTCAGATTTTTTTTGTACATTGCCGCAAAAATTACTTCGTGGCCGAGCATGTAGATCGTAGCCGAAGTATTTTAGGACTTAGCAAAAAATAATGAATCCATTTACTTCGTAGCCGAGCAAGTTAGGTCGTGTACGAAGTATTTAGGACTTAGCAAAAATAATGGAAGCTTAGAGCTCATATACGACTGCGGGCGAAATTAGCCTCTGTTCGTACCTCAACAACAAAAATGTGCTTTTATTGATAGTAGATTTTCAAATGTTCCGCGTTCCATGGATGAGGTAGAGCATGACCTTGTAAATCTTCGAGCCAATAAGTTCCAGGCCGAACTGTTTTAATAACTTTGTAGGGTCCAATCCAGTTTGGATTGAATGTGCTCGCAATCTTATCCTTCTTCTCACGTACGTTCCGCCGTAGGACGAGGTCTCCCACCCTGAACCGTCTTTCTTTCACCCGGGAATTATAGAATCTCGCAACGCGCTGTTGATATGCTGCGATCCGAACTTGGGAAGTTTCTCTGACTTCGTCGAGCAGATCGAGGTTAGTTCGAAGCTCGTCTTGATTCTGATCGGGTCGATAATTATTGGTACGATTACTTGGTAGCCCTATCTCGACCGGGACTACGGCCTCTGCTCCGAAGGCCAGGAAGAATGGGGATTCTCCTGTTGTTGACCGAGCTGTGGTCCGATATGCCCACAACACCTCGGGAAGCTGTTCGGCCCAAACTCCTTTGAATTCACCGAGTTTTGTTTTAAGATGATTCTTGATAATCTTGTTGATAGCCTCGACTTGCCCGTTGGCTTGAGGATGATGAGGAGACGAATACACATTCTTTATACCCAAGTTCTGGCAAAATTCTCGGTATTTCGTATTATCGAACTGAGGCCCATTGTCGGTGACGATAGTGTTTGGGACACCGAACCGACATACGATCGACTTCCAGATGAAGTCTGTTGTTTTCTTCTCGGTGATTTTCGCAAGCGGTTCTGCCTCGACCCATTTCGTAAAATAATCGACGGCCACGATCGCATACTTGACCTGTCCCTTGCCCGTAGGGAGAGGACCAATGATATCGACCCCCCACTGTGCAAAGGGCCACGGTCCGGACATAGGAGTGAGCTCTTCGGGAGGTGAGTGAGGAATCGATGCGAACTTTTGACATTTGTCGCATCGCTTGACGATCTCGCGGGCGTCCTTTTGGATCGTTGGCCAGTAATAACCTTGGCGAACTGCTTTTTGCGCTAATGCCCTACTCCCAGAATGATTTCCACATACGCCGGAGTGGATTTCCCTTAAGACGTAGTCGGCTTCATTTGGTCCAAGGCAGCGGAGATATGGCAACGAGAGACCCTTCTTGTATAATATATCGTCGAGTAGTACGTACCGAGCTGACCTATACTGGATTCGTCTTGCCTCTATTTTTCCTTCGGGCAATATGTTCTCCCGTAGGAAACGGACGATAGGGTCTCTCCAATCAGGCTCAGTTGAAACAGCGCATACTTCGTTTTTAACGTTGTCCGTGATACTTCTTTGGGAGAGGAATTCAATGGGGACGACCCGTCCCAGTTCGTCGTCTCCAGCCGACGCTAACTTTGCGAGGGAGTCTGCGTGGGTGTTGTGACCTCTCGGTATTCGGACAACTTTGCAACGATCGAAACGAGCTGATAACTCGCGATATTTTTGCAGGTATGCGAGCATCTTTTTTCCCTTTGCTTGATATTCCATTGTTGCTTGACCCACGACCAATTGTGAGTCGCTGTATACCGTGATGCATCGGATTCCGACTGCCGAGGTAAGCCGTAATCCGGCGAGAAGTGCTTCATATTCGGCTTCATTGTTTGAAGCTTTGAAACCGAACCTCAGGGCATACTGGACCTTTATGCCATCACGGGAAGTCAAGATTATTCCCGCTCCACATCCTTGCGAGTTAGACGATCCATCGACATGCAGCGACCAGTTCGAATCTTCTACTGGGTTCGGTCCGTCCATGTTATCCTGACAGGGGGCATTAGTTTCAGGATCGGAGAGGTCGGTAAGCTCGGCGATGAAATCAGCCACAGCCTGCCCCTTAATCGCCGTGCGGGGTCGGTACTGAACGTCGAATTCTCCGAGCTCGATGGCCCAGCGTGCAAGGCGACCCGAAGTTTCCGGCTTCTGTAGTATCTGCCTCAACGGCTGGTTCGTTAATACCACTATCGAGTGTGCTTGGAAATAAGGGCGTAATTTCCTCGCCGTTGTAATTAGAGCTAGAGCCAGTTTTTCTAGGCTAGGATAACGGGTCTCTGCATCCAGGAGAGCTTTGCTGATGTAGTATATTGGTCTTTGTATACCTCGGTCATTGCGGATTAGGGCCGAGCTCACTGCCGCGGAGGATACGGCCAGATATAGCAGTAGCTCTTCCCCTGATGCGGGCTTGGAGAGTAGCGGAGGTGAACCGAGGTACGCCTTTAGGTCCTGGAAGGCTTGTTCACATTCTGGCGTCCAGGCCACCTCGTTCAACTTGCGAAGTTGCTTGAAGAACGGGAGGCATCTGTCGGTAGCTCTGGATACGAACCTGTTGAGTGCGGCGACTCGCCCCGTGAGGCTTTGTATTTCTTTCACGGTGGTTGGCGAACTCATCTCGACCAACGCCCGGATCTTTTCAGGGTTGGCTTCAATTCCTCTTTGATTCACAATGAACCCGAGGAATTTTCCCGATCTTACTCCGAAGGCGCATTTTCCCGGGTTGAGTTTCATCCCGTATTTCTTCAGGATTCCGAACATAACCCGGAGGTCGTCGATATGGTCTTCTGATTTCAGACTTTTTACGAGCATATCGTCCACGTAGACTTCCATGGTTTTGCCGATGTGCTCTGCGAACATTTTGTTGACCAAACGCTGGTACGTTGCTCCGGCGTTCTTCAACCCGAAAGGCATCACCTTGTAGCAATACAGTCCTCGGTCGGTGACGAACGCCGTTTTTTGCCTATCGGGGGCATGCATCTGGATTTGATTGTACCCAGAGTACGCATCCATGAAGCTGAGAAGCTCGTGTCCCGAGGTCGAATCTACGAGCTGATCTATTCTTGGTAACGGGAAGCTGTCCTTCGGGCAGGCTTTGTTGAGGTCGGTGTAGTCGATGCAAACCCTCCACTTCCCGTTGGCTTTTTTGACGAGGACGACATTGGCGAGCCAATCGGGATAGCGGACTTCTTGAATGAAACCTGCTTGACGCAATTTCTTTACCTCTTCTTCAATTGCGGCATATCTTTCTGTGTTGAAGGCTCGTCTTTTCTGACGAACCGGCTTGACGGACGGGTCCACGTTTAGTCGGTGGACCATTATCTCGGGATTTATACCGGGCATGTCCTGATGGGACCATGCAAAGGCGTCGGCATTCTCTTTCAGAAAAGCGATCATCTTCGTTTGGATGTCGTCATTCAGTTGAGACCCGATTTTGACGACCATGCTCGGGTCCTTTTCTGACAAAGGGACCTCTATCAAATCTTCAGCTGGTGATCCACGTTCTTTTGTTTCTTCCCTGGGATCCAGGGGGGCTGCATGTGAGATGGCGGATATCGGGTTTTTGCCTTTTCCGCGCAGGGTCAGCTCATAACACCGACGAGCTTCTTGCTGGTCTCCTCGGATCACACCTATTCCATCTTCAGTTTCGAACTTCATGGCCAGGTGATAGATGGAGATGCCAGCCTTTAGAGCTCGTAAGATGGGTCGGCCGACGATCGCGTTGTATGCCGAGGGAGTGTTGACGACCAAAAAATCGACCATGATCATTTTCTGGTTTGGCTCATCTCCTGCGGTGACCGGTAGAGTTATTTCTCCTTCAGGCATGATACAATCTCCTGTGAATCCGGTTAGGGCTGTTTTGACCGGTCTTAATCTAGATCGATCAATCTTCATTCTGTCAAATGCCGAAGCGTATATTATGTCGACCGAACTCCCTGTATCCACCATCATTCTGTGGAGCTTCTTATTTGCGACTACCATCGATACTACCAGAGAGTCGTCGTGCGGATGTATAATTCCTCTGGCGTCTTCCTCGGAGAAAGATATCATGCGTTGGGCGACCTTAGGAATTTTTGTGGGTCTGCTGGTTAAATTCACCTGCCAAGCTGGCTCGGATGTCCGTGCCTGACGAGCATAGGATTTACGGGCGTTGCCAGAATCTCCAGTGGTAGGCCCTCCGAAGATCACATGGATCTCTTCCATAGGGTTATTGTCGACCGGCTCTCCTCTTTCTTCCCGACCTGAAGTTCTATCGTTATCGGGACGTTGGGCGATGTATTCTTTTAAGAATCCTTGCCGGATCAGCGTTTCTATTTGTCGCTTCAGGTCAAAACAATCCACTGTGTTATGACCATGATCTTTATGGTATAGACAGTATTTGGATTTTGACCTTCTGTCGGGGTCGGTTTTTATCTTCGCTGGTCGTCCGAACGCCTGTTTGTTCTTCTCGGCTAAGAATATTTGCTCGATGGTTGTCTTGAGCGGAGTAAATTTCTCAAATTTTGGAATCGAAGTTTTGGCTCCGCGTGGATTAGCGTTTGAGTTTGGGGATCGGCGGTCTGGACGATGTCGTTTATTGCTACTTTCTTCCTTGCGTTCTTTCCTCTTATGAGACGACCCCTGAGCGTTCACCAGCTCTTCTGCGTTTATGTGTTTCGCAGCTCGATCGAGGAATTCAGCAACTGATTGAGGGGGCTGTTCCCCTACTGACCAGAGGAACTTCTCATCCCGCAACCCTCCTATCATTGTGTGTAGCAGTACATCTTGGGATAGGTTCTCCACTTGAACCGCTTCAGCGTTGAATCGTGAGAGGTAATCTTTCAATGATTCGTTGTCTTTCTGTTTGACTGCAGTGAGGTGCGTCGAATGCTTCCTCGGGTCAGTGCTTCCGATGAACTGAGTTGCGAATGCTCTGCTCAGCTCGGTGAAAGAAGGGATGGACTTCGGTTTTAAATTGCGAAACCACGTCCAGGCCGAGCCAGTCAAAGACAACGGGAAAGCTTTACACATAATATGGCCGTTAACCCCATGGAGCTCCATTCGGACCTTGAAGTTTTCAAGGTGCTCAGCCGGGTCCCCTATCCCGGAATATTGCTTGAGCTGGGGTATTTTGAAGCTTTTCGGGAGAGGTTCGTTGCGGATCTCATCAGTGTACGGGGACTCAGATGAGTCTACCAGGACATCTGCTGCCGTCGGTACCCGGGCAAGTTGTGCTCGCTGGATATCACCGATCCTCTCCCGAAGCTCTTTTAGTTCGGCTTCGAGGGGAGTAATATTATCGTCCATCCGCCCTTGATCTTGACTAGCTCGGGCGGATCTTCTTTCTTCTATTCTGTGCCTTAGATCATTAGAAGGAAGTTCCGTGGCCGCTCGAATTCTCGAGGCGGAGGCTCGGCTCACGACTTCATTCTCGTCGTGTTGTGGACGGCTTGAGTGTGAGCGTGGTGGATGAGAACTTTGCTGAGGTAGTCCAGATTCGGGGTTGGTTTCGAGGTTAGGTGCGGGTCGGACTAGACTGTTCAGCAAGGCTGTAATTTCGTCTAATTTCCCGTCCACGCGCTCGAAGCGTCTATCTACCCCACCAAACTGCTCTGCGACGCCTCCCACCCGTTCTTCTAATGTGGACAGTCTGGTCCCACGGTTTCGGGACCTCTGCCGTCCACTCAGAAGATTGAGGCGGTGTGACGAGCTGCCGAGGTGGAGCATTGGAGTATTACGAACAGGTGCTTCACTTTCGGAATGATGCTCGTAGGAGAGCTCGTCGTTCACCGGGGCTTTCCCCTTCCTATTGCCTCTCCCACCGGCCATTGGTTGTTTAGAACGAAGGATTCTGTAAAGAAAAGACTTTTGTCGTCGTTCCCACAGACGGCGCCAATCTGTTGATACCGTTTTCTGGTCAGCAGACGAGGGGATGGAATTTGTATATGTAGGAACAGATCGTCGGAAGAGAAATCCTTCGGATGAATCGGTAGAGATGTTTGGATCGACGACTTCCGTTAGGTTCTGCAAAACACCACAGAAAATGGTAAAGGGGGGTGGCTGGGATCCAGCCGTGAGCCCTCCGATGCCTAAATCAGTAATCACCTTTGATAATTGTAAGATGACTCGTTCTAGAGATTAGAGCTTACCTCTCGTTGGAGTTAGTCTGATTATTTATAGGCTTTGATCATAGAGTTATTGAGCTGAGATCACGGCACATATCTTGCCTTTTCTCCGGAAATCTGGGCGAGAATCTCGGACCGTTCTGATCTTTCGGATGGTTCCGATCTTGAGGGGATGCGCTATCATCTATAGGCAGCGTTAGGAAGGGATGAGTTCGGCTCTCGTATGCTCGGCAGATTAGGTCTTCTCTGATCTGACCTTGAAAGGGGTGAAGTCATCAGTGCAGACCTCCGACTTACTGTAGGATTCCGAGGTCTTTTGTCCTCGGGTCTGTTATGAGAAATTACCCATAACAGGGACCACTGTTGATTGATCATGTACCCAAAACCGGATTGACCAGAGAATCCTGACCTCTACTTGGTGAACTCTTTTTTTTTTTTTTCAAATCTGGATAATTTACTATCTGTGTCCACCAATCGACCAGTTAAAATTTAGCTCTCTTGAATGCACCATCCAGTGTATCCACGGCCCACACGAGTTGATGTGACACGTGCTTAGATCAAGTGGTTTTATGATCACCGTTCCAGACCATTGCAGCTCTAATTTGACTGAGTGGTGGAACCCAAATGATCAGGGGTTAGGTCCAGTGAGCCTAACCCAACACTATAAAGTCCAAGGCCTGAACCCAGCAGGCTGAAGGCCGAACCTGAAAAAGATTGGCCGTGATGGGTTTTTCAGGCAAACTAATAAAATTGACGAAATCTCTTCTTTTCGAGGTGAATATTTTTAATTTATCTCTGGCCCCCTGTTTTTCACGAGAACTGTCATAATCCATCCATTGATTAGGAAATAGATATTTAGAAATGGTTGTCCCACCATGAAAGCAGCACACCCCAAAAATGAGGTTGATCCAATCATCATATGGCCCCAGGTGAATGTGGAGTTTTTTTTTTTTTCATTATTTTCTATTGCGTAGCCTATATAATGGTTGGATTGACTTAATTTTTTAGATGTACATTTTATTTGTGCACAACCATGCTGGACGGGTGAGATGTTATACAAATACTATGTTAGGCCCCGCCCATAACTAGGTCAACGTACAAATAATTGTGTGGGAGCAATCTGTCCAGAAAAACAAAATGAATGGCTAGCATGTAAGCTGCATGTGGTCGCAAAAGAAGGCATGTATATGAAGTATGAACTCAGGCCAGGCTAGGCCGGGCTGGACCGATTAAGTTGAGGACTTCAGTTCAAACTTTGCCAAAAAATAATCTGGCTATGGATCTACGGTCAAGCTAATAGACCCAGACCCAGTCCAAAGCTAGCCCGAGCATGGGCCAGGAGGGCCACCGGAGGCAGATTGCTTACTGATTAAACTCCAGGGGCCACCATGGATGTATGTGTCTTATTCATATGACACATCTTTTTCCGTGTCATTTTAAGGCATGATCTAAAAATTGATTCATATCCAAAGATCAAGTGAGCTAAACAATAAACAGTGTTGTTAGTTAGCATCTAATCCGTTTGGACGAAGGGAAATCACAAATATCAGCTTGATCCAAAACTTTTGGGGCCCACAAAAAGTTTTGGACGGTGGGTGTTCAATTCACACTGTTTTATGTGGTGTGGTTCATTTAAGCTTTGGATATGCTTCAATTTGGCTCAGGCAATAAAATGAGATGTTAAAATGATTAGATGGTGTAGATAAAAGACACAATCCGCTTTCAGGACTACCATGCCACCTATTAGGGCGGACGGATTGGCTACTACCCTCACCGGAACCTAAATAGAGACCGAAGATACTGTCAGTGACTTTGTGTGGTACCCACTGTGATGTATATGATATATCCATACCATCCATCCATTTTGAAAGATCATTTATGGCATGAGCCTAAAAATGAGGGGCGCCAATTAGGTATTACCCCTAGAACAGCGTAGTGGGTGTTACCCCTACCTTATGGACCACATGGATGATATTTTATATATCCACGCTGTACATCCTTTTCTACAGCCCATTTTATAATAAGGTTCCAAAAATTATGCAGATCTAAATCTCAAGTGGACCACAACACTAGAAACAGTGTGATTGAGTGCTCCACCATTAAAAATTCCAAAGAGCCCATCGTAAGAATTGGTAATGTTTATTTTCAATCCAAGCTCTTGATAATTTCAATAAGCTCTTCATGAAGGGAAAATATAAATATCAGATTGATCCAAAATTTTGTGGCCCATACAATGTTTTAATGGTTATTCATCATTGTTTTTAGTGGTTTGATCCACCTGATATTTGAATCTTCTTAAGGTTTTGGATCACATCCTTTAAATGACATGAAAAAACAGACGAACAGTGTTGATATATATATATATATATATATATATATATATATATATATATATATATATATATATACACACACACATTAAGAAGGCCCCACACGGTTAGGGTAACACCCACTAAGTTTTTCCCAGGGTAAAACCTAATTCGCGCCCAAAAATGAGATAGATCGAGAGCCGGACCACACCACGAAGAAGTGGGGATTGAAAGCTTACCGTTCAAATTTCTTGGGCACCACGGAAGTGTTGGATTGGAAATAAACATCGCTGTCGACTCCCGCGACTAGCAGGGTCCACTCGAGCCTTCAATCTCCCTTTTGGTGCTCATGTCCTAAAATGATCTCATCCGTCAGAATGGATGGACGACCTGGATAAAGCATATACATCATGGTGGGCCCAAAAGAGACTTGACATGACCATGTGGCTACCCTAATGAGCAGATCATTTTGAGGCCATGATATCTGCACATTTACCCTCCAACGGTTTGAATCTTCAACACGTGTGCAAATGTCCGCACATGTCCTCACTCACTCGATTGAAACCATCGCATCTCTCCACCGCTATAAAACCCCTCAAAACCCCAATCCGCTTCTCATCTCTCTCACAGGGTTTTACAACTCCCTAGGGTTTTGGCAGAGCGAACGAAAATGGCGATGGCGTTCTTGGGCCGAACCTTAATGTCAAAGCCCACCATCTCACTCTCCACTTTCTTCTCTCGCTCTCTCCCCTCCTCCTCTCATCTCTCTCGCTCTTCTCCCCTCCTCCGCTTCCGCCTCCTCGCTGCCCTACCGGACCTCCGCCTTTCCCCGGCGGCTTCCGGCCTCCGATGCTTCTCGACCCGACCGACGACGTCGTCGTTGAACGACCCGTCGCCGAACTGGAGCAACCGTCCGCCGAAGGAGACTATTCTATTGGACGGCTGCGATTTCGAGCACTGGCTCATCGTCATGGAGCCGCCTGAGGGGAACCCTACAAGGGACGAGATTATCGATAGCTATATCAAGACGCTAGCCCAGGTCCTCGGAAGGTCAGGTTTTTGTTCTCCTTTATTTGCTTGCGTTTTCGTTTTGGGGATTAGATTTTGGTTTTGTGTTTTCTTTGAATGGAATTAAGGATTTTTTGGCAGGAAGGAATTTATTTGGATTTTGTCTTTGGATGTGTCTGCCGTCATTTGGATTTCTTTTCCTGTCGAGAAATCTGGAATTGGTGCTTCTTTAATATTTGGATCAGTTAGGAATGAATCTTGTTTGGTGTCAGTTTCAAATAAGTATTATATAGAATATTCCGGTTTTGGAAATATGTGAAGAAATTATATTCTCTGTGTTTGTAATTCGATTGTTTTTATGGAATCTTGAGTTCATTTACTGGTCGTTTGGATGCCTGTAATTAGTTTAAGTTGCAGCATTTCCTGTTTGGCGTTAAGCTGTAAATGATTTACAGGTAAATGATTGCCTTTGTTTGGATAGCCTGTAAATTTTTTAAGTCTTGTAAATGGAGAGCCAATCTTTCAGCTATAAATGGAGAGCCTGTAAATGAAATCCGAACTTTTTGCCTGTAAGAGATGTGCTAAATGTTGTAAATCATTTATAGCCTGTAAATCAGCCATCCAAACGCAGTGTAAATGGTTTATGCCCATTTACAGCCATCCAAACGACCCCTTTTCAGTGTTTTGAAATGGGTTTCCGTCCTTCTTTGAGAAAGCATTTTGGGCATGTTTAGTAGACTCCAACAAAGGAGTTCATCTGATAACTGGAAGAACCCTGCTCTTCAAATATGGACTTGATCATTTTTTATGGAATTTTTTAGTTATATTGAATAGTGTTTTAGGCCCTTTTTTAGAAGGCGTTTAGGCCTCTTTGGTAGACTCCTAAAAATGAGTTGATCTCATTTTGGTTAATTGTAATTATGTATTAGAGATAATATTTCTTTTTGGTAAGGGTTAAAAATAATTTTGATGACCAACTATCATGATCTCTAGTACATAATTACAATTAACTAAGACGAGAATAAACATTTTTAGGTGTGTTCCAAACAGGTCCAGGCCCTTACTATTTTAGTAATCATGTGTTTGCATTTTAGAAATATTATTGGGTATGGAGTTAGTTGATTCTAAGTTGGTGGAGCATTTTATTGTAGAAGGTGAATTGATCATAGTAATAACTGATAAGTTAGATTGGAAATTTTAATTCAAGTTGTGGAGACTAGCGTCTGCAGTTGATGTAGAGATTTATTGCATTCATCATGTACCTCTGTATAACACAAGGAGCAAGTGGACAATTTTACCCACACTGTTAGTCATAGGAGGCTTGAACTTTGACATTTAATAGCACACCGAAGGGATTTTGAAATTAGAGGGTATTTATAGAATTCCAAAATCTGCTTGCTTGTTGTTAGAGTATATTGGGTTGAGTATATGTGAGGAGCACGAGAATAGGCATATTTGGCACGTTGTATGTGGTACTGCAGAGTACCATATCTTTTGAGTTGATTATGATGAATGTTAGAGATAGAGATGTATCTCCTTTAGTTTAATCCTGTGTAACCAATGATATTATAAATAGTCTTTTGGGTAGAAAGCAAGTACAAAGTTCTCTCCCCCATATTCTCTCCTCCACTCAATTACTTGTACCTATACGGCTGAGATTTTACCCTCTTCCTGTCATTTAATGAGGATTTGAGCTGCCGATGGGATTCGTTCTCTTCGATTTTTTTTATGTGAGCAGCCAGCTTCCCTTTCTCAAAGACCCTGCCAGATGCAATACTTAGGAGCACAATCTTTGTGGGGCCCACTGTGATGTCAGTGCAGCTTCCACTCTATCCATTAGTTGCAGCAGCTCATGTAAGGCCATAAGCAAAAATGTGAGGCATATCTACAACCTAGGTGGACCACAACACTAGAAATAGTGGTAGTGGGTGTTGTTGTGTTAGTGGAGCATTCTTCGTTTGGCTGGGATTTCCTGAGTTATGTTGAGGTCATTTGAGGATCTCTTGAGTTCGTGGCACGCGGAAGACGTTGGTCTTCTGGGAAGAAGGAAATGGAGAAGTGTTCTCTTAGCGATCATATGGACAGTCTGGGCTGAGAGAAATAAAAGAATTTTTAGGAGTAAAGAGTCCTCTTCAGCTTGTGTTTTTTCTAAAGTTTCAAGTTTGTTTAGAGTGTGGGCCCCGTAAGCCTCTGTTTGGGGGGGTAGTGGCCTATGCTGTTTGGTCTCCTTTGTTTTCCCCTGTTGCTTTCTGCTTGCTTTTGTTTTGTTTTGTTTTTTTCTTTTGGCTTTGCGCCATTTAATAAAATTGCTTATCATTCAAAAAAAGATATAATCTGAATATTGAGTCAGTGATCTCGACATTTGAATTGTAAAGAAATGGACAAGAGTACACCCACAAGAATATTTGAGTAGAAATGGAGATATGACTTACTGATATCAAACTTCTTCTTACAATACTCAAGAAAACTCACATTTAGAAAAGCAAATCTAGGAAATAATCATCCAAATCTTAATTCACATCTTCAAATTAGCCCCCTATATCTTCAATCACATCCTTTCCATCTCTTCGATCACATCATATTGTAAATCACATCTTCAAATTAGCCCCTATATCTTCAATCACATCTTTAAATCTGTCTTCATATTTTTTTCACAAATAGTAAAATACAAATCTTGATATTTAGACTCTAAATCTATAAATAAATAGTCCAAAATCAGCACATGTTGGGCCCTACAATGGTTCATGGGCCTAAGTGGGCTGTAGGCCTGCATCAAGATGCCTACATTGAAGTATGCTCTCTCTCTCTCTCTCTCTCTCTCTCTCTCTCTCTCTCTCTCTCTCTCTCTCTCATGTAGCCACGCATGCTCCCTTCCATTCTCTCCCCATGTGTTGCATGTACCATAACCCCTAGTTAATTTAAGTCATGTGCTCATTGAGGTGAATCATGCTGCCGACTGGCTGGTGAAAGAGGGATTAATGAGACCTTTTGTATGTACTTTGGCAATTAATTCACTCTACTGATTATGTCCCCTTATTTTAAATAACTTTCTTTTTCATATTTGAAATGAAAAGCAAAAAAGCAACAAGAGAAGTGAACCTGGAATTTTTTAAGAAGTTTTGGATGGTTTTGTTATTTATGAAATCATTGCTATTGTGGTCTATTTCATTGTTATCTTTTTTTTTCCCTCTGTTCCTTACCTTTTCTTTTCCTTGTTTGTTTCTGCAGTGAAGAAGAAGCGAAAAAGTCAATTTACTCAGTATCAACTAGGCACTACTTTGCTTTTGGATGCCTTGTCTCAGAGGAACTTTCTTACAAGATTAAGCGTATGCCCAGACACAATTACCTCATAACTGTTTTTTCAGTTTAGATTTGAGTATGCAATTTGTATTGATTCTGATTTTAAATGCAGCTTTGCCAAAAGTTCGGTGGGTTCTCCCTGATTCGTACTTGGATGTCAAGAATAAAGATTATGGAGGTAATGATAGAATCTGCTTGCTTTCTAAGTAACTCTTTTTTCTCTGAGGTCAGTTTGGACGGATCTCATGCATGGTGCATCATTTTAGTTTTACGTAAATTAATGCATCCATACGTGAGTGCATCGTTTGAATTGCATAACCACATTTGTATGTCATTCTGTGTTCGTTGCAGTATGTATGACTAATGTATGGATTATCTAACTATATCCACTGGTAAATGAACCTATCCACACACACCCATACTGAATATGTTCCAATAAGGTCAACCTTACCAAGTTTACTTGGTGTATCGGACAACCATGAGGTGTTGGACATCCACCCCTTCCACTAGATGCACCCTCCCTGTTAGGCCAAGAGCCCAAAATTCAGACCAATCCATGACTTAGGTGGGCCAGACCGAAGGAAATAATTGAGAATGGGACACCCACCATAGATTTGTCTGTGGGACCAACAAAGATGTGGTTCAGATGCTTGGTCTGTCTTGTCGTTGCACAGGAATGAAAGGTTTCATCAAATTTCAGGCCATTCCAAAACTCAAGTATGCATGATTTCACTCTGCTCCAGATTGTGTGGGCCACTCGAGTTCTGAATATGGCTAATTTTGGGGCATCCCATGTTTAGGAGAGGAGCCACCAGATGCACACTTCAGTTGTTCCATACACAAGGCGTGAACCTTATGGGAACATTGTCCCACATGCTCATGCACACCCATCAATTTACTTACATAGGGGTGTAAAAAGAAAGATTGGTTGGTTCCAGTAGTCGCATATGTTTGAGTTTCTGGAGAACAAAAGCCGTCCTCATTCATGGTCCAAGCAGGCTTTATTTTGAGTCCTTAGTTCCTTTTTTCTGGCCTGCCAGACATCAGTGTCATTGGGTTAACCAAGCTAACATGTATTCAAAGCAGTAACTTATTGTTCCAAGTCCTCATGAACTCTTGTTGTCTCCTAGCTATATTTATGGCTAATTGGTTGAGAATTTGAGGTGTCATTCCTCTTTCTAATATACTTTTGATTTGTTCTTGTATCATCTGGCAGGGGAACCTTTCATAGATGGAAAAGCTGTTCCATATGATCCTAAATACCATGAGGAATGGGTTCGAAACAATGCACGTGCAAATGAGAGGTCTAGGCGCAATGATAGGCCTCGCAATTTTGATCGATCAAGGAACTTTGAGAGAAGAAGAGAAAATATGCAGAACCGTGATTTCCAAAGCAGAGATGCGCCTCCAGTGCCCAATCGGGATTTCCAGAATCGGGACGTGCAGAGCTCAATGCCTCCTAGAGACAATGTTGTTGCCGGGGGCATTCCTAATAGAGATGCTGGACCAGGTGGAGGATATTCAAACATTCCTAACAGTAGCGGACCAGGTGGAGGATACTCAAACATGCCCAACAACAGTGGACCGGTTGGAGGATACTCAAACATGCCCAGTGGTGGTCCTGGTGGAGGATACTCAAACATGCCCAACAGCAGTGGTCCTGGTGGAGGATACTCAAACATGCCCAACAGCAGTGGTCCGGGTGGAGGATACTCAAACATGCCGGGTGGGGGATATTCAAACATGCCCAACAGCGGCGGGCCGAGTGGAGGATATTCAAACATGCCCAACAGCGGCGGGCCGAGTGGAGGATATTCAAACATGCCCAACAGCGGTGGGCCCAGCGGAGGATATTTGAATGTGCCAAACAGCGGTGGGCCCGGCGGAGGATATTCGAATGTACCTAACAGTGGCCCTGGATATGTGCCTAATAGGGATTTTCAACAAAGCAGGGAGGTGCCGAACAGAGAGTACCAGAACAGAGATGCGGGAAGCGGAAATACCTTTCAGGGACGAGATACGCCAGGGAGAGATTTGCCCCCAATTCCAAACAGAGACTATGAGTAGGTCTGATATGAGGAGCATGCCAAGTGATAGTGCTTATCTAGTAAGTGAAGTTGGTTTTTTTTGTGAAGAGTATTATTGGATGTTGTTTATATCCCAGTGACTTTTTTCAAAGCCTTTCGTTGCAACAGTTCACATACTCTTTATAAAACTATTATCTAACTAAGAGATTTTGCTAATTCCACATGCGCACATGTGTCATAATGTCATGCATCTGATGTATGAGGTATCCATTAGATAAGTAATGCTGTTTGAATCTTCTGGCATAAAAATCAGGGGCGTTGTACTTGGATGTGTGGTTCCAAATGCCTCTGTGAGTTTGAACCAGTCGAAAAGGTGTTGAGTTAGCAAAAACTCTAATTAATGAAAACCAACCATTTTGCAATAAAAGGTGTTGAGTTAGCAAAACTCTTTAATTTTATTAACTAACCATCTTTGCAATGCCGGGTGGGAAGCAATTACATGGATGACTTGTGATCGGTACCCTTTCCCTTTTTACTTGGAATTTGTTGCTCTTGCTTATTCACCTGATTTTGTATAATTTGATTTTATGCAGTATGATAATTAAGAAATTCTGTTTAGTTAAGAATTCGCAACTGTGACATTACTATTGCCTTGTTATAGCCTATTAAAAGTTTATACTGCAATGCCCTGAGCATATAGTGCATCCTGTTGTAATGTTCCTCCTTGTTGGAATTCTGTAATCGTTTGTGCTTCCCTTCTAATTGTTAACAAGGTTGTTTGTTTATGTGTCATTAGGATTCATTTTCTACATGGAAGTGTGCCACGGTTCCTTGTTTGGATTGGTGGAAACAATGGAAAAATGTGGAATGGAAATCTATTTCCATCTCTACATCAAAAGGAACTGTTAGTTCTAGATTTCTGTGCCTACGAGAGACGTTCATCGTTGACCTTTTAACATTTATGTGGAAATCACATTTGCTACAACAAATAGCTTAACATGGATTTTTTTCTTTCATGCATTTATCTTTTCTCTGGTGTGATGATCGATTTTTCATATTCATGTTTTGATTTCATTGATGCTTTCGTTTTCAGCGATTTGGTTTCGTCGATACTTTCCTTTTTTTCACCTATGCTCGTTGGATGTCATAGAGCTTTCATTACACGCACACACGCACACATACATTTTGAGCTGAGTTTGCTGTCATTCCTTGTGTTATCCTAATCCTAAAATTAAAAAATAAAATAAAATAAAACAAAAAAATCCTGTTGTCATCCTTCTCTGGCGGATCTATTGAAATGTTACTGTGCATGGATATTTTAGAGTTGGGTGTGCTGTTATTCCTTTGATACCTAGACTATGATCCCATATCTCTTTTATCTGTTAAGTGTTGTTCTTGGTTCTGTCTTTGTGACTGTTAATGAATGTAGTGACTCATCCAAATCACATGGCCCATTGTTGGTGGAACATACCCTTAGATATACACCGATGGAACGACCATGTTTGCCCATTTGGTTGCCATATATATACGGATGTCTCAAGAGAAATTGTTCCGGAGCCCAATTTCATTGGGGTGAGTCTGGTGAATGTGTTCGGAAGTTGCTGTTGGCATTGAGTTAAGAGTGGCTGTTGTGCATGATTCAGTGGCCTGACCCAACTGCACAGCAAAACGAGTGAGCTACAGGCCCCAACTGCACAGCAAAACGAGTGAGCTATGGTTTGCATCTGTGGGCAAGAGATCTACTGGTGCCTGGGACCCACCCAACATTAAGATTTTGGGTGTGGCCCACTTCTGGGGGATCGGAGGATTGATGCATATGCCATGCTTATGATGTGCCTTGCTGCCTCAAAAGCCTCATCCGTTGGATGATTTGACCAACAAAAGGATTAACTAGCCCACTGCACCATTTATGAGATGGCGGTTACTCTTCAATCATGCACATGGCACTGTTATAAGGCAATCGAGACCATCCAAATTGTTAGCCGAACACTGGAAGGAGCCTGACCAAAAACTCCATGGAGGAGACGACATTAATCATCTAATTTTTCTCTTTGAATTTGGACTGCTCACTATTTTACTTTTAACCATCCTAGTGATAGCCATCAATGGGATGGTTAAGATTGCTTAATTGGTAAAGATGCTCCATTTACTATCAGATTGGTCTGGATGGTAGTATGTCGGTTCATAGGATGAGCTGAACTGTTGTCCTGCGCATGAATCGTGATAGTGGAAGTGGGTGTAAGTGGATTGCGTACTGAGTAAATTCTGTGGGTCCCACGGTGGTTTTATACATGCCGTCAATTATTTTTACCAACTCATTTTAGGGCATGATCTCAAAATTGAAGCATATCCAAAGCTCAGGTGGACGAGTGACACTGAAATGTTGTTGGGGCTAGAAGTTTTGGGTCAAGATGATATTTGTATTTTCTCTTCATCCATGCCCGGGTGAACTTATGAACAGGGTGGATGACAAATAAACATCACCGTGAGCACACCCACACCTTTGGGACAGTGGTAGACTTGAGTGAAGATAACCTCGTCTCCACGCTGAGGTAAGGCATCGAATCCCAACGTGGGGGGTGGCTAACATTGCTGGGTGACTAAGGGTGTGGGTGTATGCACTAACAGTGGGATGTGTGAACTAAAAAAAAAAAAAAAAAAAAAACCATCATCGTGAGCCATAGGAAGGTTTCAACGGTGGGTGTCATTATCCCCGCCGTATCCTCTGGTGTGGTCCACTTGAGCTTTGGATATGGACTTATGCCCTAAAATGATCTTGAAAAGTGGATGGATGGTGTAGAGAAGAAGAGACATACATCCAGTGGGCCCCACAGGATTGCTTCCCAATGATAGCATGGGACAATGTCGCTTGTGGAAATGAGGTCCCATCTCATAACCGGCTTAGATCACTGAACCATATGGCTGCATGTATACATTGTACCAAGAGGGTCTAATGGATACATTTACGGACATTGCTACGTGGGCAAGGTACTCTGTTCATCAAGAGGGTCCACTGTCGAAATACCCTGATGCAGTAATCATGTTGGTCCACTCGTCAGGACCACGCTAGGAAAATGGACAATCGGGTATGAAGAAAGACTTGCAAACCTTGTTCAATTTACAGGTATGGCCCACCATCCCGTACTTCAGGGCAATGGAATTCTATGCTGGAACCAAGTGACAAATGACCCGGATCTTGCACTTGTTTGCGTTCTCAGCTGGTGAACCCGTTCGCTGAGGGCAAAAGGAGGATATAGAGTTATTCGTACGGTTGGCAACTAGGCCCCAGCTCAAGCCCCGCAGGGACGTAGCATAGCAACCGAAGCTCAACCTAAGAAAAATTGGTTGGGCCTGGGTCCAATTATGCCTTGACCGTAAATTGAGAAAATCCCTATTTCCTGCTTGAGTGTTCCTATTTAATCCGTTGACGAAAGGTGCCTAATTGAGAATTGGAATGGCATATTTGTAGGATCGAACATTGGCACGTGAAGTTGGGTTCAGCCAAAATGACTTGAGCCCCATGCCCGGCCTGAAAATTAACCAAGCAATGCAGCCAAGCCTAGATCCTGGGCCCAGGTAATATGGGTCCTATACTCGTCCAAAGCTGGGTTAGGCTTGCTAGCGTGGCCCACTGCCACCCTTAGATATCAGATACTTTGGAAGAGTTTGGTAAAAATTTACACATGCACCCACACCTAGAGCTGTACACGCGTCAAGTAAGCTCGAAAAACTCGCTCGACTCGCTTGAAAAATGCTCGACTCAGCTCAAATCAAATGTGTTCGAGCGAGCTTCGAGTAGGGCCATGCTTGATACGGCTCGACTCATTTAGTGACTCATACTCGACTCGATTTGGCTCGACTCGGCTCGGAGCTATAGTATATATATTATAGTTAAAATGAATATTTTTTTACCCTTATGTTTTTTACCCACCCGAGCACCTTCCCTCTTTTCAAACCCTAACCCTAACCCACCCTCCCCCCCCCCCCCCCCCCCCCCCCCCCCGCTCTCTCTCTCTCTCTCTCTCTCTCTCTCTCTCTCTGATGCCTGGCCAGCCACCCCCTGCTGCCCTGCCTTACCCGATCTCAGCCTGCCACCCTCGATCTCAACCTACTCTACCCGCTGGCCACCCCCGATCTCAGTCTGCCTGCCCGCCACTCAACGCCAGCCACCCCCTGTTCTCACCCTGCTCCGCTTGACGCCGGCCACCCCCTGATCTCACCCTGCCCGCTTGATGCCAGCCCCCCTAATCTCACCCTGCCCGCTTGACGCTGGTCACCCCCTTATCTCAGCCTACCCGCTCATCAACGCCGGTAAGCTCAACAAACCTTGCTTGAAAACACAAACTCGAACTCGGCTCGAAAAAATCAAACTCGGTCTCGGCTCGAAAACTTGAAATCGACTGGAACTCAAACTCGCTCGGTCTACTAACCGAGCAGGGGCCTGCTCGACTTGGCCGAGTAGAGCCGAGTAATAAGCAGAGGTAGGTGGGTTTGAATCGAGCACCGAGCAGGGTGATGCTTGATTCAACTCAACTCGTGTACAGGCTACTCATGCCACAGTAGGATTTCACCACTATAGGTACACGAACCATGACCTCGTGTTGAATCTCTTGTGAGTCTACCACTAAGGCATGAGCAAGGACCCATACTTTGGCAGAGTTTGACACGCCTTGCAGATCACACATTGCTATGTATCAAAGCTTTTCTCTTCCATTGTCCAATTACTTTTTGAGACACTTTATGTGGAACCCACTACGGTGCACGCATGCCATCCAACCCATGCATCCAGTGGCCCTATGCTAATGCTAATGGGATGTCCCAAAATTCAAGACTAGCTAATCTTCAATGGGTGTCTCGCCTGCTAGCCCAGATGGAAGATGCTTAGGCATTTCAACAGTAGGTCTCAGGTTCGAAATGCTAAGGAGACACACTAACCCCACCAGTGGGTGTGTTGCGCAGCTAACAGGGTGGGTGTGTTGCATGACTAACCAAAAAAAAAAGCTAATCTTCAATGGCAACCTTCCACAACCTCCAAATCCATTTGGCGGCCAAGCTGGTGGTTGGATCGGTTCGTTCTCTCTCTCTCTCTCTCTCTCTCTCTCTCTCTCTTGGATCACCATTTGGAAAACTTAGGAACACTAACTTATTGAGTGGACAATACTCATGTTTTTCTATTTATCAATGGCTGTGAATTTTTTATATGCTATGGCCTACTTGATGAGTAGATCATATGCACTTAATAGGTTAGAAGTTTTCCTCTGAGTAGACTATGACTTGTGGTCCAACGGGTTGGACTTGAGATCTATATTTGTGAAAAGGACAGATTTTCACCTGCGCACAGATGCAGTGTCTATTTGCCCACCTTCTTGTAAGGGAGAGAGATTGCTTAAGATCTCTAGTGTTAGGAAGTGGATTCATGTGGGAGTTCCTAGGTTGGGACGCTAGGTAGGACCTCCCGTGATGTTTTTTAGAAATCCAACCTGTCTTATTTTAGGAGATGAGACAAAAAAATGTGGCAAATCCAATAATTATTATGGGCTACAAAAGTTTTGGGTCCAGCTGATATTTGTTTTTTTCCCTTCATTCAATGTTTATACGACCTTCTCAATAGGTTCGAAGGCAAATAAACATTAAGGAAATATTATGGTGGGCCCTAGGATATTTTTAATGGTGGCACTTTTAATTGCCACTTTGTCCGATGGCATGGTTCACTTGAGATTTGGATGTGATTCATTTTTGGGCTCATGCCCTAAATTAATACGAAAAAAGATGTGGACCGCGTTAGATATAGAATAAATACATCAAGGCGTAGATATAGAATAAATACATCAAGGCGGGCCCTGAGAGTTTGGACATCTTCAAAAGGCATTCTAGGTAATTCCTGCCTTTGGAAAGTTACGTGGGGCCACCGTGATGTTTGCAAGAAATCCACCCTGTCTATCTATTTTGCCAGCTCAATTTAGGATATGAGACAAAATGTGAGGCAAATACAAAACTAAAATGAGCTGCTATCACAGGAAAAGTAGTGAAAGAAATGCCTATCATTGAAACCTTCCTCAGGTCCACATTGATGTTTAAATGCCATGCAAACTGTTTATAAGGTTACTATCATTGGGATGAACTGAAAATACAAAAAATACTTAGCCTGATAGTAGACTTCTGTGGCCATATGAATATTTCAATGGTGGTCAATTAATCTTCACTGTTTCCTCTTACATAGCCCACTTGAGTATTGGATCCGCCTCTTTTTTTGTCTCCTCTCTTAAAATTAGCTGTAAAAATGGATGGAAAGGTTGAATTTCTCACAAAGACTACAGAGGGCCCCACCTAGCTTCCCAGGCGCAACAACTCCCGACATTAATATGCAGAATCTTTAGGAAGCTCATCTCTTGAAGAGAAATGCGGAGGGGAAAATTTCTCTCTATATTAACAAAGGCGGGGATGACATCCAAACTACCATTTATTAGTAAATGAGGATATCATCCATTTCTATATTTAGAGCAGTAGTTTTATCTATCGAAATACCACCTAAGCCACTATTCTTGTAAGTAAAAGATAAAAAGAAATAAAAGATTAATAGAACTAGTCATTTGAAGTAATAAAAAATTAAATATATATATATATATATATATATATATATATATATATATATATATATATATATATAATAAAAAAAGCAGACAGCTCAGAGCATCGGTTTGATATTTTGATCTACAAATCTCATATCCTGACACTACTGGTGTGTTTTGATGCACTATCCGTTTGAATTGTAGTTAGTAATCCTAGACAGTAGAAATAACCAGACTGTAATTACCATCCTTAGCATCCATATGGATGGTTTGTGCGTCAAATTGTAATGGTGTTCTTTAAAGTTGGACTCAAAAATGAAAGGAAAAAAAAAAAAAAAATCAAAATTTGAGGGCTTGTTCCTCATTATAAATACTGGGGAAATATCATTATTTTTTTTGCCATTTCCGCTTTATTCATTGGAACCCTTACAGACAACTCTTTCATCTTTAAGAAATTCATCTTCTTTTTTCTATTATGGTTGAGCTAGGTTAAAAACCAATTTAGCACGGCACATTCCCAATTGGAATGAGTCAATTTTCTTTCAATTGAGATGCACTCGATTCATTCAGACTCAATTGCTTCAACATTTCTTGATATCATGAGTGCATGCCCCATCATTGGCCATTTTTTAGGCAGCTGGTTCACATTCCCAAAGCTTCAAATTGTCAGCTGGTTTTGAAATGCAGCTTGTTCACATGCCCAAGTTTCAAATTCTTGAACTGTTCTTCTTCTTCTTTTTCTTTGTTTTTTTTTTTTTACGCACATGACCAAGTTTCAGCGCTTCTTTCTGGATCATTGCCACATGACCTTGATAAGCATTTATCATCATCAGAAACCACCCACAGTGATCGGAACAAATGCTCGCAATGCATGTAGGATCCTTGCTTTTGATAATTTCCAACTGTTATTAGAATTGGAAGCTAGCTTCTCCAATAGATTAGTCATCTGCTGTCTGAAATTTACTTCAAACAGATTGGAAAAAACCGGTCAGAAAATGTTACAAAATCATCATCCAGTGCTGAAAATTTTGCTACTCTAGCTCCTGTAGCCCATGCCTGCACATGACCCAGTAGGGTAAATGTGCAGCATCCAGGCCGTCTATCAGGAGGGCCCTACCGTGTAGATGCCCTCTCAATCGCTTGGGCCCTCACCAAACAAAATCAAATTTTGAACAGAGCTGCATGTGAACACCACAACTTATCAACCTCTTCGCCCATTCTCCACGTCCGAGATCCATAACCTCACCTCAGAAATATGAAATTGACTTCCAGAGCTTGCTCAGGCCACATGCACGTCCACATGATCACACATGCCCGCGCAAGCATGCATGTGTCCAGTGGTGCACGTGCATCAGCAAAGCATGTATTAGAACAACAGGGAGTTTGATAATGGTACAAATTCAACATATGGCCACAGCCATGCCTGATGAGCGGACAAGCCTGATTTTAGGCCAAGTAATCTGCACAATGGGGCCCATTTGCTGCATGGCCATGATTTGCACACACATGCCAGGTGCATGCAAAACTGCAGGTACCCCCCAAACCCAAAAAAAAAAAAAACACTGATGCTTCTACAGCTAGAAAACAATGAATCAAGCTGCATTTTGAGCAATGTAAAAAAACACGTTATAATAATTTATACAAATTCTATTTCTCAAGTAAAACGAGATCATCAATCTCCGAAAGTGTAGAACCTCTCAAACCAAACTAATGGGTATAACATCGGTGCATTGACCAAAACCAATACATACTTCCCAATGGAAGCATGCAACCATTTCAAGCATTCAAGCAACTTTGAGATTCATAAACCAAGTTAATCCGCCGCCTGAAAATCTCCAAAGTCATCTTCCACAGTATCTTGAGAGTTCTGATTTTCTTGTGAAGCCAGTTCTTTGGATTGAGATTCTTTCATACCATGTGGGGCAGAATCATCAGTGTTCCCCTGAAGACTGAAATTAGATGGAAAGCTCACCGGTGGTTTCTGAGCAGTGTTAACAGGTGAAAGTGGATTTGGTGGGGGCGGCGGTGGTTTAAGACAGATTGTGGGCTCTTTCACATTTCCCTTTTCTTCCAATGAGAGATCGTTGAGACCCTGCTCAAAAAATGTAGACTTCAAACTGCGAGATCCTTTCTGCAGTTACAATGAGTCACATGATTATCACTAACCTTGCTCCAATCAATTGTAATGTTATTCCTAATGCACAGTAGGTAGTAAATGAAGCAAGAAGAGAACTCATAAGGTTGCTAGCCTTAGACGTTCCAATTCCGTACATGTGAACCTCATATTCGGTGATCCAGACCAATAATTTGGTGGCCCTGTAATTGGAGGGTGACCCAAAAGATTCTCAGATTAGAAATCCTAATCCTTTGACCAGTGACCTAAAACATGTTAAGTGTAAAATAAAAAATAAAAAATAAAAAAAAGATAACAGTCCACCGATTCAACTGAAAAGGGACGGGGATCAAAATTTTCCACTCTAGGAGATATTTGGGGCATCCCTCCATGGTTGGGGCCCATTAACAGTTTGAATCACCAAAGGGTCACATGTGCATGATTGGGATTGACAGCAAACTGTACATTTGCCGCAGGCTCAGAAACCAATAGTTTCCTCAATGCAAGAAATCCTACATTCTTTATTTGCAACACCAGTGTTTCCCCTTCTTTTAGACTGTAATCGACTGAGGACGTCTTCTGATAACTGCTGCTCCATCTCTTCAGCAGTCTTCTTTTTGTTTAGGTATCTTTTGGATCATGAAGGAGGCACAATTTCACACAGTCACGTTCAATAGTTCATTCTTGGTAGCCAAAACTGTGATTCAGTTCACAAAGCCCATGAACAAAAGGTTCAACCATACAAAACAGTTCGAACTATCAGTTCTTCGAACAAAAAGGAAAATGTAACGGGGAGAAAACAAGAATTCACAAAAAGGATACTTCATATGGTCGTGAAGGGCAGCTTGGAAGTCATAAGCTTGGGTTCTTTCTCGAAAACCTATACCAATGAAAGCATGCCGTAGACGACCATCTGCACATGTTTCAACCCCATGAGAATCAAAGAAAAAGTGGGCCACTGTAAAGAGGAAGAATAAGAAGTAGAAAAAGAAGAAAGTAATTAATGTTCGTGAAATAAAGCTGCTTCTTTAATCCAACTAAAGACACCTTCAGTTTATAAGATCATTGAATAGTGTTTAAGCTACTAGGTTATGTGCTACTAGGTTATGTCCCAGATTCACAGTTCACAATTGCGATAATTAGGGTTACAATCGGGTCTATACCAAGTCACATCAGCTGGTCATTTGGGAAACCTTGGAGTTTTCGATGTGGATGATGAATCCGTTCCTCCCTCCCTCCCTCCTCTCGGTAGATAAATCTGGTTTCAGTTATGTTGGCAATCAGAAGGAATAAATCCAATCTCCATGAGAAATGGGTTTCAAAAATCAGGTTTTTTACCATCCGGTTAATAAAGATAGTATTTCAAATTCATCCAAGTAAGTCTGTTGGCAAAGTGTACTCAGGTTACACTTTATGAATTTATGATAATTTCCCTTTAGTGTCGCAATCAGCATACTACAACAGTGCAATGTTTTTATAACCCTCTAGCTCTCTACCAATTAAAATATACAGCCACAATTTTTGAGGAATCCTGATGCCAGCAGGAAATTCTATAGAGACAAAAGGCAAAGTACATGAATGGTAATGAAGTCCAATAAGCGCTTTCCAAGGTAAGCTCCCTGATTTCGTGAATCACAAAAGCAAGTTTCCAGGTTCCACATTCTTAATTCTAAACTTGGGCGAGAACAGTGTTCAGCTACCTTCTATAATAATGGGCACTTTGAAGTTAGGTAGTCCAGGAGAACTGTAGTCTTCTGTCCATTGGCAGAAGGCAGAGGAGACAACTGAAAAGTGATGGTACCCTCTATGTGTATGCTCGACGCAGATAACTAAACCGGTCTGCACGCTTTTTTTTCATTTACGATAATTACTAAAATAATAATGCAGGTTGCACATAAAATAAAAATAAAAAACAATGATTTGATTTCCCAGATCCATGCATGAAGGGCTGCAATTGTTCAAGAGCAAGGATGACGAAGACAGGCAAGGTGACCAGTTATGGCTATCTACTGATTCAGAGCATATGATAACATTGTTACATCATCATCATCTAAGCCTCATCCCAACTAAATGGGGACAGGCAAGGTGACCAGTTATGGCTATATACTGAATCATTTTCTGCCATTTCACTCAATGTAGGAAGTCATTGCGTAAGTTTGATGACATCTGCCAACCTGACGCAACCATCCTTTATATGGGCTTGGGACCAGGCAACAGGAGCACAAGACTCCCATAGGCACAATTTAGTAGACTATCACATACATGCCTCAAAGGGTGAGCAAGCATTGTACGTTCATAGAGGGGCAATTGCCAAGCAAACACTACGCATGACGCACCATTGCACATGAAAGGTCAGGCTCAAGTAGTTGGCTGCACAATATAGCAAGGAACCCACTGATATATGATTACCAACACAACTCACTTGCCAACGCGGTTAGGGCCCATACACACCTCAGCACAACTATTGTGTTCTAAGCATGAAGCACCCACACACATGAAAGGTCAGGCTCAAGTAATTGGCTGCTCAAAATAGCAAGGAAGCCAACACATGATCACCAACATGACTCACATGCCAACACGTTCAGGCCCCATGCACACTTTAGCACAACTATTGTACATTATCCACAGGGAAATTTGCAACAATTGATGTCTAGAGCATGTAGTGCCAGATGAGCCCACTGAGCATAGTCTAAAAACGAGCACCATCATCATCATCTAAGCCTAATCCCAACTAATTAGAGTCGGCTACATGAATCCTGTTCTGCCATTCCACTCTATCAAGGGCCATAACTTCAAGTTAAAAAAAGAAAAAGAAAAAAGAAAAGAAAAACACTTTTCATGTCAAGGAATAAATCAGTGGCAAAAAGACAATAGCAATGTACCAATATTCTCTTCCACTCGAAGAACGAAGTATCTGCATAAGCATGGAATAAAAATTCAGAGATGCAAGCTCATGCCCTATTTACAATATCAATAATTTGAAATTAAGGCAAACACATAATTGAGGAAACTGTAATTTTCCCATCTGATAAGAGTATTGAGATATCATAGACTAACCCTAGTTCCAATAACAAACGGAACCAAACCTGCTGCTGTCAATCACGGGCTCCACTGGATGTGGCTCCCCATTTCTCAGAAATGCTCGAGCATAAAGCTCTCCTGCTTAAAACATTTCATATGCTTAATAGAAATAACGGTAATGTCTAAGACTGCATCAATTTCTTTTCCTCTTAATCGAAATAAAAGATTATTGGACCTGTGGTCTTATCTTCAAGCTTGATAATGCACTCCTCCCCTTTGCTGATTACCTTTAATGCCCCTTCCCATGCCCATTTGTTGACATTCCATTCATCAGCCCTAGAACGAACATCATTATTTAGAAACTGCGTCTCCATTAAGCGTAATTTTTAAGTGCTCCTATGGCAACCCATGAAAGTAGGATCTCAATCCTACTTCCCAAAATTACCATGGGTGACAGATCCCAGTGATTCCTCAAGAGGTGCGGGACCTACCATCTATCTTCCATCACCTGAAAATCAGACTGATCCAGTCATCAAGTGCACCACATGTACATTGAATGTGGACCACTGATCAATTCTCCCAAACATCCTTTATTTGTACACGTGGCCTGTCTGATAACCATACATACCTGATATTTGGGTTTTGGCACTTACATGGTAGGCCCACCTGAGGAATGCGCTAGATCTCTCGAACATACACGGCACATTCTCAGCAGTATTCATCACAATTCTCAAAGCTTTTAGGTTGCATTTTCATCCCGTGTGATATTTCCTTTGACCATAGCATAAATGTGTTGATAGAACTGAATAGGCAAAAACGTTGCATTGACTAACCACCATCAGATTGAACATAAAGAAGCAGAAGAAAGAACAAAATTCCAAGAGGTCATGGGGTGAAGTGTCTGCAGTTTCAGTTGTCGCCATTGCATGTAACATTTTCATGGTTTGTACAAGCATTGAACATGCAATGTCCTGAAGGAAAAAAATAAGACTCCTGATATGCTCTATAAGCTTAGATATATGTTTATTGGAATTTGGATATTTGGAGGTGAACTAAGATTGTTACATGGCAGACTAAAATTGCCACAAGCACAAGTTATATCTCCAGAGTAAGTTGAAGGTGTTTGACTTAGGTTGCACCTCCTGAGGTTTTTCGACCCTTCATCTTCCATTAGAAGAAAAAGGATGCACTCGAATAATAGTCGAACTCCTACTCTTGCAAAGAATGGATCAATTTCTGCTATTGATGGAGACAGGAGATATTTACGAAGTGTTTCAAAACCCCATTTCAACAGTGATTAGTGATTATGATCAGTGCTTGCTTCTCTCCACTAGAGATATTTGCCACCCCTGTTCTCTAATGTTCTGGTAGGAACTCATTTGATTGTATCACCCAGAATCTCGAGATTGTTAGGTAGGTGAACAAAGAGGGTTGTATCTAGGTTCCTCTACATTTGGTTGTATGTAAAACTCGAAACTTTTCCACCGTAGTTTGTTGATTTAGCTGTGCTAACTCCCTTTCACCAATAACAGACTGCTTCATAGAGGCATCTATAGGACCAAGATATACAGAATCTAGCAGCATTATCAATGCACCTATTGGAACACCTACACATTTTATTACAAGTAGATCCTTCTCCTTCATTAATGAGTTTTGAAGAAATGCACCCAATGTGCACTAACAGATCAACATGGGGAAGAGTAGAAATTTTCATCATTGAGGAACATAAAAGATCACTGCACAAAAGGCTTCTGAAACAACAGTTGAATTAGCAAATCACACCTCCAATTGGTACCTACTGAACATGCCATTACATGCTATTGTTCCAACAACCTTTCTTTACAAATGGTATTGTTCCATTATTCATATGTATCTGCATAATTACAATTTGTGTATGGATGCATATGTATGTACAAGGACACATTAAACAACAGCATGCTTGTTGTGAAAAAAAATACGTTGAAGCCTATTATAATAATTTGGTACCCCGCACTGGATTTTGATCGAATATGGGATATATGTTTGGTATGGTGAGGTTTCTCTTGCCTAAAGATTTCCAGCTTAGTTAGGTAACGATTTAACTATGAATGTGAAATAGGAAAGTATTTTTGTGAAGGAAAGACGGACTATTTGGTTACCTCATTGTTGGACAATGCCGGAAGATAATGATTGGATTGTTTACTGACTTTTGGGGCAGTTTGGAGAACATTAGTGTTCCTTGGATAAGGATAGAAATGGTAGGAATAGATTTAATTTCTCATACTATAAATATGTCATTTATGATTAATCCTTGCAATAAAAAGTCATATTTCAGAAAATAAATTTCTGCCTTTTGTTTCGATGGAGAACTATAAAGTCAGATAAATGCTTTTAGGACAACAGAAAATTAAACAATGCAAATAAAAAAGATAGAAAAGATCATAACCTGTAAGAAGCTGCACTTTTCCTTGGAGGTATCTGCCCAACTCAAAAAGGTTAGCATAATAAATTTGTATCAGGTCATTAGATTACAAGTAAAAGGTACAGAATTAGCTAGCTATGCACGCAACAATGGCGAAAATGATGAGGACAAACTTCCAAAGAAAAGATTGAACATCATCATCATTATAGCCTTGTCCTAGCTATTTGGGACAGGTACTTAGAAAAGATCACCATCACCATCATCAGAATAGCCTTGTCCCACCTATTTGGGGCCAGCCTAAGTTTGGTTCTTTATCGGATCGTAAAAACCCACTTTACAAATATCCCTTCTTTCTCTTCGGGATCAAACATCAATTGCAACTGCTACATAGGATCGGCAATGGATGTGAAAAAGTATCTAAACGGGTGAAATTTAGATATTTGCACCCTGTCAAAGTAAGGAACCATGGCATATATGTTTGGAACAGATTCCATTTTGAGAGATTTAAGTAAAAATACTACATAACACACACATGTGCATGCGCTCATACACACACACACAATGCAACATTGCCATCATAATTCTTGATCAATTACAGAGACCAACTGATTGGATCTAGTTTATCAGTAAGTGAGGCCTGCAATATCATTTCACTCATCAGAACAACTTCATGCCTCCAATATTAGAATAGGTACAAGCCTCCAAGGCATACCACTCAGATGGTAGAATTGATTGGACCTACTTTGTTAATTGGTGATGTTGACCTACTTTGTTAATTGGTTTTGCAACATCATTAACTAAATTTGAGTTGTCACCAGACTTACCATGAGCAACACTAAATATTTTTCACTCAGATCATCCACCAACGTCCGTTTGAGAAAAAATGCACACGTGAGACCCATGGCAGTGCTGGAATGTGAAAATCCCAACCACGACAGTGTTTTAAGAAACTGCCCGACAGGGTAAACACCCAAGAAGCTCCATGTCTCTCACAACCTGCATCTCTTGTGGATAATGGCTATCTATGCTTTAATCGGCTAAGGATACAAACACGCTCTATGCTATTATCATGACCCAATCGTGTTGGCTATTTGACACCTCACTAACTACATGACTATCCGAAGCCACCTCTCTGGATAAGTCCTCAACGCCCTCTGCGATCAACAGTTATGTGAAACACCATGAAGCCCAACAACTACAAAATAAGTCAACTACTAAGTTCTTGAAGCTACATGGCTGAATAGATGCAGACACTAACATGACAATTACCAGATCTACAAATGTAGATAATCTGACACAAGTATACATTGCATCATTTGCATTCATGACTAATATACTTGGCTTTTCCCTTTAATCAAGATTTTTCCTCAAGTGATGTAATTAAAGGCTTGTGCAAGATCATAGTCTGGAATGTATTGTTCCTAGAACCAATAAAAATCTTTCGACGAGGCTAGCGTTGTGGGTGTGCTGCCCACAGAAGTGAGTTCGATTCCCCTCCCCCTGGGCTTACCCAACGCACGTGGTTTGCGGGTGATTGCTTGCATTCACAGGGAATAGTCTCACCTTAAAATGGCGCAGGGACACCCTGTTATCATAAAAAATAATAATAATAACAATATTTAATCTTACTCTTGTAATCAGACATAATCGAAAATGAGACAATTTTGTAAACAAGAGGCTACCTTCCTGACATCAGCCCTCTTCTATCTATGACAGGAACTGGCTTGCACATAACTTTCGAGTCAAGTTTTCTAAATAAAGTTCAGTTACTATAGAAAATAATTTGCACTTGCATATAAAGATGTCGCATGATGTGATTTTTCCAAACATTTTTTGCAGATTACATACATTAATAGGTGAGGTACCTCATTTTGGGACCCAACTCGTTATATTTTCTTCTTGCAATACAAGTTTGCTTCCACACTCAATCATCTGTTCTTCATGCATCCTAGCCAAGCTCTGGTCCTCGCACTTAGGGCATGAGGGAAAAGACTAACTAGAGTAGAATAGTGGTGTTGTGTGAGTACTGCATTAGCGAGAAGGTTAAGAAATTAGCAACTTCCTGGCAAGGATCTTCACATCTTTTGGTCTAAATATCATCATCTTTTTTTGAAGAAGGTCATAGAATAATCCATCACGCTAAAAATACTAGATGCTTGGACCCTGCCCCTCGTTTGTGTCACACCAATATTCTCCTCTGCTTCACTAAATGTAGTTATCCACAACTTCAACCACGACATTCCATACCTACTTACATGAACCCACAGGTTCAGAAACTTTTTCCAATTACTCATTCACTAATGTAAACAGTTAACTCATTACATCCAACCCTAATAGCACAAATTTAAGTCCATTGCCAATCCAACACAACTAAATCACACCAATAACACTTTCTACCAAAAAATCCTTTCAGACCCATGCACATATCAATATCAAATACCATCCTGGAGGCTTGAAACCAATAAGTCTTCTAAGATTGAAGTAAACTCAATGCAATCTGCACAATGCCGCAACAAAAACCAGCTGAATAGCCGGCTCATTTGGAAGCTCCCTATTTGCTTCTTCTATCTTCCTTTATGCCCAGGACAGATGAGCCTGGGCCTGGATTCAGGCCCAGGACATTCATCCATCAGGTTGAGAATTCAACCCCAGTGTGATCAAGATCGGTCAGCGGCTCAATGGAGAATTCGCCCCGAATGGGCCCAAGGTCAGCCCATTCAAATCGATGGGCCTTCCGAACATCAGGCCCACCCAATAGACCAAGCCAGTCCATCGCCAGCCCTAGCTTTCTTGCTAGTCCATTCACAATCACAATCAATTCAAGAAATACTGAAACCAATTATACAAAAGGACACATCCGAATCAACGGCAATCGCCGAAACGTCCGGAATCTCGATCTAGATCTTACAAATTCCATACGGCTTGCATGAAATTGAGGTAGGAATTCGTTACTGACCTGTTTAGATCACGTGACTAATTCGAGATGGAATTGAAGCATGCTTTCAAGGAGTCGAATTTCCAACGATTGCAGGGAAAAACAGAATAAGGAATTCAAGAACGTACCAGATAGACATAGCATTCGGCGACTTGGAAGAGCACGAGTTCAACTGCCTCCACTTCTTCTACCTTCTCATTTCCGCCAACATCTGATTCTGGGGATTTCAGTTCTTCTTTCTCCATTTTCAGAGATTTCGATGAGAAAGTAGAAAGAGAAAGACAGATCTCGATATAATCAGTAACAGAGAAACCAGAGAAAGGTTTGGGTGAGAGGAAATCTGCGAGTTCGCGCCGGTGTATGGAAACGAAGACCACCGTTCTAAAATTACTGCTCAGAAACTGTTCACCTACCACGTTTTTGTTTTGGCTGACTTGTGTGAGTTGTGTATAACATCGTAGCCGTGTAAAAGGTGGGACGCATTGGGAAGATCTTCTTGGATGGAAACCAGAATGGTCTGTTCTCTATTCCGTTGAAATAAATTAGTATTTGATGGTCTCACTCAACGCATTTTGTGGACCACCTTGTGAGTGGTTTGTTTTATTTTTGGTCTCAGATGAGTTTCATGGTTTGTTCCACCATTTACACGGATAGGATTTTCTATTCAAGTGAAAAAAAACAGAATTAAATAGAAGCGGTGTATGTTAAAGTTAACGTACAACGTTGTATGTGAAAATTTCAAGAATTTCTGGAAATGAATTTTTACAATGCGGAACGGTTTTATCTGTTTTGTGCACCATCCAGGAACCACTGGTTGGATTTAATTTTTAGATGATCCTAACTGTTAATCACGTTTCATCAGTCTTGGATGGTTAAATTTCGATAATTGATTCATTGAGTATTGCTATACTACTGTTTCTTAAATCCTATGTTTGAATGAGCAATTCTGCAATTATTTATTTTCATATTTGTTAGATAGGATAATTGGATCTAAAAAATGTTAAATTTTGGTCTATTAATTATATTTTTCATCATATCAATGGTCTGGATCATCAGATAGTCTTCACATGTCGTATTTCTTGTGGGAGAACGCATACTTAACATACGGCAGCATGTACCATATGGTTAATGTCATAAATAAGTGAAATGCGAACTTCCCCACGTGCAATTTTGGCTGCTCACCGTGCCAAATTATCATAAATATGCAAGATCCAATCCGTTCATCTGGAAAGTCCCATATAGTACACTTCCTGGTATGAAAATCGAGTCTACTTAAGTAATTGCATCATGCACGGTCGTTGAATACTGAGTATCAGTCAATTCTTTTAACGGTCCATTTTTTGTGATTATAAATGCGCATATTGTCCTTGTTCTACAAATTGATCTATACCATGCATCCTAACTGACAAACGGTTCAGATATGATATTCGTATTCCATGCTTGCACGTGTTAACTCGCACGCGTGTGCTTTGCACGGATCCATAAATAAAAAATGCGAATATCCGTTGCTGAATTTGGAAGAAACCCTGCAGCAGGTTTTTTCCACGAAGAAACAGGGTCATCATTCCGGGTGGGCCCTCATGTCATAACAAAATTGACAAAAAAAATGCACCAGCCGGGAATCGAACCCGGGTCTGTACCGTGGCAGGGTACTATTCTACCACTAGACCACTGGTGCTGGATGAAACTCTTGCCGACCGAAAAATAATACATCTGTAATAGTATTTTTTTATTCGGGTGATTTTTTTTTTTTTTTTTCTTTCTCAATTAATATGGACGACGAGCTCAACTTCAATTCATGAAAGATTCTACTGAATGCTGGGTGTGGGCTTCAGTTTAAGGATTGTAGCCAGGGCTAGGCTCAAAATATCTAACCACAGGGCTCCGACTAACCTCGGTCGTTTACAGCCCAACTACCCAAGGGTTGGACTACTAATGGCTTAGGGGGTGTTTGGTGCGTAGAATTAAATTGTATCAAGTTGAATTTGGTGGGATGGATTTAAAAAATAATCTAACACCGTGTTTGGAGCAGCAAGGTGTCAAAGCTTATTTTACTTTGGACTTTGTGCTAGCACCTTTCTCTATCCACCAGGGATATCGATCTACGAAAGAGGGATTGCCACGATTTGTCAGATACGAATTTCTTGCGAAAGCCCTATCGAATGAAATGGTATGCTGGAATTCTAGGTGGGGCCCATTGTGATGTTGTTAGAAATCCACCCCGTCCATTCATTTTGCGAGCCCATTTTATGATATTCGACCAAAAATAAGGCAGATCCAAAACTCAAGTGAGTCATAGAGAGAGAAAATTGAGAGAATAAAAAGGAACCATTGAAACCTTTTTGGGCTCCATATTGATTTTTATATGCCATCTAAACCGTTCATAAGGTCATTCTCAATGGGATGAAGTGAAAATACAACAAAAAAAAAACCTTAGCTTGATTAGCAGATTTTATGGCCATACAAACTTTTCAACAATGGTCATTAATTCCCCACTGTTTCCTCTCATTTGGCCCATTTTAGATTTGAATATATCTCATTTTTTACGGAATGTCCTAAAATGAGCTATCAAAACAGATGGACGGGGTGGATTTCTCATAAACATCACGATGGGCCCTACCTAACATCCCAAGCGTAGGAACTTTCCGTAAAAGGCTTTCCACAATACGTTGTCTTCTTCCTCACCAAGCCAACTCCACGGTTTGGATGGGATTCTCCTCCGTCCCAAACGTGAAATGGGATTCAGTGGTATTCTACCAATTCCATGACAATCCACCAGCAATTCATTGACAATGTTAATCATGACACTCCATGAATTCCATCCCAGTTAATAACACTTAATCCCTTGCGCCAAACGGGCCCTTAAGGGTTGGTCTTGGGCTTGAAATCTAGCTTGACATCTGGGCTAAGCCACGATAGGGCCGAGCATGAATAGCTCAGCCCATTGTCTTGGTGAATGCAATACAGTACATGGGTATTGGAAGTGTAGTCTATCGATCGAATTTGTATATTAGTTAACATAATAGTGTGAAAAAAATTGATATTACAATATATTGTGGTGGATGGTATACAAGCAATTATAAACTGTTCAAATTATGGACCCTACTTTAAATAGTGAATAATGCATTGATGTAGTCATTTCAGTCATGCTTATATTGATGATTGGGTGGGGCATACACTTGGTTAATGACTCATCTTATTTGGCACAAGGGAGACATGGAAAAAATTTAATACTCTAGAAGCATGTGATAGTTCACAGACACACACTTTCCAACTGTTCACCAATTAATCGTGTGTGTGTGTGTGTGTGTGTGTGTGTGTGTAACTAATAGGGCTGACCCTCGCTTAGCCTTGTCTTGACCCTAGTCCAACCATGCCCTCTTCGGCTCATTATGGCTTGGGTTGGGCCTAGGATAAGGCTTAGGGCTTTAGGGCCTAGTCCGGGCCAATATGGCCTAGTACATTGCCACCCCTAGGTATAAACTTGTAAGGTCCATCAGTTATCAAAAAACTTGACAAGAAATTAAAATTCTTCCATATTATATATGACACAAGCAACTTGTGGACACTTTTGTTACTCTAATTTTTTTTAGAAGGTGAGGAATACTTTTTATTACTAACTTAGGGTAAATGTTTAAAGAATACCATAAACGGGACAAATCTGAAGAATAACGCAAAAAGAAGAAGTAACCCACACCCCAGGCATAAGAGGGAAAAAAAAAGGGAACAATGCCACAAGGATCCAAGCAAAACCCACAACTCGAGCCAAGCAAGTAAAACCCACAACCCAGGTCAAGCAATTAGTATTATAGTAGTGAAAATTTTGAAAACTGCAATTAGTTTTATAGTAGTGAAAACTTGAATATTCAAATGACATGAGAAATCTTCTAAATGAAGTTAAAGTGTATTTAAGAAATAATAATATAATTAATATTAGTTGTACCGTTCAAACTAGAGGCCCGCAAAAGCTCTAATCTTATCTACAACTAAGTTTTTTTCTTTCCAATGTCTCTTTTATGCAAGTGGACTGCTCTAATTTCTTATCTTTGCTTGCAGCAATAGTAAGGAGGCAATGTACTAAAAGCTTTAGGGGTTCATTATGATGATCGTGTGAAATGATATTGTACATTTACTATGCCGACTCATTTTAATGTGTTCGGCCAAAAAAGAGGCAAATCTCAAACTAGAGTAGGCTAAAGCACAAGAAAGCATGAAGATGGTCCCCCACTGCTAAAACCATGAGCAATCATCTCTCCCCCTTTCTTATTTCGTTCCCATTTTCTCTCTCTTCCATCTTTTATACTTGTGTTGCATGTGCCACTTTTCCTAGCTAAAATAAGAAAGGGTGACAATATACTACTACTGAGTGGAATGGTATATATTAGTTGAGGGGTATATAGAGTGGTATATATTAATTGAGTACTAATGTATTTGACTGTATACAGAGAGGAGAGAGAGAGAGAGAGAGAGAGAGAGAGAAGGTACAGTCGTCCAAATATGTATAACCATCCCATGTAGCTACTTTCAAGCCCAAGTCAATTGAGTAAAGGGCAAATGAAGTTTGGGCAGCCTAACAAAGATGAGTCGAGAATCTCGACTGAGAAATACAGATTTCTGCCACTATCTACTTTGAAAGATGTCAAGAGACTTACAAATGTGACATGCGCGTATGAGATGTTGGGAATAAGGATACCGGCAGTGGAAGCGAAAGCCGAACATCACCATAACAGAATATAAGATCAAACGAGAAACACAATGTAATCAAAACCACACAAGCATTCAACTACAAGAGACAATCCAATTTTATGTGAAAAAACTCCTCAACAGGTTAAAAACCATGGCACAAAGCGATCTACTATGATTAAAAGAAGATTACAAAGATTGACAGCCAACAAGCAAGGAAAATCGAGAAAACCCAAGCTCTCCCCTTTTCAAAACACTCTTCCCTCTTCCTAATGCAATTAAGAAACCTTGGACACCTAAGGATTACTCCTAATCTCGGATTCTAGCCATATATATAGCAAGCAACCCCGAATTAGAAACGTATTATGCAAATCCGCGCAATGGACTCAAAAAAAAGCTTGCTACGCAAGTCACACATAACATGGCCGACTGGTCGAACCAGCCCAAAAACAGTCCAAGGGCAAAAAATCTCACAGATTCACGCTGCCTCTACACCGGCCAACCGGTCAAAACCGGTTGACCCTCACTGTCTGATCGGTCATGACTGGTTGGTGACATAGTCCAAGGACCAGTTTGAAGGTTCTTTCTAACATGAGATCCTTGCCATTTATCAGGTGGCTCCACTTGGTATGTGCGACCCAAGTAAGTTATTAAGTGAGCCACGTGTTTACTTTGAGAGTGGACCAACCTGATCTGACGCACCACGACAATACATGGTGAGGCCCACTGGATGAAAGATCAAGATCTCAACTATGGAATGTGTGCATCAACTACGCTTTGGACTACGGTGCCAGTAGTCATAGTATCTCTTCATATGAACGTTGAAAATCAGAAGTCAAAACACTCACAGAAGGAGATAAGTCGTGCCCTTAAAAGCTAAAGTCCTCCAAATGATCTTTAGCTACTTTTCAATTCCCATAGTTAGAGATTCGTTTTGTTCTGTGGCGTTTCAGGCCCACGCACTGTGCCGCCTCACAACCGTCCATCTCGTGAAATCTACGCAACTGGGTCCATCTTCAGAAACTTATGCTGAACTGATTACTGTGGCCATATTATCTGTAGACGGATTTAAGGCAACGAAAAGAATATTTTCAATGGTTCCCATTCAACCCTAAACATCAAAGGCTAGGATCATTCATGGAGCGTGATGATGAGAGAATAGCTAAAATATAGTAGTAAAGGAATATGGACGGTTCATATTTTTGTACAATCTCAGCATGTGGGCCCGTTGGGTGAGGCAAAATGAACTCCGTTGGACTAATCAACAGCATGCTGCAGCTGAGCACGAGTTGAGCTGACTTGGCTAGCTTGCTCGGCTCGACTCAAAATAGGCCGATTTGACTTGACTCGGAGTTTGAACTGAGTTGAACCGTTTTACCATACTTCAAAGGATTTTTCAGCCGACTTTGAGCTGGGCTTACGTTCGATTTGGCTATGCTCAAAATTTAACTCGTTTGTAGCCTAATCTGACTTATGCAAATTAATATTACTTATATGAGTTAAAAAGTAAAAACCTAAAAATAAATAAATAAATAAAAATAAAAATATTCTATTCCCCCTGCTCAAGCGCCCCCCACTCCCCACCCCCTTAACCCTGCTCAAGCGCCCCCCCTTGCCCTTGTCTATTCAGCCAGCTGTCTGTCTCAGCCAATGATCTGAGTTAGTTGACCCTCTCTCTCTCTCTCTCTCTCTCTCTCTCTCCCGGTCAGCACCCCCCCCCCCCCCTCCTCCTCTAAGCTTGACCATCAGTACGAATTCAGCTTCCACCCAAACTTAACCCTCAGTTCAAATTCATCTAAAAAAAGCTCGAGCTTGAAACCGGTTTGAATTTGGATTGAACTCGACTTGAAAACCTGACCAAATTGAGTCGAGCCTGCCAATCCAACTAAAAGCCCACGCCAAGCCAAGCCTAGATGAGCTAGGCCCAACTTGATTCAGGTCAATTTAGCGAACAGCTCTGTTACACGCGTGGCCATTCATGCGCCAAAACATATGGCAAAATAGAAGACTGAGAGATTTGAGCTTTTCATCTTGGTGGAAACGATTAGATCTTATGACTCAAACATTGAGCTTTTTTAATCCCGTAGTGGGCCATAATTTTACAAAATAAACTGACGGCTAAAACATTTTGTCTGACCGTCCATTTATGTTGTATGATGTGGACCAATACCTGACATATGAAATGGTTTGATCTAAAAAGTGTAGCCCACCTGATGTAAAGCTCCAATATTGAGCACGTGTTCCATAATTGCACGCGTGCCTGCTTATGAAATGGGCACACAAGCGTCTGGAATTAGCAAATCCAATAACATCCTCTGTAAGTTGGAAGCCTCTTCGTGCGATTATTTCATCAAACAGCCTATTCCATTCCACCCATTGGTCGAAGAGGGCTCCTCACCCATACTTAAATGGGGATTTGTTTGATACTCTGCCAGAGCATGATAGATGATGCTCAGATTCGGCCAGAAATCATACATGTGATCCATACTAATTCAAAATAAACCGTGCAAATCGCAGGACCCAATGAAAATAGTTCATTTTCCAAAATTCAAATTAATTGAATGAACCTAACCTCCAATTTAATGGCGTTTGGTTTGTAGACCGTCCCTTCAACGTCCACCGTTCATCCGCCAACCATTTAGAATCAGATCAATGTAATTTTCAGCTTACTAACCATCAAAATCGGTACCCACAAGTTGGATAGGTTAAATTTCTTGGATGCCATATGTGCAGTGAACGATTGCCTGCTTATCAATCATCACGCTATTCCAGAGTAGAAAAGTTTCTCCTCACCTAGAGAGAAGGTCTCAAGTCCAACCGGTTGGACCACATGTTCAGTCCTTCCAGTTGGTAACATCCAATTTTTCATGTTCATGCCACATCCAATCCGTCCAATAGGTTATCCCCAGATGAAGATTATATCATGAAAAAAATCAGCCACATCCACTGACGGAATGGATGACTCTTATATTTTTTCTATTTATCAATGGCTATTAATGATTTTATTTGATTGGCATATATGATAAATAATTAGGATCATTTTCCTAATGAATAATCTTCATGGTGAGACTAACATATTGGAAGGTTCAGATATTAAATTCACTTAATAGGTTGGAATTTCTCTGATGTATGGACCATAACTTGTATTACAACCAGTGGTACTTGGACCATTTCGTACCTAACTGTATGCAGGTATAGTGGAAAGTCCATTAAACTGCCTTTTGCCCTAACTCACGTGTTATATTACGGCATCCCGCACCTCGAAACCACGCGAGCCACTACTTCCCTATCAGGAACACCACGTGGCACTACTACAAATGGGGCCCACATAAGGATCAAAAGGTATAGTTTGTACCACGAAATAACTTTCACTGCTACTTGCTAATGATCCCGGACCGCAACCCTCTACAGCTCCTACAGAAAATGGGGCATAAAACATCCAAGCGCTGAGGAGCCCACCGTGTTTTTTCTAACGTAAAATTCACTCAATCCATCTGGTTTCGTCCTCAATTTTAGGCCCAAGAGAAGCAATCAGCCAGATTTAGAATTCAGATGGGCGACAAACAAGAAACAATAGAGACAGATGCCAACCATTGATTTGTGTTCTATAGCATTTGTCACTCATCAAACTTATTAATCACGTGTAACTTATTAGGATGAAGTGAAGATATAAAAATTAGCTTGCTCCAAGACTCTAATAGGCCATACAGTGTGAACATAAAGTTACACATTGTTCTCATTGGTTGTGCCCATGTGATGCTAGGATCACGTGGTAGGTCGATTACCGTCTTTCTAACCGATTGTTTCTCAAATCCACAAGAAGAAATAAAAGATAAAAGAGAAAATTAATTCTGAATAATTGCTTTATTAATAATTGAATGAATAATAAACGAAATTACAATGCATATAAATAGGAAACTAAACTCTAGGCAAAGTATCAGACTCCAACTCCAACTCAAACTCCTAGAAAACACAACTTACTATAAATAGTAAACTTACTATTTATAGAAGTCGTTCAATCCTACTAGAGCTCTTATTTTTTGGCCAAAAATAGAAAGTTATTAAACAGCCTCAATTATATTGTTCTACTAAATATTCTAAGCACTTTTCATATTGGGCACTAACTCTAAAGCCCTATAGATCCAAAGTTATGATCGAATTAAAATTTACTATAAATAGTAAAACTGAAAATAAACTAGCCTAATGACCGTCGATACGGTCGAATCTCGCGATTCCAGCATGGGCAACTCGGCGGGTTGGTTGGCTAAAGTAGCTCGAGCTACCCCAAATTGATATATTATATGTCCCGAAACTCATTTCGGATTGCAAGATACGACCGGTTTATGGTTCTGACGGTCCGAATCACTTTCGACTCCAACCGTTCTTCTCTTGATCCATCTAGGCCATGAAATAATCAGCGACCCATTCTACATCACCATGGAAGTTCCATAATGGGCTGATATTTTGCATATGCAGTTAATGTTAAGGGTTCTTATCTTATGGATAGTGGATTTAAATATGCAACATAGTTGACCTAGCTAAGGTATTTTTTTTTTTAGACAAGTACTCATACCCCATACACACTCACCACATACTCACACCCATAGTAGATAATGTGTTTCTTATGCTACAAAAACAAGTGTGGTGGCCCCTTGATCATAGATGGCTTGCTTATGAATTTGATGGAAGAAAAAGGAGGCGCAAGACATGTAATCTATCTAGTATCTTTTGATGTTGTGATCATTTGGATACCACAAAATAAGTTACTTTTTCTATTTACAGTAGTAAATAAGTAACTTGTTTGAGATAAGTTTGGTTTATAATCACTTACGAGTAACTTTTTTATTTAAACATAATCACTTCAGTTTAATTAGTAGAAATCAAAATAAGCTACTTGAGGCATAAGTAGCTCATCTAAAATAACTTAAGATCCAAACACCCTCCTAAAGGCTCTAAAAATTAGGATCATTTTATGTTATTTGAAGATTTTAGTAGAATTTACTCCATAAGCTATATAATATAACATAAATACCTACTTTTTATATAATATATACCTTACAAGTCAGACGAGTACAAAACCATCCATTAGTCAATACCACTACCAATACTAAGTCATGGTATAAACATTGAAACGATCCTCATAGTCCAATCAACAATAGGACTATAAATTAGTCAAAAGGAATCTCATAAACAACGGTCAAGTCTTCCTCCATTGTATGTCTACTTGATGAGATTGTCGCCCATTGAGGTTCCAAAGAAGCACTTTGGTTGGAAGATGATAGCCATTGACTCTACCGTGGCTGGTAAGAACATACAGCTCTGTAATTAGATTAACATTCCAATGGTTAGGATCACCTAATCTGCATGATTTTTGCATTGTTGTGCCATAAATACATGCAATACATGTACAATAAATAATACTAGTAAGCAGTGTATCACCTTGCCTTGGCTGTTTTGGGTCTGCTTTTCGAGTTCCACATTACTATTCAAACCATGAATTCAACCTTCAAATCATCGACTGATTCACGTGACGACGGCTGCTGATTCAGCGGGCCACATCTTCAGAGAATCATCACCCGTGAACCTTGTCACTTGAAAATTTACAATTCCGATCCATCATTCGTTCGTTTTTGGACCATTCGAACTTTTGAAGACTAGGAAAGAGATGGCTCACTAACTGGTCGGTTTAAGCGTGTTTGTCCAATTCATCCACCTAAGAACCGGCCTCTATATCATCTAACTGCCATTTGTAGCCATGATTCGGTAGCTTCAAGCCCAGAAGCCAATATCGATCTCGATGCTCACGTGGCACGTCTCGCAGCATGACACGTGTAGTGGAGATGAGGATAAGCGCAACTTACTATTGCATGCACGTGTTACCGTAGATGCCTTTTGTGGTCCACCTCACATCACCACTTCCGTCGCTTTGCTCTCGTGTTTATCAACCGAACATGCCAAGCAATGGGACGACTGTTTCACATGTGGGTAGAGACGGAAATAATTCGATACTCTGGCGGATGTGATGACTGATACACAGGCACTCAGAAATTATACAGTTTCCATCTATCTAACTCAAATCAAACCGTCCAGATAGTAGACCCCATTTTAAATGTTTTAAAAATAAAATTATATGTAAGTGATACGATTAGCTGATATCTAATGGATTCTCAACATGGAAAATGAAAATCAACGCTTTCTAATTCAAGAAAGAATTTCTTATAGATCAGAGACTACAATCATCCAATTAATATTATTTAAGGTTTTATCCTATCTACATTGGGTTTCATGATATGTGCCACGTATATAAGTTCAAGTACCTGCGTATCATCCCTCCCATTCTGCCAGACTATAAACACCACTTCATAAACCATAAAAAAAATATATATATATATCACTCGTCCTGGTCCTAAACAACAGACATGGAAGGTGAACGGAGGAGGTAGTGCGATATGACGTTGCAGTTCCACGTTGGCATAGGCCCTAAATGCACTACCACCAAAGCAGCCAGGGTCCATACGTCCCACAGGTCAACGTTGGCGTTTAAGTGCGCACTCAGATTCACCGCAACTCATTTGTCATTCGAGTTAGTAAATGTGATGGTGCAGTTAGTAAATGTACACCTGGATTAGGTTTAATTCAAATTAAACCGTCGAAAAAGGTGGGCCTTACCTTAGATGGGATACCAAGTGAAATTAACCTGACTTGGGGTTCTGAATGTAAGGATAGAAGGTCATGAAATTGGACGTTTAAGATGAAAAGTAGTTGATGATCTAATTAAATGAAGCTGTAATTGTCCAATAAATGTGGATTTATCAAATAATTTAGTGGGTCCCGTGATTTGAGGGGTTTGATCTCATTTACATATAGTGGTGCTTGGTGCGTGTGCATGAATTTTATACTATACAAGCATACTAAAATATTTTTATTAAGAAAGAAAAGGGGAGGAGTATGGATGGCAAAGATGTAATTGTATTATTATTATTTGTTTTTTCGAAACTGTAAAAGATGATTCCGAGAAAGTCCGGAAGGCTAGGTTGCGATCATGAATCGATGAAAATAATAGAAAGGAAGAGAAAAACGATGATACTCTGGCTGAGTATGATGGTTGATACTCAGGCATTAGAAACTGTACACGTAGTATTCAACTAAATCAGATTAAACCGTCCAAATCATGGACCCTAATTCAGATGGCTCCGTTGCACTGATTTTATTCATATCAAAATGAAAAAGTCAAAGAGTTCCAAACTCAGCAAACAAAGGGTTACTAATGAGAGGTCAGGATCGCCCAATCAATCTGAATTTTGCACGATGACCTATCTACAGTGCCACTCGCAATTTGACGGTTTGATCCGAGTAATTACTTTTGTTATGAACAATTTGTTAGTGCCGCATATCAACAATCACACCAGAGTATCAAATAAAATATCAGCTAGGAATCGGAAAGGTACTGAATACAATCAGGCTCCGAGTAACACGTGGCCACGTGAACTCATGTGAGATATCCATTCTCCGTACGTGTACACCATCAATAGCTGAGTTGGTCTTTCTTTACGTGTATCCATTCTTCTTTATGTCTATTTTCTCCGTACGTGTACAAAGCTTAGGACAAGGAACTAAAAAGATGATGGAGATACTGTTGTAATGAATCGGCCGTGAATCCCTCCTCCATTCCACGGGAGTAAATGCCCTTGGCATTCCCCAAAATATTGTTGGATAGAAAATGGACGGCGTATATAGCATCTCAGTGTGGCACACGTGAACGACAGGACATGAAACGGTTTCGGGGTGTCTGTCTGAGATCCCGTCATCTGAGATCTGACCCACGTGCATCAGGTAACAGGGGCAAACACAAAGTCCGGGAAGGGTTGACCCCGAAGATGACACACAGCCGGCGAAGACGTGTTTGGATCATGGAAGCTGGAATGCTGTCGTTTCTGTGAAATGCGTGTAGTTACATGGGAGCAGATTAGGTGCAGCCCTTGCCATGGAGCCTACCTTTATGTACGTATTCTGCATCATTTTATTTTAGGGCATGAGCCAAAAAAAAATGAAGTAGATCCAAAATTTAGGTGGATCATACCATAGGAAAACGTGGTGAAGGTAAACAAAAGAATAAGAAAGAATATACGCATGATCCAAAACATATATCCCAATCCATAGTTCAAGTGGTAAATTGAGTGAAGATAACTTGGCTTAAACAAAGAGGTCATGGTATCGACTCCCAACTGGGAGGCCCAAGTTGGGGCGGCTAACATTGGATGTGACTAACAAGGAGGTGTGTACCAACCTAAAAGAAATAGAAGAACAAAAAAAAAAAAAATTATCTGAAACTTACGTAAATGACCATAATGTTTATGTGTCGAAACCGTTTGCAGGGTTATTACCATTCATATAAATAATAGGAAAAATATCATCATGATACAAAACTTCTGTCGCCCCCAAGCATTCAATCCCCACAGTTTCGTGTGGCATGGCTTACATGAGTTCTAGATGCAACTGTTGTTTACAATTCTGGATGGTCTTTCAACACCCCCGACCGGTAGAAAATCACCTCGTGTACGTCCGTATTTCTTGTCTCACGTAATTTCTGAACATGTGGCATACGTTGATGTGATCTAAACAGTCAATTTTGTGCTTCCAGCAGTGAATGGACCATGGTCCAAAAATCTCATTATTTGGATGATACTATCCTATTAAGTGGTGGCATAAATAAACACCCAAACATAAAATCAGCTACAGATGTCATTGAGTGATGAAGAGGCCCATTACTCGTATCGTCAAGATAGTCTAGTCAAATCAAATTCTGATTAGGGGTCAATGGACGGCTGAGTCCAACGAAGTACACCTACTTCGGATCATCATACGGACGTACTGCATGCCTGGCGGATGAGAGAAGAAATAGAATCTATACAATATCCAATGGAATTTTGGTGCGTAAACCATTTTCCCAATGCCTTGTATACGCATATTCATCTATACAGACGACCCAATACATCCACACCATTGTCATGTCATGTAATGGTCCACCTATCATGTCATTAGGTGGGCCATTGTCATTCACCGTATTAAGACAAAAAAACCGCATTCGATCAAATTATCCAAACCACTAAGCATTTTTGTGCATGTTTCCCGTTTACTCAATACTCACACAAATCCATCGGGTAGCAATTGCTACGAGACCATGACATTATATATGAAGCTGGCCCACCATCCTTGGAATTCAACAATGCCAAGAGTGTCTATTGGTAGGAGCGGATTAGCTGTTACCAGGGGAACAAATTAGTGGGTGTTACCTTAACCATGTGGGGCCCATCTTGATGTAGTGTTTATATATCCATGCCATCCATCTGTTTTTACATCTCATTTTAGGATATGATCCCAAATCATAAGAAGATCCAAAGCTCAGGTGGACCATACTGCTAGAAATAGTGATGAGCGACCATTAAAAACTTTTTATGGGCCACGAAAGTTTTGGATCAAGCTGATATTTATATTTTCCCTTCATCAAGATCTTTTGGCATTATCAACAGGTTTGATTGAAAATAAGCATTAATAAAACCTTACGATGAGCTCTTTGGGATTTTTAATGGTGGGGCACTCAATCACTACTGTTTCCAGCGGTATGGTCCACCTGAGATTTGGATCTGCATAATTTTTGGAACCCAATCCTAAAATGGGCTGGTGAATCAGATGGACGGCGTGGATATACAAAATATCATCCATGTGGGCCACACGGGAGGGGTAACACCCACTAAGCTGCACCCGGTGTAACACCCAATTCGCGCCCTCCATTGGTCCCCAACCCGGAATCTTTGCTGCACCTGTTTGCTGCACCTGTTTTGGGCAGCGTCCAAAGCACGCAAGAACTTTTAGGGCCCACCCATGTTGTGTATGTGAACTTTGCTCCGTACATCAGGTTCGCTCCTCAATTCTAGGCCCAGGAACCATAAATAATTTTGATCCACAGCTCAGGTGAGGCACACAATAGGAAATGATGGAGATGGGACACCAATCATAGGTCTTATTGTGAGGCCTCCATGGTGTGGATCTTTCATCCAATCCGTTGATCAAGTGTCATTCTGATCCAAACTTAGGTGGCCATAATGAATGAATTTAGAGGTTTTTAGGTACAACTTTACATTGTTCACATTATGTTGCCCTCTGAATTTTTGCTTTCTGTTTGTACAGTGAGGATAGAGGTTTATAACCTGATTGACGGAGTGGATTTGATATCTCTAACATGGTGGGCCTCAAAGAGCAGGTGCTGACGTGCTGTACGCTATTCGGGTCCGTAGCCTGATTATCATGTCCCCTATTAGGGGTGCGGAGTAGGTGAGGCAGGGGTAATAGATTAGTGGTTGGGGCCCTGACCGTGGGGCATACCTTGATGTATGTGTTTTATATCAAAGCCGTCCATTCATTTTGCTAGTTCATTTTAGGGAATGGTCCCAAAAATGAGGCATATCCAAATCTCAGGTGGACCACACAACATAGAAATCAGTGGTGATTGAATGCCCAACATTACAAAATTCCTAGCTCCCCAACCGGTTGATAAGGTCACACAGACCTGGATGAAGGGAAAACACAAATAGCAGCTTGATCCAAAAATTTTGTGGTCCCCAAGAAGTTTTTAATGGTGGGAATTCAATCCGTACTGTGTGGTTCACCAGGGGTTTCAATCTGCCTCATTTTTTCAAACCATGACCTAGAATGATCTGAAAAAACAGATGGACAGCATGGATATACAACACATATATTGAGGTGGGTCCCACTGTCAGGGCCTATAAACAAGTAGCCCATCCGAAACTTGCCAGAAGCAAGGCGGTGGCATGTCAGTAAATATGCCTGAAACCGCAGACAGGAATCTCCATCCCTGTTAGTGCTAACATTTCGGGGGACGTTCTTAATACCTGGCATGTTGCAGGTGGAGATTTGGATCCAGGCCTTCCAACTAGTGGGTCCAGCAAGCAATGTTCAAAATACACCCAACTGACAATCTTAGCCATCAGTATTTCCTTTTTGAGTTCATTTTCATTCTGACCATCCAACTCAAACGGCTGCGGTCATTCTAGAAAGGGGAGTCTTTGTGTCATCAAGTGATTTTAAACTGTACGCCATCCATTAACAGGACCCAATGGACGGTCTGGATCCACCAGGCAGCGAGTTGTATCCAAAAGCTCCTTTGGTTTTATATTCTTCAAATTCACTACTATATTAGTTCAATAGGATTCGCTGCCTTTAAAACAGCGTTTCTGCATGTGATGCCTGAGATCTCTGTTTCCTTACTGACGGGAAAGCTCTGTTCGTCTCTCTCATAAATACATATCTCTTTAAAGCAAGCAAAAACAACGGTTTCTCAATGTCTAACCGTCTCATACAGAGAAAGATGGACGACTCATCGCACCGCTTCTTCTCCTTCTCCAAAAATCTCCTCTTCTTCTCCAGAATCCGACGCCTCCTTCGATTCAAGTCTGCTCGAAAGAGCTGTGTCGCATCGGATCCATTTGAGAAGGCGAAAACAGAGGAAGTAATGGAAGAAAGGAAGGAAGAAGAGATGGATGGAGGAATCGAAGATGGGTGTATTGTATTGCAGAGATCGGTGAAGCTGCTTCATTTCGGAGATTTAAAAGATAAAGATGCCGCAGCGAGAGAGATTAAGAGATTAGCGAAAGAGGATCTGAGAACGAGGAAATCGCTAGCAGCGCTCGGCGTCATACCTACGCTTGTATCGATGCTCGATTCGGAGGTTTCCGAGCAGCGGAGATTGGCGGTTCAGGCGTTGATCGAGCTTGCTAATGGGACTTACACGTAAGTTCGATCGGCCGTTGATTCTTGAATTTTTTTCGTTTATTATTTTGATTTTGATTTGGTTTGGGATGCTAAGATGCGCATGTACTTGCTCTAGTGCTTCCAAAGGAGAAGCACGAAGACGAGGTGTGCGTAGTACGCACCATGCTTCTGTTAAGAAGAGAGAAAAAGACTGAGAGTCTTCTGGTGTGGGCGGCCGGAGTCTTACTCACACCGTCGGATGTTGGGGATATATCGTGGAATTTTTCTCGTGAGATTTTGGCTCGATTTTTTGAACTTATCAACGGCGATGGGGTAATTACTCGAAACTGTTTCCGGGCTGGGGACTGTCCAAATGACGAAAATAACCTTGCAGGATTAGAATACAATTCAGTTGCCGTAGGGAGCCCGTTCAACAAAATCTCTGTATGGCCCACCTCGATGTATGTTTGACAACATCGAGGCCGTCCATCATTTGTTCCAGATCATGTTATGGCATAATCCAGAAAATCAGGTCGTTCCCTAACTTAAGTGGACCACACCATAGGTAAAAATAGGTATAGGGACGCCCACCATTGAAATATTCTTGGGTCCTACTTTGATGTTTATATTCCATCCAACCCGTTCATAAGTTGGGATGAAGGAAAAAAATTAAATATCAAATTGATCCATAACTTCACTGGCTCTCAGGGCGGTTTCAATGGTAGGTGCTCTCGTCCCCACATTTCCCTGTGGTGTGGCCCACTTCAATTTCGGATCGGCCTTAATTTTGGGTTCACACTTGCGGTTTGGGTAGCAAATGGTTTAGGCTTGCATGGTCTGGCAGGCTGTGATTTGGACAGGCTGGAACTGGACCATGGTTTGCCGCACTAGTTTGAGCCTGATGCGCCTTACCCAAGCTGACTAATAGTTAGGTTGAATTAGGCCGATTCCAACCCAAAATACCTAGACAATGTTGAAAAGTTTGTTCTCAATATATATCTTAACAATCTCCCCAGCATCCAGCCCATGTGGGACAAAACCCAACAATCCCCCTCAACAGGGGATAGGGGCTATCGGCTTCCCTCCCAACCTCGATAGGGGCTCTCGGCCCTCCCCAGGGGATCTCGGTTTTCTCCCAATTGGACACTTAGGATCATCCAATCAACACCATTTTTCACAGTGGCCGATCCATAGCGGGCCCACTAAACGAACCACTCCTGATTGCTGAAAGTATAGATTGTGCAGTTTACAATTTTAATAGTCCGACTCAACAACCCTATGAGAAAACTGCTAAGACTTAAGAACCATAACTATTTATAGTCAAAAGGAAGTGCCTACTTTCTACTTAAAGGATTCAAAGAACATGACCCTTAAATGCTCAAAACCATTGACCTTTGCTTGCAAACAAAAACACTGCAACGCAAGTTTTCAACAACGTTGAAACTAAACAACATCCACATCAGCTTTTAATCGTATTGCAATTGTTTTTCTCTGATCCTTGTCTGATCTCAGCTTTTCTTTTCATTTTTTTTTCAGCAACAAGGCTCTCATGGTAGAGGCAGGAATCCTTGCAAAATTGCCGCCGCTCATTAGCACGCCGGACTCATCTAGCAAACAGGAGCTGGCAATCCTCCTCCTCTCTTTGTCCTCTCTCGCGAGTACCCAATTCCCATTTCCATCTTTGGAATTCCTCCCATTCCTCGTCGAGGTTCTCGATTCAGATGTCAACGATGAAACAAGGGCGGCGTGCCTGGCTTCTATCTACAACTTCTCGACTATACTTGATCATGCGGGAGCTTTAGTATCGAGTGGTGCAGTCCACAGTCTCCTCGGATTGGTGTCGGAGAAGGAGTCTTCAGAGAGAGCTCTGGTGACTCTGGGGAACTTGGTGGTGACCATGGCAGGAAAGAAGGCCATGGAAAATGATCCAATGGTCCCAAAAGTCCTGATTGAGGCAATGACATTGGAAGAGAAGCCACGATGCCAAGAACTGGCTGTGTACATGCTTATGATTCTGTCACACAGGAGTCGGGCCCAGAGAGAGAAGATGGCGCAATTGGGAGTTGTTCCAGTCCTCCTTGAAGTTGCCTTGTTAGGTAGCCCATTGGCTCAGAAGAGGGCGGTCAAGATATTGCAATGGTTCAAAGACGAGCGGCAAATGAAAGTAGGAGCCCACTCCGGGCCACAAACAGGGAGGCTCATGATCGGTTCGCTTGTAAATGAGAAGGATGCAATTGAAGGAAAGATGGCCATTAAAAAGATGGTCAAACAAAGCCTTGATAAAAATATGGAATTGATCATGAAGAGAGCTAATGCTCCTAGCCATAGCTCTAAGCTCAAGGGTTTGGTTGTGAGCTCAAGCTCTAAGAGCTTGCCTTACTGAGGTCCCCTATCAATGCAGTTTCTCTCAATTTGTTGAAATTTCCATTGAAATTGTACCTTCTAATCAATGGCACATGGAAGTTGTAAATTCTTGGAAAATAAAATATGAGGCAATGAAATAAATAACACGCTCTCTCTCAAAAGATCACCAGCTGCTGGATGCATTGTTTAGTAGCGCCGTTAATTCCAAATTGGGTGAACATGAAGTCATGTGGATGGCGATTTCTAGCCTTGGAATTTATATGACGAAGACGGCCCTGCCTATTCATCTCATTTTATTCTATTGTAATTATGTACAAGAGATTTTTTTTAAAGATAAAAAATGATGATGCAGAGAGGATCACTGATGAGTACATGACCAAGATGGACCATAGGAAAGACCAAAAGAAAGAGCTGGAGGCTAGAAAGAATCGTCAGTCGACAGCTTAGATTGACCAGTCGACGACCTTGGTCGGCCGACCGAAATTTAGCTGAAAATAGCCCAAACTCTCTAGACAGTTTAGTCCAAATTGGCTGGCTGAAATACATCAAGAATAGCATGTTGCACACTGGACAGTTGTGAACATATGCAACTGGCCTATCAAGCCCATCGGCCGGCGGACACCCATTTTCGACTGGCCAACTTTGCTTTGCAGTTTTACACAGAAATTATGTTTCTTTTCATTTTTTATCCAGAATCTTTCTAGTTTCATAATTGGGGTTTCATAGGATGTTAGGGTATTTAAATTCATTGTTAACTTGTGGTTAGGCATTCTACATTGATTATTATTCAATAAAAACTTTGGTTTTGTTTCTTCTTTTTCGTGTGTTCAAAGATATCTAGTTGAGGATTTCTGAACGCTCCACCACCTCTGCGCCTCCACCAAATGATCTCTACACGAGATAAACTCATTTTTAAGTGGCACCCAGACATGCAGTACGGTAGGTGAACGATCTGGCTATATATAGCTTTATTGAATCGGTAATCCACCTTCTTTGTACTTGTGGCCCACATGATGAGTCGACCTGCTTGGATTCTTTTTGCTGGTCCAGGACTTGTTAGTTAGTGGTGGAGCCTCCCTGATAAAGCATTGCAGGTTTGTATGTGTGCTTTCGAGGTAATTCCACAGCTATCTACAGTGTTGGAGGGGGGCCCAATGGGAATCATTCACAAAATCCAGACCATCTGAGAAGGAAAAGGTTTCCATTTTAACAAGACTCTCAGATACATTTGCCAAGACTACGTTGTGGCAATTCATCACCATCTGAAGTCTAATACATTCTCGGCAGTCTGGACCGTCCAATCATGGGCCTCATCTTAGGCAAATCAAATATTCTTAACTATCAACTGAAAATTAGTAGCTGTTAATGTGTGAAATTAGAAGGTTGAGATCATCAATGTGATGGTAATAGAAATTGCCTTAATTAGATGAAAGTTAGATATCATGTGGACAACTAACAGGCCTTTATAATTTATATGCCTGCATGGATGGAATATGAATGTGAAGGTGTGGAAAATTGTTAATTGGGCTCTTGATTTTGAAGCCCAGGGACAACCAATGGGTTTGGACCCTTAAAGGATCCTACCTGGCCAGAATCATAAACATGTTTCAAGGGCTTAATTCAGTCTGGCATCATGTGTCAGAATCGAAAATATGCCTGACTAGGCTGGCTCATGAATCAACTCAGGACCGGATGAGTCCACATGAGTCATAGAATCTTCATTTCATCTTTGTGACTGGACCAAAAGTGGCCCCCCATATGCATACGTATGCCATCAATGTTAGCTTAGTCAGCCTGGTCCAGCCATCATCGTCGTTGGCCCTCAACATATGCAACCCGGGTCCAATAAGAAATGGGCCAAAACCCATGTTCACTTTGGGCCATAGCCAACTCCAGGCCAAGCCGATTGACTGCTTTTTTTTTTTCTTTTTTTTTTTCCTTTTTTTTTTCCTTTTTAGCATACACCCTCACATAAGGCTGTAAATGGAACAGTAGACCCAATGGGGAAATCAGACCCAACCCATTTAGACGCATTTATTAAATGGTACAGGCCTGGGTCTATAAGAATAAACCCAGTTGCCAAACGGGTTTGGATGTGGTTTCTTTATAGTATGCCCAACCTGACCCAAACCAAACCGAATCCATTTAGTAAATGAGTAGGGTCTAGTCTATGTTGCAAGGGACCCATCTAGACCCAGACCCGTCCAAGCTCAATTTTAAACTTAGTAAAAATGTTTGCACACCTTGACAAATAACATGGAAAAATGAGAAATCCATATCTCTTAAGAAGACGAGCACCATAGAATCCAAATTGACATGTTGAAGATGGTGGAATTAGTGAATTAAGATGTACGTGGATTGCATGTGAATGACTTCTGCAGGTAGTTCCTACGCTGAGATGATAAGTGGGGCCCACCATGATGTTTGTGAGAAATTCACCTTGTCCATTTATTTTTTCAGTTCAATTTAGGATATGAAGCAAAAAATGAGGTGGATAAAAATTTCAAGTTTGGCATTAATTAATTTTGATATAAAATCAAAGTAACCCAAACCCGTTAAACATGTTGTTATGGGCAGTGTTTGCATTATCTCCGATATTATCGAAATATCCCCGATATTATCTCTATTTCTAGCTCAACGATACCGATAACACCGGTAGCGATACCGATAACACTGATAGTATAAAAATTCTAGGTATCGGCGATGTGTTACTAAATATCGCTAATGCATCGATATCGTAAATATTTTCAATTGTGTAAATTTCAGGCGTCATTTGTATTGTCAATGCATTGATACTGTTGATGTATCACCAATATTTTTTACTGTGTAAATTCCAAGTGTTGCTTGTATAGTCAATGTATCTGCAAATATTTCGATAATATCGCTAATCTATCGATACACCAAAAATTTGTATGTTAAAAAATTTTCATTTCATATTTTTTACGGCGCGTGGTTGTATACAACGTTCAATTTGTCGACGATTATTGATAATATCACGATATTATCATTATCGCAACATGGCAATAACAAGACCACAATCTTTAGTTTCTTTTTCAGTTGTTAACGATTTGTTTGGAAATATCATGTGTTGCCGATATTATGAAATATCAATGAATGTTTAGATGGAAGGTCAAATATTGGATGGATAGATGGGATGGATGAGATGATTGAACTGATTTCTTACAGCAGCACATGCTTGTAGGCTCCCATTAAATAGAAACCTATTATGTATATATGCATTCTTTTTGCAATTTTTTATTCATAAATATGCAAATATGTGTATTTTATCACTCCTAAGGTTTCACTGAAAAATTCCACCATTTTTTCCATGTTCCCCACATTTTCGGTTATCAGCGATATTATCGACGATATCGATATTGTTTCTGTATCCCCAGCTAACGAAACTTGTAGCGATACCGAAACTTCGAACACTGGTTATGGGTAAATTCGATCATGGCCCTGATCATGGCCTAGAAGATGTGAAACTGTCGATATGTCTCCCGCAAGGGCCAACTCATCATGGGTGTAAGAGAAAGATTCAAGCTTATCAAGGCGAAGAGCTTTTATACTAAACGCGGAGTCCTGAGGCCTCAGCTTTGGCCTTAGGTAACGGATATGGTCTTGAGGTCGAGGCCTCAACCCTAGGTATCGATGCTTGCTATATTGTTGTCATTCCATCTTGTTAACTCAACTGAAGATGCCAAGTGTTATCCGCACCAGACGTCCTTAGATCTGAGCACATTCCGCACCGCCATACGAAGATAACATCTCGTTATCAGGATACGTGGGATACATACATGATAAGGATGATCTCGATTAATTCGGAATTGTATCCTTAAAGGAAATCTACAAATCCACCTCCATCGACTGAAATCATCACCTATAAAAGAACACCTCCACATTATCTCAAAGCTTACTCACCTCTCGTACTGACTTAAGCATCGGAAGGTTCTTAGTTGGCACGATCGGTGCCCACTCACGATCTTTCTTTGCAATTACAAGTCATTCAATCAACATTGTCCATCATCATATCCCCATCGAACAATGAAGATCCACTGTTGATCCTAGATCATCATTTGATCCTAGATAATCTTTTGTTGTCAATTTTCAAACGTTAACACCTGTTAAACCCAGTTATAAGTGGGTCTAGTTCAGGATCTAATATCCCTTAACCAAACCCGTTAGACCCAACCCATTTAAAAATGGGTTTAGATGGATCTCCCTCTACTAAACCTATGAGTGTAATGGGGTTGACTTAGACCCAGCCCAAACTTGCACATTTAGTAAAATGATCTAGGTCTAAAATTTAGACCCATACCTATTTAGTGAATATGCAAGGTCAATTTTAGCTAAACCCATTCCAAACCTAACCATTTACTACCCTAACCCACCCACAACACAATGGGTATTCAAACCCATGACCCTATTAGAGAGGTTGAATATCAAACTCACCAAGTCATGTAATTTCATAGTGTATTTTACCAAAAATGACATGGCCTCAAAGCTTGAGTAGACTAAATCATAGGAAATAACATTTAGATGGTTAGCGTTCAATTTCCATAGTTTTCTAGCAACAAATGGTCCACTTGAGATTTGAATCTCCTTCATTTTTGGGTCCACACCCTAAAATGATTTCTAGTAACAAATGGATAGCATGGATATAACACATATTTTATGGTGGGCCCACTAAGTTTTTGTTTCGAATTTCGTGTTATGTAATGAAGAGCGTCTTGTCAGGGCTTTGTGGGGCCCACCTTTATCTATATGTTTTATCCATTCTGTCCATTTATTTTGAAAAATCATTTTAGGCTAAAGAACAAAAAAGGAGGCAAATGAAAGGCTTAAGCAGACCACACCACATGAAGTAGAGGGAATTTAAATCCTACCCTTAAAAATTATTGGGGACCACGGAGGTTTTGGATCAATATGATATTTATGTTTTACCTTCATACACTTCTATGGGACCTTATGAACAGGATGGATGGCTAATAAACATCACTAGGGGCCCTTGAATGTTTTGGTAAGATTTCAATCCCCACTGCTTCATGTGGTGTGGTCCACTTAATCCTTTTATCTTTTCAACTTTTAGTCTCATGCTTTAAAATAATCTTTAATTATAAATGGATGGTGTGGATAAAATATATAGCTAACGATGGCCCCATAGATTCCTTGACATGATTCTCTACGTCCTCGTGGGGTAGTACCCAATTCACGCTCAATGCAAAGTAAGTACAACGGGCTTTCAAACACAATGGCATAAGTATTTATTGATGATACGAGAGATAATACACGCAATTATATGGTAGTAGGCCGTTTTCGAACAGGTCCTTAATTGATCACGTGCTCTTAGAGATGCGCCACACAAGGCAGAATTACCAGACATTAAATCCCCCACATCCAAGTCATTAGGCAATTCACGTTCCACAAGGAGACCCACAGAGATGATACTGTAGAGCCACATGACATGATCATATGGGAAGGTCATGGGAAGGCCATATTGTTAGGACGCGGATTGGCTAGTGACCCTAACACCAGCCCAGGCTGGTGTCAAAGCTGTGTGGGCCCCACCATAATGGATGTGTTTTATCCACGCTGTCCATCCATTTTTCCACCTCATTTTAGGGCATGGGCCAAAAAATGAGGCAAATCCAAATCTCAGGTGGACTACACCATTACAAACAGTTGGAATTGAATTCTCACCATTGAAAACTTCTTGGAGGCTACAGAAGTTTTGGATCAAGCTGATATTTGTGTTTTCACTTCATCCAGGTCTGTGTGACCTTATCAACAGGTTGGATGGTAAATAAACATCACAGTGGGCCCTAGGAAGTTTTTAAGGATGGATGTTCAATCAACACTGTTTTCCTATGGTGTGGTCCATCTGACATTTGGATCTGCCTCATTTTTGGGCCCATGCCATAAAATGAGGTGGATAAATAGATGGACAACATGGATAAAACACATACATCATGGTGGGGCCCACACAACTTAGACACCAGCCCCCGGGCTGGTGTTGGGTCACTAGCCAATCCGCGTCCATATTGTTACCTCACATGTGGCAGGATCATCCTTCCATCCGATTGTCCATCTAGCATGACCCATAGAAACTGATTCCAGGTACTCGTAGCGTGGATGGTTATGATTATGTCTACCTAAACAGTTGCTTTCTAATTAAACAAACAGTTACTGACAAGTGGAAGGCAAAAATAAGTGATGGCTATGGTCTCCGATGAGTATGATTATGGAAGGATCGTTCATCCATAACGAGGCCCACCGGCTGACAGTCCAGATTGATGGATAACCCCTCCCTCTGTAATTTAGGTGGCCCGCCCTATCATATATTCCGAGGTTCTGCCAACTCGACGTATCATCTTGGGCACAGCATCGGTGGATCACTGATCGTGGGGCCCACCTTGATGTATGTATGTGACTTACCTCGCCGAGGACACGGATTCCGTCCAAACTGAGTTGTGGAAGGGTCTGTTTATCCACTACGTCCATTCCCCGTGTCAGATGAGGCTGACCGGATGAGGCAGGTCCAATGCTGAGGTCAGCCACACCAAAATGCTAAGCTCAGCTGCATTAAATACACCAATCATTAAAGGCCGTTACATTAAATGCAAGTGTCATCGGTGGGAGATCGGATTACCTGTGACCCAGGGTCACAGAGATATTTAGCTGTGTGAGGTCCACAGATATGTTATTGAAAAAACCAATTTATCGGTATATTTTTAAAGAACAGACAATATTATAAAAATAAAGCAAATTCAAAACTTAGGTAGGTCATACTAACAAACAGTGGGAACATCAACATCTACCATTGAAACCTTCCTGAAGCTTATTGTAATGTTTATGTTCCATCCAATCCAAAATGTTCGTAGAATTATCACCAAGATAAACTGTAGGAACAAATAATATCCGGATGCAAAACTTCTGTGACCATCAAGCATTCAATCCCTATTGTTTCGTGTGATATGACTCACATGAGTTTTGAATCTATATGATCTTTTCATTCCTGTCCTATTATGATCTTAAAAAAAATGGATGAAATGAATTTTTCGAAAACATCTCTATAAACCCCACACAGCCACAGTCAGAGAGATATCTTATCCCTAGGGTCACAGGAAATCCGCTCTCCATGTCGGGTGCTCTCTAGTGTGGCTGACATTAGCGTTGGATCTACCTCGTGCCTTAAAATGATTTTATAAAGGGAATCTACAGAGTAGATAAATAGATACATTACAGTGGGGTTTAGACTCAAACATTTTGAGTTTGGTCGTAATCCGCATCTCCTATGTGGCCGCTCATTTCAGAGAATGATCACAAAAATGAAGTAGATCCAAATCTAAGGTGGACCGCACCGTAGGAAACAATGGTGATTGGCCATTAAAAACTTATAGTAGGCTACACAAGTTTCAGATCAGGCTGATATTTGTGTGGCACCCTTCATCCAGGTCGTTTTTAATGGTGGGCATTCAATCCTTACTGTTCATGTGGCGTGGTCAATCTAATCCATCTAAGTATTAAATCTGCTTAATTATTCGGTTAGTGCCATCCAATAAGATGCCAAAATGGATGGACGGCGTGGATTTAAGGCACATGCGGGTGGATCCGCCGCGCCCTATAATTCTCCTACTAATCAAACTATTGGAACTTGAAGCTCCTCACCTTCGCTAGGGTTAGGGTTTTGCCCCAATTCATCTCCTTCCTTCCGTTCTGTCTAGGGTTTCTCTGCAAACGCTCTCCATCTTCCTCTCGTCCATGGATCTTTCATCCAAGAAGCGGAAGGCCGACGAGAACGGCATCGCAGACGCCGTCTCCCCTTCAAAGCTCACGCCCGAGGACGCCCGCAAGATCATCGAGCCCATCTCCACCGACCAGCTCCTCGACATCCTCCAGGACGCCGTATCCCGCCACGCGGACGTCCTTGACGCCGTCCGATCCATCGCCGACCGCGACGTCGCCCAGCGCAAGCTCTTCATCCGCGGCCTTGGTTGGGACACCACCACTGACGGCCTACGTGCCCTCTTCTCCACCTACGGCGAGCTCGAAGAAGCCGTCGTTATCCTCGACAAGGCCACCGGCAAGAGCAAGGGCTACGGCTTCGTCACCTTCAAGCACATCGACGGCGCCCTCCTCGCCCTCAAGGAGCCCAGTAAGAAGATCGACGGCCGGATGACCGTCACTCAGCTTGCTGCGTCTGGCTCGTCTGGCCCCACTGCGAACGCTCCCTCTGTTGACGTGTCCATGCGGAAGATCTTTGTAGGGAATGTGCCGCCTGACATGCCGGCAGACCGTCTCCTTTCGCACTTCTCATCGTATGGAGAGATTGAGGAGGGCCCGCTGGGGTTCGATAAGCAGACAGGCAAGTCTAGAGGGTTCGCACTGTTTGTCTACAAGACAGCCGAGGCCGCACAGGCATCGCTCGTCGACACCACCAAGACCATCGACGGGCATCACTTAGTTTGTAAGCTGGCGATTGACGGAAAGAAGGGGAAGCCTGGCGGGCCGCTGCCAGGGCCTGGAGGGATTCAGGCTCCACAAATGGGTGCGGGTGATATCATCGGTGATGGGGTTGGATTGCCACCGCCTTCTTCCATGCCGGGTTCTCTGCCTTCTCAGTACGGTGGGCCTGGAGGGTTTTCTTTGTTTGGCGGTTTGGGTTTTCCCGGTGGGAGTCAGGGCCCTGGCTTGACGCATCAGCATCTGAGCTCGACACTGCAGTCATCAACAGGCGGGCTGGGTGGGCCGGGGCTGTCGTCGGTTGGGAGTCAGGTTCCGTCTTCGTTGGGCAGTGGTGCTACAGGGTATGGTGGTGGCTTGGCAACTGGTCCCTATGGGTCTTCACAGTATGGTGGGCCTGCTGCAGGTGGGTACGGTGGGATGGGCAGCAGTTCATCCTTGTACCGGGTGCCCCCAAGTTCAGCTGGGATGCCATCTGGTGGTTATCCGGAGAGTGGACATTATGGGCTTTCATCATCGGCGGCGTTCCAAAGCCAGCACAATCAGCAGTCAGGTTCATCACCGGCTCCTAGGGTCCCTTCTGGAGGGATGTACCAGGGCATGCACCCGTATTACTAAGGTATTGCGCCTTTTCTTTTGCCCATCATTTCCATGTTTGTTATTATGTTAACTGTTAGCATATCCATTGATTTCTCTATCTTGTTTTTTCCTGTGCTTTTTTATTTTGACATAATTCTGCTTTAGATACTTGAATTTGGTCCAGTATCTTGATAATTCTAATTCTTTTGTAGAGTATTCATGTTCACATCACTATGCATTTCTTTATATTGTTTGATTGCCTTGACTTTTTATGGATGAATGGCATTTTCAGATGTTAATTTTAAGCTTGTAGATTTTGCTATTTGATGGGTATATTGCTCTTTGAGATGTAATTGGCACTTGCTTTTGCATCTGTCTGGTGTTATGTATTGTTTCAACTGCCTAGTTCTTGGTGATGGATTTGGGTTGTGATGTCATGATCTTGCTTTTGGTTACATGTGTGTTTTCGTCATGTGATTGTTCTTTCATTTTGTGATGGTATGCGTCTTATGTTTTTGTTTCTCTGGCTTGCCTGGCTATTTGAATTGTTGTTTTTGTTGCTATTACATGATATTACTTTTGAGGGTGTGAGTTTATGTATATAGTGGCAGCACATGTCAACTTGAGTGTGTACATTACATTTGATATTTAGTTTTTATGTTCTTCTGTGGTACTTAGATATCTGTTTACTGATCTTTCTTGCAATGAGTCCTTTTTTAATGCATGTGTTCTGTTTGCTTTTGCTTGTTTCATTGTTCTTAGGTTCTATGTGATCAGTCTATGCCTTTCTGTTTCTGTATCAGTCTGACAAAGGTGTCCTCTTGAATCATTGTACCTACAACATATGGTGCATCTCATGACATGTCCTGAAGTGTGCTTGTTAAATATGTGACTTGCCACTTTGTGTTGTTTCTCTTGTGCTTTTAGTGTAGCTCTTGTATAGAGTTGAGATTGGTGCTACATGGTTTGAACTTTCGGCTAGGAGTTGGGATAAGAGAATATGTTTGGTCTGTTGTCATGTGTCTCATAACTGTGTGTCATGTGGGTTGTTGTGCTTGGCTGACACACCCTGCCCATACCGTTATTGAAAACCTTGCTTGAGACTCACACTCTTAGCCTGAAAATTGCCTTCTTCTTTCCAAAAGCCTCAAGTTTACAATATCATTCTAGTTTAAATGGTATAGTCCACTACCTAGAATTCCATACAAAATCACCACCATGAACTCCAGCTAATCCTATTGTCTTGAAAAGACCCATAAATATAAAATTCTTCGTCAATGTTTAGGTGATGTTTTGAGGCCTGAAATAACTTACTATCCCAATATCTTCAGAAATAGTTGTCATGGTTCTTGGAAAGGCCTACCAGATGACCTAAGACATGACTATAAATGGACGCCAACCACAGATTCGTTTGAACAGTTAGTTTGTTGATTTGCAAGCTAGATGCACAATTTTTGTATAGATCTTCTTTTACTCTTCTTCTGTCCATTTTTCTTGAATAATGATGCCTTATGTGACCTTTTGGATGTTCATTAAGACTCATACACTGGTTTACCTGGGGTCCTGGGCTCGGTCATTCCGCTTGAATTAGGAGAAATTGATGCCATCAAGTATAACTTTTCTGGTTTTTGCCATCTCATAACTGTGTTCTACATGTTTGTAACCCTTTTTCTTGTTACTTTTTTGTATGCCCTTTGCTGGTACAGTATTTGCTTTTGATGGATTCAACAGATTAGTTGCCTTCTAATCACAATTGTGCGATTATGTCTTGCCTGATTGTACATGTTAACCTTGTTGGACAGCGTGTCTTCTTTATCGTAGAGCCATATGACTTGGGATCATATTCATTAGAAAAGGAATCACAACAGTCCTCGTCCCTGAATTCTCTTTGCGATTGGGAAAGTGATTGAACAACAAGATTGGACTTTAACCAAGTTACCTCAATTCAGCCAAATTTAACTCAGTTACCTCGATTCAGCCACCACACAAAACTGAATAGGGAATGTCGTCCACCTTTTTCTGTAGCTTATATGCCAAATTGTTAACCTATATCCTTGGTATTGCACTACAATTGCAAATGAGCAGTTTTTCGTTGCAGGTCACGCTTGCATGGAACCTTGGTTGCACAATTTTGCTTCATATTGTTTGGGTTATCATTACATTTTGTGCAAGTAAAATATCTCATTTCAGCATATCCATATATGATATGAGAAACTGAAAACTTAGATAGAGCCAAGAGTTTGTTGAGTTTTTTTTTTTTTTTTGTTAGTCATGCAACGCACCTACCCTGTTAGCTGTGCAACGCACCCACACAGTCAGTCACATGATGGACCCACTCACTAGTGGGGTTAGTGTGTCTCCTTGTCATTTCGAACCTGTTGAAACGCCCAAGCGTCTTCCAGCTAGGCTAGCAGGCGAGACACGAGTTTGTTGAGTTGGGTTGAAGATTCGGTCAAGTATTTTGTTCCAATTTGCATGTCCGTGTAGCCTTTTTTTGTTCCTTTTTTTTTTTTGTCAGGAGCATCCACCTTTCGTTTGTGCTAAGAGATTGGTTTTAAATGGGAACTTGTGACTTTTTTTTTTCCTGGTTATGTGCACCTTTATTGTGAAGTATGGTGTTTTGCTATTATGTTTGGAAATCTTGCACTTTTACAATTGCTTATCATGTTTGTTCTAAATGTGTGATTGTTGTAATCATACACGTGATTAAAAAATGCTTTCACTAATAAAATGCAGAGAATGGGATGTTAAGAATACTAATAATGAGTATTGCGTGTTGTTATATATCACTTGTGATATTTTGTATGGTAGTTTTCTCTTATTTGACTAGAACAATGCACTGCACGCACCCATCATCGCACATATACACGTGTGATGGATGCTTGTGTTTTGTCAAGTTAGACCATCATTATATGACTTTGGACACGTTGAATGAACAATTTACAAATTGAGCACAGCCTCACTTCTCTGCTAGCGTTTGACCTTTGAATTAATACATAACTGTGGAAGTTAAGCTTTCAAGATGTTCTTTTTGCACTTGATTTTCATTGCAGGTTTAGATATAGGACAATCTTATCCCCATTTCCTTGTAGATATTATTCTATTGTTCTGTTTCTGAATGCTTCAGATTGCTCTTTTACTTTGTCCTCAAGTTATGTTTGGATGAGTAACTCCATCATTATCATCTCAGCCTTATCCCGACTTGTTGGGTCGGCTTGGACGAGTAACTATGACCACCCATATCATTGTCATAGACTCATAAATAATTGCTGATGTCTCCTTCCTGATGTCACTTTTTTATCATTGTCATCTAAGCCTCATCCTAAACTCCATCAGTGGAAGTTTTGCGCTCTCATTGCTAGTCTTAGCTCTCAAGCCCAAATGGAGGAGGGTTGCATCAGGTTGGCAGCTGGTATCAATTTCCGCCACTACTTTGTCATGAATCCTGACAATCTGATTTCAATAATACGGTGGAATGTCTGATTAGGGTTTGTGTAGCCAACCTCTAGCAGTTGGGATTAGGCTAGATGATGACGATGATCTAAGCCTTATCCCAACTAATTGGGTTGACTACGTGAGTCTTATTTTGCAGTCCATATCTATCAAGGACAATATCCTTAATCAAATCGCAGGTCATCATATCTTTTCTTACTCCACCTGTCATTTTGGGCCTTCCCTTTGCCCTTACATAGCCTTCAACTTAACCAGCTCCCCTTCTTATTGTGGTCTGGTGCAGTTCCTGGTCTTCAATCTACTAAGTCTACTTTCCCTCATAAAGAGTGCAATGTTAAAGAAAAGGGAACTACCTTTGTTCTAATAGAATCGGTCTGAGATGGAAGGATTCAAAACCTCTGAGTAACGGGATGTAAACCTGCTGCCTTATCGCTTGGCCATGCTTTGTTAAGAATTCTATGTGGCCATGCTGCTTTGAGATTTCTATGTGACACTAATAACACTAACATGAGTATTGGTTGTTCAGTCAATTCCAGGCCCAAATATCTATGGAATGGGTTGTTGCTAAGATTCGATATGTGCATATGTAGAATCAAATTAAATTCATGATTGTCATCAGGAAAAAAGACTGTTTATTCCTCTATATCAGGCATTTTTGGAGGACAAATTGGTTGTATCATCCCCATGGATCAGTGAATTATTGGGCTGAGCTGGATTTGAACCATTATAGACATGTTGCCAACGAATTTGCAGTCCATCCCCACTAACCGCTTGGGCATCAACGCAGGAAGAATTAATTCTAGCTTTATTGACTTCCTTTTGTAATACTCTATCATACCCCCAGGGAAATTGAATCCTCGTTGCCTTGAAAGAGATATTTCCGTACCACAAAATGATAGGGGCAGGTTCTTACATATTGGGGCTACTCCTAAGCTCCCTCAAATTTGTTCTTCTAGTTTTATCCTTTGTCATCTTGCGACCGATCCATCTTAACATCCTCATTTCAGGTACATTAATTCCATGAATGTGTTGCTCCTCGACTACCCAATGTTATATCCCATAAAGCATGTCTTGTCTTATAGCTGTCCTTCAAAACCTCCCCTTCAATTTGATTGTTATGAGACATAAAACTCCGGAGGCACATCTCCATTTTATCCACCTAGCTCTAATTCTACGAGCAACATGCTTCTTAATCTCTCTATTCATCTAAGATCTTGAAGTGGTCATATTGGGGTTGGCAATCAATCTTGACAAAGTCCTTGTTTCCACTCCTATTATTATTGAAATTGCATTTCATATACTATGTTTGTCTGACTAATTTTAAACCGCCTTTATTCTAAAGCAAAAAAGAAAAAAAGAAAAAAGCATCCATCCATAGTTCTTGCTTTATGTTTAATCCTCTCCCTTGTCTTATTATTCGAAATTAATCTGCAACGAATGCAAAAGGATAAAGACTAAATGTTGTCCCTTTGTGAAAATTCAATCTCATCAGGCAAGGGATTGAAGAGGGAAGGGAAATTCTTTGAAAATTCAAAGGAATTGGGGAATTCATCTCTCCCAAAACCCATGTAAGGATTTGCGTTGTATATCCTGGACTACTGGGGTGGTTAGGTTAACGAGCTTTTAACTTTAAACTTTATCACTAATGTTTTTAGTATTGATGATATTAGCCGATATATTCTATGATATCTCTTGTATCCGACCTGTGCGATATAAAACACATGTAGTGCCAATATATTCCACCTGTTCGATCTGGTGAGCACTTTTTATTTTCGATCATTTTATTTTTGTTGTAAATCATATTAAGTTTGTCAAATGGTTACAAATCCACGATTCTTCATGTTTTGCATGAAAACTCATGGATTTGGAGCTTTGATTTTGAGATTTGGAGGAGATGGGTCGAGTTGCAGAAAATTAGAAAAAATTGAAATTTCCCAATTTCTGGCAAATCGGTTGAAATATTTGTGTCGAAACACAAGATCAAACATGTATGCAACCTGACTTAGTGATTCTTGGTAATTTAGAGATTTAAAAAAAAAATATTTTTCAATAAAAAATTAATTAAAAATGTTTAAAAAATTTGAAATTCCATTCGATCAATGGTCAATTGGCCCCCATTTTAGAGTATTAAAAAATTTCCAAATTTTCTCAAATTGGAGAGGATGAGTACTAGTGTTATGTAAGAGGGCATCTTCATTGGTATCATTCTACTATGACTTGGCAAAGTATTGTTGGTTTGTAGAGCATCAGTACTATGCCCAGCTCCATCGAGATGGGGATGATGATTTTGAGCCACCGCACAACTCTTTGGGTCTGAGCCACAACCACACACATTACACATTATTCACAAGTATATTTCTAGTTTTTTTACTTCTTTTTTTGCTTTTGAATGTATTACTTGTGTTTTCATTCATTTCTTCTTACATTTATAAGTTATATTAATAGACTTTGAATATACTTGCATCAATTCAGTTAGACAGCACATAGATTAGGATCCCATACAAAAGGATGTTTTTTGTGATGTTTTGATTTCTAAATGTGTAATGATGTCTTTTTTTAACAATCTCTGAATTTTCATCGAAAAATTTGATCAATTTCCCAACGTTTCCCAACAACAGCGATACATTACGCAATACAACCGATACGATATATCCCAAATGGATAACCGATATGCATCTGTATCCCAAGGGTGTGTTACATTGCGTGATAACGATACGGAAAACATTGCTTATCACCATTAAAGGTGGAGATGCTTGCTTGTTTATTGGTGATTCATGATTTTATTCAAGTGTCAGGATGCTTGTTATAATACTTCATGTAATTTATGATTATGTTTACCAACGATTATTATTTTTTTCAGCCTGAATTCATCATCGTATTTACATGCTTTTCTCTGGATGCATGTAGCTTCTGCCTTTTTTTCTTTTTCTTTTGTGTTTATAAAATCTGATTTGCTTTTCCCTGTGTTTTTACTCTGCTCATTGTTGGTGTTTGGTCGATTTTTGTGTGTTACTTTGTTGCCGTAGCATAGGTCTAGTTGTGTTGCTTAATGCTTGTACTGCATAGATGCTTGAACTTTGTTTTGTTTGTAAAATGTGGAATGATGGATTGAGTTATGATGGGTGTGTGATTCAGGTTTATGACACAGCTCTTCGGCGCCGAATGCTTTAAATGGTTGTGGTGAATCAGACATGTAGTCTGCTTTGATGAATCGTTTACCAAACTTTTCTGGCTGGTTCTATGCTCTGCCTTTACGATGCGGTTTGTTTGTGATGGTTGGTTGTGGAACTGGAAGATGAGGAAAGTAGTTTAGTATATTGAAGTTATTAACTTCTTTAATAGCACAGGAACCATCCATTGGTACTTATATAAATTCCAACTTATCTTCTTTGCACATGCATATTTGTTTTGACTTTTGCGTGATTTGCCACGTGTGGTTATGTCTTTTGTTCTTTGTTTCTTCTACCTCCATGCATATTTTGTGTTTCACCAAGCTTTTCGTTTTCCCCTACAATTTATTGGGATATGCATGTTGTGGCATTGGCCACAAGTGTGTCATCCTTATTGGATATCTAAAAAGTCCTTTGGAGGGCCCCTCATTCTCAATGCAAGCTAGCTCGTCACTTGTGTTTAGTGAGGAAACTACCTAACATTCAGGTGAATATACTCTTCCAAAGAAAAGAAAAGAAAAAGAAAGAAGGGTGAATATAGCTCTGGTTGTGATTTGTCGACCTGTTCGTCAAAGGAAATGGAAGGTCCAGATTCCGGGATAGAGTTGTATGACGTGGCTTTAGCCAGATCTAGAGAGATACTACGAATCCTCCATCCTAGATTCCCTTTCTGCAGGGCTATCTGGTTCATGTATGTATGATGGACAGCTCTGCCTTTACTTTTAGCTATCCACAATTTATTTAAAGATTCCTTACTGTTTCTTTGTGCTTGGCAGTAGACAATCTATTTACAAATTGTGTTGTCTGCTATGGTTAGTGTCAGAAATACTTGAGCAATGTTGAATAAATGTGACATTGGCTGTTCAATCCTACCTTCAGATTTATGACACATGTTTCAATGCAATCATGCTCTGCTGAGATGAACTGTCCAATGTTGCATTTTTTGTATTTGCACAAGGAGGCAGATTCATTAAGAAGGTACATGGAGTCATTTTTTTTAAGCTAATGGTCTAAAAGAAGGAAAATGCAACTGATAGGCAGTCAATGTGTTGTGCTAGGATATATATGACTCACGTTTCTTGGATGAATTGTGTTGCTTTCAACAGCATGACCAGTAATGTTTGCATGAAGTTATATACTATGCACGGATTGGGTGCAGTGCACACATGGAATTACTGTGTATATATATTGTACAAATGCATAAATAGGGTAGTTACTAAGTGTGCATCCTGCACACGTATTTGTATGAGGTGATTATTTAATAAATTTTATCAGTTGTTTTTTTACTTTATTTTTGACAGTTAAGTTTTCTATACTTTCTTTAAAAAATGTTTTCTATACTTTGGTGCATATACCCTGCAAGTTTATAATAGGTTTTCTGTACTTTGTTTGACTTCCCTATGATCAACATCTTTGTCATCCGGTAGACACTGGTGAAGTATTAGAATTGCAGAGGAAGATATTTTAAACTTGTTGTAGATTTGAAGATTGTTAGATTATACTGGTTATCACATTCTATTATTATAGGCACATAGGTTGTTTTCTGTAAAATCATGCTGCAACCTGTTAAACGAAGAAACTAGTAGGGTGAAAGTGGCCCCCAGTGTCCCCACTGCCTCTTCATAAATAGGGGCAATTATTGGAGAGCAGCTAACATGCTTGAAGAACTCAGAGATGTGAAGGTCTCCTCACATGCAAGTTCTGTTCATGTTCATGTTCATGTTCATGTTCATGTTCATCGTTCAGCCAACAATCCAGCTGATTTGTTTGCCAGAGAAGGGGTTAAACTTTGGGAGCTTATAATTCCTGAGTATCTTCCAGGTTCTCTCTGTAGGGACTAGTTCCCAGCGTTGGCTACTGTATTTTCTGTATCTGGGCTTGGGGCTTGCCTGTTTATGCAACCCCCACCCCCCCACCCCCACCCCCACCCCTTCTTTCTTGTGTATTGTGTTTTTCTGTAGGTTTCTTTGGCCATTGTAGCTCTCGTTTTGGCGTGCAGCCGTCTTTTTAGGCCTGCTTTACTAAAACCTCCCATTCATCAGAAAAAGAAGAAGAAAGAAAGTAAAGAAAAATAAAAATAACAAGGTGGCTCCCACTGCTGCGGTTTGCCAATATCATGGTCCTAGGGTATTGCATTCAGGTGGCTCGTGGGGGAGGATAATTTTCCTACGATGAATCACACCAGGAGCAGGAATATGGGATGAATCCATGTTTGATTTGGGGACTTTCTGAAACACAGAGTGATGAATGATTAGATAGGAGGAAATCTTTATGGAAGTTAGCATTGTTAGCAGGTTTGTGGGCAGTATAAAAGGGGCACAATGGAGGTTGTCATATCAAATCTAAGCTGCCAGAACAGGTTATTCTTCATGCTTGTAGTAATGTTATGGCTTGGGCTATAGTTGTTATTCCTGTCTTTGCAAGATTTGATTTGAAAGGGTTAGAGGATTTGTGGAATGTAGATGACTGAAGGGTTAGAGGATTTGTGGAATGTAGATGACTGAATTTTGTAGGCTCTGACTGCTCGTCATCTGCTTCTTCGTTTATTATCTTGGGGTTGTCTTTCTTCTTTTTGTTTTGCTCTCGAGTCTCTTTAATAAAATTCTATTTACTGTGAGTTGGGGAAGAATGTTAATATGTTGAATGTATGGAGGTGGTTAGCTGTTTGATATTGTATCTTTTTGATTTTTCAATTGCTCTGGGAATGCAACAAGTACATTAATAGGTTCAATGGGTGGATCCTACAATATTGAACTCTTGTTTATAACTTCCACTTAATTATAGAAAATGTGAATTGGGGGGGGGGGGGGGGGGGGGGGGGGGGGGAGCAAATTTGATATTTTCATTGTTAACTGTTCAATTAATGTCACTAAATAAACTGACTATATTGTGCAGCACGCTGCTGCTAAAACAGTCCAAATGTCATATTGGTTGAACAATCCCAACCTCTTTGTTTGTGGAAATACTTGTTTGTGGAAATACGGCTGTTGGATAGTTTCATTGTTAATCGTCCAATAAATGCCACTAATCTGATGTTCAGATAATCAAATAAGCTTTATTTTTGGTTGATGAAACATCTACTCTGGTTACCATAATTTGGATGGTTTAATTTGAGTATTGGTACTAGATTATTAGATAGCGCTCGATTGTAATCAACCTCTGTAATAGTCTATTAGATTGCACCTGTGGGAGTTTTGTGCTCTCATTGCCTGTCCCAAGCCTGGATAAAGGAGGGTTGTATCAGGTTGGCAGTGGCATCAAACTTATGCGAGAACTTCCATCATGAATCCAAACAGGAACAAGATTCATGTAGCTGACACCAATTAATTGGTATTAGGCTTAGATGATGATGATGATGATGTATGCAATTTCGAAGTAATTTCTAAGTGCCTGCATTAAATCCATCACTCTCCTGGAATATCAGAGTTTTTCTCTTTTCTCATTTAGAATAAACTAGCATGTTAGTCTAACATATATAAAAAATGGTGATGACTCTTTGATCATATGCATCGCATATTGTATGGCTATCTATGCTGTCCAAATTGTTGGCCACCAATCTGTTAGTCAGATAAGTAACTTTTGGTTCATCATAGATCTAAATGGAGAACCGTTATTTGAAGGGTTTAATATGAATTAGTTGTGGGGTATTTGAATTAGGTGAGCTCATTTTTTTATACAACTACATGTCTATCATATAGTGCATGGTTTAGGACCCTGTGAAAAGGAAACTTCCTCCGTGTAACTGTCTTTTGTGTTGTTTTGAGTTTTTAACTTGTAATCATGACCCTTTTAACATCTCCTTGAGTTTCTTTCATTGAAAAATTCTATAATTTTCCTATTGTTTCCCTCAAACAGCAATGCATTCTCCGATGCATGCAATATTCCCCTTGTGATACCAATATGCTTCTGTATTCCATCGGTGCGATGCATGCATTGACACTGATACTGCAACTGGCTGGGACACAGTACCTGTTTTTGTTGACTGCATTTGGGCCATGTCTTGGAGAAGACTAGTTGCAACAGGTGAGAAAACTATGAAAGCTGTTATCTACTATTTATCCTGAAGCTTTCTAAAACTACTACAGCAAGTGAGATAACAAGCATGGTTGAGATGATGATGGTCATTGTTGGATACTGCATTTTCTTATTGGTTGACATGCTTAATAGATTTAGGAGGATCACAAAGGGCGGACTCCGTTCATTGACTTATGCATGGCACCAGGGAGATTGTTTCTTCAGAAGAAAGGAGGAAAAAAAAAAAGACGCATGATTGGCAAAGCGCAACTTGTCTCGTACGTGTTAAAATCAATAGTACACAGGTTTGCCTTAGGATGGCCCTATGTATCTTATCTATTGGCTACGCTTGAGACAGCTCCATCAGAAAGATAGATAAGAGTGGTAGTGCTGGCATGATTGGTTTCTCTACTGCGATGTCTTGCACTTGGGTCTCTTCGCCTTAAATCTCCATTCACCTCATCATCCTGGTGCTTCTCTTGCTGTGGTCAACTTTCCGTATATGTTGCCCAAAACAGTAAACTTTGTGCAGTCGGTTGGCAATCTCTGTCAGGTGGGGGCAAGAATGTCAAATTGCAATTTAAATCAGATTGAAATTTACCTTGAAAATGATATTGGTTGACAATGGGTATGAGCCCAGTTGGAGCTGTAGCTCATTGGAAGGTTCTTGTTCCAGATTGACGTCTTGGGTTTGAATCCAGAGTACTTACTGAAGAAGGGAGGCTACAGATTACAGATTGTTGGAATACAATCGAGTGGAGGGGAAAGTATGAAAGCCACTTATTAGAGCTTGCTGGAATTGGATAGAGGGGAAAGGAGAATGTAAAAGATCTCCTTGCTGTATTCACATCTGTATGCAGAGTGGAATTTTATTTTAGTCTGAAGAGTGTTCGATTCATATACCATTTAATTAATTTATTTATTTTTATTATTTTTTTAATAGTAGGTTCTCAAACCAGAAGATTCAACCTACTTAAAATAAAAATAAAAATAAAAATAAAGAAGATACGAGCCACCCAATGCTTGACCTGTTCTCTCAAATATGGGAGCTGTTATTATACAGCTCAAGGGAAACGACATTTCTGTCTGAGCCTTCTATCTAAAAGTGGGAAGTACTTCTCGTGGAGCGGTCATGGGGAGGACGTGGATTGCCTGCGAATTGCAGGCATCTCCTGCACTTGGAATCTAGGTAGGGCCCACTGTGATGTTTGTGAGAAATCTATGTCGTCCAACCATTTTGTGGGCTCATTTTAGGCGGTGTGATAAAAAATGATCTGGATCCAAGACTCAAGTGGGCTGTGCAAAAGCAAAAGGTGGGTAGGGAAATTCCTACCGTTTAAACCTCTATGGGGTCCACAGTGATGTTTATAGGCCATCCATACTGTTCATAATGTCATTCCTAACTGAAAACATGAATATTATCCTGATTCAAAAATTCTGTGGCCTCAGGAATATTTCAACTGTGGAAGTTCAATCGTCATGTTTTTGGCCCACTTGAGTCTTGGATCCCGTGCATTTTTGGTCTTACCGCCTAAAATGAGCTCACAAAACAGTTGGGCGTAGATTTCTCACAAACATCACAGTGGGCCCTACCTAGATTCCTCCTGTGACAGGCTTTGGCAGGCAATCTGCGTCACATTGTCATAATTGGTTGTTCCCATCCATCAAATAAATATAAAAAAGGTCCACCTTTTGTGTTAAATCAAGTGTTGAGGATCATTGGCATGGGGAATTTGGGGAGCATTAGAATTACTCATGAGGTCTGTGGATGTTAGCAAAACTTTTGTTGCTAGTAGATGGGAAGTGCCCTTAAGAGCTGTTTGGATTGGTGTAAATAAAAAAGTAAATGAGAGAAGGAAATCGATTTCCTTGGATGTGACAGTTATTCTCATTTGTGAAAGCCAAGATGACTGGGTGAATGAATATCTGAGATTTCTACCTGTTTTTGAATGACAATTCTCACTTTCTTAACCATTTGACATCTTCACATTTACGCATTTTGAGCATTGACCCAATTGAATTTATGTTGAAATCATACATGCTAAAACTAAAAAAACCTTCACTCCATAATTAACCTTTTTCATAGTTTTCCATGATAAAATCCTTCACTCCACTCACAGGTGTGCTTGGCCTTGCCATGATAACAAGGCTTCCTGTATTCTGTAACAGCTCGAGTATTGTCACAAGAATTCGACAATGACCTACCTATTCTAAGAACAACTCTCAACTCCAAGGCAAGCTTCCTAAGCTAAATTGCCTTTTTTGACGCTTCACTAGTGGCTGCATACTCTGTTTCTATTTTCGAATTAGTGATGTACTTTGGGTTTTGAAAGTCCACATTAGTGCACCCAATCATAGATAGATCCTCGTGTCCATAAACTAAGACTAGGTCCTTGGTTTTCTCCAGGAGCTTCATGGTATGTTTCACAGTTGTCCAATGATTCATGTCGGGATTGCTTCGGTATTGGTTCACCACACTTGCTAAGAAGGCAATATCTTGCCTGTCATACAACATCACTTACACTAGTCTCTCAATGTTGGATTTAAGGGGAATATTCTTCATTGCTTGCCTCTCCTCAGGAATCTTGGGAACGTCATTACTAGATAGGCTAATGTTGTGCTTGAAAGCTACATTGGTGTTCTTGGCATTGGCCATGGAAAGTTTCTCAAAGATATTGTCTAAGTAATGTTGTGCTTGAAAGGTACGTTGGTGTTCTCGGCATTGGCCAAGGAAAATTTCTCAAAGATATTGTCTATGAAAGCTGCTTAGGAGTCTTTAGGGTTACCGCGGCTTAATTTCGATAAAGCAGTGAACAACCAAATTTTCACATCTGTCATGTTTCCAATGTCATTTTGATTAACAGAATGTCATCTACATGAAGAAGGAAACATATCTTTGCTCCAGTCGATTTGAGGTAGACACGTGATTTCTTAGGAGTTTTCATGAAGCTATAGGTGTGCACTACCTCATTGAACTTTAATTCCAGCTCCTACATGCTTGCTTGAGGCTATATAGTAGTTTATGGAGCTTGCACACTTTTGACTCTTGTCCAGGTTGGCAATATACTTCTGGTTACTCTAAATAAGGAATCATAGTCTCCCCCACGATTGGATCTCAATTCTTTGATACCTATTCAATTCTTTTTCAACCAACGCCTTATATTTTGAATATCACAAAGGCATTAAATGTATTGTATGAAAAAAAGGTTAACCGAATTGAAAGTAGTTATCAATGAATGTAAAAAAATACTCATATACTAATCTTTCTTATTGAATGAGCCACACACATCAGTGTGCTCAATCTTGAGGAGCTGTAGTTCGATCCTTGCTCCCTTTCAGAAACGACTTCTTGGTTATCTTCCTATGGAAATGGGCTTCACGGTTGGGCAGAAGATCATTTTAGACATCAGAAATAATCCGGTCATTTGATAACCTCTTCAGCTTGTCTTCGTGGGGATGACCAAGCATTGTCACATATGCAAAGGTTCCCAACCAAGCCGTGTCACATATACAAAGGTATCTTTTGTCGCTAAATTTCTTTTTAGATCCTTTAGCTAGAGTGGTAGACCCTATGGGTTTCAACACTAAGGTCATGGTTTGAGTAGCCATGTGGTGTGTGTGTAAAAAAAAGAAGAAGAAGTTAACAATAATTCAGGCTAAATAGAAGTGGTTTGGGATGATAGGATGTACGGTTTATCTTCAGCTTACTAGATGCTACTACTTTTCCTTTAGGGGAGCTTTGAACAGTTGTTTCAAAGGTGAATGTGTATTCCTGCTCAGACAATCTAAATGTCGAGATGGAGTTTCTTATAGATGGATTGTAGGAGCAATTATACAGGACAATCTTGTTTGTACTGCTTAAGTCGAGGACCAACTGATTAAGGTGCTACGGTTGATATCAACTGAAAATGTAGTGGACCTTTTGGCTTTGATGATTCGTCCTTTTAATGCCCATGTTCTCAACATGGGATTGCGTGTGGAGGTCCATTAGTTTTAGGGCTAGTGAGAGATTGTTGGGGTTGTACTATGAAAAACCAATGTTTGGTTGCTCTTTCAGACCTTATTTTCTTTGACATAGTTTATGCTTTAATTATTCATATGACATGGTTTTCTTATGTGAGAATATGTTTATTATTCATTTAGGTTTTGAGGTATGGCCTTCAAGTCCTTGGGCATTTTAAATATGACATGGTTTTCTTATGTGAGAATATGTTTATTATTCATTTAGGTTTTGAGGTATGGCCTTGGGCATTTTAAATATGACATAGTTGTCTTATGTGAGAATATGTTTATTGTTCATTTAGGTTTTGAGGTATGGCCTTCAAGTCCTTGGGCATTTTAGAAATTGGATACATCGGTCAAGTGCCAAGGTAAAGATGTGGTCCATGGTCAAGTTATATGTTATATATACTACATATAACATTTAACGTATTCATAATATTTATAAATAAAAATAATTTAAATATTAAATATCAAACCGAGTTAAGTCATCCTGAGTCATGTAGTCAAACTCGATATAACTTGACATTAAGTCGGGAGTCGTGAAATTTAAAACCATACTATAAACCCACCGAAAAGTAGCTGTTTGGATACTGTATAGTGATAATGGAACCCATTACATATATGAGAATTACATAAAGAAGCGACATATTTCTACATTTCTTCATAACTGCTTTGTTACCAAAGCATGGGATAAACAAGCTTGAGATATGCAACTAGTGAGGATTAAGCGGCTGTGGGATAAGAAGCCATCATGGCAATACCACACAGGCCTTCTTTAGCATCAACATCCCTTTCCATCATAATGTATCCATCTTCACCCCAAGAAGTCCCCCAAGAGTTCTTCACTAGCCAATACTTTGTCCCATCATTTGTGGTTCCATATCCAATGGCCGTCACTCCATGGTCTAGTTCAGTACCACAATCTCCTGTAAAGACACCGCTTGAGTAGAACTGGAAAGCAGATCCGCTTGCATCAATTGCGACAGAAACGGGTTGGTTTGCCACAGCCTTCAATAGTGCCTTCTCGCTGTTGGCTGTTACATCTTCGTAACCGTTGATCTTGGCCACATGGTTGGCTGACTTCTTGGAGTTGCAAGTGCCATCAACTCCCCTGTAGGGGTAGTTGGCTTCTGTCGTAAGTCCTCGGTTGTGTTGGATGAATTTGAAGGCGTCGTCCATGAAACCACCTCCACAGCCTTGATCCACGCCGCTGGTATCACAGTCCACCAGCTCTTGCTCGGATAAAGAAAGCAACTTGCCTGATTTGAGTTGGGTAATCCCTTCCGTGGCTGCAACTGCTGAGAATGCCCAGCAACATCCTATTTGGTGACACCCAGCAGCAAGTTAGCTAACACTAGATAACAATATCATGTCCCTTTAAAGAACAAAAGTTACTGTGATTGAAGAAAATCAGCTAAATTCACGAGAAGGTAATAATGCTTACCACATTGTCCTTGGTCTTTGATTGGGGTTACAGCGCCCTTCTTTCTCCAATCCATACTAGATGGCACAGTCACATTCTCATACATGAACGGCGTGGCTCTCAATGCTCTTGTTTGAGTGGGCCTAAATCCATTACGGGTAGCCTTGAACTCCTCGTTGGTTTGGTCTGCAAATTCATTTACACTAAGCTTGTAAGATCGGTCCCCAGCATTGTTGAAGGATTCTATGAAATCCACATTGTCCTTGAATATCTTGAAACGTAGCTCTTTCTCAGCTGCATCCTTGTATGTGCGACCATATCGAGCCATCCATTGCTCGTGCCTGTTGGACATGGACGCTTCCTGTAGAGTGCGGCCCATGGCGTGAGAAGCCCACACTCCCAAGATGAACAAGGCTACGAAGAAAGATTTGGTTGAGGAAGCCATGGTGTTAGCTGAGGAGTGTATGGATGATCTGATGATGTGATTATGGAAGTGGGTGCATATACTTACTGTAACCTGAGTTTATATACAGGATATTTTGGGCCCCACATGATTCACTAATCTCCATTGCTTTATGTTACTGTGGTGAAGATTGAGACTTGATATACGTGCCTGATCCAGTGTATTGATTTGGATGGCTAAAATGACATTTTCTATTCTATCTTGTACTTAAATTTCGTGTACGTTGCGCTTCTCTGTACTAACATTCTATATTTCTATACTAATAATCGGTTTAAGAGAAAAATTCACGCACAACTAATTGGCTTGTGAGCTTTCACCTACAATGCTTTTATTCTCCCGGAATGTGTCACTTGTGTAAAACACCCAGCCCGTCAAAAAGGTGGGTCACATCATAAGGATCACCTGTTATGAAAATCGGACCAATGACCACTCTACTCTTTCGGTGGCCACAGCCTACATTGATGCAGATAGTCAGATCACCTGATGAGTAACCATCCTGTTTTTTCATTCCGGGTGATCTACAAGGTGCGCTCCACCGTTTGAACGCCAGGGTTCTAATGCTCTGGCTGACCCGTTAGCACTTAAAAAAACAAAAAAAAGTTCTGGTATATGTACACGTCAAAGGCGTGCCAATACGGTAAACATGTCCAAGATCTGAGTACTCCACTTGATGAGCTGCGAAAATATAAGCCATTTCAATCATCAAGTGGGCTAGAGTAGTGTAAGAAATAATTTTACTTAGGAGCTATGTGGTAAGGTCGATCACCGTCTCCTTTACAAGATAATTACTTTGAATCCACTAGGCTTTCGGGACTATTCAGCCGGACTTCCTCGAGTCCACGAGAGGATATCTCGAATCCCCAAGAAAAAAATTGAAATAAATCGAAATTGATTGATTAATAATAAGATGAATGACATTAACGAGTTTAAAACGAAATTGATTGATTAACAATAAGATGAATGGCATTAACGAGTTTAAAACGATTATAAATAGAGAAAACAAAATCTTGAAAACGTAATCAAAAGAGTCCTAAGAAAAATAAGAAAGAAATCAGAAAAATCGTGTAAGTTTGCGCAAGTCAGCATCAAGTTATCGATTGATCTATTCGATTGGTCGATCGATCGAAATTTCTAAAAGTGTCCAGAGATGTCCTAGAGATAAATTGAGATTTTTGGCGAGATTCGCGATCAAGATCGACCAAGCTTGTCGATTGATCGACAATTGCAAAATATGTCCACTGACTTTCTGGACCACTTGACAGATTTGCAATCGATCTGTCTAAACTCAATTTTGATTGATCTAAATAGGCAGAATCTGGACACCAACCAGACTGAAAATTCATGCAGAATTTCACTCGGTCGATTGGACTGGTCGATCGATCGAACTTTGCTGAATTTTATCAACTTCTCCTTGATCTTTTTTTCAGTCCATATGTGATAGAAATATACACAATCATCGCTCTTCCCCCACTTGAAAAAAACTTGTCATCGAGTTTCGCTTCGGGCTTGAATCACGAACCCCGTCCAACATCAGCACTAGATGTGTTGTAGTAGATTTCTTTGGTGGCGAAGGGAGGTCACATACTTTTTCCTTCTTCTCGCATTCTTCTTCAATGTCGCGCCTTACAAGGAGAGACTGCCACTCTACTTTAAAAGTTTTGGGATTCTTTTTCGAGATCATAGGAGCGAGAATAATCTTCTTCCCATCCTTCGCAAATGTAATGATATTGTTCTAACCCCGATGCACAGCATCTCGATCAAATTGCCATGGACGTCCAAGTATCATGTAACAAGCGTCCATGTCTATAACGTCACACAACACTTGGTCGTTATAGAATTTACCAATTGAAAAGGAAACGAGGCATTAATCCGTTACCATCATCGCACTCTCTTCTAGATTCAACCAATCGTATACGGATATGGATGCGGTATAGTCTCCAATTTTATATTCCACCATCGTTCGTGACACGATGTTTTCACAACTTCCACCATCAATGATCACATCACAAACCCTTCCATTGACCGTGTATCTAGTGCGAAAAAGGTTGTGGCGTTGGGACTTGGCTCCCATCTCTGGTGTGAACATCTGCCTCTGCACAACCAGGGACACACTCTGATCTTTAGGCGTCCACTTAGCTCATTTTTCCTCATATTTGGCATCTTCAGCAATGTCGAACCTTGTGCCATTCCCTACATCTCCAACACCCCCACCTGCAACGACCAAATTAGCCATCGGTCGTTGAGGGCATGTATTTGATAAACGACCCGGTTGGCCACATCGAAAGCAATAATTAGGTCTTGGTTGACCATATGGTTTAGGAATTCGGCTCAGGCTTATAGTAGTTGTCACGATATGTTGGAGCCTTGATGGGCCATTTCCCAAACCTCAAATTGCAGGGTAGGAGAGGAAGGATGTACTTCAGCAGGTGCTTTCCCATTGGCTTGGAATGTATTCCTTGTGAAGGATCAGTCGTGGGAGTTGATGTGGCATCGTAAGATTGAGTAGTGGCCCCTTACAAGTTGGGTCTCTATCTTAGTTGCTAGTTCCACCGCATCATCCACAGTCAAATTGGATGTAATTGAACTCGGTCCTGAATTGTGGGCCGTAAACCGCCGATAAACCGCGCTATCTTCTGTGGGTCGATTTCCAACAAGTAGTTTCATGTTGCTAACCTTTGAAATTCTTCCATGTATTCAACAATGGTTTGGTTTCCTTACCTATAATTTTGGTATTGCTTGGAACAATAACTATTCATAATCTCATGGAAGGAATCGAGATCGAAGAAGTTGTCTAATCCGTGGCCATAATCGGATGGGCAACTTATTCTGACGGGTATGAGTGAGCTGTGCAACTGTTCTCACGATATAGAAGAACCCGACTTCAACTCGTACGTAACTAACTTAACTTGCTTGTCTTTCAAAATATCCATATAATCAAAATAATGTTCAACTTCCGCAAGTCAATAAAGGAAATCCTCTATATATAGTAAGCCATTAAAATTAGGAAGTTTAGCTTTACCTCGAAAATCTCTTTTAGCATGATCCCCACGATCATTCCAACGTGCAAACCATCGTATAATAATATTTTCGACCTCGTCATTGTTGGGTTTTGAATTATCTAGGGTAACCCTGCAATTGGCCACTGAGGGCGCTCCACAGAATATGAGGTTGTTCCGTACAACGATCATAGGTGGTTGATCGTCACCTTGAGCTTCGGGCAGAATGATCGCCGTTGCGATACGGTCAAGGGTTGCCTGTATACCTTACAAGATCAACCAATCCTCCCGCTACGCTGTATCGAAAACTGCCATCGTGAGATAATTTTTTGGAGCACCGTCCGAAGGATGAAAATTCGACCCTTCGTTAGAAGCCATCGCCCCGAGGTAAAATCCTCGCTCTAATACCACTTGATGCAGGGAGGACGTGGTAAGGTCGGTCACCATTTTCCTCACTGGAAAACTATCTTGAATCCACAAGGCTTTCCAGGACTCCTCAATCGGACTTCCTCAAATCCACGAGAAATCGAAAAATCGAAATTGATTGGTTAATAATAAAATGAATAACGTTAATGACTTTAAAACGACTATAAATAGAGAATACTAAATCCTAGAAACATAATCAAAAGTCCCTAGAAAAATAAAAACTAAATCAGAAAAATCACGCAAGTCGCGTTGGTCATTGATCGATCTTTGCGATCGGTTGATCCATTAAAATTCTCAAAAGTATTCAGAGATGTCCAGAGACAAATTGAGATTTTTGGCGAGATTTGTAGTTGATCGACCAAGCCTTTCAATTGATCAACAATTGCAAAATATTTCCAATGACTTTCTAGACTATTTGACAAATTTGCAGTCGATCTAAACTCAATTTCGATTGATCTAAACTCAATTTCAAGTGATATAAATAGGTAGAATTTAGACATCAACCAGACTGAAATTTTTGCTCGATTTTGATCGGTCAATTCAACTGATCGACTGGACAAACTTTGCTGAATTTTGTCGACTTTTCCTTGATCTTTTTTTGATCCATGTGTATAGAAATATGTTGGATCCTCACATTTCCTTAGGGGTCTCCTCCTGACATCATAATTGGATAAATAAAAATATTTTTTCCTTGTCTTTTCATACATCCACACTCGATACACCCACGCGCCCACCCACGCCACGTGCACTTGATCCCTAGTCTTTTCATATGTTTCTTACATTGTGGCCCACCTAATGAGTAAAACTGGCAGATACTAATAAGATAAAAGCAATTCTTAACCGTTCGTTTATTTGGAAACCCACCTCTTAATTAAGCCGGACGGACATTTGGGCCACGAAACCTACATTACCTTACCCACCCGATGGATTGCTCATATACTCCACATTGCAGTACACGCATGTGAAGTCCGCAATACTCACGTCCATGGACATGCCGGCATACATATACACACACGTGTACCGTATTAAGCTGTTGCGGAGCCTACATGTTTTGTGTCTGTGCATCTGACCCATCCAATAGGTGCGCCCCAATATCATGATGGTCATACGCTCCAAATTCAGGCTGATCTGACAATCAGGTTGGTCAAACCATAGAAAACAATTTAATACCTCACAAAAATCTGGAAATTCAAGCAGCGGGTCTCACCTAATAATTGGATTGGCCAGATTTTTTAGGCCTCTCTTCTTATCATCATGGTTGGAAGATACCTTTGGACACGGATTGGATTCTTTACCCATAGCACAGTGAGCCCCACTTCGATCTTTAGGCTATTGTATATGGGTTTCTATGGTGTAATGGTAGGCCCCGCCGGTAGCATCACCTGGCACACACACAAAAAAAAGAAAAAAGAAAAAAAAAAAGGGGTGTTCTGCCCATCAGGGGGTTCACATCAGGCGATGTTCTTCCTCCACTCCTAAACAGGTCAGATGTCGTACACCATCACATGTGCAAAAGATTGACGGTAACTAAACCTTGATAGCGTCATTGATAGTATGTGTGAACAAAGGAGAACGTAGACGAAAAGATTGCTATAACAAAACGAAGCCTATCTCTGTAGCCATCCACACCATTACATTTGCCCCGGCACGTATATATGCATCTTTCTCTCTCTCAATCAATAACAAGAATGCAAGGGAGAGTAATGACTACTGTGGGGTGTAATGCAATGTCTATATAAAGCAAAGCCTCCTTCGATTGTATGCATCCCTCCTCCATATCCATCCTCAGCCCGTCCATCACGCCCTCTTTCTTTTTACAATGGCTTCCATGTACCATTGTTTCTTTGTAACCTTATTCATCTTGGGAGCTTGGGCTTCTCAAGCCATGGCCCGCACTCTCCCTGACTAGTCATCCATGTTCAATCGCCATGAGCAATGGATGGTTCAATATGGACGCATCTACAAGGATGCGGCTGAAAAGGAAAAACGTTTCCAGATATTCAAGAGCAATGTGGAGTTGATAGAATCTTTTAACAGCGCAGGGGATCGATCATACAAGTTAAGCGTCAATGCATTTGCTGATCTGACCAACGATGAATTCAGGGCCGCTCGTAACGGATTTAGGCCCATTCGAACAAGGGCATCAGAAGCCACATCCTTCATGTATGAGAATGTTACTGTACCATCTAGCATGGACTGGAGACAGAAAGGTGCTGTGACTCCCATCAAGGATCAGGGACAATGTGGTAAGTACTAACTAGACCATTAATCTTCACCTGCCCTCTACTAACCCTCAATAATATTGGTGACTGAGCTCGTCATCAGAACGGCCACATCTGGATGGGGCCATGGCCAAAGTCCAATTTTGAACCATACAAAGAGTAGCCAACAATGTGATCCAAATGAATGGGCAATACAAATCTTATCTTTTTTAGACTTTATAGGATAGTATTCTATTGGCCATTGAATTAATGGGAGCATTGTAGGCCTTTTTTTCTTTTTTTCGCTGGTTAATACCATAAAATCAATATGATTTTTAGGCAATGGTCAATCCAAGAGGTGGCAAGTACTCTAATGAATGGCAAGGATCAATGAGTAAATCAAGTGATGATCTCTTCTAGAACCGATGAAGAATACGAAAACCCAAACAAGAATCTGTAACATTGTTAATACGCATACACTTATCAAATAAGAAAAGGGAAGATGACATTGTTATTTAGTGTCTTTACTAATTGTGGCTCAAATTATATGTTCCAAAATAGGGTGTTGTTGGGCATTCTCAGCCGTTGCAGCCACAGAAGGAATTACACAACTTAAAACGGGTAAGTTGCTTTCACTATCCGAGCAAGAGCTAGTGGACTGCGACACCAAAGGTGAGGATCAAGGCTGTGAGGGTGGCCTCATGGACGACGCCTTTGATTTCATTCAAAACAACCATGGCCTTGCAACCGAAGCTAACTACCCATACGAGGGAGTTAACGGCACTTGTAATTCCAAGGCGGCTTCAAACCATGCAGCCAAGATCAACAGTCACGAAGATGTACCAGCCAACAGCGAGAATGCGCTATTGAAGGCAGTGGCCAACCAGCCAGTTTCAGTCGCCATTGATGCCAGAGGATTGCCCTTTCAATTCTACACAGGTGGTGTATTCACTGGCATTTGTGGTACCGACCTAGACCATGGTGTGACCGCCGTTGGATATGGGACAGCTGATGATGGGACCAAATATTGGTTGGTGAAGAATTCATGGGGAACTTGGTGGGGTGAAGAAGGATACATAAGAATGGAAAGAGATGTGGATGCTAAGGAAGGCTTGTGTGGCATAGCCATGATGGCTTCTTACCCAACAGCGTGAAATATAAATGTTCTAATTTCAATTGTCCACTTCTTTCCTTGCTTTTTAATGTTTTATTTAGAAGCTCCTGGTATTAATGTGTAATTAATAAGTAGCTATTTTGCATGTACTTATCTTCTATATTATATATAACGTGATTAGCGTTTGGCCAATTTTACCCCTGTAATTAGTTGTGGGGGGCGGTGTTAAAGGTGTAATTTTTAGTTGTGGCTGGCCCATTCAACCGAGGGGTATTTTTGTCTTCTCAATTCATTGATGCCACATGCACGACAATGATACGGAGGCCCGGGAGGCACTGGACCCATAGCTTCCAAGTAGGGCCGTTGACGGGTCGGATACGGGCCGGATCAGTGATGATCCGTATCCAATCCAATTAAGGATATATCCGACCCGAATCTGATTCGGATCACAAGTATATGATCCGAACCCGACCCGTTTAAATATTTTGAAATCCGTTTTCGATCCGAATATGATCTGACCCGATGTCCGAATATGATACAGCCCATGCGTGGAGAGTAGAGACGAAGGAGACGACTGAGTTTTTTTTTTTTTAATCGGGTCGTTAACAGGCCGGATCAAGATTGATCCGAATCCGACCCGAATATTAAACGGATCGTCTTTGGGTATCCGAATCCGACCCGATGATTCGATTATTGATCCGAATCCGATTAAATCGGAGCGGATCTGGATTGGATACGGATCATAATCCATGCCGTTGACAGCCCTACTGCCAAGCATGACAATATGACACAGACATTGGCGAAGCGAGATCAAACACCATCTCTCTCGTGGGAAAAATGACCCGAATCCACAGATCTATCGAGCAAGATAGCTCAATCCTCGTTGATTTGTTAGCGGGCTACTCGAAAAACACAAGCAAGAAAAAGAATTCTATGACGAAAGCTATATTAGGATTCAATAATAATTCAAAAACGAAAATAAAATAATATTTATACGTAGCCTATGTGTCCTAATTATAAAAGGAAAAAAAAACTAAGCAAAAACGAAACAAAATAGTTCAAAATGAAGGTTTCACGTGAAATCTTGCGTGTCTGCCGACCAATCGGCCGTGGGCCACGACCGGTCGGATTGGCCACAAAAGAGTCCAGAGAGTTCAAACTGTTTAGCCAGGAAATTTGATCGGTCGGGCGATCGGTCGGCTGAGGGTCAAAACAGTCCAGTGAGTTTGGACTTTGTATGCTAGAAATTCGACCGATTTTTAGATTGGTCGGGACCAATCTAAGCAGCAGGCGATTGGTCGGGTGGGGCTGTTTCTTCATCTGCAACTTCTGACTTAGTCCCTTCGATGTGGTCTTTCGCTGATCCTTCTGCTGGTCCATCTTCATCATGTAGAGGTCCGCCACACCCTCTACATCAGTGTCCCCTCCTTGAAAAGAACTCGACCTTGAGTTCATGTTATCTTCTAGTTCATGGTACTTGTATAGATCAGTGACGTTGGATGTCCGGGAGATTTCAAATTCCTCGGGAAGATCAATATAGGCATTGTCATTGATCTTCTGGAGGATCAGCACGGGCCCAATCTTCTTGTATTTGAGCTTGTTGTAGGTGCCGGTTGAAAAGCACTTCTTGCGTAGGTGAACTATGACTTGGTCTTTGACCTCAAAGACCTTTGCACGACGATGCTTGTCGGCGTCTAGCTTGTATTTCTGATTCAATTCTATTAGCTGGTTCCGTACGTTAGCATGTATTTCTGTGATTCTCTCCACCATGTTCTCAGCGGCTATGCTCTTCCTTGGGACCTTGGCAAGGGAACCAAGTAAAGTGTGTGACGTGGATCCTATAAACAATATGAAATGGAGACTTTCCCTGTGGATCGATTCGCTATGTTGTTGAAGGCGAACTCGGCTTGAGATAGAGCTAAGTCCATTGCTTCGGCTTATCCCCTGAGATACTCTAGATGAGGTTACCCAAAGTCTTATTTACAACTTCAGTTTGACCATCTGTTTGAGGATGATACACACTACTAAACTGAAGCTGAGTATTAAATTTACTCCACAAAGTTTGCGAAAAGTGGCTAATGAACTTCGTATTAAGATCCGACGTTATGATCTTGTGAATACAATGCAACCTCACCACCTCCTTGAAGAATAGGTTAGCCATATTCGTTGCATCAAACGTCTTCTTGCACGGAATGAAATGTGCCATCTTCGAAAATCGATCTACCACCACGAACACCGAATCTAAATTGCGCTGTGTCCGTGGGAGACCTAGGATGAAGTCCATCGAAATATCTCCTAAGGGCCCTCCAGCACGGGCAATGGAGTGTAAAGACCCATATTCTGAGAATGTCTCTTGGAGGCTTGACAAATGTGACACCGTGCAACCATCCTTCCCACGTCTCGACCTAGATGAGGCTAAAAATATTGCTCCTCTACTAGCATCTTCGTCTTATCGCGACCTAAGTGACCTCCAAGCCCACCACCGTGGAGTTCTAGTATGCTTTTGTCGTATAGAGACCACTGTGGGATGTGTAATCGATTCCCATAGAAGAGAAACCCGTCATGAATGTAAAAATCACCGGGATGATTATTTTTTCCTTGTGCCCATTCCTCTTTGAAGTCTTTGTCTTTCGCATACACCTCTTTGAGGCACTCGAACCCAATGACCTCATGCGATAGCGTATCAAGGAGAGCGACCTGACGACTCAAAGCATCAATCACCTTGTTTTGCTAGCCAGACTCAAACTTATGTTTCAACACGAAGGTGAATTTTTGTAAGAATGAAACCCACCTAGCATGCACACGACTGATGTTTGTCTGGCTATTGATAAACTTTAAAGCTTGGTGATTAGTGTTTAGGACAAACTCTCTTTGAATGAGGTAGTGTCGCCAATGTCATAGATACGACAATGTACAACTCTATTTCATATGTGGACCACTTCTTTCGCGCGTCGTTGAGCTTTTCACTGTAGAAGGTAATGGGTTTGCCCTCCACAGTTAATATGGCTCCAATCCCTACATAGGATGCGTTACAGTCCACCTCAAAGAACTTATCGAAATTGGGCACCACAAGGACTGGGGCGGAAGACAACTTGTGCTTAATCTTAGTGAAACTTCGGTTGACTTTCTCAGTCCATTGAAATGGTCCTTTCTTCATGCAATCTATGATAGGTGTGACTATCGTGCTGAAATTCTTGACAAAACGATGATAAAAGGTGGCTAACCCATGAAAGCTGCGAACTTTGTGGATATTGGTCGGGGTAGGCCACTCACGTATGGCCCTTACCTTGTCTTTGTCCACTCAGATTCTCGTGTATGATACAACAAACCCCAGAACAATAAGCGATTCGTCAGAAACTCGCACTTCTTCAGGTTTAGATAGAGTTTCATGGAGTACTTGAAGTACCTCTCTCAGATGTTCCATATGAGTTGCCTCATCCTAACTGTAAATTAAGATGTCATCGAAGTAAACCATGACAAAACGACTAATAAACGGCTTCAACATTTGATTTAGGAGCCGTATGAAGGTGCTCGATGCATTCAACAATCCAAACGGCATAACAAGCCATTCATATAATCCATCTTTGGTCTTGAAAGCTATCTTCCATTCGTCTCTGGGGTGGATATGAATCTGATGATACCCGCTTCGTAAATCTAGCTTGGAAAACACCTTCGACCCCTCGAGCATTTCTAGCATGTCGTCCAGTCGAGGAATTAATAACCGGTATTTCATACTAATCTTGTTTATCGCCCAACTGTCTACACACATTCACCAACTCCCGTCCTTCTTTGGAGTTAAGAGAGCCGAAACGGTATAGGGACTTATGCTCTCCCTCAACATTCACTTCTTCAGCAATTCCTCCACTTAGCCTTGGAGGATTTCACTTTCCCTGGGGCTCAACCGATAATGCGGTCGATTCGGTAGACTCAATATGGTGCTGAATGTCCCTCATTGGGGGCAACCCTTGGAGAAGTTCTTCGGGCCCCGTTTCATAGAATTCATCAAGAAACGGACGAAGGGTTAGGGGTATAACATGCTCCCTGAAGTCCTTACCCTTCATCACCATGACATATATCTCGCCCACTTCTCTAGCCTCTTCTACAAACTCTCTTATGGCAAGGAGAGAGTTTTCCTCCACTACGAAAGTCTTGGGGCCGCTCTCCGATGCCATAGTCCTTCACCAACATGTAAGTTTGTCATGACCATGATGGGTCACATCTAAGTCCGACTGCCATGGCCGCCTGAGTAATAAGTGACATGCTTCTATGTCAATCACATTGCACAACACCTCATCCTTATAGCTCCTGCCAACTAAGAAAGAAATCGAATACTGTTAAGTTATCTTAGTGTCGCCAACCTTCTTAATCCACCCAATAGAATATGGCGTTGGGTGCTTTGTGGTTGGTAGTCAGAGCTTGTCCACCATCATATTGGACACTGTTCTTACTGCTTCTGCTATTGACGATGACATCACAAACCTTCTCGTTCACAGAGCATCGGGTGCGAAAGATATTATGGCGTTGAGGATGGGTCTCAACCTTAGGTGTGTAACACAAACGCTAAATAATCAAGGACTCCCCATGGTCCTGTTCGAGTCACTCAGTGTCTTCATATCCCTCTTCACTGGCTTGCTTGTAATTTTCATCGTTGGGTTTGCCCTCCATGGGCTCTTCTACGACCTCTCTTTCATTAGAAGTCAAATTTGCGGCCGGGTGCTGAGGGCACGCATTTGACAAATGACCGAGTTGTCCACAATGCCAACAATGATTCGGTCGTGGCCGAGGGTACAGATTAGGTGCCCGACTTGGACCGACGATGGCTGGAGCAGTGCATTGGGGCTTGGAGGGATCACTCTCTGTATCACAATTTATGATCGTTGGGGGCTGGATATGCCCACCAACAGGCTCCTTACCCTTCGTAAATGGCATCATAGTTGTGGAGGCCGAAGTAGATGCGTGAGGGGCTGAGAATGGGCGCGCGGGAACCCGAGTGAGAGCCGTCTCCGCACGGTTGGTGTATTGTATGGTATCTTCAAGATTCCATATCGGAAGCATCTGTATGCGGTCTTGAATATTGATTCTCAAACTACCAATAAACCTGACAGCCTTTTGTGCATCCGTTTCTGACAAGTCATTATGGGGGGCTAGGCGATTGAATTCATCCGCTTATTCATTAATGGTCTGATTGCCCTGGTGACAATTTTGGTATTGCTGGAAGAGTAATTGTCTGTAGTCACAGGGTAAGAACTGCGCACGAAGGAGCTTCCGCATATGTGGCCATGATCGAATGGACAGTTTGTTCTGATGGGCTCGGGAAACCTGTAACTGCTCCCACCGTGTAGAGGCTCTCGATTTCAACTTTTACATGACAAGTTTCACATTCTTCTCCTCTGGAACATCCATGTAGTTGAAGAAAATTTCGACATCGGCTAACTAGTCTAGGAATTCTTAGATCCGTAATAACCCATTGAAAGCTGGAAGATCAGCCTTACCTCTATAGTCGGCTCAACGCGGTCTCCGCGATCATTACCGCCTATGGGTCGTTGTGAGGGGGCTCCTACACCTTCTTCCTCGTTGTCATCCGAATCTTCAGAATCGACTCGATTGTTACCTGTTGGAAGGGATTGACGGAAGATCGGGTTGTTTTGCACCGCAACTACTGGTCGTTCTGCTTCCACTTGTGCCTGTCGTGGAGCCAAATACGCCGCGATTGGTTCAAGAGGCGCTTGCAGCCCTTGCATAGACGTCTTAAACGAATGTTGGAGAGCATTCATCTTCTCCGCTAGATAGAGGATCCTCTAATCACCGTCAGCAGGATTGTTGCCTTACCCATCGTTGGAGGCCATCACTCGAGGTTGTTCTTTGCTCTAATACCAACTTGGCGCAGACGTCAGTGAAGCGAGATCAAACACTGTCTCTCTCATGAGAATAACGACCCGAATCCACGGATCTATCGAGCAAGACAACCCAATCTTCCTTGATTTCTCAAGGGGCTACTCGAAGAACACGAGCAAGAGAAAGAATTCTCTGAGAAAAGATGTATTAGGATTCAATAATAATCCAAAAATGAAAATAAAATAATATTTATATGTTCCCTAAAACCTAAACCACGTAGCTTATGTGTGCTAATTGCAAAAGGAAAGAAATCCAAACAAAAACGAAACAAAACAATTTAAAATGGAAGTTTCGTGTGAAATCTTGCGCGTTTGCCATGGGCCATGACCGGTTGGATTGGCCAAAAAACAGTCCAGAGAGTTCAGACTGTTTGGCCAGGAAATTCGATCAGCTGGGCGACTGGTCAGGGTCGGTCATCAATCACCACGACCGGTCGGCTGAGGGTCAAAATAGTCCAGTGAGTTTGGACTTTGAATGCTGGAAATTCGACTAGTTTTCAGACAGGTCAGGACAAATCTGAGCAGCGGGCGACCAGTCAGGTGGGGCTATTTCTTCATCTGCAACTTCTGACTTGGCCCATTCGATGCGATCTTCTGCTGATCCTTCTGCTGGTCCATCTTCATTATGTAGAGGTCAGCCACACTCTCTACATCACAACAAAGGTCCATGCTTGGAGGAAACATTCAATTATAGATCATGTTGTTGTTTGGTCCAACAAGCTTACATGTCAGGTCGACTTCTGCTAACCCAATCAATTCATACGGTGGGCCCCATGACAAGTGGGAGATCCCCGAATTCTACTCTATCAGATGATCACCGCCATCTAATTTGGACGTGTTAAAAGTGGATGATGATGATTGGTTGTTATTGTCCATTTTCCTCAAAGTTTTATTATGCATGCTGGGCTTGTACAGACCTCAGCCCAACCTATTGATAGCCATACCATTGTTGCAAACTCTAGAAATGGAGGCGTGTTAGTTAAGCTATCTGGGCCCATTTGCATCCCAAAGGTAGGTCCCTTGATATTGGGTGAACTGGGCATGTAAAATGCCCTCTGCCCCCTGAAGCTGGGTAGGGCTCTCAATGGGTTGGATCTGGATTGGATCCAGTTGGATCCAACTCCAAGTCCGAAAATCTGTAGATGGATTCGGATCCAACTCGAATCCAAAAGATGATATCTATATCCGATCTATTTATAAATAGCTAGATCCATTTTCAATCCAAAATTGATATAACCAGATCTAGGTCCGAATCCACCTCATCACAAATTAAAAAAAATATATAATACAATATATTTAATTTAGTAGCAAAATGATGGAAATCCCACTATTTACTATGAGTTCAAGAATCAGGCAGATCCAACGTTCAAGTCAACCACACCACAGATGACTCTTACATTTAATGCAACTCAAGCTTACTATTTGGTGTGGTCCACTTGAGCGTTGGATCTGCCTGATTCTTTGGGTTTATAGAATATAATGATCTGAGAAAAGGGATGGATGGTGTGGATAAACCGATACACCACAGTGGGCCCCTCCAAAGATCCGCCTAGACAGTGCATGATGCAATCTGCATCCCATTGGGTACTACCCCCACTAGGACCTAGCTAGAGACGGACAATCTTGTTAGGGTATCTATGGGGCCCACAGTGATGTATATGTCTTATTCACATCGTCGATCTATTTGACAGATCATTTTAAGCCATGAGTCCAAAAAGGAGGCAATTGAAGGCTCAAGTGGAACACACCACAGGATGTAGTGGGGATTGAATGTTGATTGTTGAAAACTTCCTAGGGGACAAAAGTTTTGGATCAAGCTGATATTTATGTTTCCCTGCATACAGTTTTAGGTAACCTAATGACAGGTTGGATGGTAAACAAACATCACGGTGGGACCTATCTGTTGAATTTAAAGCTCAAAGCCAAAGAGTCAAGATCATGCTTTTATTAGAGAGAGATCGTGAAGCAATAAACGTAGGAGTCTAACAAAGATAAATTTTTCAAAAAAGAAAATAAATGCAAGCGATTGTTATGATCTACACATAACAAGCTGTGAATAGTTAAAGTCGTGGCTTCAAAAAGTGAACACAATCATATCTTACTAGAGAAAATATTATCTGTAGCTTAAAATAATATGCATAATCACATTACTCGCTAGAGAAATATCTTCCCATGAACATGGTTGATTATGAAAGCCACACTTATGTGGAGCTTCAAAAATTTGCACGAGATCGCACAACCAATGAGCTTAATCTCTCACGATGCCAAAGATCGTTTTTCAGCAACTACCTCTTAAGTCTATAAATTGAGCCTAGAACAAATAGCTCTAAGCCCTCACCAATTGTAATACATGCATATCTTATTCAACACAATACTACCTATCTTTTCTTCCCATATGTACGTGTATCTTAGTTTAGCCTCTTCACTTCTATTTAGCATAATGGTGTAACAAGTCTAAATTGATTAGTATAGTTTTTAGTTTAGTTTTGTTCCACTTCTGTCTAGCACATCATTGTAGTAAGTTTGGATTAGTTTAGCTACTCGTCTGCAGCTAGAGCTGGGCATGGGTCGGGCCAACTCAACTGAACCATTCAGACTTGATTCATAATTGTCCGATGGTCTGATTTGGCCCGGGTCGAGTATTAAATCCTGGATCCGAATTCTACTCGAGTCGGTCCTGATTATCCTTAAACCGTACCCGACCTGACCCGAATTCGAACCGAAAGAGAACCAACCCGAAACTCGATCCGATTCAGTATTGGGTATATAACTTAAAAAAAAAAGCTAACATTTACCCTACCCGCCCGCATTTACCCATTTAGTAATTACCCTACTCGCGCGCTATGATGCTCCCGGCGATTGCTGCTGCTACTCTACCTGGTTGGCCGGCCGTCATCCTCTTCCTCATTCATCCTCCTCCTCCTCCTCCGGCCAGCTTGTCATCTTCCGTACTTGAAAACTATAAGGTATGAATTTTTTTTGTTGATTATTATTCTTTCTTATTTGTTTGTTGATTATTGTTTTAAAAAATTGAGAATTTTTGTTGATTATTGGTTAAATGATGAAATTTGATACTTTTTTATTTTATAGATGAACTCGACCCGACTCGGGTCTTACTCGATCCGACTTAGGTCCCTGTGACCAGGTCGGACATGGATCGGATTAGACCAGGCCATGAATGGTTAAGATCGGTTCATGCCTGGCTGACTCGGTACTGAGGCTGATCCGACTCGGTTCAAGCCTTTTTCTTGGACGGATAGGATTGTGTCAGCCCAAACTCGGTCCGACTCGATTCGATGCCCACCTCTATCTGAAAGCCTTGTTGTTGAATCACAAATCCCTAAGTTCTTAGTGATTTCAGGCCATAAACAATTAGCCAAACCATGACTATCTCATGATCACCAAAGACGACCATCTATCATCAATGGTCACTTCGCCTACCTAAATGCCATTACTAATCCTTCTTCTTTATCCTTTTTATTTACATGTCATTTGTATTACATTCTCCATTGATTTAAGGGTGTGTTTGTTTCGAAGGGTAAAATTGTAAATGTACTGAAATTGGTAATAATTACTTACCATGGGAATTTCAAGTATTCCACCGTTTTGCTAAAATCAAGGAGTAGATGAATGAAATAGATAAATTTTGTGGGGCCCATTGTGATATGTGTGTTTGATCCATTCCATCCATATGTTTTATTAGCTCATTTTAGGCTATGAGCAAAAAAATGAGGAAAATCGAAAGCAGATGTGGATCACATGTGACGTGGTTGAGAATTGAACACCTACCATTGAAAGCTTTTTGGGGGCCATAAAGCTTTGGATCTAAGTTACTATTTTTTTATTGGCTCATTCATGTCTTTCTAACCTTTTGAACAAGTTGGATGATAGATACACATCACTCTGGGCCCTTGCACAAATTTTCACTTTTAACTACGGATGTCATTATCCCCTTATTTCCCATTGTGTGGTCCACCTGAGCTTGAAATCTAAATCATTTTTGAGCCGATGCCCTAAAATAAGCTGGTAAAATAGATGGACAACATGAATTAGACAAATTCATCAAGGTGGGACCCACATTTTTTTCCTACTCAATATGTGCATTGCAATCTCAATTTCGAGGCCCACTTAACGTCCACTTTCCATCTCTCTTCAAACATCTTTTAAAGGTAGGCGTAACTCATTTGCCACCATTTACTAAGATAAATGGTTAAACAAACATGCCATAATAAAATTAGCATTTGGCTTTCTTACTTTTGAGTATATTACATTATTATTAAACGATACAAGCTATCAAAAGTCCTTACTTCCAAGGAAAAAAGAACTCAAGGCTTGTTTGACACCATGAATTTGAGAAGAAGTGATGAGAAGTGGAAGAATTCTTGTCAATTTCAATTGTTATCAATTCCATATTTCCTATTTGGCATCCAGAACTTGGAGAGAAGTCAGACAAGAGGGAATGGATGGTGTGGATATTAATCCCACCGTATGCCCACCTATACTTTGGATTTTTATCCCACCATCCATCCATTTTTAAATCCATGCCGTCCATCCATTTTTATTGATCATTTTACGGCAAGATCAAAAAAATAAAGCAGATCCACATCTCAGGTGAACCATAAAATAGGAAAAAGTGAAGAGTGTGGTGTGTTTGACTTGGGATTTGCATCTTCTTCATTTTTTGGATCGTGCCCTAAATTGAGCTTTCAAAATGGATGGACAACATGGATGTGAGAAATAAACATCATGTTGGGTCCCACGGTCAAGGATGCATGGGCATGGTTTGGGTGGATCCCAACGGTGCATGGGGCCACTGTGATGTATGTGCCTTACATCTACACTATCCATGCATTTTGAAAGCTCATTTTAGGGCATGGTCCAAAAAATGAAGTAGATCCAAATCTTAGGTAGACCATACCACCTGGAACAGTAGTGATTGAATCCCCACCATTAAAAACTTCATGAGGGCGACTGGAATGTTTATTTTCCATCCAACCTACTTGACAAGGTCACAAAGACCTTGATGAAGAGACCACACAAATATAAGCTTGATCCAAAACTTTCGTGGCCCACGAGAAATTTTTAATGGTTGAGTACCACTGTTTATGTTATTATGGTCCACCTGAGATTTGGACGTACTCAATTTTTTGGATCATGCTCTAAAATTAGTTTTCAAAATGGATGGACGGTGTGGATGTGTGTGCGGCGTGGATGTAAGACACACACATCACACTATGGATGCCTCGGTCAAGGATCCACCGTCCGGGGATCCATCGAAGCCGCACCTGAAATACATCACATTGGATCCCATGTTGGGGAGGATTTCTCATCAAATCTCAATGTTTTGGGAGGAATTGGAAAAGAGCTGGGAAATGCGCTTTTGATTTCTCATGAATTCCTATGAAATCCACTTCTCATCAAATCCGCTTCACCAAATAGCGAAAGCAAGTGATTTCTCATCACTTCTCATCAAATCCATGGTGCCAAATGAGCCATCATACAAAGCATTAAGTATTCCTTTCACAAATCACCTTACTGCTTATAATTGATGGCCGGCCGGGTAGACGGTTGATCTTCTCCATCCTGGCTTAATCTATATATCTATTTTGACACCAGGGGTCATAATGTGATCGGTTTCATTCGGACCACTGTATTTGGCTTTGGCATACCCAACACATACATACATGCATCAGGCATGATCGAATCTCATCCAATTAGCACTACACACATACACACATCATGCACAATTGAATCTCAGTCAAGCATTGCACATGCAGTCGCGTCTCCAAATTGAAGCCAACACGTCCTGACATTTATATGCCATACAAACCGATCATAAGGCCATTCCCACTGGTATGATCAGAATACACAAAAATACTAGCCTGATCCAACTTTTCATGGCCCCACGATTGTTTGAACAGTGGCGTTCAATCCCCATTGTTTCTTGTTGTGGGGTCCATTTGAGTTTTAGATCTACCTCATTTTTTTAGGTCATCATGTCCTATCATGAGGTGGAAAAACCGATGGACTTGGTGGATTTCTCAAAAACATTTTGGTGGGCACCAAATATTTGAATGGTGGATGTTCAATCTCCACTGGTTCCTGCCTTGTGGCCCACTTGAGTTTTGGATTTGCCACATTGTTTGGCCCACCCCCCTAACATGAGCTAGAAAAACTGATGGATGGAGTGGATTTCTCAAATACATTATGGTGGACCCATGAATGATTGAACGGTCTACGTTCAATTTTGGTGCAGTGGGGCACACTTGAGTTTTGGATCTGCCTTATTTTTAGGCCCACCCCGTCAAGTGATCTAGCAGAAGTGGTGGACGAGTAAAGCAATCAGAAACATCATGGTGGGCCCCAATGTTTCAAGGGGGGCCGTTCCATCACCACTCCTAATTCATTCATGCATGCATGAATATTAATGAATTACCACATGTAGCACCCGTGCCACAACTTGATGGGGCCCACGTGATGAATGTGTTTTATCCTTGCAGTCCATCCGTTTTTCCCACTTATTTTGGGGCGTGAGCCCAAAAATGAGACGGATCCCAATCTCAAGTGGACCACACCAATGGAAACAATGGGGATAAAATCTTCCTAAGGCACACCATGATGTTTTTAATCCACCCCCCTCCATTTTTCCAGCTCATGTCACTCGGTTGGCCAAAAAATGAGCAAGATCTAAAGCTTACGTGGGCCACATTAAAGGAAACAATGGATATTGAATGGCCACTGGTGAAATCTTCTCGGGTTGACTGTGTTGTTTGTATGCCATCTAAATAAGTCATAAGGTCATTCCCACCACCAGGGTTGGAGCCAGAATTTTCTTCCGGTGGGCGAGGATCATGGTGGGCCCTAGGAAGGTTTCAATCGGTGGGTGCCACTGTCCTCACGATTTTTGTGGTGGGGCCCATTTGAGCTTTGAATGTGCCCCATTCTTTTTTCCAAGCCATAAAATGATCTCTCCAAATGGTTGGATCGGTGTGGATACAACACATACATCATGGTGGGGCCCCATAGAACTTAGTGATGTCACTTCAGTGGGGAGATGCTACGGAAGCTGGACGCGGATTTCTTTTCCAGGAGGTTCCTGCTATGGGAACTGAGGTGTAGCGCACTGTGATGTTTGTGAGAAATCCACCCGTCCATCTGTTTTGTGAGCTCATTTTAGGACATGCGGCAAAAAAGACCCGGATCCGAGACTCAAGTGGGATGAAAACAGTGAGGATTAAATGACCACAGTTGAAATATTCATGGGGCCATAGAAGTTTTGAATCAGGCTAATATTTATGTTTTCAGTTCATCCCAATAGGAATGGTGTTATGAACGGTATGGATGGCATATAAACATCACCGTGGACCCAGGGAGGTTTCAACAGTAGGAATCTCCCTACCCACCTTTTCCTTTAGTGCGGCCCACTTGAGTCTTTGATCCACTCATTTTTAGTCTCATGTCCTACAGTGAGCTGAAAAACAGATGGACAGGGTGGATTTCTCACAAACATCATGGTGGGCCCACCTAAGTTGCGAGGCAGGAACTTCCTCCTAAGGGAAATCGGTCTGTCAGATCCAATCCGTGTCTGAGATTCTGTGTAGAATAGGATCGACACGGATTTCCTGCCAAAGCTTGCTCACAAAGTTCTTGCGCTAAGAACTTAGGTGGGGCCTACAGTGATGTTTTTGATAAATTCATCCTGCATTAGGGCTGTAAATGGTTGGGTTCGGGGCGGGTTTAGCTAAAACCAGACTTGCCCATTTACTAAACGGGTCTGGGTCCAAAATTTAGACCCAGACTCTTTTACTAAATGGGCAGGGTTCGGGTCGGGTTTGAGTCAACCCATCAGATCCATTTATAAATGGGTCCGAGTCTGGTAGAGGGAGATCCACCCAAATCCATTTATAAATGGGTCGGGTCTAATGGGTCCAAGTTTGAATTAAGTATGCAAGCATTTTACAAGGCTTAAAATCGGGTCTGGATGGGTCCCTTGAAACATAGATTAAACCCGCCTACTTACTAAGTGGGTTCGGTCGGGTCAGGTCGGGCCTAATATAAAGGAAACTAGACCCAAACCCGTTTAGCAACGGGGTCTGTTCTTGGACCCAGACCTGTACCATTTGACAAATGGGTTGGGTCCGGGTACCCCATCAGGTCCGCTGACTCATTTACAGCCCTATCCCGCATGCAGGGATGTTTTTTATAAATCCATCCCTTCCATCCTCTTTGTGAGCTCATTTTAAGGCATGAGACAAAAATGAGCTGGATCTAAGACCTTTTTTTTTTTTTTTTTTTTTTAATTCTTGGGTTAAGTTCACACACCCCATTGTTAGTACACCCACCCTGTTAGTCACATCACAATGTTAGCCACCCCCACCATGGGAATCGATGCCATGACCTTAGTGTTGAAACAAGGCTATGTTCACTTGGTCTGCGGCTTGAGATTAGGACTTAAGTGGCCCTCACTAAAGGAAAAGGTAGATTGGGAAATTACTACCGTTAAAACCTCCCCGAGTCAACGATGATGTTTATATGGCATCCAAACCCTTCCTAATGTCATTACTACTGAGATGAACTGAAAACAGAAATATTAGCCTGATTCCAAACTCCCATGGCCCTCCAAATATTTTAACTATGGAAGTTAAATTCTCACTTTTTCGGCCCACTTGAGTCTTGGATCTGGTTCATTTTTTGTCTCATGTCCCAAAATGAGCTCCCAAAACGGATGGATGAGGGTGGATTTATCAAAAACATCACTGTGGGCCCGCTTTTGCAGGAAATCAGTGTCCGACCATGACCTACCTTGAGACGGACGATCATGTTAGGGGATCCATGGGGCCCACAATGATCTATATATTTTATTCACGACATCCATCTATCTTGAAAGATCATTTTAGGTCTTGAGCCCAAAAAGGATGTTGATCTAAGGCTCAACTGGACCACAAGTAAGGATTAAAATCTTACTGTTGAAAACTCTGGAAGGGCAAATGCCCCCCTCGCCCCTACGTGGCTCTGCTCCTGCCCACCACCTACACCACATGGAGAAACTGGTGGATGGGGTGGATATTTCAAAAATATCACAGTGGCCCCATGACTATTTCAATGGTGGGTGTTCAATACTACTATTTCAAGCTGTATGACCCACTTGAGTGTTGGATCTGTCTCAAAATTGGGCATATTCCATAAAATGAGCTAACAAAAATGACGGACAGTGTAGATTTCTCAAAAACATCATTGGTGGGCCACAATATTTCAATAGTGGGCCAGCTTGTTTCAACCATGGGCATTCAATGCCATTGTTTCAAGTCATTTGGTCCACTTGACTAGTGGAGCTGCCTTATATTTGAACCCACCCCTAAAATGGGCTGATGAAAATGGTGAATGGGTAGGATTTTTCAAAGACTTTATGATGGGCCAGGCAAGACTTTTTCCACAGTAAACCATGGATTGTTTCAGCTATGGGAGCTCAATATCTACTATTTCAAGCCATGTGGCCCAATTAAATTTTGTATCTGCCATGCTTTTGACCTACCCCATAAAAAAATCTGTGGACAGGGTAGATTTTTCCAAAACATCATGGTGGCCCCAAAACTGTTTCAACCATAGTCATTGTTTCAAAGGCAGGCGTTCAGTAGCCGCTGTTTCCACCGGTCTGTCACACTTGATTTTTGGACTTTGCCCTCATCTTTTAAGCTCATGTCCTAAATTGATCTAACAAAACTGGTAGACGGTGGTTTTCTCCCTAACATTGCAGTGGACATATAATACCCATGGTTTTTTGAGGTTTGGTGCACTCCTCTCTCATTTTTGGGTTCACCCCCTAAAATTATCTAGCAAAACTGGTGGACCGCTTGGATCCATTGATACAGCCTTATATTACCATGCCCTAAAATTTAAACACCTAATTTTTGGAACACTAAACCATCCCAGCGTATGGTTCATGGGCGGAAATTGTTTTATATGGTATCGTCTGACTGTTTTATATGTAGTCTAATTGATGAGTAGGTAAGGTTAACTTTTGCAGTAGGAGATTTTCAAGTGGCCCAGCATTGTAAGAGTTGGGTTCCAGACAAACTTAATATGTTGGAAGTTTATCACCAGGGTCTACTATAACCGGTGGTGGCACGGAAACATGATTTTGACACCTTAAAAAATCAAGGGTGGGGATCTCTCTCCTAATTGTTCCCAAATTTCTGCCACCATGATCTGTATGTGAGACGCACACTGACCACTGTATGTGTTGTCCCATGGTATGCAAAGGACCAAAAAATCAGGCTATCATGTGATTCAGGTGGACCATGCCAAAGGAAACAAATAGGAGAGATTTTTACACGGCTCGCCTTCATGTTTATATAAAATCCACTCCAACCATTACATGTCATATGAGAGATTTTGACCGGGCTCACCTTGATGTTTATACAAAATCCACTCCAACCATTAGATGTCATATCGAAATTTAGGCCAAGGTCCAAAAATAAGCCTGTAAATGATTCGCCGGGGCCACACCAAGGGAAACAATTTGAAGGGTGCATGGGGCCTTGTACACTTTTCAAATCGCCACCTGAATAAAAAATGTGGCTGATTTCTAGTACTTGAGCTTAACACCAGGTGATGGACCTACTAGTTGAGGTGGGTTTTACATAAACATTGTTAGGACTCGCGGAAGCACACAGAATATAATTAAACAGAGTAATCACAATCGAGGTGGGTTTTACATAAACATTATTAGGACTCGCGGAAGCACAGAAAGTATAATCAAACAGAGTAATCACAATCGCATAGGCAAATCCAACAATAGAAGGCATACAAATTTACATGGAAAAATGCTTGTGGGAAAAAACTACAGCATAAAGTGATAATGCACTATGAAATACAAAATTACAGAAGATCAAGAACACTTACCCGGATCAAAGTCCCAAGAGAAAAACCCTAGCGTTTTACTCTCTCTCTAAAACCCTCTCAATCCTTAATTAAACATGTCTTAGAATTACCCTAATCCTGATCATTACACCGGAGGTATACAACAATAGAACCGAAATTAGAAATAAAACCGCAAAAATGCACAAAACTCCGTGTGCTGTTGATCGGTCGATCGATCAGTCAAGTGACGTGGATCGATCAGGTCGATCGGTCGACCAGAGTTGTTCAATCGGTCGAACAGTTTAAAAACAGTCCAATGAGTTTTCACCATAATTCGAATATCTTTGATTAATGGGGCCCAAAGTTTGATTGGTCAAATTACTCAAAATTGTCCATAGCAATTCCAAGCATGTTCAATTGATCGACCAGGGTAGTCGATCGGTCAAACACCCTATTTCCTACACAGATTGAAGGCTCCATACAACAAATATCACAGTAGGACCTACCCCAACAGCTAACTCCAACTTAATGGGAATTTTATGAGACGTGCCCATCCTTGATAATTGACTGGCCATCATGATGTTTATGAGAGATCCATTCCTACCTAGAGTGTAATTCCACCCAGGCCCAGTGTAATAAAAAAAAATCATCAGGTGGCCGGGTTACACCAAAGGAAACAATTGGGAGAAGACATAAACCCTTTTTTTTAAGCCCACCATGATGATTATATGAAATCTACTACAACCATTAGATATCATAACAGAGTTTAGGGTTGGGGTACAAAATTAGGATCATCATAATTTACATGGGCCACACCAAGGGAAAAAGTTTAGTGGGTGAGCATAGCCCTGTGGTGTTTTCAATTGTCTGGTCTACTTGAGACAAAGATGGAACTTATTTTTTGGGCCTCTGCCTAACATGTGTTGTTGCACCCGGCGATCAGAGTGGATTTTGTGTAAACATCACGGGCGGAGTGGGCCCCCGTCCCCTTTACTGGCATTATTCCCCACCCGATTAAGTGAACCATGTTTTGTGCCCACGGAAAAGTAGCTGTTTGGATACTAAAAAGTGACAAAGGATGTAACCCATTATATATATATATATATATAGAGAGAGAGAGAGAGAGAGAGAGAGAGAGAGGGGTAAACATTTCTACATTTCTTCATATCACTTTTGTGACCAAAGCATGGGATAAACGAGCATTAGGTTCTCTGCTCAAGGCTCCGTGGTAGGCTGACAAGAGTTTCAACACAGAGGTCATGGGTTCGAGTACCCATTCTGGTGTGTGTGTGGGTGTGTGACAAAAAAAGAAGAAAAAAAGAGCATTACAGATGCAACTAGTGAGGATCAAGCAGCGGTGGGATAAGAAGCTTGCATGGCAATACCACATAGGCCTTCTTCAGCATCAACATCCCTTTCCATCCTAATGTATCCATCTTCACCCCAAGAAGTCCCCCATGAATTCTTCACTATCCAATACTTGGTCCCATCATCTGTTGTCCCATATCCTACAGCCGTAACTCCATGGTCTAATTCGGTACCACAATCTCCCGTAAAGACACCGCTCGAGTAGAACTGGAAGTCAGATTCCCCAGCGTCAATTGCTACTGAAACGGGTTGGTTGGCCACAGCTTTCATTAGAGCTTTCTCACTGTTGGCAGTTACATCTTCATAACCGTTGATCTTGGCCACATGGTTGGCTGCCTTCTTGGAGTTGCAAGTGCCATCAACCGCCTTGTAGGGGTAGTTGGCTTCTGTTGTAAGTCCTCCGTTGTGTCGGATGAAATCAAAAGCATCATCCATGAGACCACCTTCACAGCCTTGATCCACCCCGTTAGTATCACAATCCACCACCTCTTGCTCAGATAAAGAAACCAACTTCCCTGTCTTGAGTTGGGTAATTCCTTCCATGGCTGCTACTGCTGAGAATGCCCAGCAGCATCCTATTTGGCAACACCAGAAAGCAAGTAATTAGCTCACACTAGCTAGATAACAATGTCATGTTCCTTTTTAGAACGCAGTTGCAGTAATCCATGAAAAATGACTAAATTCATGAGAAGGTTATAACGCTTACCTCATTGTCCTTGGTCTTTGATTGGGGTTACAGCACCTTTCTTTCTCCAATCCATACTAGACGGCACAGTCACGTTCTCATACATGAATGACGTGGCCCTCGATGCTCTTTTTTGAGTGGGCCTAAATCCATTACGGGTAGCCCTGAACTCCTCGTTGGTTTGGTCTGTAAATTCATTTACACTTAACTTGTAAGATCGGTCACCGGCATTGTTGAAGGATTCTATGAATTCCACATTGTCCTTGAATATCTTGAAACGTTGCTCTTTCTCAGATGCATCCTTGTATGTGCGACCATATTGAGCCATCCATTTTTCATGCCTGTCGGACATGGATGCCTCCTGTAGAGTGCGGCCCATGGCTTGAGAAGCCCACACTCCCATGATGAACAGGGCTACGAAGAAAGATTGGGTTAAGGAAGCCATGGTGTTAGCTGAGGAGTGTATGGATGATGTGATTATGGAGGTGGAGCATGCACTTACTCTAAGCTGTGTTTATATAGGTGATATTGGGGCCCACATGATTCACATCTCTCTTTATTGTTGCTGTGGTGAAGATGGAGACATGATATAAGTGCCCGATCAAGTGTATTGATTTGGATGGTTAAAATGACATTTTCTAATCTAATCCTTCCTATACTCAAATTTCGTGTACGTAGCGTTTTTCGATTCTATTTCTAACACGCTGGACAGAGGTAGCTTTTTTTTTTAGTTAGTTTAAGAGATGTTCACACACAACTTGGCGTGTGAGCTTTCACATCCAATGCTTTTCTTTTCCGGGAATGTGTCACTTGTGTAGTACATCCAACCCGTGAAAAAGGTGGCTTGCACCACAAAGATCACCTGTTGTGAAGAACGGACCGATGACCACTGTACTCTTTAGGTGGCCCACAGCCTAAAATGGTGCAGAGTCAGACCCGATTGATTGTGGTGGTGTAACCTGCCTGATGAGTGGACCATCTTTTTTTGTTTTTGTTGTTTTTGCTCCTGGTACTGATCTATATGATGCGTCCCACCTTTTGAACGACTGGGGCTTAATACCCTAGCTGACACGTTAGCGATAAAGAAAGTTCTGGTTCATGTACACGTCAACAGATGTTCCAATATCGTAAACATGTGCAAGATCTGATTAGTCCATCAAGTTGGCTGCGAAAATCAAGCCATTCCATTCATCAAGTGGGCCACAGTTTAAGAAACAATGGGATAAATAAAACTAGTGTTTTTATTATTATTATTATTATTATTATTATTCTGGTCTTCTCGTTACGTTTGTTTATTCCATTGTGAGTAAAATGGCAGATATTAATAGATAAAAACAACTTTTATATATTCGTTTGTTCCATTATTGGGCCAACGAACCTACATTGGCTTGCACACCTGATGTATTACTCGTATATTGCAGTGTGCAATACACGACATGTGGGCTCCACAAAACCCACGTCCATGGACATACAGGCATACATATACATGAACACGTGTACTAAGGGATCCAGCTGTTGCAAGGCCCACATGTGGTGCATGTGTGCATCTAACCCGTCCAAGAGGTGCACCACATCATGATGGTCAGTTGCCCCAAAAAATCAGGCTGATCCGGCAATTGGGTGGGTCGAATTATAGAAAAACAATGAAAAACCTCACAAAAACCTCCAAATTCAAGCAGTTAGTCCCACTTTCCGTCTTTAGGCTGTTGTAAATTGATCTCGATGGTGTACAGATATTGGACTGATTTTTGGGATGCGTACAAGTGCCAAGTTGTCACGCGTGTATATTATCCAAGCCATCCAGAACGTAGGCCTTCTGCCCATCAGGTGGATCACACCTGGCATTAAACAAAAAAAAGAGAAAAAGAAAAAAAAGAGAGGCACTTCTGCCCATCAGGTGAATCACACCTTTGGCATCGCTGATGGTCGGATCGTCCTAATTTTTGCACCAGTTGATATTTATGTCGCCTACCTCCTTCTGAACAGATCAGATGTCGAACACAATAACATGTGCACAAATGGATGGTAACTAAACTTTGATACCGGCCTTAATAGTATGTGTAAACAAAGGAGAACGTAGATGAAAAGATTGCTGTAACAAAAGGAAACCTGTCCCTGTAGCCGTCCACACCATTACATTTGCCCCGGCACGTATGCATCTCTCTCTCGACAACAAGAATGCAAGGGAGAGAGAAATCATTTCTGCGGGGTGCAATGCAAAGTCTATATAAAGCAAATCCTCCTTTGATTGTATGCATCCCTTCTCCATACATTCTGATCAGCCCATCCATCACGCCCTCTTTCTTTGTACAATAGCTTCCATCTACCATTGTTTCTTTGTGGCCTTGTTCATCTTAGGGAGCTTGGGCTTCTCAAGTCATGGCTCACACTCTCCCTGAATCATCCATGTCCGATCTCCATGAGCAATGGATGGCTAAAACATACCAAAAAGTAGCCTACTCGTATGGTTCTGAAATTGGATTTTGGGTAGTAGCTCATAGATCTAGAGGTGGCCGCCGTGATGGATGGTCTAGATGATGAGCATGGTCATCAATGAGGGTTGTAGAAGGCAGGTGAAGGTTAATGGTCCTCTTACCACATTGCCCTTGATCCTTGATGGAAGTTACAACATCTTTCTTTATCCAGTCCATGCTAGATGGTGTAGTAACATTCTCATATACATGAAGGAAATTGCTTCTGATGCCCTCCATGATGTTAAAAGATTCTATAAATTCCACGCTGTTCCTGAATATCTTGAATCGTTGTTCCTTCTCGGCCACATCCTTGTAGGTACGGCCTTATTGAGCCATCCATTGCTCATGCCAGTCAGACATGGATGCATCATGAAGGGTGTGGGCCCATGACTTGAGAAGAACAAGCTCCCAAGATGAACAAGGCCACAGAAAAAGAATGGTACGTGAAAGCCTTTGTACACAGTAAGTGGGTGTGGTGGATGGGCTGAGGATGATATTAAAGGTGGGGCCGACCTTCTTGATGGATCAGATATCATTAACACATGACAAGTTGGCACTTGACTAGCTTCGGTTACTATGTTAAAATTGGAACAACGAAAATAACCACATAAATGGATCAGAACTTAAATTAATATTGTTCATCATTTGAGTAGAGTCGTGTTACAGAAAACATTTGAGCCGAGTCATTCAAAAGGTGGGCCAGACCTTGAGGATTACCTGGAGCAAAAACCAGATGGTCGACTCATCAGGCAATGTATACCATCAAAATCAATTGATAGCCGATGGTTTGAATCAATGTAGGCAGTAGGCCAATGAATGACTCGATTGGTCATTGCAAGGGTTTGAACCGTAGGCTACCTTTATTGTGCGATCCACCTTTTCCACGCGTCTAATGTTCTATCCAAGTGATCACATGTTTGCAGATTAAAAGCTCACACGTTGGCAGATTAAATAAGTAATAATTATTTCCATTTATATTTCCTTGAAATGCACGTAGTTTAAAAGAGTCTCACGTTGGTAAGGTGCTGTGTACGAAAATCTTATATCCACACATTTCATTCACTTTTCCAAATCGTTTTAGGGCTTGAGACAAAAAATGAGGCAGATCCAAGGCTCAAGTGGTCCACAATGAGAATAATTAAACTATTGAACTTAATGTAATATGTGATGTGGTGCACTTAATATTTGAATTTGCCTCATTTTTGAGCTCATGCCCTAAATTAATTTAAAAAGATAAATGAACAGTGTGGATATAGCACATACATCATGGTAGGGCCCCCAAAGTTTTTCTTTAAAAAGACATTGAAAGTTGCATAACTTTCAGTGGAATCTCAAACCAGTGCCATTTACCACCATTAACCTCTAATCAACCATGCCCTTACTGAACTAGGAGCATGGAGAAACGCAACGGACACGAAATTTAGGCATGAGGTGGGTGAGAATAGAAAATGAAATTTTAGCCATCCAAATCAATACGTTTGAGCGGGCGCGTATATCAAGCCTCCGTGTTACCACAGTAACAAATAAGCAATGGATATTAGACGATCCTGTGGTGCCCAATATCAGCCATATAAACTCCCCTGTCAGTTTGTGTAGGCACCCACCTCCATAATCACATCACCAGATCATCCACATACTCCTCAGCTAACACCATGGCTTCCATAACCAAATCTTTCTTGGTGGCCTTGTTCATCATAGGAGTGTGGGCTTCTCACATATCATGGGCCGCACCCTACAGGAAGCGTCCATGTCCGACAGGCATGAGCAATGGATGGTTCAGTATGCTCGCACATACAAGAACTCAGCTGAGAAAGAGAGACGCTTATAGATATTCAATGACAACGGGAAATTTATAGAATCCTTCAACAAAGCTGGGACGTCCGATCTCACAAGCTAAGCGTCAACACATTTGCTGATCTTACTAACAAAGAGTTTAGGTCCGTTCGTAATGGATTCAGGCCCTATAAATCAACGACAACGAAAGCAACACCGTTCATGTATGAGAACGTTTCCGTGCCATCTACTATGGATTGGAGAAAGAAAGGCGTTGTAATTAACCTCAATCAATGATCAAGGACAATGTGGTATGCTTTATATCCTACTCCTGAATTTAGTAGATTTCTTCTTCGAATGATTTTCTAAATAAAAGAACATGACACTGTTTTCTACTACACCCGGATCCATAGCTCAAGTGGTAGACTGAGTGAAGATAGCCTGGTTTCAACACTGAAGTCATGGTATCGATTTCCAAAATGGGGGTGGGACCATAGATGATGGGACCAAATATTGGCTGGTGAAGACTTCATGATGGGGGACTTCTTGGGGTGAAGATGGATACATAAGGATGGAAAGGGATGTTGATGCTGAAGAAGACCTATGTGGCATTGCCATGCAAGCCTCTTACCCAACTGTATATCTCGTTTGGTCACAGAAAGAAACGTTACCTTCCATGTGTAGAAATGTGTAGCTTTTCTGTGTAATTCTAATGTATGTAATTGGTTATCTTCATCATCTTGTCTGAATACTGTCCTCATCATAGGCAAAACTACGGCTGTCGACGGGCTGGGCCAGAGTTTTTGTACCATTCATCAAGTTACCATTAAACACACATTGGTGGCCCACACAATCCTATGGTTGGCATCCCATCTCCTTAGTTCCCAGTTGTGTGGCCCTCGTGAGTTGTGCATGTGGCTGATATTTGGTCCCAGGGCCTAGCTAGAATCGAGGTGTGCACCTGATGGATGGAGTGGATATCTCATATACAACATGGTGACCCCAAAGTGTTGTGTAGAACAAGTGATGTAGACCCTTCCGGTCTGTGTGAAAAAGCTGTTAGAATGGGAGTGCGGATGGTATGTGTTGGAAGCCCATGAAATTCCAGTGCCGGCGCTTCTCATGGGTCTACCTCATTCCCGATGAGTGCGGATCCTCTGTTTCTAGGATACAGTATTTCCTGAATCCTGAACTTTCATTGGGCCAAGACACATATATCTGCTGACGGAGGCACATTAATTTAAAAACGTAAAAGAGAAACACCTAACTAAAATGGAATTTACATGTTTGTTTTAACGGCTCGGCTGCCTTTTGTCACGCAGCATGCCAGCAATGGGTTGGTGGCTCTGATGGGCCCCACTGTGATGTTTATGTAAAATCAACCTCAACCACAAGGTTCTTAGCCCCATGTTAGGTTAAGAGCCTAAATATCAACCACATCTATGATTGGAAACAGTGTATACATGCAACGCTCCCCTCCAAACTGTTTCCATTAGCATGGGCTAAGTAAATAAGATATGGGTATGTGTTTTTGTGTTCAAGCCTAAACAGCTGTGTGTAATTTAATGGTTGGAGTGGATTTTATAGAAGTAATTTAATGGTTGGAGTGGATTTTATAGAAGTATCACAGTGAACACTGTAAAAAAAAAAAGGGTGTACATGTCTCCCAACTTATTGCCTTTGGTGTGGCCGATCAAAATCATAGATCAACCTGAGCTTAGCTCCCTAGCCCTTATATAGAAGTCAAGATCTAATGGAGGGAGTGGATCTTACATGGATATTATGACACCAAAGTCAAAGCTAGCGTCACCTTTTTCTTTCTTGAGTTTGAATCCTTAGTTGGCTCCAAACAGGAAAACCCTATTTCGAGCTTTTTCATTGGTCTACATCACACTGCATGACGTCAGTGTGATTAGGTTGTACCGAGGATCTGACTAGGTTGTAGACCTATGTGATGAGGTGGACTAGTAAAAAGGCTCCAAACAGGTTTCCCTGTTTGGCAGCCAACAGAGGGTCCAGATTCTTTCTTTTTATGAACTCTATGTACGGTTTTTCAGAGACACAGATTGGGTACTGCCCCCACCAATACTTGGTTGTAGTAGGGTCCTATCAAGGGTTTTGTGGGGCCCTCTGTGATATATGTGTTTTATCCATACCGTTCATCCATTTTGAAAATCACTTTAGGTGATAGGAAAAAATGTGGCAGATTAACGCTTAAGTGGACCACATCACAGGAAATAGTGAGGATTGAACGCCCATTGATGGAAACCTCTTACGGGCCATGAAAGCTATGGATCAAGCTGATACTTATGTTTTCCCTTCATCCAGGCATATGTGACTTTTTGAACAGGTTGGATGGAAAATAAAAATCACGATTGACCCTTGAAAGGTTTCAATGACGGGTCATTCTCACCACCGCTTCCTTCATGTGGCGTGGTCCACTGGAGCCTTTAATCTGCTCCATCTTCTCGTTCATGCCCTATAATAATATTGCAAAATGGATGAACTACGTGGATAAGACATATATATATATATATATCACAGTGGGCACCACCTAACTCTTGATAAGACCGTCCGACTCCACTAGGTCCTGGTGAGGGTGGTACCCAATCCGCCAATCTACGCCCGTTTTGTAGAGAGTAGTACCCCCACTCTTGGCAGGGGCTCTGTGGGGTCTACTATAATGCATGCGTTTTATCCATGCCATCCATCCATTTGACATATCATTTTAAGGCATGAGCCCAAAAAAGAGGTAAATTGAAGGCTTGAGTGGAACACATGATACGAAGAAGTGGGGACAATTATGCCCACCATTGAAACTTTCCTAGGGCCCGCCCTAATTTTATTTTTCATCCAAACTCTTCATCAGGTCACATGCACCATAGCCACAAACCTGGACGAAGGCAAAGCATAAATACCTGCTTGATCCAAAACTTCTGTTGCCCAAAAGAGGTTTTCAACTATTGACGTTCAATCCCAATTGTTCCTGTGGTGTGGTCCACTTGAGACACCGGTGTCTTTTTAGCCTAATGCCCTAAAATGATTTGCCAAAATGGATGAACAGTGTGCATAAAGCACATACATCAAGGTGGGCCCCATATAGCCGCTTTCAAGACTGTTGGTTTATAGACAAAGTAATAGGGTTGTCAGACAAAGTAATGGGGTTTCACAAGAAAAAGTGACATGATTTTATGACAAGGTAATGGGGTTCTGTGAGACAAAGTTATGCATTCCGCATGCACAAAGTGATAGGATTATCGGATAAAGTGATAGGGTTGCCAAATAAAGTGACCGGATAAAGCTGATCGAATTATTGGACAAAGTGATAAGGCTACACAAGACAAAGTGATTGAGTTCCACTAGACAAAGCAATGAGTTGCCAGACACCGGGGTTCCACTTGACAAAGTAACGGGGTTGTTGGACAAAGTGAGGGGGTTTCACTAGACAAAGCAATGGGGTTGCTGGAAAAAGTGACAAGCTTCTACTAACAAAAGTGACAAGGTTGGTTGACAAAGTAATGAGGTTCCATTAGACAAAGTGATGAGGTTTCACTAGATAGTGTCAGGAGTGCCAGACAAAGTAATGAGGTTCCACTACATAGTGACGGGGTTGCCTACCAAAGTGACGGGGTTACCGGCTAACGTAACGAGATTCTAATAGATAAATGACAAGGTTCTACTAGACAAAGTGTCAGGTTTGTTGGACAAAGTGACAAGATTTCAGTATATAAAGTGATGAGATTGCTTGCCAAAGTGACGGGGTTCCACTATACAAAGTTATGAGGTTGCTGGCAAAAAAGATGAGATTTCACTATATAAAATGACGGGGCTGCCAACCAAAGTGACGGGGTTGAACTAGTAAAGTGATAGGGCTTGCCCGACAAAGTGACAGGATTCTGTAATACAAAGTGATAATGTTACATAAGATAACAACATATTTACAATAGACAAAGTGGCAAAGTTGCTAGTCAAAGTAACAAGGATCCATTATAAAAATGATGAGGTTATCAAACAAAGTGAAAGGTTCAACTAGAAAAAGTGATGAGATTGTTGATTGGGGTGGGTGTCCTCCCTGCAAGATGTTTGGTGGACAATTTTGGATTTGGCCAAGCCCATCAGTTTGTCCAACAACCCTGTCACTTTTCTAATAGAATCTCGTCACTTTGACTAGGAAACCCATGAGTTTGCTAGTGGAACCCCATCAATTTGCCATTCAACTCGTTCAGTTTGTATTGTGGAACCTCATTGCTTTGGCTGACAACCCCACCATTTTGTATAGTGGAACCCCGTCACTCTGTATAGTGGAACTCTATCACTTTGTCACGTGTACTCTTTTCACTTTGTCTGGTGGAACTTTGCAACTTTATTTGGCAAAGTTGTCACTTTGTCTAGTGAAACCGTATCACTTTGTCTTATGTAACCTTATCACTTTGTCTAGTGGAACCCGTCAGTTTATCTGACAACCACGTCACTTTTCTAGTGGAACTTTGTCGCTTTATTTGGTAACCCCATCATTAGTGGAACTCCATCACTTTGTCTAGCAAACCCATTATATTATCTAGTGGAACTTTGTCACTTTGTCTGCAACCCCCTCACTTTGTATAGTGAAACCCAGTCTTTTTGTTTGAAAATCTTGATACTATATCTATTGGAATCTCATCACTTTGTCTAGTTGAACACCGTCACTTAGTTAGAAAACCTCGTCACTTTTTCTAGTGGAGCCCCATCACTTTGTCTGATGACTCCATCATTTTGTTTAGCAAAAAAAATCACAATGGGCCTGAAGAAGGTTTCAACAGTGTGCATCATTGTCACCATTACTTCCTATCATATGGTCTACTCAAGCCTTCAATCTACCTCTATTTTGGGCTCATGCCCTAAAGTGATATGTCTAAATGGATGAACAACTTGGATAAAACACATACACCATGATTGGCCCCACAGAGCCCCTGTGAGGACTATTCATCTCCAGCTAGGTCCTGGCAGGGTACAACCCATTTCACTCCCATCTTGTAGAGATAAAACACATACATTGCGGTTGCCTCCACAAAGACGAAATGGGCGTAGATTGGGTAGTACCCCACTAGGACCTAGCTGGAGTAGGACAATCTTGCAAGGGGTTTTGTGGGGCCCATTGTGACATGTGTCTTTTCCAAGATGTCCATCCATTGTGCAATATCATTCTAGGGTATAGCACAAAAAGGAGGCAAATTGAAGGCCCCAGTGGACCACACTACAGGAAGCAAGGGTTACAATGACCCTACCTTGAAACCTTCCTAAGGGTCCACAGTGATTTTTATTTGCCATCCAACCTGTTGACAAGGTATCATGTACTTGGATGAAGGGGAAAACATATATATCAGCTTGATCTGCCAAAGCTTTTGTGGCCTCGAGAGGTTTTCAGCTGGAGGCGTACAATCCCCACTGTTTCATGTGGTGTGGTCCATTTGAGCGTTAATCTGTCTCATTTTTCGGCCCATCACCAAAATTAAATTTTCATAATAAATGAACAGCATGGTTAAAACACATACATCATGGTGGCCCCACAAAGTGACTGTCCGTCTTCAGCTAACGTCCTGGTGGGGTAGTACCAAATCCCTGTCTTTTTACAAAACTGTATGGAGACTTTATTCTAGAAGAAACACAGGATGCATGTAGCTTTGACTTTGATGGGCCTACAGTGTTGTCCTATGTAAGATCCACTCCCTCCATCAGATCTTGAATTCTATATTAGGCCCAGGGATCTAAATTCAGGCTGACCCGTGATTTTCGTGGGCCACACTAAAGGCAATAGTTGGGAAAGACGTCCACTCTTGATTTTTCACAGCATCCGCTTTGATACTTACATGAAATCCACTCTAACCATTAGATTAAAAACAAAAATTTAGGCTCTTGGCCAATACATCATACTCATAAATTATTCACTGGGCAGCACTAATAGAAATAGTTTGGAAGGTGAGTAGATAGAGTTGGTTTTTGGGCCCTTAACCTAACATAGGGTGGTGCTCCTGGTGGTTAAAGTTGATTTGATGGTGGGGCCTACAGGAGCCACTGACCCATTTGTTGGGCTCCGATTAGGTACTACCCCCACCAGGGCGCACGAGTAGATGGATGCCTACATGACGCGTCGTCATTTGCCGACGCAGTGGGTCCCGCACCTCAGGTCTGACGCAAAGCTATCAGACCTGTCACATCCCACTAATACCAAGGTGTGGAGCCTGCTGTGCCGGCCAATGGTGACATGCCACGTAGGCGTCCGTCTCCTCGATGTCTTGGTGGGGGTAGTACCTAATCCAAGCCCATTTGTTGGGGGCATGCCGGGTGATGGAAGGTAGCAGAGTTGTTAAAACAGGCAGTGGGATGTAAATGACATTTTGGTTAGATATTTTTGTGGGGTGCGGATTGAATACTACCCCCGCCACGCGTAGCTAGAGACAGAACGGTCCTATCAGGGGCTCTGTGGGGCCAATGTGATGTATCTATTTTATCTAAGCCATCTATCCATTTTGACAGATCATTTTATGACATGAGCCCAAAAAGGAAGCAGATCAAGGGCTCAAGTAGACCAAAACAAAAGAAACAGTGGAGATTAAGTGCCTGCCATTGAAAATTTCTTGAGAGCCATAGAAGTGTTGGATCAAGCTGATATTTATGTTTTCTCTTCATCTGGGTCTTTGTGAGCATATGAACAGGTTGGATAGAAAATACACATCACCGTGGGCCTTAAGAAGGTTTCAACGGTGGGCATCATTGTCGCCTGTGCTTCTTGTGGTGTGGTTCATTAGGGCCTTCAGTTTTCCTTCTTTTTAAGCGCATGCCTAAAATTAGTTGTCAAATTGAATGGACAGCATGGATAAAACACATACGTCACGATGGGCCCCACACAGCCCCTAACAGGACTGTCCATCTCTAGCTACGTCCTGGTGTGGTAGTACCCAATCCGCGCCTATTTTTGTGTACGTTTTCTTTTACTTTTTTAAATTGATATGCCAACGTCAGCATATATGCAGTGGCCAATGAAATTTTAGGATAGAGGAAATCCCTCTGTCCTTGAAACGGAGGATTCGTACTTATATATAAGAGTCTGAATCCTCTGTTGAAACTTATCAGAGAAACTCTGCTTGTCACTTCTCTGATTGGTCCAGATCAGCCTGACTGTGTCAGAGCTGCTCTGACACAGTCAGGATGAGCTGGACCAATCAGAGCAGCGGAAGCAGAAGTTCTCTGCTCAGTTTCAACAGAGGATCCGGATTCCATATATAATATAGAAGATAAGTACATGCAAAATAGCTACTTAGTAATTACATTAATACTAAGAGCTTCTAGATAAAACATTAAAAAGCAAGGAAAGAAGTGGACAATTGAAATTAGAACATTTATATTTTATGCCGTTGGGTAAGAAGCTTCCATGGCTATGCCACACAGGCCTTCCTTAGCATCCACATCTCTTTCCATCCTTATGTATCCTTCTTCACCCCACCCAGTTCCCCATGAATTCTTCACCAACCAATACTTGGTCCCATCATCAGCTGTCCCATATCCAACGGCGGTCACACCATGGTCTAGGTCAGTACCACAAACGCCCGTGAATACACCACTTGTGTAGAATTGGAAGGGCAATCCTCCGGCATCAATGGCGACTGAAATTGGCTGGTTGGCCGCTGCCTTCAATAGCGCATTCTCGCTGTTGGCTGGTACATCTTCGTGACTGTTGATCTTGGCTGCATGGTTTGAAGCCTTCTTGGAATTGCAAGTGCTGTCAACTCCCTCGTATGGGTAGTTAGCTTCGGTTGCAAGGCCATGGTTGTGTTGAATGAAATCAAAGGCATCGTCCATGAGGCCACCCTCACAGCCTTGATCCTCACCTTTGTTGTCGCAGTCCACTAGCTCTTGCTCGGATAGTGAAAGCAACTTACCCGTTTTAAGTTGTGTAATTCCTTCTGTGGCTGCAACGGCTGAGAATGCCCAACAACACCCTATTTTGGAACATTTGAGCCACAATTAATAAAGACACTAAACAACAATCTCATCTTCCCTTTTCTTATTTGATAAGTGTGATCCTCGCCATTCATTAGAGTACTTGACACCTCTTGGATGGACCATTGCCTAAAAATCATATTGATTTTATGGTATTAACCATGCGAAAAAAGTGGCCTACAATGCTCCCATTAATTCAATGGCGAATAGAATGCTAATCCTATAAAGTTTAAAAAAGATAAGACTTGTATTGCCCATTCATTTGAATCACATTATTGGCTACTCTTTGTATGGTTCAAAATTGGACTTTGGCCATGGCCCCATCCGGAGGTGGCCATTCTGATGAATGGTCCAGATTGACGAGCTCAGTCACCAATATTGAGGGTTAGTAGAGGGCAAGTGAAGATTAATGGTCTAGTTAGTACTTACCACATTGTCCCTGATCCTTGATGGGAGTCACAGCACCTTTCTGCCTCCAGTCCATGCTAGATGGTACAGTAACATTCTCATACATGAAGGACGTGGCTTTGGATGCCCTTGCTCGAGTGGGCCTAAATCCGTTACGAGCGGCCCTGAACTCATTGTTGGTCAGATCAGCAAATGCATTGACGCTTAACTTGTATGATCGGTCCCCTGCGCTGTTAAAAGATTCTATCAACTCCACATTGCTCTTGAATATCTGGAAACGCTTTTCCTTTTCAGCCGCATCCTTGTAGGTACGTCCATATTGAGCCATCCATTGTTCATGGCGATTGGACATGGATGAGTCAGGGAGAGTGCGGGCCATGGCTTGAGAAGCCCAAGCTCCCAAGATGAACAAGGTCGCAAAGAAACGATGGTACATGGAAGCCATTGTACAAAGTACCAGGGCGTGATGGATGGGCTGAGGATGTATATGGAGGAGGGATGCATATAATCAAAGGAGGCTTTGCTTTATATAGACATTGCATTACACCCTTGCATTCTTGTTATTGAGAGAGCGAGAGAGAGAGAGAGAGAGAGAGAGAGAGAGATCCTACGTGCCGGGGCAAATGTAATGGTGTGGATGGCTACAGCCTACAGGGACAGGCTTCGTTTTTTTATAGCTATCTTTTCGTCTACGTTCTACTTTGTTCACACATACTATCAATGGCGCTATCAAGGTTTAGTTACCGTCCATCTTGTGCACATGTGATGATGTACGACATCTGAGCTGTTTAGAAGGAGGAGGGACATAAACATCGCCTGATGTGAACCACCTGATGGGCAGAACAACATATTTTTTGTGCCAGGTGATCATGATGCTACGGGCGGGGCCTACCTTCTGGATGGCTTGGATAAAATACAGACGTGACAAGTGGGCACTAGCACGCAAAGATACACACCCATCACAAAAATCACTCCATTCATCATTAATACACCATAGGAACCCATATACAACAGCCAAAAAGATCGAAGTGGGGCTCACGTGGTATGGGTAAAGAATCAAATCCGTGTGCAAAGGTGTCTCACAACCGTGATGATAAGAAGCCCCAAAAATCTGGCCAATCCAATTATTAGGTGGACCCCGCTGCTTGAATTTGCAGATTTTTGTGAGGTTTTAGATTGTTCTCTACCGTGCGACCCACCTGATTGTCAGATCAGCCTGATTATGGAGCGTCTGACCATCATGATGAGGGCTCCTATTGGACGGGTCAGATGCACAAACACAAAACATGAGTATTGCGGACTTCACATGCGTGTACTGCGATGTGCAGTATATGACTAATATGAGCAATATTCCATCAGGGTAAGGTAATGTAGGTTTCCTGGCCCAAACGTCCGTCCGCTTTAATTATGAGGTGCGTTTCGAAACAAACGAACGGTTAACAATTGTTTTTATCTATTAATATCTGCCAGTTTTACTCATTAGGTGGGCCATGTGGATCGAGTGCCCATGTGGCTTGGGTGGCTGTGTGAGTGTATGGAGTGTGGATGTGTGTAAAACAAAAAAAAAAAAAAAAGAAAATGAAAAGATAAGAAAAAAAATGTTTTTATTTATCCAATTATTTCTTGCACTGTTGCCCACTTGATGATTGGAATGGCTTAGATTTTCGCAGCCCATCAAGTGGACTACTCAGAACTTGCACATGTTTATCGTATTGGCAGTCAGAATGGCTTAGATCACCCGGTGTGAAAAAAAAGGATGGTCTACTCATCAGGTTAGTTGACTATCTGCATCAATGTAGGCTGTGGCCAACGAGAGAGTAGAGTGGCCATTGGTCCATTTTCATAACAGGTGATGCGTATGATGTGACCCACCTTTTTCATGGGTTGGATGTTTTCCACAAGTGACACATTCCCGAAAAAAAAAAAAGCATTGTATATGTGAAAGCTCACACGCCAATTAGATGTGTGTGAATGTTTCTCTTAAACCAATTATTAGTATAGAAACATAGAATGTTAGTATAGAGAAGCGCAACGTACACGAAATTTAAGTATAAGATGGGTTAGATTAGAAAATGCCATTTTAGCCATCCAAATCAATACACTTTATCAGGCACGTATATCAAGTCTCAATCTTCCCCACAGTAACAATAAAGCAATGGAGATTAGTGAATCATGTGGGGCCCAATATCCCGTATATAAACTCAGGTTACGGTAAGAGTATGCACCCACTTACATAATCACATCATCCATACACTCCTCAGCGAACACAATGGCTTGCTCAACCAAATCTTTCTTCGTAGCCTTGTTCATCTTGGGAGTGTGGGCTTCTCACGCCATGGGCCGCACTCTACAGGAAGCGTCCATGTCGGACAGGCACGAACAATGGATGGCTCGATATGGTCGCACGTACAAGGATGCAGCTGAGAAAGAGCTACGTTTCAAGATATTCAAGGACAACGTGGAATTCATAGAATCCTTCAACAATGCCGGGGACCGATCTTACAAGCTCAGTGTGAATGAATTTGCAGACCAAACCAACGAGGAGTTCAGGGCTACCCGTAATGGATTTAGGCCCACTCAAACAAGAGCATCTAGAGCCACGTCGTTCATGTATGAGAACGTGACTGTGCCGTCTAGTATGGATTGGAGAAAGAAAGGCGCCGTAACCCCAATCAAAGACCAAGGACAATGTGGTAAGCATTATAACCTTCTCATGAATTTCTCTGATTTTCTTCCATTACAGTTAACTTTTGTTCTAGAAAGGGACATGGCATTGTTATCTAGTGTTGGCTAACTTGCCACTGGGTGTCAACAAATAGGATGTTGCTGGGCATTCTCAGCGGTTGCAGCCACGGAAGGGATTACCCAACTCAAATCAGGCAAGTTGCTTTCTTTATCCGAGCAAGAGCTGGTGGATTGTGATACCAGTGGCGTGGATCAAGGCTGTGGAGGTGGTTTCATGGATGACGCCTTCAAATTCATCCAACACAACCGAGGACTTACGACAGAAGCCAACTACCCCTACAAGGGAGTTGATGGCACTTGCAACTCCAAGAAGGCAGCCAACCATATGGCCAAGATCAATGGTTACGAAGATGTAACGACCAACAGCGAGAAGGCACTAATGAAGGCTGTGGCCAACCAACCCGTTTCTGTCGCAATTGATGCAAGCGGATCTGCTTTCCAGTTCTACTCGAGCGGTGTCTTTACAGGAGATTGTGGTACTGAACTAGACCATGGCGTGACGGCCGTTGGATATGGGACCACAGATGATGGGAGCAAGTATTGGCTAGTGAAGAATTCATGGGGCACTTCTTGGGGTGAAGATGGATACATTATGATGGAAAGGGATGTTGATGCTAAAGAAGGCCTGTGTGGTATTGCCATGATGGCTTCTTATCCCACAGCCACTTAATCCTCACTAGTTGCATATCTCATGCTTGTTTATCCCATGCTTTGGTAACAAAGCAGTTATGAAGAAATGTAGAAATGTGTCACTTCTTTATGTAATTCTCATATATGTAATGGGTTCCATTATCACTATACAGTATCCAAACAGCTATTTTTCGGTGGGATTATAATATGGTTTTAAATTTCACAGCTCCTTCGACTCAATGTCTACTTGTATCGAGTTTGATTTCAAGACTAAGGATGGCTTGACTTGGATTGATATTTAATATTTAAATTAATTTATTTATAAATATTATGAATAGGTTATATGTTATATGTAGTAGATATAATGTAACGCTCCAAAATTCAACGCTCGAATGTACCGCCCGAGCACGAATTTTCGAGCGCTACTAAGGTAATATTTACAGGATTACAAATAATAGTAGCAATTTTTTATTTTTTATTTTTATATAACTAAACCATATCCATACTCTTATTCTAACTTACATCATAAAATAAATTATAAATGTTCATAATTCACAAACATGACACTGATATACTCATCTACGATTCTATTAACTTAAAACTAAATAGAATATCTAAAAATAAATAAAACCGTCTTCATTAGAGTTGGTGTTCTCCTCCTCTTGGATCTTCACTATGTCCTCAACTTCTACCTCGTCCTCGAAAGATTCCATGTCGCCTCTTGAACCTACAGTTCCCTAAGAAGGGTGAGCAAAACAATGCTCAGCGAGTAGGAGTACTTACTCCACTTCATAATATGAATCATGCATCCAAGTAAACAGATAAACAGAATCAAAACATAACTATTCAGTTTGTAAGTTGTAGAATGCCATGCTCACACTTTTCCACCCCACAACGACACATTCATTGACACTAAACACATATCCATCATGAATTCCATGCAGCACGCATAAATCAACCATATACGTGGCCTTTAATACAAGGTCTTTAGTCAGACTTCACACAAGTAAATCAGCCATACGAGGCTACGCCTGAAAAATAGTATCGCAACCAATCACAACCAAACAGGTGAGGTACATTCCGATCCTGACACGGTACGCCCGATCCTGACACGGGTTGCATTCCCGACGAGACGCAATTGCTCCGATCCTGACACGGTACGCCCGATCCTGACACGGGTCTCATTCTCAATGAGAAAACAATTGCCCCGATCCTGACACGGGTACGATCCAATCCTAACACGGGACGCATTCTTGACGGGAAAACATACCACACTTGATGATTTTTCATATTCCAGTTCATCCAATGTATCCATACATAATTGTTCGATAGTCATTCCCATATCCATCCCACATAAACTTAACCATACTTGGATAGTCATGGTTAAGAACCATTTACATACCCTTACTCTGATTTAACTCCGTGGACTTAACCTCACCATAAACCGCTCTATGCATGGGTCCATTATGTGTGATCATATAAACATGAACATGTGATAATGAGAATTTATTACATCTTATTACAATTTAATGAATCATATAACATAATTATTTAAGAAACAAATCAAGTGCATATATATCAAGATGACAAGAATGTATCCACATTATGAAACAAAGCATTTTGAGGGGTTTAAGAACTTTAAACTAAACTATAACCATACATTCAAAGAAAATGAACAGGTGTTGTCCCCACAATTTCGTTTAATCTGACTGTTTGGGAGGTCTGATGTGTACCAAATTTATTTTACAGTTTTAAGACTTGCTGGTCTAAGCATTAGATGGCTTAGATTGAGCAAAATATTCCTCAATGGGACCCAAAAGTTGGAGTCCAACTAGATTAAGATTCTGTTATTTTTCAAGGTGTCAGTCCCATTATTTCAAGTGGTGTGGGCCACCTGGAACCCCGTTCTGGCCCATATTTTTACGGTGAATCCCACACAACCCAACAAATAGTGTGGACAAGGTGGATTTATCCAAAAGTTCACATGTGGGGCCCATAAGTGCTTGTTGTCCCTACTTTAAAATCTACTCATCTTCAGATTTATATTGTATTACATTGTCCACTATTTGAGACGGTGTGGCCTACTCGGTTATCGAAACTCTCTGAAATTTAATTTCCAGCCTCCTGACATAGTAATGTAACAAGTGAGTGGTATAGATTTGATAGAAAGCTTAGAGTGGGGCCCACGGATTATCCGCTGTCCATGAGAGATAAATTCAGAATTTTCTGCACAATTGCAGAAAATTCAGCAAGATAGTCCAATTTGTAGAAATTGGTATGGTCCGCTAGGGTTTCGGATTAAGCTGAAATTTTGTTGACTATTACATCACATGATGATGTAAGTGATAGATGGAGTAGATAAAAAAAATACATTAATGTGGGGTCCACGAGTGGGCCTTCAACTGGCAGCCCGTCCGCCCACCGGCCGCCAGCGCTGGGCGTTGGTGACGCTGCTGGCCAGCAGCGTCCTTTTGGGCGCTAGCTGGGCAGCAGCTTCTCTCTCTTTCTTTTTTTTTCTTTTTATAATTTGTATCCACACAAGGTGGGGCCCACTAGGTTGAGATCCAATCCATCCATTGAATTATTCAGGCCTTTGGTCCACCCAATAAATCTAATTTTGCACAGATCGAAAATTATAAAACAAAAATAGTGGCTTTATTCCCTTTTTAATGGTTGGGTCTATTTCTCCCACCCTGGCCCACTTAAATATCAGATTTCTTTTAAATCTGGGCCCACAAGCAAAGTAAGCTAAAATACATGATGAACGACATAAGATTTAATCAAAGTAACGTAATTGATCTACTAAACAAAACACAAATGTACATTCAAACAATGATGTGGGGTGAGTATATCTGTACACTCACCAATTGTTAACCTGATCCGAGATTTTGAAGAATAAAAAAACCAATCTTCGGCCCACTATAAAATACTACCTCTTTCCTCCTAATCAACGGTTATATGATGATGATGATGGATGGTGATGATGGATGGTAGGGATTTGAAACTATCGATGATGAATGGTAATGGGATGGCTACGATTCGGTCGTAATTGTAAAAGTAATAGAATAGGACTCTCTTACGAGAGTTTAAATAAAGTACATTAGCTTATAACATAAATATTTGTGGTGAAAATAGAAGTAATATTTTGATGGTCCACCTAGTGATCCCTTCTTGGATCTAAGACGTCCATCATACAGAGGATTAACACGACAAGTAGTGAGTAAATTCTCGGGTCAAAGGGTTGATGAATGGACACATTATGATCTATGTAAGAGTTAGCCTAAATGAACGCTCTAGAATGGATGTGTAACATCTTAAAATCGGGCCCACCTTTCACAAATCTGAGACCATTATGACATTGGCCTCGAAAAACTGACAAAGTGGTATGAATTTGGGAGAATTTGGTAGTGTCCACACCCACGATTTAATAAGGACACAAATGATGGTCTAAATGGTGGTAAACACCACAACTTAAGGTGGTTAGTTTCTAAAGATAAGCTTGACCACTTTGAGGTGAGATTAAATCATGACCGTTGAGTGTTGTGTGAAGTGGTCCGCACCATTGGTTAGAATGTCCATGGATTAAATAATGGACCGTTGGGTCGATGAATCTCTTACTGGTTTAAGAGTAATTGATAAAAAATGTGATGGACGGTGAACACACATCGGTTCAAGATTCTGAAAACATGGGGATGTGAGCCATCTTAGAAAACCTAAATTACACAAAATCTAGACACAAACCGACATCCATACATAAAGATGGACGGTCGACAACGAAGATAGAAATTTCTTTCTACCAAACTCCGTAACCTTATCCTAAAATTTAGATTTTGAATTGGTACGTCGCATCGAATGTGACTTTTATACTTCTCGGTCTACATGGACATATCTAGGACCCTACGATGGAATCTAATTCAATAGGTCACCTAAGCATATGAAAAAGGTCGTCTATGAGTGATTTCACTTTGATTGGTGTTCCACATGGTCCTACACAGAAAATCTTCGATTAAACAGTCTCGGAAGATCATCTAGTGATGATATTTCACATGGAAGGCTAAAATGCTATAACAAAGATGTGGAGAAAATCCTACAGCTAACTGACACACCAATTGAAATAAATCACGGAGTTCACTTTTACCACTAGTTTGGTGTTAGGACAATCTTTAACGGCTTGATCGAAGTCCGATGAGAATTTCAACGGTCACAAATGTTCTTTTAAAGATACTTCATAATTTCAACGGAACCAAACTCGGTTTGATTAGTTCAATGCGCCACAGTGATCAAAATGACGATGAATGGTCCCGATAGAAAGATTTATGATTAGATCTGGATCGATCAGACTATATTATTGGATTCTACATGATTTAATATATCATTTTATTGGTCAGATCAATTCCATAGATAATATAAATAATTTAAAATGAATTACTAAAGTTTATGTACATGGAATATGATTTATAATTCCACTTTTCTACCCAATTATTCTATGAGAAATATACATCAAACATGTTATCAACTTACACACATTAAATTATTATTATTTTAATTTCATAAATTCTAATCCAAGTTTTTAAATTAAATAATAAATCATAAAAATCACAGATATTACATATAATACCTTTCTTGGCCTTTTGGCTAAGATCATGTGTAGTATCTATTCCTATCAGAATCGGACGAAGCACCGACTCACCAACACCTCTCTTAAGATTAGAACACCTTTGGTTACATTTCCTAAGTCAGTAGGCAGTGCAAGTAAAGTGGTTGGTGGCTCAGGCAGGCTACACTGTAATGTTTATGTAATGTAATATCCACTCGATCTGACCACCAGGTGGATCACCCCGTTAGGCCAAGGTCCCAAGAATAAGCCCCATCATTGTTTCAGGTTGACAAACAATTAAAAACAGTTTACAGGCAATGCTCACCCACCAAACTTTTTCACTTAGTGTAACCCACCTAAATCACTAAATTACTGATGGACCTATTTTTGTGCCCCAACCCTAAATTATGGTATAGTATGGTATCTAATGGTTGGAGTAAATTTCATATAATCATCAAGATGGACCCTATAAAAATCAATGATGGATGTCTTCTCCTAACTATTCCTTTGGTGTGGCCCACCTAAATCACAGGTAAACCTATTTTTACCCTAGACCAAAGTGGAATTACATATCTAATGGTCTAAGTAGATCTCACAAAATCATTGTGGGAGCTGATTAATCATCAAGGGTGGGTGTCCTGTAAAACTCTCATTTTAAGAGAATTTTACAAGAGAAAAAAACACTACCTATATGGAATTTACATTCTTCTACCTTTTTCAAATATTTTCAATAAGCTACCCATTCATTTGGGTAATTATCATTGTCATCCCTTTCATTAATGGCAGTTAGCTAGGGACAGTGACTGAGGTGGGTCCATCGTGATGTTTATGTTAAAATGACCCAGACCACTAAGTCTACCACTCGATGTTAGGACTAAAGACTAGAAATAAGCTCCATCTATAATTTAAAGGGACCATAGGTTTGGAAATAGTTTCCCTTGGTGTGGCCCCACCTGAATCATCTATAGGACTGATTTTTTGGCACTGGGCCTATGATTTTGTGTGACATCTAATGGTTGGAGTGGATTTAATATACTTATCATGGTGAGCCCTTTAAAAATCAAGGATGGAGGTCTCTCCCATTTAATGGTTTCCTTTGATCACATGCTGGCTTAATCTTTTAGCCTTGGGCCTAATGTGCGATTAAACATATAATGGTCATTGTAGATCTCACATACACATCACCGCAGCCCCGCCAAAAATCAAGGTGGAGTACATCTCTGGTAAAATTTTCTTAATACATCAACGGAAATATGGGAATAGTTAAGAGAGGTATGCCCGCCCTTGATTTTTTTAAGGGTCCATAGAGAGATGTCCGTGAAATCCTCGCCCATCGTTATATAGATAATCTGAAGTTAGGCCCAGGGCCATGGAATTTGGCTGATTTATGATTCAAGCAGACCATACCAAAAGAAATAGTTGGGAGAGAGATGTCCACACTTGATTTTTTTCAGTCCCTTATATGAAATCTGTTCCAACCAATAGATGACAAACTAACATTGAGTCAAATTCAGGCTCACTTGCCTTGTACACTGTTTCTAACAGTGTTCCACCTGAACCACAAAATAGGCCAATTTTTTTAGCCTTGTGCCTAATATGTGGTGAAGGATTGGACATGAGTCCAACTGGTTTGACTATGGGTTATAACACACCCTGAGGATAACTTGCAACCGATTAAGTTTTTGTGAAATCTTACCCTTACTATGTTCCATTAAGTTCGTGTGAAATCCTTATGTGAGGCCCTCCTTCACGTGAATAATACATTCTCTTTCCCTAAAAAAAGTTCTTGTGAAATCCAACTCTTCCAATAGGTCGGGCCCGAACTTTTAGAGGATTACGTTTTCAATCGGGATGGATGAGTAGTTAATCTGGTGTGGTACATTTTGTTACAGATCGTTAACTCTCCGCTACGGCTACCCCGGATTGGATAACCTGAGCAATCTAAAGTATTTGTGTACTTTCCAACTTTCAATAGTTAACTAACCTGGTACTGTATATCAGGCTGGTTAATGAACACGACTAAAAAGGTTTTCTAATATGAGTACTACCCCGGTTGGATAATTTGTCCAACCTACAGTATTTACGTACTTTCCAACTTTCAATAATCCACCCGGTATGATTTTACTTGTCAACCCACTTTGTAGATGTGAACTAAAAATTTCCCGGGTCTGTTTGGACAATCTGCCCAGTCTAGATACATGTTTGTGTTTTGTACATCCGAGGCGTTGTCGAATTATGGCACCATGTGCACACACATACATACAGGCGTTACACGTCATATGCTCGTTATAAGGTAGTCCACCCATTCACGGGTTTACAGAGTCCGGTTCAATTATGAGGTGGATTTCGAAACAAACGAACCGTTAAGAATTGTTTTTATCTATTAATATCTGCCAGTTTTACTCATTAGGTGGGCCACAATGTAAGAAACAAATGAAAAGACTAGGGATCGAGTGCCCATGTGGCTTGGGTGGCTGTGTGAGTGCATGGAGTGTGGATGTGTGTAAAAAAAAGAAAATGAAAATGAAAAAAGATAAGAAAAAAATTGGTCTACTCATCAGGTTAGTTGACTATCTGCATCAATGTAGGCTGTGGCCAACGAGAGAGTAGAGTGGCAATTGGTCCATTTTCATAACAGGTGATGCGTATGATGTGACCCACCTTTTTCACGGGTTGGATGTTTTCCACAAGTGACACATTCCGGGAAAATAAAAGCAGTGTATATGTGAAAGCTCACACGCCAATTAGATGTGTGTGAATGTTTCTCTTAAACCAATTATTAGTATAGAAATGTAGAACGTTAGAATAGAGAAGCGCAACGTACACGAAATTCAAGTATAAGAGGTTAGATTAGAAAATGTCATTCTAGCCATCCAAATCAATACACTTTATCAGGCACGCATATCAAGTCTCCATCTTCACCACAGTAACAATAAAGCAATGGAAATTAGTGAATCATGTGGGGCCCAATATCCCGTATATAAACTCAGGTTACGGTAAGAGTATGCACCCACTTCCATAGTCACATCATCCATACACTCCTCAGCGAACACAATGGCTTGCTCAACCAAATCTTTCTTCGTAGCCTTGTTCATCTTGGGAGTGTGGGCTTCTCACGCCATGGGCCGCACTCTACAGGAAGCGTCCATGTCGGACAGGCACGAACAATGGATGGCTCGATATGGTCGCACGTACAAGGATGCAGCTGAGAAAGAGCTACGTTTCAAGATATTCAAGGACAACGTGGAATTCATAGAATCCTTCAACAATGCCGGGGACCGATCTTACAAGCTCAGTGTGAATGAATTTGCAGACCAAACCAACGAGGAGTTCAGGGCTACCCGTAATGGATTTAGGCCCACTCAAACAAGAGCATCTAGAGCCACGTCGTTCATGTATGAGAACGTGACTGTGCCGTCTAGTATGGATTGGAGAAAGAAAGGTGCCGTAACCCCAATCAAAGACCAAGGGCAATGTGGTAAGCGTTATAAACCTTCTCATGAATTTACCTCATTTACTTCAATTACAGTAACTTTCGTTCTAGAAAGGGACATGACATTGTTATCTAGTGTTAGCTAACTTGCCACTGAGTGTCAACAAATAGGATGTTGCTGGGCATTCTCAGCGGTTGCAGCCACGGAAGGGATTACCCAACTCAAATCAGGCAAGTTGCTTTCTTTATCCGAGCAAGAGCTAGTGGATTGTGATACCAGCGGCGAGGATCAAGGCTGTGAAGGTGGTCTCATGGATGACGCCTTCAATTTCATCCAACACAACCTAGGACTTACAACAGAAGCCAACTACCCCTACAAGGGAGTTGACGGCGCTTGCAACTCCAAGAAGGCAGCCAACCATGTGGCCAAGATCAATGGTTATGAAGATGTAACGGCCAACAGTGAGAGGGCACTATTGAAGGCCGTGGCCAACCAACCCGTTTCTGTTGCAATTGATGCAAGTGGATCTGCTTTCCAGTTCTACTCGAGTGGTGTCTTTACAGGAGATTGTGGTACCGAACTAGACCATGGCGTGACGGCCGTCGGATATGGGACCACGGATGATGGAACCAAGTATTGGCTAGTGAAGAATTCATGGGGGACTTCTTGGGGTGAAGATGGATACATTATGATGGAAAGGGATGTTGATGCTAAAGAAGGCATGTGTGGTATTGCCATGATGGCTTCTTATCCCACAGCCGCTTAATCCTCACTAGTTGCATGTCTCATACTTGTTTATCCCATACTTTGGTAACAAAGCAGTTATGCAGAAATGTAGAAATGTGTTGCTTCTTTATGTAATTCTCATATATGTACGTAATGGGTTCCATTATCACTTTACAGTATCCAAACAGCTACTTTTCCATGGTCTTACAATATGGTTTTAAATTTTAAATTTCACGACTCCTTTGACTCAATGTCTAGTTGTATCGAGTGGGATTCCAAGACTAAGGATGACTTTACTCAGCTTATATTTAATATTTAAATTAATTTTATTTATAAATATTATGAATACGTTATATGTTATATGTAGTAGATATAATACCTTTCCCGGCCTTTTGGCTAAGATCATGTGTAGTATTTGTTCCTATCAGAATCGGACAAAGCACCGACTCACCAATACCTCTCTTAGGATTAGAACACCTTTGGTTGCATTTCCTAAGTCGGTAGGCAATGCAAGTGAAGTGGTTGGTGGCTCAGGTGCGCTTCACCGTCATAAACTAATCCACTCTGACCACCAGGTGGATCACCCTGTTAGGCCAAGGTTCCAAGAATAAGCCCTGTCCTTGTTTCAGAGTTCACAAACAATTAAAAACAGTTTACAGGGCAATGCTCACCCCCCAAACGTTTTTGCATAGTGTAGCCCATCTAAATCGATAAGTTACTGATGGTCCTATTTTTGTGCCCCAAACCTAAATTATGGTATGGTATCTAATGGTTGGAGTAGATTTCATATAATTATCAGGATGGCCATATAAAATCAATGGTGGATGTCTTCTCCTACCTATTTCTTTAGCGTGGCCACTTAAGTCACAAGTCAACATATTTTTACCCTAGACCAAAGTGGGATTACACATCTGGCAGTCGAAGTGGATCTCACAAAAACAACATGGGGGCCGGCTAGTCATTAAGGGTGGTTGTCCTGTAAAACTCCCTTTTAAAGGGAATTTTACTAGAGAAGAAAACACTAACTACTCCATATAGAATTGACATTCTGCCACGTTTTTCGAATGTTTTCAATAAGCTACCTATTCATCTGGGTAATTGTCATTGTCATCCCTTCCATTAATGGAAGTTGGGGACAGTGACTGATGTGGGTCCATCTTGATGTTTATGTTAAATTGACCCTGACCACCAAGTCTACCACTCGATGTTAGGACTAGGGAACATAAATCAGCTCATCTATAATTCAGGTGGACCATACATTTGGAAATAGTTTCCCTTGGTGTGGCCCCACCTGAATCATCTATAGGACTGATTTTTGGACACTAGGCCTATATGTTAGTGTGACATTTAATGGTTGGAGTGGATTTAATATATTCACTATGGTGGGCCCTTTAAAAATCAAGGATGGACATCTCTCTTCCAATTAATTGTTTTCTTTGGTCACATGCCGGCCTAATCTTTTAGCCTTGGGCCTAATGTGGGATTACATGTATAATGGTCATGGTGTATCTCACATACACATCACTGCAGCCTCACCAAAAATCAAAGTTGAGTGTGGTAAAATTCCCTTAATACATCAACGAAAATATGGGAATAGATAGGAGAGGGATGCCCGCCCTTGATTTTTTAAGGGCCCCACAGTGAGATGTGTGGGAAATCCTCTTCCATCATTATATAGATAATCTCAAGTTAGGCCTAGGGCCATAGAGTTAGGCTGATTTGTGATTCAAGCGGCCCATACCAAAAGAAATAGTTGGGAGAGAGATGTCCACACTTGATTTTTTACAGGCTCCACTGATGATTATATGAAATATGTTCCAACCATTAGATGACAAACCAATATTGAGTCCTAGGGCCCAAAAATCAGGCCCATACGTGATTCAGCTGTGTCACAACAGGTGAAACAGTTTGAGGGTGAGCGTTGCTGGGTTGCCTTGTATGCTGTTTCTAATTGTGTGGCCCACTTGAACGACAAAATGGGCCAATTTTAGGCCTGTGCCTAACATGTGGTGAAGGACATGAGTCCAATGGGTCGACTATTAGGTTATAGCACACCCTGAGGATAACTTCCAACCTATTAAGTTTTTGTGAAATCTAATCCTCATTAAGTTCCATTAAGTTTGTGTGAAATCCAACCTTTCCAATAGGTCAGCCCCCATTTGAAAATCTTTTAAGGCAAAAGTTAGCCCTACCTACTCATCAATTAGACCATACCAAATAAAACAATGTCTTGCCACTGAGAGGCTATGCTCATGATTAGGCCAACCTACTGGAGATATGAAAGGTTGAAAGTTATCAGTTGGTTGGACCATTACATATAATCCAACCAATTGGTTGTTGCTGATTTCTCCTAAATGTGATCCTCATGATGGGACCAACCTATTAGACAATTTGGATGTCATAAGGCATGAAAGGTTGAAAGTTATTAGATGGTTACCGTAACTTACTGCCCAACTGGTTGACTTGAGACCTCTTTTTCAATATATCATGGGAAATGTGTTCTTGAATAGTCGCCCTTAATTTGATGGGCCCACCGTGATGTGTATGTGAAGTTTACTCTGAGTAGTGGATTCCAACATCCATTGTGATGTGTAATCCAACATTTGGTGCAGGTTCAAAAACCCTAGACGACCTTTGATTCAGGTGGGCCACACCAAAGTGGACAGTTGGCTGAGACATCCACCCTTGATTTTTAAAGGGCCCAAGATGATGATTATATGAATTCGAAACAAACCATTAGATAGCACACCAAAATTTAGGCCCAGGCCTAAAAAATTAGGCTCATTCTTGATTTCATGTGTGGTGCACCAAGGGAAATAGTTTGGAGGATGAGTTGTGCCCCGAACATCAATCTGGTACACTTAAATCACAAATGGTGCTGATTTTTAGACCCTAGGCTTAAGATGGGGTGACGAATGTGGTGGTTTGGGTGGATTTCACATAAACGGTGGTTGACCTGAGCCGCTGCCCATGGCCATTTGCTTGCAAATCTAGAGTACTATCCTATCCTACGTGGGGAACCTTATTTATCCTACGTGTGACATCCACCCCATCTCTCCTCTGGTCATGGTCTCATGTATGCATGACAATTTGTAGGTCCCCATAGCGGTCTGTGGGCCCCATCTTCCGTGGGGCATTGGATGAGCTTAACGATCTGATCCACCATATGTATACATGGTGCAAGGTCACTGGTGGACCTTTGTGTTGTGACATCCACTCCGTCCATCCTGTGCTCATGATCCAATGTACGCATGGCAATATCTGTAGCCCCCATATGCGGTCATGTGGCCCTATCTTGGATGGAGCATTAGATGCGCTCAACCATCTAATCCATCATACACATGGTACACATGTACTACTAGTATCCAATGTTGGTGGAGCCTTCAATCTGATACATATAGAGGGTTTTGGGCGATTGACCGACTGGTCGAACAACTGAAACTGCCCTGTTTATTACAATTTGGACTCTCGACAATTTTAGGCGAGTTTAGGCCACTAAACTCAGAGGCTTGGGCAACTGATATAATTCAGGAATTATGGCAAAATTCTCTGGACATTTTTGGGGCAGTTGGGGCGATCGAATCCTAAGTCATCGGGCAATCAATCGAAGGAGGTCTCAGGCTTGCTATTTTGCAATTTGCACAATTTTGCACTAATTACTTCTAATTTCGACCACTGCTTATAAAAAACGGGTGTAAATGGGTTATAGGGTATCTAAGATGTTTCTAAATGTGTTCAAGGTCTGAGAGAGAGAGAGAAGAGAGAGAGAGAGAGAGAGAGAGAGAGGGAAAGCTTGGGTTTTCTTTTGAGAGCTTTGTTTGGGTTGTTCATCTCTTGTACTTCTGGTTTTACATAGTGATCACTTTATGCGGTGGTTTTTTCCTCGTAAGGGTTTTTTCATGTAAAAATTGAATCGTCTTTGCGTGTGATTGCTTGTGTCTTGTGGTTTGCTTGTTTGATACTCCTCTATGCTTCTGTGAGGTTACCAACAAGTGGTATCAGAGATTACATTGGGCAGGAGTTCTGAATCATGGTATCTAGCGGTGTCTTTACAGGGGATTGTGGCACCGAACTAGATCATGGCGTGACAGCTGTCGGATATGGGACAACAGATGATGGGACCAATTATCAGCTAGTGAAGAATTCATGGAGGACTTCTCGGGGTGAAGATGGATACAAAAGGATGGAAAGGGATGTTGATCCTGAAGAAGGCCTATGTGGTATTGCCATGCAAGCTTCTTATCCCATGGTCGCCTAATCCTCACCAGTTGCATCTCTCATGCTTACAAAGGATTATGTAATTCTCAAATATGTAATGCGTTACTTCTATTATCACTTATATTATCCAAACAGCTATACTTTTATGTGGGCTCATGACATATTAAAAACTAGAAAACTCACTCGACTCAGTGTCTAGTAATATCGGGTTTGACTCCAAGACAAGGATGAGAGTTTACTTGAATCGGCTTGATGGTTAATAAATAAATACATTTTATAACTTTGCCTCTGGTCGAAGCTGGGAGGCTTTGTTCTGGCGTGAAGCAAGTCTTGGGGTGGTTTGCTACAGAGTCTTTATAGAGCTCTTGCAGGTCAAGCTGACCTGAGATGTTGTGGGATATATAGGTTTCTGTGGAGTCTCTGGTGCAGGGGTTGATGTTATCTATTAACTTTTACCTAAGGTTGTGGTTGTTTGAGGCTTCAGGGATCATTTTGTGTAGGGCTTTGGTATGCTCGCTGAGATCTGCTATCGCTGGTGGTGGAGCGGTTTTTAGTCATCTGGGAAGAGCCCTATACTATGTTTAGTGGGTGTAGGTTAAGAGTCATGGTGAAGGTTTTTTCTGTCCTATTTTCAGAATGAGTCATAAAGTATGGAGGTGTTTTACTATGGCTATGTATATTCCAGTATTTAGTTCATTTCATGTTAGGCTTCTTCTCTTTTTTTTTTTTTCTTTTTTTTTTTTTTTTCTATTATTATTATTATGTGGATTATAGGATTGGTGAGGCTTCTTTCTTTTTGTAGGGTCCACCTGAATGGATTAAATCATTTCCCACATCAACAAAGTAGCACAATCTATATATATATATATATATATATATATATATATATATATATATATATATATATATATATATTACTTAATAAATATTTCAAATTGGTTGTGTAGTAAATATAATACCTTTCTTGACATTTGGCTAAGGTCTAGTATCTGTTCATATCATTAGTATCTGTTCCTATTATATTAACTTAATTTCTTGTAGAGGGCCCACCTCAATAGATTGGGTTTCTCCCAGCATCGCTCTTGCGTTGCACCACTGCATGAGCCTGGCACATCTTTCAGAAAAAAAATGAGAAAGTATAAGGATGGTAGATGAAAATGCATAAGAACAGTGTATGGCCACCATTGGTCTTTAGATTAATTCTTTCCTGCATTTTTGGGGAATTTAAATAAAAAATTTACTTATTATAGAATTTACGTTCTCATGCATTTTTCAAAAAGGTAATTTTCAATAAGCTATTGCATAAATTTAAGTAATTTTGATTAGAGTACTTTTGAATCCCGTGGGAAATGCGAGTGAAGGGGCATTGTTGGAATTGGTGACTCAAATCTATGTTGAGACATGGCCATTGATCGATCGACGAGGGTTGGTCGATCAATTGCAATTACGGATCTTTGTACAATGAGCTCTCTGGACGATTAATTTGCAGTGGGGCGATCAATCAACCTGGTTGGCTGATCGATTGACCGAAGCCGTCGATCAATCGACGGTGATGCATTGTGTTATATAGTTTGTGCGATCTTGTGCGGTTTTGCATAAGATGTTTCTAATTTGGATTTGTTGCCTATTTAAGTGGGTGTAAATGGGAATTAGGGTATCCTAAATGTGTAAGGGTTGAGAGAAAGTTCTAGGGTGAGAGAAAGAGCTTTGAGAGCTTGGAATTTCTGTCGGGGCGGCTTAGATTTAGGTTTATGTTTCTTCATTCTCTTGTAACTTCTGATACCATATTAGATTCACTTTGTGTCGTGGTTTTTTACCCATAAAGGGTTTTTTCACGTTAAAATTGGATTGCTTTCTTGTAATTATCGATTGTTGCTTGGTGTGTGCCGTTGTGAGATTATCTCGTTTAATCTCTCGCTTCTTCCGCTGCGGGCTGATTTTCTCAACAAGTGGTATCAGAGCTATCATTGGAAAGTAGATCGGAATCTGAGACGAGGTTTCAATGGCATCAATCATGAGATTCAACATAGAGAAGTATTCTGGAAAAAAATAACTTTAAACTTTGGAAGGTGAAGATGAAAGGCCTTCTAATTTACTAAGGACTGCAAGATGCGCTCCTTTGAAAGTGACTGTAGGCTATGAACGAAGAAGAGTGGAAGAAGATGGATGAAAAAGCTAATGTCTCAATCCAGTTGTGCCTAACTGATGAAGTCTTGTACAATGTTATGAAAGAGAAAACTGCGACTGAAACGTGAGCGAAGTTGGAGAATATCTACACGAAGAAGAAATCTCTAAAGAATCGCCTGTATTTTAAGCTTCAATTGTACAATTTGAGGATGAAGAAGGGGACTGATATTGAGAGCCACATCAGCAATTTCAATAGGCTGGTTTGCAAGTTATTGGATCGATGTAGATGAACCGATCAAGGATAATGATCAAGCGTTTATCCTGTTGAATTCTCTTCTAGATTCATATAAGTTATTTTAAGGACTCATTGTACATAGGTAGGGAGACCATTGACGTTAAAACTGTTATCTCAGTCCTCCAATCGAACGCGATGATAAAATAAAGTGATGTCGTAGGTTCTTCTATGGATGAAACACTGGTTATGAGGGAAAGGAACTCTGAGCGGGATGAGGGATCTTCTCGATTGAAGTCTAGATTCAAGGGCAAAGGGAAGAGTAAGGTGAGGTGCTGAAATTGTTGGGAAGAAAGACACGCGAAGATGGATTGCCAGAATCCCAAGGCAAGGCAAGAGAAGTCTGGAGCTTCTTTTAGAGAGGGGTTAATACTGCAAAAGCTGCAGAGGATGAGTGTGATGTTTGCGATGTACTAACTGTATCTGGTAAGGGGTCTCTCGGTGGAGAGTGAGTCTTGGATTCAAGTGCATCATGCCACGTATGTCTTGACTGAAGTTCATTCATGTCATGTAACGACTATGATGGTGGATTAGTATTCTTGTGCGATGGCTACACTCGCAAGGTGGTGGGTATTGGCATTGTGCGCATTATGATGTTTGATGAGATCGAATAAGTCTTGAAAGATGTAAGGTATGTCCCTAAGATGAAGAAGAATGTGATATCTCTTAGTGCACTTGAGGCGACAGGGTGTAGGTTCATCAGTTGTGATCGGTATTGTAAAGTGGCAAAGGGACACTTGTGATGATAAAGGCACTGAAGATGTGACAATCTTTACAAGTTGACAGAGAGTACTATTCATGGTGGAGCTGTGTTCGCTCGCCTCAAGTGTAAGGCTGCGATGTAATAATAATTTTCGGTAAGACCGATGTCGTTCCTCAGGGATTGTCGTAACAATTCTAAACTATGTAACTGGGATAGACTAAATTCGAAATTATATTAATGAATAGATTTTAAGAACATAAAACTATCTACTTTATTACTAAATCAGGAAAATAAAACACTAGAGCGCCAATGATCCACTTATAATAATTCACAATGCCAATTCAAACCATTCAAGCCAATAACTTAATCGGAATCAGAGTTCTGTCCTTATTCAATTGGAATATAGAGAAATCAAATAATCATAATATATCTAATATAGATGGATCATCTACTGATATGGTTCTCTCATACCAACTAAGGTAGTGGGTGTATCTAATTACACGGCCCAATCATTCACAAAACAAGAGAGATCACATTCATGATTCTTCTTCAAGTCTTATCACTAAACTTGATCTAGAAGCATGAATTGAACTTCAATTGAACCAAAATCAATACATAAATATCTATCTCAGATCAAATAAAAAAATAAGAACCCTTCTAATTTCGTTTTAGATAAGCACTTAGGAAACCTGGTTTGTAAGATCTCTTAGCATCCAACATATCATGATAGATCTAAAATCTCTACAACCTAAAATTCTATCAACAATACCTTATTAAGTAATCTCAGTAAATCAAACACCCCATGTAAGCAAACACTACGTGGAAAAGGCAATTTTGCGACGGAGTTTGCGACGGACTTTGACCGTCGCAAAAAAAGGCCGTTGCTTGCTGGTATGAAATCTCTCTCTCTCTCTCTCTCTCTCTCTCTCTCTCTCTCTCCAACATTGAATGTTGAAACCCTAATCAGGGTTTGGCAATCCTTAATTGGTCATGGTTGATCCCTAATCAGGATTTTGTATGATATGCTTTTGATAAGTTTCGGAGGAAATGTACAAAATCCTATTCCAATTGGGAGCTTTTCGACTGCATTTCTTGCTGGTGGAGTCCACCCCTTGACGATCCAAATGGTTCATCTGGTGAGGCCCACTATGGATGATCGTTGCTGTAAAACGCGGCCACATTGGATTTTCCTAACCTTCTTCCTTACTTGTCTTCTCCTTCTTCCATTTTCCAACATCACAGTTTCATGCATTTTTCTTCTTGATTCTTCGTTTCCTTTTGCCCCGTTGATCGCGTGTACCGGGACCATGGAAAATCGGTTTTTCTCTAGGCAGTTTGGGCCGTCGAATCGTTCGGGGCCCACCCTTGTGCTAATCTGGACCAAAAAATTGTGAAGAGGAGCCAGCCAACAGATATGGACCGTTCGAACTGATCAGGGCCCGTCCCTGTGATCTGATGAGAAATGGGCCATATGGGCCCAACGAAAATCCGATTTCTGCTGGGCCTTCATGCTGACTGCCCGAGGTGTCCAGAGATTAGGTTGTGTCAGTGCAGGGCCCAGTGGGGAGCCCATATGGCAGTTTGGGTTGTCCTGATTGATCAGGGCCCCACAATTAGGCTGATTGGTTCTCTGACCTGGCAAAATTTTGTGAAGTACCCAACAGATCTGGACCGTTCAAACTGATCATGCCCTGCCTCTGTGCAATTGGAGGCCTTGATTTGATGACAAATGGATCATGACGATCGCCCTATGCAAAATTCAGCCGCATCCACTCATTAGGTGGGCCACACCATAGAAAACAATAATTAGCTATTGATAAATAACAAAATATAAGTGTGGCTCACTCAGTGAGTGGATGTGGCTGATTTTCCACAAGGTAATCCCATTGATTAGGATTTAGGCCAACCTATTGGATGGGTTGGATGTCGCACACACATGAAAGGTTGGAAACTATTCGTTGGGTTGACCATAAATATGGTCTAACCGGTTGGATTGAAACCTTCTCTTAACAAAAAACCACAGATATAAAAATCAATTCATATATTCTTTTCATCCCAAACAGTTGCAAATTATGGCAACCCAAAAAATAGTTCATATTAGGAAACACTATTTTTGAGATATTGTACTATGAGTAAATATTCCTGACACTTATAAAAGTTAGATACATCTAGATAATGGAATGCTAATGGAGATTACCAAATTCGTAGAATGTACGCATATTGAATGTCCCATTTCTAGTCAATGATCACAGAGATTCATATATCGACTCTGACAGATCCTTCTTGCCCCTCAAGAAAGAGTGCCATTTTTCCAAAACACTTTTCTTCTTAATGACATCTTTCTATAATTTTCTCCTTCATGGTCATCTGCCATATTTTAATGTTCTTAAAACCATTAACTTCTTTTTCCCTTCCCTAGAAACTCATGATTAGTTTGCTTCAACTGATATTTAGGAAAGCAAAATTAAGGTGGAATTCAGTTTTCTGATTCTAAATTTGACTTGGTTAAGTCAACCAAATTCGAAAGTTGCTTGACTTGTAAATCACAAAAAATAAAAGGGATAGCGACCTTCAACGCTTAATCTTTTCAGGAATAAATTTTTTCCTCTATTCTTGAAAGATAGGTAAATTTCATTAAGCAAGGAATGACTATTGCTGGATGCTTATTAATTTTTGTTTATCTGTTTGTGAATTTGCTTCTGCAAAATTATTGTGTTGACAAATTTGTGTCATGGGGCCATGCATAGAATACCATCAATCCTCTTTTTGGTGATTATTAATGTCAATAAAATCAATTTGCTGCAATTGTCATCTGCTTTTTTACTATTTAAATGATGCAATGTAAACAAGAGTTGTTGCTAGGTAGACGGGGGAGATACAAGAATGGCTAGAGTGCTTTTTGTGTAGAAGGGACATGGAGAATGGAGTCGTTTTAGGAAACTTAATTGGGTGAATCTTAATTAGCTGGAGCCAGTTGCTTTACGCGGATCAGCAATTTTTATAGATATATATATAGATTGATAAATATGCAGATAGTTTCCTTTTCCCAGCTGATTTTTACTTTTCACTCTTCTCTCTCTTGTTTATTTTTTGAAGTGTTCATTTGCAAAGACTGGTTTTGAGAAGAACAAAGTATCCCAAGGATTTGAGGCCCTTGCTCGTGCTCAGTATCTACTCCGGAGTAAAAGTTCTTTAGGGAAAATGCCATTGTTAGCACAGGTAAACTTCTTTTCATTGACTTTCAGCTCCCACTTTGTATTCATCATTAAAAATGAATTTTGTTTTGCCTTGGTTATAGATTGAAGAATCCTTGGAGGAGATTGCACCTGCTTGCACATTAGAGCTGCTAAGCATGCCTGACACACCTGAAAATTCTGAACGGAGACGGGGTGCAATGGCGGCCTTGCACGAGTTGCTCAGGCAGGGTCTTGAAGTTGAAACTTCCTGCCGAGTTCAGGATTGGCCATGCTTCTTGAGCCAGGCACTTAATAAGCTGATGGCTACTGAAATAGTAGATCTTCTTCATTGGGATGAATTGGCTGTCACTCATAAGAACAAGAAATCACTTGAGTCCCAGAACCAAAGGGTTGTTATTGATTTCAATTGTTTCTACATGGCGATGATAGCCCATATTGGTCATGGATTTTCAAGCAGGCAAACAGATCTGGTATTTTCTTTCCCTAACTTCTCATGGCTTTTCTAATTGGGGCTATTTTAGGTGAATCTTGTGTACGTCACGCAGATCAATAAAGCAAAAACTATTTGCGAGTGTTTGGTAGCATCTGAAGGCATTGGTTTGAAATTTTAGGAAGCTCTTTGCTCACTCCTTGGGCAGTTATATGTTTCTGCAGGCATTTTTTCTTCTTCTCTATATTAGAGTGTTCACAAAATCAATCACAGGCTCAGAAAATTAATCATCTGCTCTTAGGGTGGTGAGGCTGAGGCCGCTGAAAGGCTTCGGCAGCTTGAGACTAATGGTACTCAGGCTTCAAGGAGTTTTGAAACAACAGTTTCAGACAAAGTAGTCAAAGATAGTGCCAGTATAAGACAATCATTGGTATGTCATACAGTATGGTTTTCTACATTGTCTATTTTTACATTTTGAATTGCTGTGCTGATAAGAAAAGGTATTCAAAATTCTTGAGATCAGGTGTAAAAATTTATTTTGACCCTAGAGGGTTTATTTAATACTGTTTTTTCTTGATTTATCAAGAGTAAACACAATGTATGAATGTTTCTCTGAAGTAGGCAATTATGTTTCCTTGGGCCGAATTAATGCAAGGATTTGTTCATAACTGTTAACTTAATATGCAAACCTGTGTTTGGTGTAAATCGATTCCACTACCTGAATCTGATATTCCAATTGGTATGTCTTTTACTATGGTTTCTCTTGTTTTGGTGCCTCAAAATCACATGGGATTGCCCTCTTTTTCTGTTGTGATTGTGTTGTGGTCTTCCCTTTGTCATTATTACAACCTAACAGTATTCAGGTTTCCGTGATTAGCTGGGATTTGTAGTACTTTGCATTTGTCCGTCCCCTACATATCTTCTCCTTTATTGCTTGTTGAGATTAGCGGTTGATTCATTTATCAGTCATCTCTTTAAAAGTTATTTGCAATATATGCTTTAGAGGAATGTGGTAACTTGTGCCACTCATTAAATGAGCCTAGTTGCCTGCCATTCATCAGACTTAACATGCTTTCCTTCGGGTTGACATTGTCTTATGCCAGATGGCTTGCTGAAATTGACTAGGAAATATGGCTGAAGGATGCAGTGCTTGGTGTCTTTCCAGACACACGGGATTGCTCTCCATCTTTGGTGAGTCTTTTAGCTAGCAAGCATCGAAACATAACCAAACACCACCCTTTTTGTATGGAAGAAATGTCAAGTTCTGACATGCCATTTCTGTAGGCCAACTTCTTCGTGGGGAAAAAAGGATTCTCAATGGCAGCAGGCAAAAGAAAGGAATCACACCAACCATCCCAGGCACAAGCAATAGATCGTTGTCCTTTGTTTTTTCACCTGACCCTAGAACTTCTGAGCAACCTCTTCTGCATATGAATTCTACACGACATCTGGGATCTGCTGTAAAGCAACTGACTCCATCTACTACTGGGCCATTCAATTGGATGTTGAGATTGAGTTGAGTATTCAATGCCCAAGGTTGGGTAGCTTAGGTTAAGTCTCAAGTCAAGCTGATACTTAATTGATGTGGGTCTCTGGACAATGCCCCATCTACCACCCGGCATTGTCCATGAACAATACAGTTGTATCTGCATGAAGCAGTCAGATACAAAGTGATACAGGGCAATACGATCCCGCATCGGTTTTGAATGATCCTATATGCCCTAACCAATTTTCACCCATTTCATTTTGAGAAGCATTTCATGATCAGTTTAGACTAATATTTTTTTGGTTGTTTTTGTTAGTTGGATTATCCAGAGAATAAAAAAATAAAGTGAATTAACTTCAGTTCATTTGAATTTTACAGAGTTGTTCATGGTTTCAGACAGGGCGGCTAGTACTCAAAACAAGGTGCTTCAAGCTATGGAAAACAGTTCTGTTCGTAGATTATAAAGCTGATTTCCTTCAAGTTTTCAATTTCATCCCACTGAAACATCTTGCATAATAGTTATCAAGCTTGTTTTTTTCTTTTTGGTTCTTAGATTACAAAACTCATATTCCTATGTTTTATATTCTGAATTTTGCAGGTGGGCCAGTTGATGGATTTGCTAACGCATGAGGTGGACGCGGGTTATAAAGGAAAGAGTAGAAATGAAGGCTTCACGTATGATCAAGAGATTGGTCTCAATGAGGACAAAATAAAGCCTAGTTGCTCATTATATGGAGAATATTGGTTCACTTAAATGTGTAGATTTGTAACAAATATTAATATTATTTTCCACTAGAAATGTAAGGATTTTTAAGTTTCATATATGATATAATGATGATTTGTGAGGGTTACAGATTAGTTTTTTTCTGTTTTTTTTGTTTTTTTTGGTTTTTTAAATAATTTGGACGACTATCAGGTGCAACAGATTCAAGATACAATTCGGGCACCAGGTTTTGCTGTTGCAGAAAATTTAGCGACGGACCAAACCCGTCGCTAAAATTCCTAAATAAATGCAACAAATTTGTACGACGAACAAAATCCGTGGTTAAATCCGTCGCTTTACATAATTTAGCGACGGGCGTAATTCGTCGTTTAATATGTCCGTCGTTTAAAATTTGCCAAGTACTATGACGGACTATTCGACGAATCAAGTCCGTCGCTAATCTGGTTTTGCGATGGACTTGGTCCGTCGAAAAAAGGCGATTTTGGCGTAGTAAAAATCACAAGAGTTAAAAGATTAAACTAAAATACAAACTTTATTTTAAACTAAAACTAGAAGTGCTCTTCATTAAATAAAAAATACTTGAATTAAATCGAATTAAATATTACAAACAATTATAAGATTCACCTCTTCGCCCTAGCTAAGAGGTTTAGCCAACCATTATAAAGTTGAACTAAAACTCAAAGGAAAAAGTACTAAAAACATAAAAACTCTAAAAAAATCGCATTCGGAGGATTTGTAGGTGCTCCACGATGTTCCTCTCCACCTCCCACGAACTTATATCTCTTCCAGGATGATTATAGACAAGCCCTAGGTGTCCTTTTATAGCTTTCAAGCTCTACCGCCTCAGAAAGTTCGAGAATCGCGTATGAACTTACGCAATTGTGCAGATGAAATCAAACTTCAAAATAGCAAGTTACTGTTTCTAGGAGTGTCTGACCGGTCATGACTGGTCGAACCCATCTGGACATTGGTCTAGTAAGTTTCAGCCCAAAAGGCTGGAAATTCGACTTATCTCGACTCCAGGGCCAACCTGTTGGCCGACCAGTTGGATGTGTAATATTAGGGCTATTTTCCGCAGTTTCTGCACTTTGCTTTTCTTTCCCTATAACTCTGCAATTTGGTTTTTTCGGCCCTTCCAAGTCTTTTTACATGATTTCTTCAAGGTTTTTCTTTATTTTTCAATTTCATCTTTCATGGCTTCTTTCTTCTATTCTTAGCCTTTCTTTCTTTGATCATCAATGTATTCTAAAGCAGTATTTTAGCATTGAATTCACAAGGTTTCTCTCTCATTCCTACAAACACAAAATCATACATAAAGAGTGATGAATTAGGGTTAAAATATGTATAATTCAAGGCATAACAAACTGCAGGATTGACAATGGAATTTATAATTACTCGTATGTGGCAAGTACATAAGGACCACATGAGAAGAGTGACAGGGGGCGTGAAGGTGTGAGGATAAAGTCGGTGGAAGCATGAGAAGCGATGGAGCTATGATGAAGACGAAGTAGAAATGAAGAATGGGTGATCGAGTATGGCGAGGTACAACATGAAGATTTTCTTCATGGTGGAGATTGTTGGAATTGATGACTCAAATCTATGTTAAGACAGCGTCATCGATCGAATCTTTGCACAGCCATCTCTTTGGACAGATTTGTGGTCGGGCGATCAATCGACCTGGTTGGCCGATCGATCGACCAGGGTTGTCGATCAATTGATCGATCAATCGACGATGGTGCATTGTGTTATACAGTTTGCGTGATTTTGCATAAGATGTTTCTAATTAGGGTTTGTTGCCTATTTAAGTGGGTGTAAACGGGAATTAGGGTATCCTAGATGTGCAAGGGTTCAAAGAGAGAGTTCTAGGATGAGAGAAAGAGCTTTGAGAGCTTGAGATTTCTCTCAAGGCGACTTAGATCCAGGTTTATGTTTCTTCATTCTCTTGTAACTTCTGAAATCATAGTGGATTCGCTTTGTATCGTGGTTTTTTTTTACCCACAAGGGGTTTTTCCACGTTAAAATCAGATTGCTTTCTTGTGATTGTCGATTGTTGCTTGGTGTGTGCCATTGTGAAAATATCTCGTTTGATCTCTTGCTTCTTCTGCTGTGGGCCGATTTTCCCAACAGGCTGGCAGCTCGAGTGGGCCTCATAATGTTTACACGAAATCCACTTTGGCCATCTGGGTGTCACCTCATTTTAGGCCCAAGTCACAAAAAAAGCCCAACCTTTGTTTTACCACACGATTGAGAAAAGGGCAATGCTCACCCACTAAATTTCTTTTTGGTATGGCCTACCAAGGGTGGTTGTCTCATAACATTTCCTTTTTCAATGGTAGTTTACAAAAAAAACTACCCACTTGATACAAAATTTACATTTTGCTACCTTTTTCAATCAGTTATATATAAATTTATTTAGGTAATTATCATTGTAGTACCTTTCATTGGGTCAGCGACTAAGGTGGGTCCCACCATGATGTTTATGTTAAATCCACCCCAACCACCAGGTGCATCACCCAACATTAGCCCAACATTAGCCCCAGGGATTAAATGTCAGCCTCAATTGTGATTTAGATGGACCGCACGATTGGGAAGTGTACGGGGCCACGACCACTATTCAAATTGTTTCACTTGGTGTGGCCCACCTGAATCATATTGTATAGGCCTAATTTTTGGACCCTAGGCCTAAATTTATTGTGACATCTAATGATGTTATAGATTTTATATAATCATCACTGTGGGTCTTGTAAAAATAAAGGATTGACATCTCTATCCCAACTATTTCCTCTAGTATGGCCCACCAGAATCACATGCCAGCCTGATTTTTAAGCCCTGTGCATAACATAGGATTACATATATAATGGTCAGAGTTGATCTCACACACACATTCACACCGGTGGCCACACCAAAAATCAAGACCAAGTGTCTAGTAAAATTCCCTTAATATATCAGCAAAAACCTAGGAATTGTTACAAGATGGATGCTCACCCTTGATTTAAGGGGTCCATAGTGCTGCTGGGTGGGCAGTTGCCTCTTGCTTTGACTAATGATGAAAACAGTAGATTGTTTTATGGAAATAATTTAAAAGCTAAAGTTCTTTTATCCACAGCTTATTGCAAACCCTCTTGAAATACCAATGTAAATTCTACATTTCCATATTTCTACATTTGCCATCGTTGAGATCAAGTCCTTTCAGAAGCTGGGTCCAACAGTGCTTTATACCTAGACTAAACTAGGCTGGTCTACTCGTGAACTGTGCCGTGGTCCAACTGCCCGGACCGTTAGAAAGTGGACTCGCATTAACGTAGATGTGTGGCTTATGGATTAGCACACTGACATAGACCACAGGCTTGGAGTGTTGAGGAGTGAGGCTCGTATCCTGGGGAGCTAGATTGGGTACTACCCCCAATTTTCTACCCTACTTAGTTTTTCTCATTAAGAAAGTTTCAAGTGGTGTATCTTTCATAATAGTAATAAAAAATTTATTTACCACACATACGCATCCGTTAATAAGTAAAAATCAAGATAAATTACTTGAGGTAAGGTATACGTAGCGTATGTAAAGTATCTTAAGTTCCAGCTGGTTGAGTCCGAGTTTATCAACCAGCTGGTCTCAGGTTCAAGACACACCAGCAGCACCTTTGGGTGCTTTCAGTCGGGCCAGGTCAGGTTCAGGTCAGGTTATCTTCGGGTGCAAGCCGGGTAGGGTTTGGGCCGGGTCGTGTTCACATTAAAAAAAAAAAAAGTATCTTAAGATCCAAACGAGCCCTAAACAGTCCGTGCTGGGACTCAAAAGAACCAACCCAATCAAAAAAAGATGCGGGCCAAACCTGGCAAGGCCCGAAAGTTCAGTAGGCATGCCTGGACCATTGATAGCCCTATAGTGGGTGCCTAGGCAACCACTTCCGAGAGGGAGCCAACGTGCCAGGGAAAATGTAATGGTTTGGACAAATTATCTTTGTTATAGCAATCTTTTTAGTCTACGTTCTCCTCAATTTTCACATACTATTAAAGGTTACTTAATGTCCATCTTGTGCATATGTGATATAGATGACATCTGACCTGTTCAGGAGGAGGGAGGGACATAAATATCGCCGGGTGCAAAAATTTGGACGATCCTTTTTTGTTCCAGTTAATGCTTAAAAACTGGCCCTGTCAAAGCGTGCTAGAAATATAGAATGCTCGCATGGAGAAGCGCAACGTACACGAAATGTTAGTATAAGATGGGTTAGATTAAAAAATGACAATTTAGCCATCCAAATCAATACACTTGATCCGGCACGTATATGAAGTCTCCATCTTCACCACAGTAACATTAAGGCAATGGAGATTAGATCCTGTGGGGCCCAATATTAGCTATATAAACTCACCTGTGAGTGAGTGTTTACACACCTCACATCGTCCACCACCTCCTCAGCTAACGCCATGGCTTCCTTAACCAGATCTTTCTTCGTAGCCTTGTTCATCTTGGGAGTGTGGGCTTCTCACACCATGGGCCGTTCTCTTCAGGAAGCGTCCATGTCCGATAGGCACGAGCAATGGATGGTTCGATATGGCCGAACGTACAAGGATGCAGTTGAGAAAGAGCAGCGCTTCAAGATATTCAAGGACAATGTGGAATTTATAGAATCCTTCAACAATGTCGGTGACCGATCTTACAAGCTAAGTGTAAATGAATTTGCAGACCAAACTAACGGCGAGTTCAAAGCCAGCCGTAATGGATTTAGGCCCACTAAAGCAAGAGCATTGAGAGCCTCGTCGTTCATGTATGAGAACGTGACTGTGCCCTCTAATATGGATTGGAGAAAGAAAGGTGCAGTAACACCAATCAAAGACCAAGGACAATGCGGTAAGCTTTATAACCTTCTCATGAATTTAGTCCATTTTCTTGGATTACTGCAACTTTGTTCTAGAAAGGAACATGACATTGTTATCTAGTGTTAGCTAACTTGCTATCTGGTGGTGCCAAATAGGATGTTGCTGGGCATTCTCTGCGGTAGCGGCTATGGAAGGTATTTCCCAACTCAAAACAGGGAAGTTGCTTTCTTTATCCGAGCAAGAGGTGGTGGATTGTGATACCAAAGGTGAGGATCAAGGCTGTGAGGGTGGTTTCATGGACGACGCCTTCGTTTTCATCAGACACAATGGAGGACTTACAACAGAAGCCAACTACCCCTACAAGGGAGTTGATGGCACTTGCAACTCCAAGAAGGCAGCAAACGATGTGGCCAAGATCAACGGTTACGAAGATGTAACTGCCAACAGCGAGAAGGCACTATTGAAGGCCGTGGCCAACCAACCCGTTTCTGTCGCAATTGATGCAAGTGGATCTGCTTTCCAGTTCTACTCGAGCGGTGTCTTTACAGGAGATTGTGGTACCGAACTAGACCATGGAGTGACGGCCATTGGATATGGGACCACAGATGATGGGACAAAGTATTGGCTAGTGAAGAACTCTTGGGGGACTTCTTGGGGTGAAGATGGATACATTATGATGGAAAGGGATGTTGATGCTAAAGAAGGCATGTGTGGTATTGCCATGATGGCTTCTTATCCCACTGCGGCTTAATCCTCACTAGTTGCAATCTCAATTGCTCGTTTGTCCCATGCTTTGGTCACAAAAGTGTTACGAAGAAATGTAGAAATGTGTAGCTTCTTTATATAGTTCTCAAATAAGTAATGGGTTACTTCATTATCACTTATAGTATCCAAACAGTTAGCTTTCCATCATTCGTATGGTACACCAAGAACTTTCCAACTTTATATATTGTTCAAAGTATAAGAACCCGGAATTGGTGAAATGACCCAGCTTCAGGGGGGGGCGAGGGAATTTCCAGGACCAGCGTACCTGATATCAAGGGGCCTGCCTTTGGGGTATAAGTGGGCCCTGGTAACTTCACTATGGCCCCTTCATTTCTGGATTTCGCAATGATGGCATGTCTATCAATAGGCTGGGCCCAAGTCTAGCTGAGGTTTGTCCAAGATCTGTCTGCATAGTAAATCCTAGGCTCAAACCCGGCCCAGGCCATGATGGGCCAAAACAAACATCCGAGCTTGGCCCAGCCACCAACTTTTGTGCAAGATCTGTGCTTCATTTGGTTTACCCCATCATATGTACCTTGAGACAGTAAATGGGCCTAGTAAAAATAATAAGTGGACTTAATTTTAGACCCAGGCCCAAAAGTTCAGCAGGTTTGTCTGGACCATTGGTAGCCTGATTCAATGGGTTTGGACAGGACAGGACTGTTAGCAACCCATTTGGTCTTTGCATGGTTGGGACCACTGGATGGATGAATTGGATCGCACAAACTTATGCCAGTTTGAGACATGCATGGTGTGTAAGTAGGGTCTCTTACCTTTATCTGGCTTAAACTGACTAGACCCAGCCCAATTTTAACAAGGTCGAAGTTGGAAGACCCAATCTGGACTTGACGAGATCTAATTTTTAACCGGTGCAAAAAGGTTAGACATGAATCCGACCTGATTTTGATTTTTTAAGGGAGAAAAACTTGGATCCAGGGCAATTAAAACTGGGTCGGGTCCATCAGGTAGCACTAGTCCAGGTACCTGTCGACAGCCCTAAAGTAATCAGGCCTTTTATCTTCTTCTTTTTTCTTTTTTCTTTTTTCTTTTTTCTTTTTTTTTTTTAAATTTTTGAAGAGGATCTCTCTATGTAACCAGTTTTGGACATGGTCCTGAGTAAAGGACCTAATCCAAACCGTTTATCTAACTATTCACTCCGGCCCGGGCCTTCTGACCACCGGGCTGCTAGCAGGTTAGGGCTTAAACCCATCAGGCCGGTTCTGCCCGTCAATACAAGAGGACTGACAAGTTCGCGATGGATGAGAAACTTTAATGCCCTTATACAAGCGAAGGTGGTCAGTTATCCAGGTCGTTGATCCTACCCCTTCAGTTAGTGGTGTATCAATAAACAATTGATAGAAATTGGATAGATACGATCACATCAAATCAACGGTTTAGATCATGGAACCGTGGGCACCGGAGGCATTGGATCTAATCCCTAGGAAACATGCAAAATGGTCAACGGTTTAGATCATCAACAATCTTAGCCATCTAATCCTTGACTTATTTTTTTCTGTTAAAATCTTAGCCATCTAAGAAGAAACACCATTTTATCTTCCTAATCAGAAGATGATCCTAGCTATCTAATGAAATTGGACGATAACAACCAATCGTCCACTTTTAATAGGTCTAAATTAGATGGTACTGATCATCTGAAAGAGAAGATTTCGGGGATCTCCCACTCATTATGGGGCCCACCGTATGAATTTGTTTGGTTAGCAGAAGTGGGACCCACATGTAAAGCCCGTTGGACCAAACAACACCACGATCAAGAATTGAATATTTCCTCTAAACATGGACCTCTGTTTCATGTTTGGCAGCGTCGGGATCCAGGTCTCCATGTAATTGTTGTTCATGTGGTATCCTTGAATTGAGAAGACGATAATACCCCTCTGTTAAAGGGCCAGCCACAACTAATTTTAGGGGTAAAAAAGCCCAAACGCTACTTGGGTTAATGAGCATAAAAAAAAAAAATTACATTAATGCTATAAGCTTCTAAATCTAAAAGAAAAAAGAAAAAAGTGGACAAATACAATTAGAGCATTTATGTTCTATGCAATTGGGTAAGAGGCCTGCATGGCAATGCCACACAGTCCTTCCTTGGCATCAACATCCCTTTCCACCCTTATGTAACCGTCTTCACCCCACCAAATACCCCATGAATTCTTCACCAACCAGTACTTGGTCCCATCAACATCTGTCCCATAACCAACGGCTGTCACCCCATGGTCTAGATCAGTGCCGCAATCACCCTTGAAGACTCCGCTCGAATAGAATTGGAAGATGTATCCACCAGCATCAATGGCGATGGAAACTGGCTGGTTGGCTACTGCATTCAGTAGTGCCATCTCGCTGTTGGCCGGTACATGTTTGTGACCTTTGATTGTGGTGGCATGTTTCGAAGCCTTGTTAGGGTTGCAAGTGCGGTGTATGGGTAGTTAGCTTCAGTTGTAAGGCCGTGGTTGCTTTCAATGAAATCAAAGGCGTTGTCCATGAAGCCACCCTCACAGCCTTGATCGTCACCCTTGGTGTCGCAGTCCACTAGCTCTTGCTCGGATAGTGAAAGCAACTTACCCGTTTTAATTTGTGTAATTCCTTCCATGGCTGCAACTGCTGAGAATGCCCAACAACACCCTATTTTTGAACATTTGAGCCACGATTAGTAAAAACACCAAATAATCAATCTCATCTTCCCTTTTCTTAGTGTAATAGCATTGTTACAGATACTAGTTTGGGTTTCCTTATTTTTCATTGGGTTTGAGAAGAGGTCATCACTTGATTTACCCCTTGATCCTGGCCGGTCGTCAAAGAAGGTGACACCTCTTGGGATTGACCATTACGCAAAAATCATATTGATTTTATGGTATTAACCATGCAAAATAAATGGCCTGCAATGCCCAAACTCAATGGTGGATATAATGCTATCCTATAAAGTTGAGAAAAGATATAGAATTGTATTGTCCATCGACTTGAATGACATTGCTGACTACTCTTTGTATGGTTCGAAATTGGATTGGCCTGTGGCCCATCCAGAGGTGGCCATTCTGATGGATGGTCCAGATTGACAAGCTCAATCACCAATGTGGGTTAGTAGAGGGCAGGTGAAAGTTAAAGGTCTACTTAGTACTTACCACATTGTCCCTGATCCTTGATGGGAGTCACAGCACCTTTCTGTCTCCAGTCCATGCTAGATGGTGCAGTTACATTCTCATACATGAAGGATGTGGCTTCTGATGCCCTTGCTCTGGTGGGCCTAAATCTGTTACGAGAGGCCCTGAACTCATCATTGGTTAGATCAGGCAAATGCGTTGATGCTTAACTTGTATGATCAGTTCCCTCCGCTGTTAAAAGATTCTATCAACTCCACATTACCCTTGAATATCTGGAAACGTTTTTCCTTTTCAGGCCACATCCTTGTAGGTGCGTCCGTATTGAGCTTTCCATTGCTCATGGCGATTGGACATGGATAAGTCATGGAGGGTGCGGGCCATGGCTTGAGAAGCGCATGCTCCCAAGATGAACAACGCCACAAAGAAACAAGGGTACATGGAAGCCATTGTACAAAGTAGGAGGGTGTGGTGGATGGGCTGAGGATGAGATTAATGTAAATGAGGGATGCATACATTCAAGGGAGGCTCTGGTTTATATAGGCATTGCGTTGCAGAGAGAGAGAGAGGGAGAGAGAGAATGTAATGGTTGGTTTGGATGGCCACAGAGACAGGTTCCCTTTACTTGTGGCAATCTTTTCGTCTGCAAACGTCCTAAATTTATACTCATTCGATTATGTGGCTACCAGATCGGTGAAGAAGATCCATTGTACGGCTAAAAATGAAAATATCCAATGGTACTAATTGGACAAACAATGTTTTGAGCCGTAGGCGTAATTTCAGTTACCTGATAAATCAGTCGCTTTCTACGGCTGCTGATTATAATATTCTAGAAGAAGTGTTAAGTGGTCATTCAATTGACTACTCGTGTCTGCGAACATTTTATTGTAAAGCTTACTCTCATATACTGTTAGTTGAGAGAGATAAGCTGGACCAAATGGCTAAAAAATGTATCTTTGTCCGTTATGGTGTTGGTGTGAAGGGTTACAGATTATCTGACCCTATTACATGGAAAATTTCTTTAAGTCGTGATGCTAGGTTTGATGAGAGGTCCTTATTCCGAAAGGATGTGCCAAAGGAATCGAAAAAATCAGAGGTTGTTGATATCCAGATTGATAGAGATGAGACACGGGCTAAGACTGAGATGCAGACAGAGGTATAAGATTAGGTAGAGTGGCTACCTGTGCGAAAAAAAATCCTCCTAAAAATCATAGATTACCGGTGAGATATATGAATGACTTGAATGTTGCATTCGCCCTTATTACAAATGAGAGGGATCCATCTACCTTTCAGGAAGCACTATACGATGTGGATGCTAAAAGTGAAAGGCGGCAATGCAAGATGAGATTAAGTCCCTATACAAGAATGAGATGTGGGAGGTGGTGGAGCTTCTTGTGGGCTAAAAAATGATTGGGTGTAAATGGATCTTTAGGTAAAAAAAAAAACATGATAGGTACAAGACTAGATTGGTGGCGATGAGAAATGCTTAGCGAGAATGTGTGAACTTCAGTGAGATATTCACGCTGGTTGTGAAATAAGTATCTATCAGGTTCGTGTTGGCTCTGATTACCTAACATATCCTCGAGCTGTAATAGATGAATGTAAAAACTACTTTCTTGCATGGGGAATTGGATGGACAGATTTACATCACAACCAGAAGGTAATACAGTACAAGGGGCAGAGAACAATGTTTGCAGGTTAAGAACATCGTTACACAACCTTAAATAGTCACCTAGGCAATGATATAAGAAATTTTATTAATTCATGATTAGTTAAAGCTTTTCCCAGAGCGAGTACAATCACTATATCTATTTTAAGACACTTAGTAATATGAAGTTTATAATACTGGTGTTTTACATTGATGACATGCTTATTTCCAATCATGACATGTCTAATATTAATGTATTGAAGACTCAACTTTCAGGGACTTCGAGATGAAGGATTTGGGGGCTGTAAATAAGATTCTCAGCATTGATATATACAGAGACAGAAAGAAGAGTAGGCTTTGATTATCTTTGGTTGAATACCTTGGGAATGTATTGGTGAGGTTTATGATGGATACGGCGAAGCCAGTTAGAGTTCCCCACGTGACTCACATCAAGCTTTCTTTATATCAATGTCCTAAATCAGATAAAAAAAAAATCAGGATATGTCTCATGTGCCGTATTCGAGCATAGTGGGCAGCTTGATGTATGATATGGTTTATACGAGACCTCATATTTCACATTCAATCGGTGTTGTGAGCAGATTCATGGCTAACCTCGGCAAGTAACAATGGAAAGCTACGAAATGGCTATTTCGATACATTCGAGGTACGCAAGACTATATCTTGACATTCAAAAAGTCAGGGAACAAGCTGGTTGGGTACATTGATTCATATTACGCAGGCAGTGTTGATTGTAGGAGATAGACTTTTAGTTACTCGTTTTAGTGGGTGGAGCGATTAGTTGGATGTCCAAGTTTTAGTTGGCGGTGTCTCTTTCCACTACTGAAGTGAAGTATATAACAATGACAGAAGTATTCAAGGAGTTTGTTTGGTTGAGGGGCATAATAAATCAGTTGGGGCTTCAGCAGGAGGCCGTGCTGGTTAATTATGATAGTTATAGCACTATTAATTTGGCTAAGAACTTAGTTTATTACTCTCGTACTAAACATATTGATGTGCGTTACCATTTTATCTGACAGGTGCTTGAAGAAGGAGATGTGACTCTGGAGAAGATTCACACCAACGTGAATCGAGCAGACATGATCACCCAAGGTGCTTTCTACAAAAGAACTTCACATTTTGCGCAACTTCTCTGAAATTGGCGAAGACGGAATGACAATGCGGCGTGTACAAGAAATAGTGAAACTATGGTGAATAAGAGATGATGAATGAAGCAAAGGATAAATGATTCAGTGATTGAAGCTTTGATGGAGATTATTGGTGGAGCCTTCAATCTGGATGCATACAGGGGGTTTCGAGTTACCGATCAATTGGTCGGGCGACCGAAACTGCTTTGTTTATTACAGATTGACCTTTGGACAATTTTGAGCGAGTTCGGGCGACCGAACTTGGAGGCTTGAGCGACCGATATAATTCAAGAAGTATTGAAAAAATCTCTAGACGTTTTTGGGGTAGTGTAAGCGACTGAATCGCTAGTCGTCATGCAACTGAAGGAGGTCTCAGGTGCTCGATAGGGCGAACAACAACGTTGGTTGCTGTTTCGCAATTTGCATGGTTTTACACTAATTGTTTCTATTTTTTATTACCACTTATAAAAACGGGTGTAATCAGGTTATATAGTATTTAAGACGTTTCTAAACATGTTTAGGGTTTGTGAGAGAGAGTTTTGGTGTGTATGTGTGTGTGTGTGTGTGTGTGAGAGAGAGAGAGAGAGAGAGAGAGAGAGAGAGAGAGCTTGGGTTTTCTCTCGGGGGCTTTGTTTGGATTGTTCATCTCTTGTACTTCTGGTTTTACATAGTTATCGCTTTGTGCTATGGTTTTTCCCGCAAGGGTTTTTCCACATAAAAATTGAATTGTCTGTGTGTGATTTCTTGTGTCTTGTGGTTTGCTTGTTTCATTCTCCTATGCGCTTCCGCGAGGTTGCCAACATCAAGACCCTTTGTAAGGGTGCTACCCTTGGTTAGGTGATCTAGACCATTTGATCTTATGGCTCATTTGGAAGATTTTAGGCCAGGATCAATGGACAATTATTGGATTGTTGGAATTATTGGATTGTTCCGAAAGCAATGTCCATGAGCGGTTTGTCTAGTGCTCCAAAATTTAAGCAGTTTAAATTTTAGTGCATGATAATTTAGGCAGTTTCAATAGATCCATGTAGTCCACAAGTTTTCGTGAGATCATTTTTGGGCCTGAACCCAAGATTGAGGGAGATAAGTGGGCTGTAAGAGAAATTTTGTTTTACAATATGCCATTTTACTCACAATTGAAAAAACAAATGTCAAGACCAGGAATAAACTTGTTTTGTTTATCCAATTTTTATTTTAAACTGTGGCTAACCTGATGATTGGAATGGCTTGATTTTCACAACCCACTTGATGGATTATTAAGATCTTGCACATGTTCACCATAAAGATCTTGCACATGTCTTGACGATGTACATGGAAGAGAACTTTCGTCACCGCCAACATGTCAGCAAAAGCGTTAAGTAAAAAATTAGGATGGTCCAGTACTCATCTGGCAGGTTACACCACCCAAATTAATCGGGTCCGACTTTGCATCAAGGTAGGCTGTGGGCCACCGAAAGAGTAGAATGGTAAGTGGTCCAATTTTCACAACAGGTGATCTTTATGATCCAACCCACCTATTTCACGGGTTGGATGTTCTACACAAGTGACACATTTCCGGAAAAGAAAAGCATTGTATGTGGAAGTTCACACACCAAGTTGTGTGTGTGAACATCTCTATTAAACCAACCATAAAAAACTGCCCCCGTCAAGTGTGCTAGAAATATAGAATGTTAGAATAGAGAAGCGCAACGTACACGAAATTTGAGTATAAGAAGAGTTAGATTAGAAAATGTCATTTTAACCAACCAAATCAATACACTTGATCGGGCACTTATATCAAGTCTCCATCTTCACCACAGCAACAATAAAGAGAGATGTGATCCATGTGGGCCCCAATATCACCTATATAAACTCAGCATAGCGTAAGTGTATGCACCCACCTCCATAGTCACATCATCAGTTCATCCATACACTCCTCAGCTAACATCACGGCTTCCTTAACCAAATCTTCCTTCATAGCCTTGTTCATCTTGGGAGTGTGGGCTTCTCATGCCATGGGCCGCACTCTACAGGAAGAGTCCATGTCAGACAGGCACGAGCAATGGATTGCTTGATATGGTCGCACGTACAAGGATGCAGCTGAGAAAGAGCAACGTTTCAAGATATTCAAGGACAATGTTGAATTCATAGAATCCTTCAACAACGCTGGGGCCCGATCTTACAAGCTTAATGTAAATGAATTTGCAGACCAAACCAACGAGGAGTTCAGGGCTACCCGTAATGGATTTAGGCCCACTCAAAAAAGAGCATCGAGGGCCACGTCATTCATGTATGCGAACGTGACTGTGCCGTTGAGTATGGATTGGAGAAAGAAAGGTGCTGTAACCCCAATCAAAGGCCAAGGACAATGAGGTAAGCGTTATAACCTTCTCATGAATTTAGTCATTTTTCATGGATTACTGCAACTGCGTTCTAAAAAGGAACATGACTTTGTTATCTAGCTAGTGTGAGCTAACTTGCTTTCTGGTGTTGCCAAATAGGATGCTGCTGGGCATTCTCAGCAGTAGCGGCCATGGAAGAATTACCCAACTCAAGACAGGGAAGTTGGTTTCTTTATCTGAGCAAGAGGTGGTGGATTGTGATACTAATGGGGTGGATCAAGGCTGTGAAGGTGGTCTCATGGATGATGCCTTTGATTTCATCGGACACAACTGATGTAGGACGGGTCGCTGACTATTTCATGGCCCAGATGGAGCAAAAGAAGAGCGGACGGGGCCGAAAGTGATCCGGACCGTCAGGACCGTGAATCGGTCATATCTCACAATCCGGAATGAGTTACGGGACGTATAATATATCAATTTGGGGTAGCTCGAGCTACTTTAGCCAACCAACCCGGCTATGCCGGGTTGCCCAACCCGGAATCGCGAGAATCGACCGTATCGACGGTCATTAGGCTAGTTTATTTTCATTTTTACTATTTATAGTTAGTTTTAATTCGATCATAACTTTGCATCTGTAAGGTTTTAGAGTTAGTGCCCAACATGAAAAGGGCTTAGAATATTTCGTAGAACAACTTGGTTGAGGCCGTTTGATAACTTTCTATTTTTGGCCGAAAACCTAAGAGTTCTAGTAGGATTGAACGACTTCTATAAATAGTAAGTTTACTATTTATAGTAAGTTGCGTTTTCTAGGAGTTTTAGTTGGAGTTGAATTTTGATACTTTACCTAGGGTTTAGTTTCCTATTTATATGCATTGTAATTCCGTTTTTATTCATTCAATTATCAATAAATCAATTATTCGGAATTTATTTCCTCTTTTTATCTTTTATTTCTTCTCGTGGATTCGAGAAACACTCGGTTAGGGAGACGGTGATCGACCTACCACGTCCTCCCTGCGTCAACAACGGAGGACTTACAACAGAAGCCAACTACCCCTACAAGGCGGTTGATGGCACTTGCAATTCCAAGAAGGCAGCCAACCATGTGGCCAAGATCTACGGTTATGAAGATGTAACTGCCAACAGTGAGAAAGCTCTAATGAAAGCTGTGGCCAACCAACCCGTTTCTGTGGCAATTGACGCTGGGGAATCTGACTTTCAGTTCTACTCGAGCGGTGTCTTTACAGGAGATTGTGGTACCGAATTAGACCATGGAGTGACGGCTGTAGGATATGGGACAACAGATGATGGGACCAAGTATTGGCTAGTGAAGAATTCATGGGAGACTTCTTCGGGTGAAGATGGATACATAAGGATGGAAAGGGATGTTGATGCTGAAGAAGGCCTATGTGGTATTGCCATGCAAGCTTCTTATCCCACGGCCGCCTAATCCTCACTAGTTGCATCTCTCATGCTTACAAATGAATATAGAAATGTGTAGCTTCTTTATGTAATTCTCAAATATGTAATGCGTTACTTCTATTATCACTTATATTATCCAAACAGCTACTTTTCTGTGGGCTCATGACATATTAAGAACTAGAGAACTCACTCGACTCAGTGTCTAGTCATATCGGGTTTGACTCCAAGGCGAGGATGAGATTTTACTTGCCTTGGCTTGATAGTTAATAAATAAAGAAATATTACTTTGCCTCTGGTCGAAGCTGGGAGGATTTGTTCTGGCCTGAAGCAAGTCTTGGGGTAGTTAATTTGCGCCAGTCTTTATAGAGCTCTTGCAGGTCAAGCTGACGTGAGATGTTGTGGGATATATAGGTTCCTGTGGAGTCTCTGGTGCACGGGTTAATATTATGGAGGTTGTTTGAGGCTTCAGGGATCATTTTGTGTAGGGCTTTGGTATGCTTGCTGAGATCTGCTATCGCAGGTGGTGGATTGGTTTTTAGTCGTCTGGGCAAAGCCCTATGATCTGTTTAGTGGGTGTAGGCTTGAGTCATGGTGAAGGTTTTTTCTGTCCTATTTTCAGAATGAGTCATAAAGTATATGGCCATGGCTATGTATATTCCTGTATTTAGCTTCTTTCATGATATGGCTTCTTCTGGTTTGCTTTTTTTTTTTTTTTTTTTGGGTATGTGGATTGTAGGATTTGTGAGGCTTCTTTCTTTTTGCTGGGTCCACCTAAATGGATGTAAATCATATCCCACATCAACAAAGTAACAGGTGGTCTAGTATCTGTTATGTGTAGTAAAAAATATATTACTTAATAAATATTTCAAATTGGTTATGTGTGGTAAATATAATACCTTTCTTGACCTTTGGCTAAGGTCTAGTATCTGTTCATATCATTAGTATCTGTTCGTATTATATATTAACTTAATTTGTTGCGGAGGGCCCACTATTGTAGATTGGGTTTCTCCCAGCGCATGCCTAGCGCATCCTTCAAAAAAATAGGAAAGCATTAGGATGGTGAATGAAAATGCATAAGAGCAGTGTATGGCCACCATTAGTCTTTAATTCAAATCTTGTTTCCCGCGTTTTTGGGGAATTTAAATAAAAAATTTACCTACTTATTATAGAATTTACATTCCCATACATTTTTCAAAATGGTAATTTTCAATAAGCTATTGCATTAATTTAAGTAATTTTGATTAGTACCTTCCGTTACATTTCTGAATTGTGTGGGAAATGCGAGAAAAGGGGCTGGCGGGTGTGCCTCATCATGATGTTTACACAAAATCCACTTCGACCATCAGGTATGTCACCTCATTTTAGGCCCAAGTCCCAAAAAAAAGCCCAACATTTGTTTTAATTGGACCACACAATTGAGAACAGGGCAAGGCCCACCCACTAAATTTCTTTTTGGTATGGCCTACCAAGGGTGGCTGTCTTATAAAATTCCCTTTTTCTAGGGTAATTTACAAAAAAAACTACCTACTTGATATAGAATTTACATTTTGCTACCCTTTTCAAAAAGGTATACAATAAGTTATATATACATTTATTTAGGTAATTACCATTGTAGTCCCTTCTATTGGGTTGGCGACTGAGGTGGGTCCCACCATGATGTTTATGTTAAATCCACCCAGACCACCAGGTGCATCACTCATTATCCCCAGGGATTAAAAATCAGCCTCAACTGTGAATTAGATGGACCACACGATTGGAAAGTGTATGGGGCCACGCCCACCTTTCAAATTGTTTCACTTGGTGTGGCCCACCTGAATCATATTGTATAGGCCTGATTTTTGGACCCTAGGCCTAAATTTGTTGTGACATCTAATGATGGAGTGGATTTTATATAATCATCACTTTGGGTGTTGTAAAAATAAAGGATAGACATCTCCCCCAACTATTTCCTTTGGTATGGCCCGCCTGAAACACATGTAAGGCTTATTTTTTTAGCCATGTGCATAACATAGAATTACATATATAATGGTCGGAGTGAATCTCACACACATAGCAGTGGCCGCACCAAAAATCAAGACCAAGTGTCCAGTAAAATTCCCTTAATATATAAGCAAAAACCTAGGAGTTGTTACAAGAGGGATGCCCACCCTTGATTTAAGGGGTCCAAAGTGATGTGTAAGTCAAATCCACTCCCACCATTTAGATGGATAATCCCAAGTTGAGAGAGAGAGACGTGCACCCTTAATTTTTACAGGGCCCACTGTGATGATTATGTGAAATCCACTCTAATGATAACTATAGATGACACACTAACATTAAGGCTTGGGTTTCAAATTTCAGGATTATTTGTGATTCAGGTGGGTGACGGCAAGGGATATAGTTTGGAGGAGTTAATTTGTACACTATTTCCAATCATATGGTTTTGGTTCACCTGAAAGGGGATGATTAAGTATCTGAGTCAATGGATGCTGACAGGTTATGGTGCACCCTAATGATAACTTCCAACAACTTAGGTTTTTGTGAAATCCAACCCTTATTAAGTTCATGTGCAATCCAAAGGCTGGCCCCACTTAAAATTCTCCTAATGCAAAACTTAACACTATCTGCTCATCAATTTGACCATACCATATAAAACAATGTCCAACCATGAACTAGAAACTGGGATTTTTCAGTGTTCCAAAATTTAGGCAATTTTAATTTTAGGGAGTCATAATTTAGGCTGTTTCAATGGATCCATGTGGTCCACCGGTTTCACTAAATTATAATTATAGGGTGCCAACCCAAAAATGGTAGAGATAAGTGCCCCTAACCACAGGAAACAGTGGGTATTGCACACCCACCTTGATGTTTGGGAGAAAGCCACCTTGACCACTGGTTTTGTCAAATCAATTTATGGCGTGATCTTAAAGATGAGGCAGATTAAAAATTCAAATGAAACAATGATGGCTACCATTGAAATAGTTGTGGGGCTCATAATGATGTTTTTGAGAAATCCACTGCGTCCACCAATTTTGCCTGATGATTTTAGGGCGTAGGCCAAAAAATAAGGCAAATACAAAATTCGAGTGGGCCACACCTCTTGAAATAGTGGGAATTGTCTCTCGCTCGAAAAGTTGTGTCGCGGACTGTGATGTTTTTGAGAAATCTATTCCATCCACCAATTTTGTGAGCTCATCTGATGGGGTGAGCCCAAATATAAGGAAAAATCAATACTTAAATGGGCCATGCGACTTGAAACATAGTATTGAATGCCCTTGTTAAAACAACACCAGATTTGTGGCCCACCATGATGATTTTGATAAGTCCACCCCATCCACCATTTTAGTCAGCTCATTTTAAGAGATGAGTCTAATCAGGAGACAGATCCAGAACTCAATTGGGTCTGATGGCTATAACTGAACACCCACTGTTGAAATAGTTGTGGGCCCACAGTGATGTTTTTTTTTTAAAATCCACCCAGTCCAACGGTTTCTCCATATGATTTAGGTGGTGGGAATGACCTTATAAGGAATTTGGATGGCATATAAACAACCCAATGGGCCTCTAGAAGATTTCAATGAGGTTCTCCACTATTTCCTGCAATGTAGCCCACTTAAGCTTTAGATCTGCCACAATTTTTGGTCCATCTACTAACTCACTTTTTCTATTGGCGTGGTCCACTTGAGCTTTGGATCAGCCTCATTTTTGGGATTATAACCTAAAATGAGTTGCTAAAATCAATGGACCACATGGATAAAACATAGACATCAAGTGGGCGGTCATAAAGTCGTGGCATGGGTGTTGCATGGCAATTCCTTAATATTCAAGAAGCGGAGATGGAACTGCCGCCCTTGAAACACTACGGTCCACCATGATGTTTCAACGAGTTCCACCTAATAATTTACGCGGTGGGCCCTGTCAAACAACCATTTTCTCTAAAAGCTCGAACTTTTAGAGGATGGCATATCAATGTATATCAAGGGACTCTAACACTCCCCCGCACGTGTGGGGTGGAACTCGGCACGGGAATATATTGGGCAAGGGTGGAGGGAACCCAGGTGGAGAGATAATCAAGGGTGGAGGGAACCCAGGTGGAGAGATAATCAAGGGTGGAGGGAACCCAAGTGGAGGGATAATCACAACTCATATCATAAATAGGCCCCCGTGGGAGAATATATTACCGGTGGCATATTTTTGCTACTTCCGGGATTTGAACACAGGACCTTTCGCTCTGATACCATGTCAAACAACCATTTTCTCTAAAAGCTCGAACTTTTAGAAGATGGCATATCAATATATATCAAGGGACTCTAACAGGCCCCAAAAACAACAGATCCAAAACACAAGCATGCCTTGCTGCAGGAAATTGGATGTAGACCATTCAATCATTCATGGGGCCACCATGATGTATTTGAGAAATCCACTCTATCTATCAATTTTGTTACCTCATGTTGGGGGTGGGCCCAAAAATGTGGCAAATAAAAAATTCAAGTGGGTCACATTGCAGGAAAAAAAAAAGTAGAGACTAAATGGCCATGTCTGTTCAAACATTCAGTGCCTACCATGATGTTTTTTAGAAATCCTCCTGTCCATCCATCTTGCCACCTCATGTTAGGATATGACCTAAAAAATGAGGAAGATCCAAAACTTAAATAGGACACACAACAAGAAATAGTTGGGATCGAATGCCCCCTTTAAAACATAAGTGAGGCCACAAAAGTTTTGGATCAGACTAGTATTTCTTGTACATTCATCTCAGTGGGAATGAAGTAATGACTAGTTTGAATGGTAAATAAATGTGACATCAGACCCTATGAAGGTTTTATCAGTAGGCATTTTCCTCCCCACGGCCGTTTGGCGCATTCGAATTTTAGATTTGCATCATTTTTGGGCTCACACTAAGATGATATGATGAAATTGATGGATGATTATATGGTAGAACTCATAGATGGTGTGGATTTCTCACAAACATCATGGTGGGCCTCCACCCTAGCATTGCAGTTGCAGGTACCCTGTCCTAAGTCATGAACGAGGGCTACCGTGCTGCTGGGTGGGCAGTAGGCTCTTGCTTTGACTAATGATGGAAACAATAGATGGTTTTATTGGAAATAATTTAAAAGCTAAAGGTCTTTTGTCCATAGCTTATTGCAAACCTTTTTGAAATACCAATGTAAATTCTACATTTCCACATTTTTACATTTGCCAACGTTGAGATCAAGTCCTTTCAGAAATCGGGTCCAACAGTGCTTTATACCTAGACTTAAACAAGACTGGTCTGCTCGTGAACTGTGCCGCGGTCCAGCAGCCGTTGGAACGTGGACTCGCATTTAATGTAGATTTGTGGCTTCTGGATTGGCACACTGATGTAGACCACTGGCTTGGAGTGTTAGGGCGTGGGGCTCATATCCTGGAGAGCCAGATTGGGTGCTATATATCCCCAATTTTGTATGATGTTAAGTTTTTCTCATTAACAAAGTTTCAAGTGGTGTATCTTTCATAAAATAAAAATAAAAATAAAAATATTAACCACATATATGTATTGTTAATTAACAAGAAACCCAGATAAATTACTTAAGATCCAAATAAGCCCTAAACAGTCCATGCTGGGGCTCAAAAGCACCAACCCAAGCAGAAAAAGATGTGGGCTAAAGTAGGCAAGGCCCGAAAGTTCAGTAGCAAACAGTCCATGCTTGGACCATTGATAACCCTATAGTGGGTGAAAATGTAATGGTTTGGACAAATTTTCTTTTGTTGTAGCAATCTTTTTAATCTACGTTCTCTTCTGTTTTTGCATACTATTAATGGTGCTATTGAAGGTTACTTACTGTACCATCTTGTGCATATGTGATTATGTATGACATCTAACCTGTTCAGAAGGAGGCAGAGACGTAAATATTGCCTGTTGTAAAAATTTGGATCGTCCACCTGAATGGCCTATTTTTTGTTCCGGTTAATGCTTAAAAACTGGCCCTGTCAAAGTGTTCTAGAAATATAGAATAGTAGCATAGACAAGCGCAACGTACACGAAATGTTAGTATAAGATGGGTTAGATTAAAAAATGTCATTTTAGCCATCCAAATCAATACACTTGATCAGGCAGGTATATCAAGTCTCCATCTTCACCACAGTAACATTAAGGCAATGGAGATTAGAAGATCCTGTGGGGCCCAATATTAGCTATATAAACTCACCTGTGAGTGAGTGTTTACACAAACCTCACATCATCCACCACCTCCTCAGCTAACGCCATGGCTTCCTTAGCCAGATCTTTCTTCGTAGCCCTGTTCATCTTGGGAGTGTGGGCTTCTCACACCATGGGCCGTTCTCTTCAGGAAGCGTCCATGTCTGACAGGCACGAGCAATGGATGGTTCGATATGGTCGCACGTACAAGGATGCAGTTGAGAAAGAGCAGCGCTTCAAGATATTCAAGGACAATGTGGAATTTATAGAATCTTTCAACAATGTTGGTGACCGATCTTACAAGCTAAGTGTAAATGAATTTGCAGACCAAACCAACGAGGAGTTTAAAGCCAGCCGTAATGGATTTAGGCCCACTAAAACAAGAGCATCTAGAGCCACATCGTTCATGTATGAGAACGTGACTGTACCGTCTAGTATGGATTGGAGAAAGAAAGGCGCTGTAACCCCAATCAAAGACCAAGGACAATGTGGTAAGCATTATAACCTTCTCATTAATTTCTCTGATTTTCTTCGATTACAGTAGCTTTTGTTCTAGAAAGGGACATTGTTATCTAGTGTTAGCTAACTTGCCACTGGGTGTCAACAAATAGGATGTTGCTGGGCATTCTCAGCGGTTGCAGCCACGGAAGGGATTACCCAACTCAAATCAGGCAAGTTGCTTTCTTTATCCGAGCAAGAGCTGGTGGATTGTGATACCAGTGGCGTGGATCAAGGCTGTGGAGGTGGTTTCATGGACGACGCCTTCAAATTCATCCAACACAACCGAGGACTTACGACTGAAGCCAACTACCCCTACAAGGGAGTTGATGGCACTTGCAACTCCAAGAAGGCAGCCAACCATATGGCCAAGATCAACGGTTATGAAGATGTAACGACCAACAACGAGAAGGCACTAATGAAGGCTGTGGCCAACCAACCCGTTTCTGTCGCAATTGATGCAAGCGGATCTGCTTTCCAGTTCTACTCGAGCGGTGTCTTTACAGGAGATTGTGGTACCGAACTAGACCATGGAGTGACGGCCATTGGATATGGAACCACAAATGATGGGACAAAGTATTGGCTAGTGAAGAACTCTTGGGGGACTTCTTGGGGTGAAGATGGATACATTATGATGGAAAGGGATGTTGATGCTAAAGAAGGCCTGTGTGGTATTGCAATGATGGCTTCTTATCCCACTGCGGCTTAATCCTCACTAGTTTCATCTCAATTGCTCGTTTATCCCATGCTTTGGTCACAAAAGTGTTATGAAGAAATGTAGAAATGTGTAGCTTCTTTATGTAATTCTCAAATATGTAATGGGTTACTTCCATTATCACTTATAGTATGCAAACAGTTAGCTTTGCATTATCCGTATGGTACACCAAGAACGTTTCAACTATATTGTTGAAAGTATAAGAACCCAGAATTGGTCAGCCTACCCAATATTATTGGGCCTGCCTTTGGGGTGTAAATAGGCCCCGATAACTTAACTAAGTCCCCTTCATTTCTGGATTTTGCAATGATGGCATGTCTATCAATAAGCTGGGCCCAGGTATAGCTGAGGTCTGTCCAGGACCCGTCTTCATAGTAAATCCTAGGCTCAAACCCGAAGCCAGGCCATGATGGGCCAAAACAAACATCCAAACTTGGCCCATGATGATTATGCATGGCCCAAGCCTTGGCCCAGCCACCAACTTTTGTGCAAAGATTTGTGCTTAATTTGGTGCACTCCATCATTCTAGATGTACCTTGAGACGGTATATGGGCTATCCTGAGAGTCAGCTAGCTAGGTTGATGCACTCTTGCATAGAGAGTTAGCCTAGTCAAAATAATAAGGGGACTTGATTTCAGACCTACACTCAAAAGTTCATCAGGCTTGCCTGGACCAGTGATAGCCTAATTTGATAGCCTAATTTGGAGGGTTTGGACAGGATAGGACTGTTAGCAACCCATTTGGTCTTTGTATGATGTCGGGAGAGGCCCCCCTGATGAAGGGCGACGATTGGCCACATTCCTATCATACAGTGACTAAAAAAAGATCAAGGAAAAATGGCAGAAATTCGACAATTTTTTATTCCACTGAACTAGCCTTTGGTCCGACCAAATTAGCTAGGAGCTCTACACACAGTGAAGTTTTGGGTGTTTTTAGAGCCACCGAGGTTACCTTCGGTTAGTTTCGATGCGACCTGCGGTGCCACCGACAGACTTATACAGTTTGTGCAATTTTACGATTTTTGTTTTCTTTTTTAATGAAGATTCTTTTCTTATGCAATTAGGATTTGTTTAGGATTTTCTAGGCTATTTAAGTACATTCTAATCGTTGTTAAAGGGAATCATTCATTATCTTAATCAAAGTTTAGTTTTTACCTTCTTTTTACTTATGGATTTGAGGAAGTTCCGGAAGCTCTATAGATTCGGAGTAGTTATCCATGAGGAAGACAGTGATCAACCTCACCATGTCTACGTCTACATCATCATACCTCGGTTTTAAGTCCAGTTCAGCATATGTTTAGTACAAATGAGAGTATTTACATGGTTCGGACCATTGGATGGATGAATTGGATCGCACAAAAACTTGTGCCAGTTTGAGACATGCATGGTGTGTTAGTGGGCTCTTTTATCTGTATCTGGCTTAACAAACTTCAGTAAGTTGCTAATATTGAATACATTATTGCTAAAACTGACTAGACGCAGCCCAATTTTAACAAAGTCGAAGTTGGAAACCCAATCTGGACCTGACGAGATCTAATTTTTAACCGGTGCAAAAAGGTTAGACCTGAACCCAACGTGATTTTTTAATGGATAAAAAATTAAACCCAGAACAATTAAAATGAGGTTGGGTCCATCAGGTAGCCAAGTCCAGGTACCTGTTGACAGCCCTAAACTAATCAGACCTTTTATCTTTTATCTTTTTCCTCTTTTTCTTTTAAGGATCTCTCTATGTAACTAGTTTTGGACATGGAGTGGTCCCTGAGTAAAGGACCCAAGCCAGACCATTTATCTAACGATTCTCTGTGGTCCGGGCCTTCTGACCAATGGGCTGCAAACCCTATATTATGTTTTCGTAACTGGAAGCAGATTAGGGCTTAAACCCATCAGGCCGGTCCTGCCCGTCAGTCTCCTCACGGAAGTCTAGACTAACAAGTTCGCGATGGATGAGAAACTTTAATGCCTTTATACAAGCGAAGGTGGTCAGTTATCCAGGTCGTTGATCTCATTGGGCTACCTTGGATGGAGATGCCCCATGAGCCAGCCAAAATCAAAAGATCCTAACCCTTCAGTTAGTGGTGTATCAATAAACAATTGACAAAGATTGGATAGATACGATCACATCAAATAATGAGGCACATCAAATCAATGGTTCAGATCATAGAACCATGGGCACCGGAGGAATTGGATCTGGTCCCTAGGAAACATGCAACAATGGTCAACGGTTTAGATCATCAACAATCTTAGCCATCGAATCATTGACTTATTTTTCTGTTAAAATGTGAAGTTCATATTGGACTACGAAGAAACAACATTTATCTTCCTAATCAGATGATCCTAGCTATCTATAATGAAAGAGAAGACTTCAGTGATCTCCCACTCATCATGGGGCCCACCGTATGAATATGTTTGGTTAGCAGAAGTGGGACCCACAGGTAAAGCCCGTTGGACCAAACAACACCACGATCAAGAATTGAATATTTCCTCTATTTCATGTTTGGCAGCGTTGGGATCCAGTGCATCCTGATGAGATCTCCATGTCATTGTTGTGCATGCGGTATCCTTGAATTGAGACGACGGAAACACCCCTCTATTGTCGAAGCTTTGAGCAACATGATCTCACGCAGTCAACAATTTGGTCTATTCTCAAGTTTTGCTGTGGAGAACTTTACCTTTCCAAGATTGCATCTTCTCTTTGCTAATGATACATTACTCTTTTTATGCGAAACCGAAGAATTTCAAGTAGTTTTCCTCTATATGATTATTTTGTGGTTCCAAGTCCTCTTAGGCATGAAAATTAATTTTTCCAAATCAGAGTCCTTTGGGATTAACTTAGACTATTCTGCTTACTCGGTCTTTGCTGATGCTATGGATGCAAAGTGTGCTCTCTTCCCACTTCTTATCTGGGATTGCCTTTGTGTGTGGGCAAACCGCATGTCACTCTTTGGGACAAGATCCTTGAAAGAACGAATTGGAAGCTTTCCTCGTGGAAGCTCAACTGCTTATCCCAGGGAGGTAGGCTAAACCTCATCAAAGCTTCCCTTTCTAACCTTTCTTTCTTTTTTCCTATCGCTTTTTAGATGTCTCAAATCAATTATTTCCAAGATTGATAAATTGATGAGGAACTTCCTATGGAAAGGGAATTCTAAAGGAGGAAATTACGATCGGGGGGGAGGTTTGGGACCGAGGAGATTGCTCTATGGCAGCAACTCATTATTGCCAAATATGGCATGTCCACCCTTGGTTGGTGGACTAAGTCCTCATCCCTGTATCGTGGTTCTTGTATTTGAAAAGATATCAACAAAGTCGCAGATCCAATGTTTGATAGGATCCAGCTTTCCATAGGAAAAGGGACGAGGACCAGATTTTGGCTAAACAAATAGTATGGTGACAGGTCTCTGGCTGATTGTTTTCCTTATCTTTTTTACATTGCTTCAGATTTTGAAGCTATAGTGCCTAACTATTATAGCATTGTCAATACCTCAGGCTTTTGGTCTCCCTATTTTTATAGGGATTTAGAAGGTAATAAGCTCTCTAGCCTCATTAGGTTGATTTCTTTTTTGCAGGAGGCTTCCACCCCTAACCTGTCGAAGCTGGATGATACAATGACTTGGATGATGGCTAAGAATGGTCTATTCTCAGTTCGACCGTTTTATAACGCTATAGTGGCTCCTAATATATGTTCGTCCCTCTTATACCAGGCCGGTATGGCTCCTATGGAGCTCCCCCCAAGATAGCAGCGTTTGAATGGCTAGCTGGTAGAAAGAGGATTCTTACCATTGATAACCTTCGCAAAAGAAGAATGATTCTGCCGAATGTTTCTCCTATGTAAGAAAGCAGAAGAAACAGTGGATCATTTGTTAATCCACTGTCCTTTTGCCGTTAGCATCTAGTGCGGCGTTCTTAGGTTAGCTGGAGTTTCTTAGGTAATGCTGGAATCTATCTAGCCCCTTTTTTTCTGGATGGCATGGTGAAGATGGTGGAGCACTGGGAAGGAGCAAATGGCACATCATTTTATTGGCGGTGATTTGGGCGATATGGATAGAAAGAAATAATCGTTGTTTTAGAAGCTTATCCTCCTCAACAGCGGGGGGGGGGGGGGGGGTTCTCTAAAGTGATGGTGCTTTTTCTTTTTGTGTGTGTGTGTGTGTGTGTGTGTGTGTGTGTGTGTGTGTGTTTGTGTGTTTTCTCTCTCTGGCAGTAAAAGTATTACCGTTAAATATATGAAAAAAAAAAAGAAGAAAAGAAAACCTCCCCACAACTAATTTTAAGGGTAAAATTGCCCAAATGCTTCTCACGTTAATGAGGATAAAAAAATTTACATTAATGTTCTAAATCTGTTAAGGAAAAAAAGAAAAAAGAAAAAGAAAAAGAAAAAAGGGAACAACTGAAATTTAGAAGATTTATGTTTTATGCAATTGGGTAAGAGGCCTGCATGGCAATGCCACACAGTCCTTCCTTGGCATAAACATCCCTTTCCATCCTTATGTAACCGTCTTCACCCCACCAAATATCCCATGAATTCTTCACCAACCAGTACTTGGTCCCATCAACATCTGTCCCATAACCAACGGCTGTCACCCCATGGTCTAGATCAGTGCCGCAATCACCCCTGAAGACTCCACTCGAATAGAATTGGAAGGTGTATCCACCAGCATCAATGGCGACGGAAACTGGCTGGTTGGCTACTGCATTCAATAGTGCCATCTCGCTGTTGGCCTGTACATCTTTGTGACCTTTGATTGTGGCCGCATGTTTCGAAGCCTTGTTAGGGTTGCAAGTGCGGTCGAGTCCCACGTATGGGTAGTTAGCTTCAGTTGTAAGGCCGTGGTTGCTTTGAATGAAATCAAAGGCGTTGTCCATGAGGCCACCCTCACAGCCTGGATCGTCACCCTTGGTGTCGCAGTCCACTAGGTCTTGCTCGGATAGTGAAAGCAACTTACCCGTTTTAATTTGTGTAATTCCTTCCATGGCTGCAACTGCTGAGAATGCCCAGCAACACCCTATTTTTGAACATTTGGGCCACAATTAGTAAAAAAACCAAATAACAGTGTCATCTTCCCTTTTCTTATTTGACAGTTGTGTGTATTAGCATTGTTGCATATACTTGTTTGGGTTTTCTTATTTTTCATTGGCTTTGAGAAGGGGTCATCACTTGATTTACGCCTTGATCCTGGCTGTTCATTAGACGTGCCACCTATTGGATAGACCATTACTCAAAATCATTTTGATTGTATGGTATTAACCATGCAAAATAAGTGGCCTGATGCCCATTAATTCAATGGTAGATATAATGCTATCCTAAAAAGTTGAGAAAAGATAGAATTGTATTGTCCATCCACTTGATTGACATTGTTGACTAGTCTTTGTATGGTTCGAAATTGGACTTTGGCCGTGACCCATCCAGAGGTGGCTATTCTGATGGATGGACCAGATTGACAAGCTCAATCACCAATGAGGGTTAGTAGAGGGCAGGTGAAGGTTAATGGTCTACTTAGTACTTACCACATTGTCCCTGATCCTTGATGGGAGTCACAGCACCTTTCTTTCTCCAGTCCATGCTGGATGGAGCAGTAACATTCTCATACATGAAGTATGTGGCTTCTGATGCCCTTGCTCGGGTGGGCCTAAATCGGTTACGAGAGGTCCTGAAATCATCATTGCTTAGATCAGCAAATGCATTGACGCTTAACTTGTATGATCGGTTCCCAGCGCTGTTAAAAGATTCTATCAACTCCACATTACCCTTGAATATCTGGAAACGTTTTTTCTTTTCAGCCACATCCTTGTAGGTGCGTCCGTATTGAGCTATCCATATTGCTCATGGCGATTGGACATGGATGAGTCATGGAGGGTGCGAGCCATGGCTTGAGAAGCCCATGCTCCCAAGATGAACAACGCCACAAAGAAACAATGGTACATGGAAGCCATTGTACAAAGTAAGAGAGTGTGGTAGATGGGCTGAGGATGAGATTAATGTAAATGAGGGATGCATACATTCAAGGGAGGCTTTGGTTTATATAGGCATTGCGTTGCAGAGAGAGAGAGAGGGAGAGAAAGAGAATGTAATGGTTGGTTTGGATGGCCACAGAGACAGGTTCCCTTTACTTGTGGCAATCTTTTCGTCTGCAAACGTCCTAAATTTATACTCATTCGATTATGTGGCTACCAGATCGGTGAAAAAGATCCATTGGACGGCTAAAAACGAAAATATCCAATGGTACTAATCGGACAAACAACTGGCCACGAATCAACGGTTAGGACTTACGGTTGTTCGCTCAGCTAGTTTTAATTTTGGGATTATAACTTAGTTATTTACAAAATTTAGTCTGTTTATTCCACGTGCATTCTTCCGATTGTCTGTGTATCAAAGTGTCGTACACTTCTGGAGCATCAAAAAACTGCCCTTCTAAATTCCTGGTACCAATATTCAACGCAACGCATGTTTTGCACGCTCCCATTTTTTTCGTTTTTTGAATTTTTTAACTGTTCAATTCTCCATTGAGAGAGGATTTCGGTCCTGTCTCACGGACACAACAGCGACCAAGAACTTGGATGCTCTAACCGGATGGATGGTCCACTCGGTTTCTTTGACTCGTTCCGTTTAGATGTACGATGAACCAAGGAATAAACTTATTTCATTGTATGGCTATCATATTGATGGACATTCATTGGACAGAAGTGTTCCGCAATCAGCGGTTAGGATTGTTCAAATAGTTCGAATTTGAAAATGTGATTAATCAACTGTGTTCTACAATTTAATGGGTTTAATTTGAGTTAGCATATCCCACATGATCAATTTTTTAGTGCAAACGTGATTGTGTACGACATCTGAGCCGTTCAGGAGGAGGTAGGGACGTAAACATCGCCTGGTGCAAAAATTTGGATTATCCAGACCATGGGAGATGCTAACGGTGTGATGCAACTAATGGGCAGAACAGCCTATTTTTTTTATGCCAGTTGATGCTAACGGTGGGACCTACCTTCTGGATGGCTTGGATGGCACACACACGTGACAAGTTGGTACTTATACGCAAAAATAGATACCCATCCCAAAAATCACTCCATTCATCAATACAACATAGAAACCCATATACAACATCCTAAAGATAAAAGTGGGGCTCACGTGCTATGGGTAAAGAATCATATCCGGGTATAAGGGTGTCTTCCAAATCTTAATTAGTCAAATCTTTTGTTAATATCTATATATTAGACTTAGACTAGGTAGCTTAATTGTTTATTCATATACTAATCTTTATGATTGGACTCACTTAGGCTTGGGAACTGAAGTATTCTTGCTTATTTGATTTAAATTATAAATTTTAGATTAATTTAAGTAAGCAGAAATAATTTTAAAAGGGTCATAATTACCCCGCCCCTTCTAGGACTTAGTCATTATTCTAGTAGCTCCGCTCTAAACTTCCAAACACATAGCGTCTACAATGTTTTGAGCCGTACATAGGTGCATTTTCAGTTACCTAATAAATCGGTCACTTTCTATGGCTATTGATTATAATATTCTAGAAGAAGTGTTAAGTGGTCATTCAATTGACTACTCTGGTCTGCAAGCATTTGTTTGTGAAGCTTACTCTCATATACCGTCAGTTGAGAGAGATAAGTTGAACCAAATGACTAGAAAATGTATCTTTCTCAGTTATGGTATTGGTGTAAAGGGTTATAGATTATCCGACCTTGTTACATGGGAAATTACTTTAAGCCGTGATGCTAGGTTTGATGAGAGGTCCTTATTCCAAAAGGATGTGCCAAAGAAATTGAAAAAATCAGAGGTTGTTGACATCTAGATTGACAGAGATGAAATACGGGCCGAGACTGAGATGAAGATAGAGCTATAAGATTAGGTAGAGTGGCTACCTGTGCAGAAAAAAAATCCTCCTAGAGATCGTAGATTACCGGTGAGATATATAAATGACTCGAATGTTGCATTCGCCCTCATTACGGATGAGAGGGATCCATCTACTTTTTAGGAAGCACTATACATTGTGAATGCTAAAAAGTGAAAGGCGGTAATGCAAGATGAAATTGAGTCCTTGTACAAGAATGAGACGTGGGAGGTGGTGGAGCTTCTTGTGGGCCGAAAAATGATTGGGTGTAAATGGATCTTTAGGAAAAAACATGATAGGTACAATACTAAATTGGTAGCGATGAGAAATGCTTAGCGATAAGGTGTGAACTTTAATGAGATATTCGCGCCGGTTATGAAATAAGTATTTATCAGGTTCATGTTGGCTCTAATTACCCAACGCATCCTCGAGCTAGAACAAATGAATGTAAAAACTGCTTTCCTGCTTAGGGAATTGGATGAACAGATTTACATCACAACCAGAAGGTAATAATACTAGTATTTTACGTTGATGATATGCTTATTTCCAATCATAGCATGTCTAATATTAATGTATTGAAGACTCAATTTTCAGGGATTTCGAGATGAAGGATTTAGGAGTTGTAAATAAGGTTCTCAGCATTGACATACACAGAGACAAAAAGAAGAGTAGGCTTTAATTATCTCTGGCTGAATACCTTGGGAAGGAATTGGTGAAATTTGGGATAGATACGGCAAAGCCAGTTAGAGTTCCCCACGCAACTTATTTCAAGCTTTCTTCATATCAATGTCTTAAATCAGATAAAAAAATCAAGATATGTCTTATGTGCTGGATTTGAGCATAGTTGACAGCTTGATGTATGATATGGTCTATATGAGACCACACACACACACACACACACACACACACACACACACACATATATATATATATATATATATATATATATATATATATATATATATATATATATATATTTCACTTCCAATCAGTGTTGTGAGCAGATTCATGGCTAACCTCGGCAAGTAACAATGGAAGGCTGTGAAATGGCTATTTCAATACATTCGAGGTACGCAAGACTATGTCTTAATATTTAAAAAGTCAGGGAACAAGCTGGTTGAGTACATTGATTCAGATTACGCAGGCAGTGTTGATTATAGGAGATTGAATTTTGGTTACTCATTTGTATTAGTGGGTGGAGCGATTAGTTGCATGTCCAAGCTTTAGTTGGTGGTGTCTCTTTCCACTACTGAAGTGAAGTATATGACAATCACAGAAGTATTCAAGGAGTTTGTTTGGTTGAGGGGCATGATAAATCAGTTGGAGCTTTAGTAAGAGGCCATGTCGGTTAATTGTGATAACTATAGCGTTATTAATTTAGCTAAGAACTTAGTTTATCACTCTCGTACTAAACATATTGATGTGCGTTACCATTTTATCTGACAGTTGCTTGAGGAAGGAGATGTGACTCTGGAGAAGATTCACACCAACGTGAATCGAGCGGACATACTCACCCAAAGTGATTCCTACAAAGAAATTCACGTTTTACGCAACTTCTATAAAATTGGCGAAGATAGAATGACGAGGCAGCGTGCACGAGAAGCAATAAAACTATGGTAAAGAAGAGATGATGAATGGAGCAAAGGATAAATAATTCAGTGATTGAAGCTTCGATGGAGATTGTTGGTGGAGCCCTCAATCTGAATGCATACAGGGGGTTTTGGGTTACCGATCAATCGGTCGGGTGACCGAAACTGCCTTATTTATTATAGATTGATCTTTGGACAATTTTGGACAAGTTTGAGCGACCAAACTCGGAGGCTCGAGCGACCGATATAATTCAAGAATTATTGAAAAAATCTCTAGACGTTTTTGGGGTAATTCAAGTAACTGAACCACTAGTCGTTATGCGATTGAAGGAGCTGTCGTGCGCCCGATAGGGCGAACGACAACGTCAGTTGCTGTTTCGCAATTTGCATGGTTTTGCACTAATTGTTTCTATTTTTTATTACTACTTATAAAAACGTGTGTAATCGGGTTAGAGGGTATTTAAGACGTTTCTAAACATGTTTAGGATTTGTGAGAGAGCTTTGGTGAGAGAGAGAGAGAGAGAGAGAGAGAGAGAGCTTGAGTTTTCTCTTGGGGGCTTTGTTTGGAATGTTCATCTCTTGTACTTCTGGTTTTACATAATTATCGCTTTGTGCCATGATTTTTTCCGCAAGGGTTTTTCCACATAAAAATTGAATCATCTATGTGTGTGATTTCTTGTGTCTTGTGGTTTGCTTGTTTCATTCTCTTATGTGCTTCTGTGAGGTTGCCAACATCAAGACCCTCACTAAGGGTGCAACCGTTGGTTTAGTGATCCAGACCATTTGATCTTATGGCTCATTTGGAAGATTTTAGGCAGGGATCAATGAACAATTATTGGATTGTTGGAATGAAAAATATACAGTTGTCCGTGTTTCGAAAGCAATGTCCATGAGCGGATTGTTTAGTGCTCCAAAATTTAAGCAGTTTAAATTTTAGGGCATGATAATTTAGGCAGTTTCAATAGTTCCATGTAGTCCACCACTTTTCGTCGGATCATTTTAGGGTGTGAACCCAAGATTGAGAGAGAAAAGTGGGCTGTAAGAGAAAATTTGTTTTACTATCTGCCATTTTACTCACAATTGAAAAAACAAATGTAAAGATCAGGAATAAACTTGTTTTGTTTATCCAATTTTTATCATAAACTGTGGCTAACCTGATGATTCGAATGGCTTGATTTTCACAACCCACTTGATGGATTATTAAGATCTTGCACATGTTTACCATAAAGATCTTGCACATGTCTTGACGATGTACATGGAAGAGAAATTTCGTTACCACCAACATGTCAGCAAAAGCGTTAAGTAAAACATTAGGATGGTCCTGTACTCATCTGGCAGGTTACACCACCCAAATCAATCCGGTCTGACTCTGCATCAAGGTACGCTGTGGGCCACTGAAAGAGTAGAATGGTAAGTGGTCCAATTTTCACAACAGGTGATCTTTATGGTCCAACCCACCTATTTCACGGGTTGGATGTTCTACACAAGTGACACATTTCTGGAAAAGAAAGGCATTGTATGTGGAAGTTCACACACCAAGGTGTGTGCGTGAACATCTCTCTTAAACCCACCATAAAAAATTGCCCCTGTCAAGCGTGCTAGAAATATAGAATGTTAGAATAGAGAAGCGCAACGTACACGAAATTTGAGTATAAGAAGAGTTAGATTAGAAAATGTCATTTTAACAATCCAAATCAATACACTTGATCGGGCACTTATATCAAGTCTCCATCTTCACCACAGCAACAATGAAGAGAGATGCGATCCATGTGGGCCCCAATATCACCTATATAAACTCAGGACAGAGTAAGTGTATGCACCCACCTCCATAATCACATCATCAGTTCATCCATACACTCCTCAGCTGACATCATGGCTTCCTTAACCAAATCTTTCTTCGTAGCCTTGTTCATCTTGGGAGTGTGGGCTTCTCATGCCATGGGCCGCACTCTACAGGAAGAGTCCATGTCAGACAGGCACGAGCAATGGATGGCTCGATATGGTCGCACATACAAGGATGCAGCTGAGAAAGAGCAACGTTTCAAGATATTCAAGGACAATGTTGAATTCATAGAATCCTTCAACAACGCTGGGGCCCGATCTTACAAGCTTAGTGTAAATGAATTTGCAGACCAAACCAACGAGGAGTTCAGGGCTATCCGTAACGGATTTAGGCCCACTCAAAAAAGAGCATCAAGGGCCACGTCATTCATGTATGAGAATGTGACTGTGCCGTCTAGTATGGATTGGAGAAAGAAAGGTGCTGTAACCCCAATCAAAGACCAAGGACAATGTGGTAAGCTTTATAACCTTCTCATGAATTTAGCTGATTTTCTTCAATTACCGTGACTTCTGTACTAAAAAGGGAACATGACAATATTGTTATCTAGTATTAGCTAAGTTGCAATCTGGTGTTGCTAAATATACAGGATGTTGCTGGGCATTCTCAGCGGTAGCGGCCATGGAAGGGATTACCCAACTCAAGACAGGAAAGTTGGTTTCTTTATCTGAACAAGAGGTGGTGGATTGTGATACCAACGGGGTGGATCAAGGCTGTGAAGGTGGTCTCATGGATGATGCCTTTGATTTCATCCGACACAACGGAGGACTTACAACAGAAGCCAACTACCCCTACAAGGCGGTTGATGGCACTTGCAACTCCAAGAAGGCAGCCAACCATGTGGCCAAGATCAACGGTTATGAAGATGTAACTGCCAACAGTGAAAAAGCTCTAATGAAGGCTGTGGCCAACCAACCCGTTTCTGTGGCAATTGACGCTGGGGAATCTGACTTCCAGTTCTACTCGAGCGGTGTCTTTACAGGAGATTGTGGTACCGAACTAGACCATGGAGTGACGGCTGTTGGATATGGGACAACAGATGATGGGACCAAGTATTGGCTAGTGAAGAATTCATGGGGGACTTCTTGGGGTGAAGATGGATACATAAGGATGGAAAGGGATGTTGATGCTGAAGAAGGCCTATGTGGTATTGCCATGCAAGCTTCTTATCCCACCACTGCTTGATCCTCACTAGTTGCATCTCTCATGCTTACAAAGGAATGTAGAAATGGGTTGCTTCTTTAATTATGTAATTCTCAAATATGTAATGCGTTACTTCTATTATCACTTATATTGTCCAAACAGCTACTTTTCTGTGGGCTCATGACATGGTTCAAAAACTAGAAAACTCACTCGACTCAGTGTCTAGTCATATCAGGTTCGACTCCAAGGAAAGGATGACATTTTACTTGACTTGGCTAGATAGTTAATAAATAAAGAAATATTACTTTGCCTCTGGTCGAAGCTGGGAGGATTTGTTCTGGCCTGAAGCAAGTCTTGGGGTGGTTAATTTGCGCCATAGTCTTTATAGAGCTCTTGCAGGTCAAGCTGACGTGAGATGTTGTGGGATATACAGGTTCCTGTGGAGTCTCTGGTGCAGGGTTTAATATTATGGAGGTTGTTTGAGGCTTCAGGGATCATTTTGTGTAGGGCTTTGCTCGGCTTTATGAGATCTGCTATCGCAGGTGGTGGAGTGGTTTTTAGTCATCAGGGCAGAGCCCTATGCTCTGTTTAGTGGGTGTAGGCTTGAGTCATGGTGAAGGTTTTTTCTGTCCTATTTTCAGAATGAGTCAAAAAGTATGGAGGTGTTTTGCTATGCCTATGGCTACGTATATTCCTGTATTTAGCTCCTTTCATGCTAGGCTTCTTCTAGTTTGCTTTTTTTTTTTTTGTTTTTTTTTTTTTTTTTTTGGTATGTTGATTGTAGGATTGGTGAGGCTTCTTTCTTTTTGTAGGGTCCACCTAAATGGATGTAAATCATTTCCGGCATCAACAAAGTAACAGGTGGTCTAGTATCTGTTATGTGTAGTGAAAAATATATTACTTCATAAATATTTCAAATTGGTTATGTGTAGTAAATATAATACCTTTCTTGACCTTTGGCTAAGGTCTAGTATCTGTTCATATCATTAGTATCTGCTCGTATTATACATTAACTTAATTTGTTGTGGAGGGCCCACTATTGTAGAGTGGGTTTCTCCCAGCGCATGCCTAGTGCATCTTTCAAAAGAATAGGAAAGTATTAGTATGGTGAATGAAAATGCATAAGATCAGTGTATGGCCACCATTGGTCTTTAGTTCAAATCTTGTTTCCTGCATTTTTGGGGAATTTAAATAAAAAATTTACCTACTTATTATAGAATTTACATTCCCATACATTTTTCAAAAAGGTAATTTTCAATAAGCTATTGCATTAATTTAATTAATTTAAGTAATTTTGATTAGTACCTTCCATTACATTTCTGAATTGTGTGGGAAATGCGAGAAAATGGGGCTGGCAGCTCGGGTGTGCCTCATCATGATGTTTACACAAAATTCACTTTAACCATCAAGTGTGCGACCTCATTTTAGGCCCAAGTCCCAAAAAAAAGCCCAACCTTTGTTTTAATTAGACCACACAATTAAGAACAGGGCAATGCCCACCCACTAAATTTCTTTTTGGTATGGCCTACCAAGGGTGTGGTTGTCTTATAAAATTCCCTTTTTATAAGGTAATTTACAAAAAAAAAAACTACCTACTTGATATAAAATTTACATTTTGCTACCTTTTTCAAAAAGGTTTTCAATAAGTTATATATACATTTATTTAGTTAATTACCATTGTAGTACCTTCTATTGGGTTGGCGACTAAGGTGGGTCCCACCATGATGTTTATGTTAAATCCACCCCGACCACCAGGTGCATCACTCAACATTATCCCCAGGGATTAAAAATCAGCCTCAACTGTGAATTAGATGGACCACATGATTGGAAAGTGTATGGGGCCATGCCTACCTTTCAAATTGTTTCACATGTTGTGGCCCACCTGAATCATATTGTATAGGCCTGATTTTTGGACCCTAGGCCTAAATTTGTTGTGACATCTAATGATGGAGTGGATTTTATATAATCACCATTGTGGGTCTTGTAAAAATAAAGGATGGACATCTCTCTCCCAACTATTTCTTTTGGTATGGCCCGCCGGAATCACATGTCAGCCTTATTTTTTAGCCTTGTGCATAACATAGGATTACATATATAATGGTTGGAGTGGATCTCACACACGACGGTGGCCGCACCAAAAATCAAGACCAAGTGTCTAGTAAAATTCCCTTAATATATAAGCGAAACCCTAGGAATTGTTACAAGAGGGATGCCCACCCTTGATTTAAGGGGTCCAAAGTGATGTGTAAGTCAAATACGCTCCCACCATTTAGATGGATAATCCCAAGTTAGGCCAGGGGTAAAAAAAATTAGGTTGATTGGTGATTTAGGTGGGTCACACCAAAGGAAACAGTTGTGTGTGTGTGTGTGTGTGTGTGTGTGAGAGAGAGAGAGAGAGAGAGCGAGAGAGACGTGCACCCTTAATTTTTACAGGGCACACTGTGATGATTATATGAAATCCACTCTAAGGATAACTATTAGATGACACACTAACATTTAGGCTTGGGGCTCAAATTTCAGGATTATTTGTAATTCAGGTGGGTGACGGCAAGGGATTTAGTTTGGAGGAGTTGCTTTGTACACTATTTCCAATCATATGGTTTTGGTTCACCTGAAAGGGGATGATTAAGTATCTAAGTCAATGGGAGCCGACAGGTTATGGTGCACCCTGATGATAACTTCCAACAAATTAAGTTTTTGTGAAATCCAACCCTTATTAAGTTCATGTGCAATCCAACCCTTCCAAGGCTGGCCCCACTTAAAATTCTCCTCATGCAAAACTTAACACTATCTGCTCAGCAATTTGACCATACCATATAAAACAATGTCCAACCATGAACTAGAAACTGGGATTTTTTAGTGTTCCAAAATTTAGGCAATTTTAATTTTAGGGAGTCATAATTTAGGCTGTTTCAATGGATGTTTCACTAAATTATAATTATAGGTTGCCAACCCAAAAAAGGTAGAGACAAGTGCCCCTAACCACAGGAAACCGTGGGTATTGCACACCCACCTTGATGTTTGGGAGAAAGCCACCTTGACCACTGGTTTTGTCAAATCAATTTATGGCGTGAGCTTAAAGATGAGGCGGATCAAAAATTCAAATGGAACAATGATGGCCACCATGGAGATAGTTGTGGGGCTCATAATGATGTTTTTGAGAAATCCACTGCATCCACCAATTTTGCCCGATGATTTTAGGGGGTAGGCCAAAAAATAAGGCAAATACAAAATTCAAGTGGGCCACACCTCTTGAAATAGTGGGAATTGTCTCTCGCTTGAAAAGTTGTGTCGCCTACTGTGATGTTTTTGAGAAATCTATTAATTCCATCCACCAATTTTGTGAGCTCATCTTATGGGGTGAGCCCAAATATAAGGAAAATTCAATATTTAAATGGGCCATGCGACTTGAAACATAGTATTGAATGCCCTTGTTAAAACAACACCAGATTTGTGGCCCACCGTGATGATTTTGATAAATCCACCCCATCCACCATTTTAGTCAGCTCATTTTAAGAGATGAGTCTAATCAGGAGACAGATCCAGAACTCAATTGGGTCTGATGGCTATAACTGAACACCCACTGTTGAAATAGTTGTGGGCCCACAGTGATGTTTTTTTTTAAAAATCCACCCAGTCCAACGGTTTCTCCATATGATTTAGGTGGTGGGAATGACCTTATAAGGAATTTGGATGGCATATAAACAAGCCAATGGGCCTCTAGAAGATTTCAATGAGGTTCAATCTCCACTATTTCCTGCAATGTGGCTCACTTAAGCTTTAGATCTACCAAAATTTTTGGCCCATCTACTAATATGAGCTGAAAAAATAGATGGACATGGTGGATTTCTCAAAAAGATCATGGTGAGCCTTAAGATGGCTTCAATTGCTGGTGTCATTATTGTCACTCTTTCTATATGCGTGGTCCACTTGAGCTTTGGATCAGCCTCATTTTTTGGGATTATACCCTAAAATGAGTTGGAAAAATGAATGGACCACATGGATAAAACATAGACATCAAGTGGGCCGTCATAAAGTCACAGCATGGGTGCTGCATAGCAATTCCTCAATATTCAAGGAGCGGAGATGGAACTGCTGCCCTTGAAACACTACGGTCCACCATGATGTTTCCACGAGCTCCGTCTAATACTTTAGGCGGTCCGCCCCAAAAACGACAGATCCAAAACACAAGCATGCCTTGCTGCAGGAAATTGGATGTAGACCATTCAATCATTCATGGGGCCACCATGATGTATTTGAGAAATCCACTCTATCTATCAATTTTGTTACCTCATGTTAGAGGGTGGGCCCAAAAATGTGGCAAATACAAAATTCAAGTGGGTCACATTGCAGGAAAAAAAAAGTAGAGATTGAACGGCCATGTCTGCTCAAACATTCAGTGCCTACCATGGTGTTTTTTAGAAATCCTCCTGTCCATCCATCTTGCCACCTCATGTTAGGATATGAACTAAAAAATGAGGCGGATCCAAAACTTAAATAAGACACACAACAAGAAATAGTTGGGACGGAATGCCCCCTTTAAAACATAAGTGAGGCCACAAAAGTTTTGGATCAGACTAGCATTTCTTGTACATTCATCTCAGTGGTAATGAAGTTATGACTAGTTTGGATGGTAAATAAATGTGACATCAGACCCTATGAAGGTTTTATCAGTAGGCAATTCCCTCCCCACGGCCATTTGGCCCATTTCAATTTTAGATTTGCATCATTTTTGGGCTCACACACTAAGATGATATGATGAAATTGATGGATGATTATATGGTAAAACTCATAGATGGCGTGGATTTCTCATAAACATCATGGTGGGCCTCCACCTAGCATTGCGGTTGCAGGTACCCTGTCCTAAGTCATGAACGAGGGCTACCGTGCTGCTGGGCAGTTGCGTCTTGCTTTGACTAATGATGAAAACAATAGATGGTTTTATTGGAAATAATTTAAAAGCTAAAAAGGTCTTTTGTCCATAGCTTATTGCAAACCTTTTTGAAATACCAATGTAAATTCTACATTTCCACATTTCTACATTTGCCAACGTTGAGATCAAGTCCTTTCAGAAATAGGGTCCAACAGTACTTTATACCCGGACTAAACAAGGCTCGTCAGCTCGTGAACTATGCCACAGTCCAGCTGTTGAGTGTGGAGACAACCACACCAGACCATGGTCGGGCGCCCGGACCGTCAAATGGCCGGGCGCCCGAATGGTCAAATGGCCGGGCACCCGAAATTCTTGGCATCAGTCCGCTAGACTGTTTTGTGAGTAGCCGGGTGCCCGACGGTCAAAGTGACCGGGCGCCCGAAATTCATGTCTCCTGTTATTTTCACGCTGGACGTTTTTTACATTGGCCGGGCGCTCGACGGTCAAAGTGACCGGGCACCGGACCGGCCATGGGCTTAAGACGCGGGTTTCCTATTTTGTGTTCTAATTACGGGGTTTACTATATAAATGGGTGTAAACCGGGATTAGATATAGGGATTAGGGCTTCTATACGTCCAAGGTGAGAAAAAGGCGAGATGATTAGTAAAAGGGTCATCTCTGTGCATGGGAGCATAGGAGAAGGTAAGTGTTTTGCTTGTAACTTCGTTTCTTCTTCATAGTGAAGTTTGCACCCGTGGTTTTTTACCCTTGTTGGGGTTTTTTCACTTAAATCTCTGTCTTGTGGATTGTTGGTTTGTGTGATTCTTTTCTAGTTATTATTTTCTTCATGTTTATCGTTTGTGGGTGAGACCGGAGATTGGATCTCGGTTCACCGGCGTTGTTGGCGTGCTGCGCAACAACTGGTATCAGAGCTATTGGTTTAGTTCAAGTGGGAGTGATGGCGGAAGATGGAAAAACTAGAATTAAGAAGTTTGATGGTTCAAACTTTGTCTTCTGGAAGATGCAGATGGAGGATTATCTGTATCAGAAGGACCTCTACATTCCTCTAGGAGGAAAAGAGAAGAAACCAGAGAAGATGACAGATGATGAATGGGTTTTAGTTGATCAGAAGGCTTTAGGAACGATCTGACTCTCTTTGTCTAAGAGCGTCGCCTTCAATATATTCAAAGTAAAGATCACAAAAGAATTGATGCAAGGCTTTGGCTACGATGTATGAGAAACCCTCGGCGTCAAATAAGGTTCATCTTATAAAATGGCTATTCAACATAAAGATGTCAGATGGTGGGGGTGTGGCTGAATATCTTAACGAGTTCAATACAGTCACGAGCCAATTGGAATCCGTTGGCATCACTTTTGATGACGAGGTCAGGGCTCTATTGATCTTGTCAAGTTTTCTAGACAGTTGGAATGGTTTGGTGATTGCCGTGAGCAATTCTTCAGGATCTACAAAATTGAAATTCGGTGATGTGGCCGGTCTAATTCTAAGCGAAGAATCTAGAAGGAAGGCATCAGGAACTTCAAGGGATTCAGGAAATGCTCTAAACATTGAAGGAAGAGGAAGAACTTCAAACAAATGAGGCAATAAACACGGGCGTTCTAAGTCGAGGAAGAAGTCCAAGGGACCAAAAGACAAGGACGGGTGTTGGCATTATGGGAAGAAGGGGCACTTGAAGCGTGATTGTAGGGCGCTTAAGAAACAAGAAGAAAGCTCTCAAGGTGGGAAGGATTCAGTGAATATATCTGAGGAGAGTGACACAGAGGCGTTGATATTGTCTCTTGATGCGCGTAATGAGTCTTGGGTTATAGACTTAGGTGCTTCGTTTCATGCTACTTCATCAAAAGAAGTTCTTCGTGATTATGTCTCAGGTAACTTTGGAAGAGTCTACCTAGGTGATGATGAACCATGCAGTATTGTTGGCAAGGGAGACGTTCATTTAAGTCAGAAAGACGGAACGATCTTGAAGCTGAAGGATGTCAGACATGTACCGAGTTTGAGACGGAATCTGATCTCAACGGGGCAGTTGGCCGATACCAGATATGTGACGACATTCACGAGCGATGCATGGAAGGTCACAAAAGGTGCCTTGGTTATATCTCGAGGCAAGAAGGAAGGCACTTTGCATGTGACTTCCGGATCATATAGTTCACTCGCAGTTGCATCAACTGGAGTGAATGGGCAGTTATGGCATTAAAGGTTAGGACATATGAGTGAGAAGGGGATGAAAGTGCTATTGTCAAAGGGGAAGCTACCAGGGTTGAAGGCAATCGATCTGGAATTCTGCGAGAATTGCGTGTATGGCAAGCAGAAGAGAGTTAGCTTCAAGAAGATAGGACGCGCTCCAAAGACGCATCTATTGGAGCTTATACACACTAATGTGTGGGGACCGGCATAGGTATCATCTCTTGGTCACGTTACTTTGCTTCTTTATTGATGATGCTAGTAGAAAACTGTGGGTCTACTTCTTAAAACACAAATCAGATGTATTCGATGTATTTAAGAAGTGGAAGGTTATGGTAGAAAATGAGACCGATAAAACTGTGAAGTGTCTCAGATCGGATAATGGGGGAGAATATTGTGACAAGAGATTTGAGGAGTATTGTACAGCAAATGGAATCAAACATCAGAAAATGATTCCAGGGACACCGCAGCAGAACGGTGTGGCTGAGCGCATTAACAGGACCATTCTTGAGCGCGTTAGGAGCATAAGGCTACATGCAAGGTTGCCCAAGACCTTTTGGGCAGATGCTGTGAATACTGCCGTATATCTCATCAATAGAAGTCCCTCAGCACCATTGGATGGTGGGCTACCAGAAGAAACGTGGACTGGGAAAGAGGTGAACCTTGCACATCTTAGAGTGTTTGGTTGCACCTCTTATGTTCACATTGATGCAAAGCACAGAAACAAGCTGGATGTGAAGTCCAAAAGGTGTACGTTTATAGGCTACGGGCAGAATAATTTTGGCTACTGGTTTTGAGATGCAGAGAACCGAAAAATTATCAGAAGCAAGGACGTAGTCTTCAATGAAAAGGTGATGCATAAGGACAATGTGCAGCAAAAACAGAACAAGGCCGATGAGAAGGAATTCGTAAAGTTGGAAGAATTACCGGACACAGGTGTTACAGTGCCACAGGATGAGCATGCACAGGAGCATGATGAGGCAGAGCCGCAAACACCAGTTGTGTTGAGCCAGAGTGTTTTGAAGAGGCATTATAGTCAAATATGCGGGTTAAGTGGGAGCAAGCCATGGAAGATGAGATGGACTCTCTTGAGTCTAATCGTACGTGGGAGCTAGTCACTCTACGTAAGGGCAAGAAAGCTCTTCATAACAAGTGAGTTTACAGATTGAAGAAGGAGCACGATGGTTCGAAACGATACAAGGCTAGACTGGTTGTGAAAGGGTTCCAACAAAAGGCAGGTATCGATTTCACAGAGATATTTTCACCTGTGGTGAAGATGTCTACGATTCGCATGGTCTTGAGTATAGTGGCTACAGAGGACTTACATCTAGAGCAGCTAGATGTTAAGACAGCATTTTTTCATGGAGACCTTGAAGAAGAGATATATATGCATCAGCCGACAGGATACGTGGCACCAGGAAAGAAGAACAAGGTGTGTAGACTGAAGAAGAGTCTATATGGTCTAAAGCAGACCCCAAGGCAGTGGTACAAGAAGTTCGACAGTTTCATGTCGGGAAACGGGTACAGGAGATGTCATGCAGACCACTGTTGTTACTTGAAGAAGTTTGATACGTCGTACATCATCCTTCTTCTAGTATGTTGATGATATGCTTGTGGCCGGATCAAGCATGAAGGACATCTCAAATCTCAAAAGACAACTGTCTAAAGAGTTTGCCGTGAAGAATTTAGGAGCTGCAAAATAAATCCTAAGCATGAGGATAAAGCGTGATAGGAAAAACAAGAAGCTGGTTTTGTCACAGGCAGAGTACATAGCCAAGTTACTTGATCGATTCAGAATAGGAGGTGCTAAGCCGGTTGCACTCCATTAGCCAACCACTTCAAACTTTTTAAGGAGCAAGGAGCTAAAACGCAGGAGGAACGGGACTACATGGCTAAAGTCCCTTATGCGTCAGCCATAGGGAGCCTCATGTATGCTATGGTTAGCACGAGACCAGACATTACTCAAGCAATGGGAGTTGTTAGCAGGTACATGAACAACCCTAGGAAGGAACATTGGGAAGCTGTGAAGTGGATCCTCAGATACTTAGTAGGTACTGTGGATGTAGGGTTGTGTTATGGAGGATCGAAAATTAAGCTACAAGCCTACGTCGATTTAGATTTGGCAGGAGATATCGACAGCAAAAGGAGCACTACAGGGTATGTCTTTACCCTGGGTAGTGCTGCAGTCAGTTGGATCTCTCAGTTACAGAAGATAGTATCCATCAGTACAACAGAAGCAGAATATGTTGCAGCTACATAAGCATGCAATGAGATGGTGTGGATGCAAGGTTTTGTGGAAGAGTTGGGAAAAACGCAAGCAGATTGCAAGCTGTACAGTGATAGTTAGAGTGCAATACACTTGGCTAAGAATTCAGCCTTTCATTCAAGGATCAAGTATATTGACATCAGATATCACTTCATACGTTCGTTACTGGAAGATGGATTGATTGCTTTGGAGAAGATTCATATAAGTGAGAATCCTGCAGATATGTTGACCAAAGCGGTCACATGGGAGAAGCTGAAGCTCTGTTCAGCTTTGATTGGTCTTCAGGCTTGAAGACTGGGAGGTGGTGCACTCCGAATGTAGAAGACGAAGGATCATGTGATGATTGTCTCCAAGTGGGAGATTGTTGAGTGTGAAGACAACCACACCAGACCATGGTCAGGCGCCCGGACGATCAAATGGTCGGGCGCCCGAAATTCATCCTGTTTTGGCATCAGTCCGCTGGACTATTTTGTGAGTAGCCGAGCCCCCGACGGTCAAAGTGACCAGGCACCCAAAATTCATGTCTCCTGTTATTTTCACGCTGGACGTTTTTTGCATTGGCCGGGCGCCCGACGGTCAAAGTGACGGGGCGCCCGACCGGCCGCGGGCTTAAGACGCGGGTTTACTATTTTGTGTTCTAATTGCGGGGTTTACTATATAAAGGGGTGTAAACCGGGATTAGATATAGGGATTAGGGCTTCTATACGTCCAAGGTGAGAAAAAGGCGAGAGGATTAGCAAAAGGGTCATCTCTGTGCATGGGAGCATAGGAGAAGGTAAATGTATTGCTTGTAACTTCATTTTTTCTTCATAGTGAAGTTTGCACCCGTGGTTTTTTACCCTTGTTGGGGTTTTTCCACGTAAATCTCTGTCTTGTGGATTGTCCGTTTGTGTGATTCTTTTCTTGTTATTATTTCCTTCCTATTTATCGTTTGTGGGTGAGACCGGAGATTGGATCTCGGTTCACTGGCGTTGTTGGCGTGCTGCGCAACACCAGCAGCCATTGGCACGTGGACTCGCATTTAACGTAGATTTGTGGCTTCTGGATTGGCACACTGATGTAGACCACTGGCTTGGCTTGGATTGTTAGGGGGTGAGGCTCATATCCTGGGGAGCCAGATTGGGTACTATATATCCCCAATTTTGTATGATGTTAAGTTTTTCTCATTAACAAAGTTTAAAGTGGTGTGTCTTTTATAAAATTAAAATAAAAATAAAATATTTACCACATATATGTATTGTTAATTAACAAGAAATCAAGATAAATTACTTAAGATCCAAACGGCCCTAAACAGTCCATGCTGGGGCTCAAAAGCACCAACCCAAGCAGAAAAAGATGCGGGCTAAAGTTGGCAAGGCCCGAAAGTTCAGTAGTCATGCTTGGACCATTGATAACCCTATAGTGGGTGAAAATGTAATGGTTTGGACTAATTTTCTTTTGTTATAGCAATCTTTTTAGTCCACGTTCTCTTCTGTTTTTGAATACTATCAATGGTGCTATTGAAGGTTACTTACTGTACCATCTTGTGCATATGGGATTATGTATGACATCTAACCTGTTCAGGAGGAGGCAGGGACATAAATATTGCCTGGTGCAAAAATTGGATCGTCCACCTGAGCTGCCTATTTTTTGTTCCGGTTAATGCTTAAAAACTGGCCCTGTCAAAGTGTTCTAGAAATATAGAATAATAGCATGGAGAAGCGCAACGTACACGAAATGTTAGTATAAGATGGGTTAGATTAAAAAATGTCATTTTAGCCATCCAAATCAATACACTTGATCAGGCACGTATATCAAGTCTCCATCTTCACCACTGTAACATTGAGGCAATGGAGATTAGAAGATCCTGTGGGGCCCAATATTAGCTATATAAACTCACCTGTGAGTAAGTGTTTACACCCACCTTACATCATCCACCACCTCCTCTGCTAACACCATGACTTCCTTAGCCAGATCTTTCTTCATAGCCTTGTCCATCTTGGGAGTGTGGACTTCTCACACCATGGGCCGTTCTCTTCAGGAAGCGTCCATGTCTGACAGGCACGAGCAATGGATGGTTCGATATGGTCGCACGTACAAGGATGCAGTTGAGAAAGAGCAGCGCTTCGAGATATTCAAGGACAATGTGGAATTTATAGAATCCTTCAACAATGTCGGTGACCGATCTTACAAGCTAAGTGTAAATGAATTTGCAGACCAAACCAACGAGGAGTTTAAAGCCAGCCGTAATGGATTTAGGCCCACTCAAACAAGAGCATTGAGAGCCTCGTCGTTCATGTATGAGAACGTGACTGTGCCCTCTAGTATGGATTGGAGAAAGAAAGGTGCAGTAACCCCAATCAAAGACCAAGGACAATGTGGTAAGCTTTATAACCTTCTCATGAATTTAGTCCATTCTTTTGGATTACTGCAACTTTGTTCTTGAAAGAAACATGACATTGTTATCTAGTGTTAGCTAGCTAACTTGCTATCTGGTGTTGCCAAATAGGATGTTGCTGGGCATTCTCAGCGGTTGCGGCCATGGAAGGCATTTCCCAACTCAAGACAGGGAAGTTGCTTTCTTTATCCGAGCAAGAGGTGGTGGATTGTGATACCAAAGGTGAGGATCAAGGCTGTGAGGGTGGTTTCATGGACGACGCATTCGTTTTCATCAGACACAACGGAGGACTTACAACAGAAGCCAACTACCCCTACAAGGGAGTTGATGGCACTTGCAACTCCAAGAAGGCAGCAAACGATGTGGCCAAGATCAACGGTTACGAAGATGTAACGGCCAACAGCGAGAAGGCACTATTGAAGGCCGTGGCCAACCAACCCGTTTCTGTCGCAATTGATGCAAGTGGATCTGCTTTCCAGTTCTACTCGAGCGGTGTCTTTACAGGAGATTGTGGTACCGAACTAGACCATGGAGTGACGGCTGTCGGATATGGGACAACAGATGATGGGACAAAGTATTGGCTAGTGAAGAACTCTTGGGGGACTTCTTGGGGTGAAGATGGATACATTATGATGGAAAGGGATGTCGATGCTAAAGAAGGTCTGTGTGGTATTGCAATGATGGCTTCTTATCCCACTGCGGCTTAATCCTCACTAGTTTCATCTCAATTGCTCGTTTCTCCCATGCTTTGGTCACAAAAGTGTTATGAAGAAATGTAGAAATGTGCAGCTTCTTTATATAATTCTCAAATATGTAATGGGTTACTTCCATTATCACTTGTAGTATCCAAACAGTTAGCTTTCCATCATCCGTATGGTACACCAAGAACTTTCCAACTTTATATATTGTTCAAAGTATAAGTTCCCGGAATTGGTGAAATAGCCAAGCTTCAGGGGGGGACGAGGGAATTTCCAGGACCAGCGTACCGTATATCGAGGGGCCTGCCTTTGGGGTATAAGTGGGCCCAGTTAACTTCACTATGGCCCCTTCATTTCTGGATTTCACAATGATATGGCATGTCTATCAATAGGCTGGGCCCAAGTCTAGCTGAGGTTTGTCCAAGATCTGTCTGCCTTGTAAATCCTAGGCTCAAACCCGGCCCAGCTTATTGATAGACCAAAACAAACATCCGAGCTCGGCCATGATGATTACGAATGGCCCAAGCCTTGGCCCAGCCACCAACTTTTGTGCAAGATTTGTGCTTCATTTGGTTTACCCCGTCATATGTACCTTGAGACAGTAAATGAGCGTAGTAAAAATAATTAGTGGACTTAATTTTAGACCCAGGCCCAAAAGTTCAGCAGGTTTGTCAGGACCATTGGTAGCCCGATTTGATGGGTTTGGACAGGACAAGACTGTTAGCAACCCATTTGGTCTTGGTTGGGACCACTGGATGGATGAACTGGATCGCACAAACTTATGCCAGTTTGAGACATGCATGGTGTGTAAGTAGGCTCTCTTACCTTTATCTGGCTTAACAAACTTCATTAAATTGGTAAAATAATAAAAATATTATTGATCATGAATATATTATTGCTAAAACTGACTAGACCCAGCCCAATTTTAACAAGGTCGAAGTTGGAAGACCCAATCTGGACCTGACGAGATCTAATTTTTAACCGGTGCAAAAAGGTTAGACATGAATCCAACCTGATTTTGATTTTTTTAACGGAGAAAAAATTGGACCCAGGACAATTAAAACCGGGTCGGGTCCATCAGGTAGCACTAGTCCAGGTACCTGTTGACAGCCCTAAACTAATCAGGCCTCTTATCTTCTTCTTTTTGTTTATTCTTTTTTTTTTTTTTTAATAATTTATGAAAAGGATCTCTCTATTTAACCAGTTTTGGACATGGTCCCTGAGTAAAGGACCCAATCCAAACCGTTTATCTAACGATTCTCTGTGGCCCGGCCTTCTGACCACTGGGCTGCTAGCAGGTTAGGGCTTAAACCAATCAGTCCGGCGGAAGGAACTGACAAGTTCGCGATGGATGAGGAACTTTAATGCTCTTATACAGGCTAAGGTGTTCAGTTATACAGGTCGTTGATCCCATTGGGCCACCTTGGATGGAGATGCCCCATAAGCCTGCCAAAATCAAAAGATACTAACTCTTCAGTTAGTGGTGTATCAATAAATAATTGACAAAGATTAGATCGATACGATCACATCAAATAGTGAGGCACATCAAATCAATGGTTTGGATCATGCAACCATGGGCACCGGAGGCATTGGATCTGATCCCTAGGAAACATGCAACAATGGTCAACGGTTTAGATGATCAACAATCTTAGCCATCTAATCCTTGACTTATTTTTTCGGTTAAAATCGTAGCCATCTAAGAAGAAACACCATTTTATCTTCCTAATCAGATGATCCTAGCTATCTAATGAAATTGGACGATAACAACCAATCGTCCACTTTTAATAGGTCTAAATTAGATGGTAGTGATCATCTTAAAGAGAAGATTTGGGGGATCTCCCACTCATTATGGGGCCCACCGTATGAATTTGTTTGGTTAGCAGAAGTGGGACCCACATGTAAAGCCCGTTGGACCAAACAACACCACGATCAAGAATTGAATATTACCTCTAAACATGGACCTCTGTTTCATGCTTGGCAGCGTCGGGATCCAGTGCATATCCCGATCCAGGTCGCCATGTAATTGTTGTTTATGTGGTCTCGTTGAATTGAGAAGACGATAATACCCCTCTGTTGAAGGGCCAGCCACAACTAATTTTAGGGGTAAAAAAGCCCAAACGCTACTTGGGTTAATGAGCATAAAAAAAAATTACAATAATGCTATAAGCTTCTAAATCTAAAAGAAAAAAGAAAAAAGTGGACAAATACAATTAGAGCATTTATGTTCTATGCAATTGGGTAAGAGGCCTGCATGGCAATGCCACACAGTCCTTCCTTGGCATCAACATCCCTTTCCATCCTTATGTAACCGTCTTCACCCCACCAAATGCCCCATGAATTCTTCACCAACCAACCAGTACTTGGTCCCATCAACATCTGTCCCATAACCAACGGCTGTCACCCCATGGTCTAGATCAGTGCCGCAATCACCCTTGAAGACTCCGCTCGAATAGAATTGGAAGGTGTATCCACCAGCATCAATGGCGATGGAAACTGGCTGGTTGGCTACTGCATTCAGTAGTGCCATCTCGCTGTTGGCCGGTACATGTTTGTGACCTTTGATTGTGGTGGCATGTTTCGAAGCCTTGTTAGGGTTGCAAGTGCGGTGTATGGGTAGTTAGCTTCAGTTGTAAGGCCGTGGTTGCTTTCAATGAAATCAAAGGCGTTGTCCATGAGGCCACCCTCACAGCCTTGATCGTCACCCTTGGTGTCGCAGTCCACTAGCTCTTGCTCGGATAGTGAAAGCAACTTACCCGTTTTAATTTGTGTAATTCCTTCCATGGCTGCAACTGCTGAGAATGCCCAACAACACCCTATTTTTGAACATTTGAGCCACGATTAGTAAAAACACCAAATAACAGTCTCATCTTCCCTTTTCTTAGTGTAATAGCATTGTTACAGACACTTGTTTAGGTTTCCTTATTTTTCATTGGGTTTGAGAAGAGGTCATCACTTGATTTACCCCTTGATCCTGGCCGGTCGTCAAAGAAGGTGACACCTCTTGGGATTGACCATTACGCAAAAATCATATTGATTTTATGGTATTAACCATGCAAAATAAATGGCCTGCAATGCCCAAACTCAATGGTGGATATAATGCTATCCTATAAAGTTGAGAAAAGATATAGAATTGTATTGTCCATCGACTTGAATGACATTGCTGACTACTCTTCGTATGGTTCGAAATTGGCTTGGCCTGTGGCCCATCCAGAGGTGGCCATTCTGATGGATGGTCCAGATTGACAAGCTCAATCACCAATGTGGGTTAGTAGAGGGCAGGTGAAAGTTAAAGGTCTACTTAGTACTTACCACATTGTCCCTGATCCTTGATGGGAGTCACAGCACCTTTCTGTCTCCAGTCCATGCTAGATGGTGCAGTTACATTCTCATACATGAAGGATGTGGCTTCTGATGCCCTTGCTCTGGTGGGCCTAAATCTGTTACGAGAGGCCCTGAACTCATCATTGGTTAGATCAGCAAATGCGTTGACGCTTAACTTGTATGATCGGTTCCCTGCGCTGTTAAAAGATTCTATCAACTCCACATTACCCTTGAATATCTGGAAACGTTTTTCCTTTTCAGCCACATCCTTGTAGGTGCGTCCGTATTGAGCTTTCCATTGCTCATGGCGATTGGACATGGATAAGTCATGGAGGGTGCGGGCCATGGCTTGAGAAGCGCATGCTCCCAAGATGAACAACGCCACAAAGAAACAATGGTACATGGAAGCCATTGTACAAAGTAAGAGGGTGTGGTGGATGGGCTGAGGATGAGGTTAATGTAAATGAGGGATGCATACATTCAAGGGAGGCTTTGGTTTATATAGGCATTGCGTTGCAGAGAGAGAGAGAGAGGGAGAGAGAGAATGTAATGGTTGGTTTGGATGGCCACAGAGACAGGTTCCCTTTACTTGTGGCAATCTTTTCGTCTGCAAACGTCCTAAATTTATACTCATTGGATTATGTGGCTACCAGATCGGTGAAGAAGATCCATTGTACGGCCAAAAATGAAAATATCCAATGGTACTAATTGGACAAACAGCTGGCCACGAATCAACGGTTAGGACTTACGGTTGTTCGCTCAGCTAGTTTTAATTTTGGGATTATAACTTAGTTATATACAAAATTAGGGGCGTTTGGTAAAACTTAATTTCACGACTTATCACTTAAAAATTCTATTTTCAGTGATTTTAGTAATTCAGACCGTTCGGTAATTAAAAAAATTTAAGTGCTTAATTGGAAAAATCACTTAAATTAAGTGGATTATTTTAAGCCATGACAACTTGACTTAAAACTTATAGCTGAATGCGGTAAGTGGTTCCTCTTTAAATTTTTAGATAAAAATTGACAAAAGTATCCCTATTAACATTTAATAATGGCAAGGATTACCTTTCTTTGTTTACTTTCCTATCATGACACCATCCTACGCAAGTACTTGAAGTCACCAAATTCTATAAGCCCCAGCATAATGTATGTATTATATCTACATGGTCTATCCATTTGGAGAGATCATTTAAGGCATGAGCCCAAAAATGAGACAAGTCCAAACCTTAGGTGGACCACACCACTGAAGGCAATGAGGACAATGATGCCCACCATTGAAACCTTCCTAGGGCCCACCATGATGTTTATTTACCATCAACCCTGTTCATAAGAACACAAAGACCTAGATTAAGGGAAAACACAAATATTAGCTTGATTCAAAACTTTTGTGGCCGTAATAAGTTTTTAATGGTAGTTTTCAGACAAATTACCAAACAGATTTTTCAGTTCTTATAAGTACTTAAATTCAACACTTTAAGTTCTCAGTACTTAAATTAATTTTCAGGCTTAATTTTTCAGTTTACCAAACAGCACTTAGTCTGTTTATTCCACATGCATTCTTCCGAGTGTCTGTGCATCAAGTGTCGTACACTTCTAGAGCATTAAAAAACTGCCCTTCTAAATTCCAGGTACCAATATTCAACGCAACGCATGTTTTGCACGTTCCCATTTTTTTCATTTTTTGAATTTTTGAACTGTTCAATTCTCTATTGAGAGAGGATTTCGGTCCTATCTCACGGACACAACAGCGACCAAGAACTTGGATGCTCTAACCGGATGCGATGGTACACTCGATTTCTTTGACTCGTTCCGTTTAGATGTACGATGAACCAAAGAATAAACTCATTTCATTGTATGGCTATCGTATTGATGGACATTCATTGGACAGAAGTGTTCCAGAATCAGCGGTTAGGATTGTTCAAATAGTTCAATTTTGAAAATGTGATTAATCAACGGTGTTCTACAATTTAATGGGTTTAATTTGAGTTAGCATATCCCACATGATCAATTTTGTAGTGCACACGTGATTATGTACGACATCTGAGCCGTTCAGGAGGAGGTAGGGACGTAAACATCGCCTGGCGCAAAAATTAGGATTATCCAGACCATGGGAGATGCTAACGGTGTGATGCAACTGATGGGCAGAGCAGCCTATTTTTTATGCCAGTTGATGCTAACGGTGGGACCTACCTTCTGGATGGCTTGGATAGCATACACACGTGACAAGTTGGTACTTGTATGCAAAAATAGATACCCATCTCAAAAATCACTCCATTCATCAATGCAACATAAAAACCCATATACAACAGCCTAAAGATCAAAGTGGGGCTCACGTGCTATGGGTAAAGAATCTTATCCGAGCATAAGGGTGTCTTCCAAATCTTAATTAGTCAAATCTTTTGTTAATATCTGCATATTAGACTTATACTAGGTAACTTAATTGCTCATTCATATACTAATCTTTGTAATTGGACTCACTTAGGCTTGGGAACCGAAGCGTTCTTGTTTACTTGATTTAAATTATAAATTGTAGATTAATTTAAGTAAGCAGAAATAATTTTAGAAGGGTCATAATCACCCCCGCCTCCTCTAAGACTTAGCCATTATTCTAGTAGCTCCACTTTAAACTTCTGAACACATAGCGTCAACAATGTTTTGAGCCGTAGGCGCAATTTCAATTACCTGATAAATCAGTCACTTTCTACGGCCTACTGATTATAATGTTCTAGAAGAAGTGTTAAGTGGTCATTCGATTGACTACTCTGGTCTGTGAGCATTTGATTGTGAAGCTTACTCTCATATACCGTTAGTTGAGAGAGATAAGCTGGATCAAATGGCTAAAAAATGTATCTTTGTCCGTTATGGTGTTGGTGTGAAGGGTTACAGATTATTCGACCCTGTTACATGGAAAATTACTTTAAGTCGTGATGCTAGGTTTGATGAGAGGTCCTTATTCCGAAAGGATGTGCCAAAGGAATCGAAAAAATCAAAGGTCGTTAATATCCAGATTGATAGAGATGAGACACGAGCTAAGACTGAGATGCAGACAGAGGCATAAGATCAGGTAGAGTGGCTACCTGTGTGAAAAAAATCCTCCTAAAAATCGTAGATTGCCGGTGAGATATATGGATGACTTGAATGTTGCATTCACCCTTATTACAGATGAGAGGGATCCATCTACCTTTCAGGAAGCACTATACGATGTAAATACTAAAAAGTAAAAGGCGGCAATACAAGATGAGATTGAATCCCTATACAAGAATGAGATGTGGGAGGTGGTGGAGCTTCTTGTGGGCCAAAAAATGATTGGGTGTAAATGGATCTTTAGGAAAAAAAACATGATAGGTACAAAACTAGATTGGTGGCGATGAGAAATGCTTAGCGAGAATATGTAAACTTCAGTGAGATATTCGCGCTGGTTGTGAAACAAGTATCTATCAGGTTCGTGTTGGCTCTGATTGCCTAACATATCCTCGAGCTGTAATAGATGAATGTAAAAACTACTTTCTTGCATGGGGAATTGGATGAACAGATTTACATCACAACCAGAAGGTAATACAGTACAAGGGGCAGAGAACAATGTTTGCAGGTTAAGGACATCGTTACACAACCTTATTAAATAGTCACCTAGGCAGTGATACAAGAAATTTGATTTATTCATGATTAGTTAAGGCTTTTCCCAGAGCGAGTACAATCACTATATCTATTTTAAGACACTTAGTAATATGAAGTTTATAATACTGGTGTTTTACGTTGATGACATGCTTATTTTCAGTTATGACATGTCTAATATTAATGTATTGAAGACTCAACTTTCAGGGACTTCGAGATGAAGGATTTAGGGGCTGTAAATAAGATTCTCAGCATTGATATACACAGAGACAGAAAGAAGAGTAGGCTTTGATTATCTCTGGTTGAATACCTTGGGGATGTATTGGTGAAGTTTAGGATGGATACGGCGAAGCCAGTTAGAATTCCCCACGCGACTCACATCAAGCTTTCTTTATATCAATGTCCTAATCAGATAAAAAAAATCAGGATATGTCTCATGTGCCGTATTCGAGCATAGTGGGCAGCTTGATGTATGATATGGTTTATACGAGACCTCATATTTCACATCCAATCGGTGTTGTGAGCAGATTCATGGCTAACCTCGGCAAGTAACAATGGAAGGCTACGAAATGGCTATTTCAATACATTCGAGGTACGCAAGACTATGTCTTGACATTCGAAAAGTCAAGGAACAAGCTGGTTGGGTACATTGATTCATATTACACAGGCAGTGTTGATTGTAGGAGATAGACTTTTGGTTACTCGTTTTAGTGGGTGGAGCGATTAGTTGGATGTCCAAGTTTTAGTTGGCGGTGTCTCTTTCTACTACTGAAGTGAAGTATATAACAATGACAGAAGTATTCAAGGAGTTTTTTTGGTTGAGGGACATGATAAATCAGTTGGGGCTTCAGCAAGAGGCCGTGCCGGTTAATTGTGATAGTTATAATGCTATTAATTTGGTTAAGAACTTAGTTTATTACTCTCGTACTAAGCATATTGATGTGCGTTACCATTTTATCTGACAGGTGCTTAAAGAAGGAGATGTGACTCTGGAGAAGATTCACACCAACGTGAATCGAGCAGACATGATCACCCAAAGTGGTTTCTACAAAGAAATTCACATTTTGCGCAACTTCTCTGAAATTGGCGAAGACGGAATGACAAGGCAGCGTGCACGAGAAGTAGTGAAACTATGGAGAAGAAGAGATGATGAATGAAGCAAAGGATAAATGATTCAGTGATTGAAGCTTCGATGGAGATTATTGGTGGAGCCTTCAATCTGGATGCATACAGGGGGTTTCGGGTTACCGATCAATTGGTCGGGCAACCGAAACTGCTTTGTTTATTACAGATTGATCTTTGGACAATTTTGAGCGAGTTCGGGCGACCGAACTCGAAGGCTTGAGCGACCGATATAATTCAAGAAGTATTGAAAAAATCTCTAGACGTTTTTGGGGTAGTTTAAGCGACTGAACCACTAGTCATCATGCGACTGAAGGAGGTCTCAAGTACCCGATAGGGCGAACAACAACGTTGGTTGCTGTTTCGCAATTTGCATGGTTTTACACTAATTGTTTCTATTTTTTATTACTACTTATAAAAGCGGGTGTAATCGGGTTATATAGTATTTAAGACGTTTCTAAACGTGTTTAGGGTTTGTGAGAGAGAGTTTTGGTGAGAGAGAGAGAGAGAGAGAGAGAGCTTGGGTTTTCTCTCGGGGGCTTTGTTTGGATTGTTCATCTCTTGTACTTCTGGTTTTACATAGTTATCGCTTTGTGCCATGGTTTTTGCCACAAGGGTTTTTCCATATAAAAATTGAATCGTCTATGTATGTGATTTCTTGTGTCTTATGGTTTGCTTGTTTCATTCTCCAATGTGCTTCCGCGAGGTTGCCAACATCAAGACCCTTTGTAAGGGTGCAACCCTTGGTTAAGTGATCCAGACCATTTGATCTTATGGCTCATTTGGAAGATTTTAGGCAGGGATCAATGAACAATTATTGGACTGTTGGAATGAAAAATATACAGTTGTCCTTGTTACGAAAGCAATGTGCATGAGTGGATTGTTTAGTGCTCCAAAATTTAAGCAGTTTAAATTTTAGGGCATGATAATTTAGGTAGTTTCAATAGTTCCATGTAGTCCACCAGTTTTCGTCAGATCATTTTAGGGTGTGAACCCAAGATTGAGAGAGATAAGTGGGCTGTAAGAGAAAATTTGTTTTCCTATCTGCCATTTTACTCAAAATTGAAAAAACAAATGTAAAGACCAGGAATAAACTTGTTTTGTTTATCCAATTTTTGTTATAAACTGTGGCTAACCTGATGATTGGAATGGCTTGATTTTCACAACCCACTTGATGGATTATTAAGATCTTGCACATGTTCACCATAAAGATCTTGCACATGTCGTGACGATGTACATGGAAGAGAAATTTCGTTACCGCCAACATGTCAGCAAAAGCGTTAAGTAAAAAATTAGGATGGTCCTGTACTCATCTGGCAGGTTACACCACCCAAATCAATCCGGTCTGACTCTGCATCAAGGAACGCTGTGGGCCACTGAAAGAGTAGAATGGAAAGTGGTCCAATTTTCACAACAGGTGATCTTTATGGTCCAACCCACCTATTTCACGGGTTGGATGTTCTACACAAGTGACACATTTCCGGAAAAGAAAGGCATTGTATGTGGAAGTTCACACACCAAGTTGTGTGCGTGAACATCTCTCTTAAACCCACCATAAAAAATTGCCCCCATCAAGCGTGCTAGAAATATAGAATGTTAGAATAGAGAAGCGCAACGTACACGAAATTTGAGTATAAGAAGAGTTAGATTAGAAAATGTCATTTTAACAATCCAAATCAATACACTTGATCGGGCACTTATATCAAGTCTCCATCTTCACCACAGCAACAATGAAGAGAGATGCGATCCATGTGGGCCCCAATATCACCTATATAAACTCAGGACAGAGTAAGTGTATGCACCCACCTCCATAATCACATCATCAGTTCATCCATACACTCCTCAGCTGACATCATGGCTTCCTTAACCAAATCTTTCTTCGTAGCCTTGTTCATCTTGGGAGTGTGGGCTTCTCATGCCATGGGCCGCACTCTACAGGAAGAGTCCATGTCAGACAGGCACGAGCAATGGATGGCTCGATATGGTCGCACATACAAGGATGCAGCTGAGAAAGAGCAACGTTTCAAGATATTCAAGGACAATGTTGAATTCATAGAATCGTTCAACAACGCTGGGGCCCGATCTTACAAGCTTAGTGTAAATGAATTTGCAGACCAAACCAACGAGGAGTTCAGGGCTATCCGTAACGGATTTAGGCCCACTCAAAAAAGAGCATCGAGGGCCACATCATTCATGTATGAGAATGTGACTGCGCCGTCTAGTATGGATTGGAGAAAGAAAGGTGCTGTAACCCCAATCAAAGACCAAGGACAATGTGGTAAGCTTTATAACCTTCTCATGAATTTAGCTGATTTTCTTCAATTACCGTGACCTCTGCACTAAAAAGGGAACATGACAATATTGTTATCTAGTATTAGCTAACTTGCAATCTGGTGTTGCTAAATATATAGGATGTTGCTGGGCATTCTCAGCGGTAGCGGCCATGGAAGGGATTACCCAACTCAAGACAGGAAAGTTGGTTTCTTTATCTGAGCAAGAGGTGGTGGATTGTGATACCAACGGGGTGGATCAAGGCTGTGAAGGTGGTCTCATGGATGATGCCTTTGATTTCATCCGACACAACGGAGGACTTACAACAGAAGCAAACTACCCCTACAAGGCGGTTGATGGCACTTGCAACTCAAAGAAGGCAGCCAACCATGTGGCCAAGATCAACGGTTATGAAGATGTAACTGCCAACAGTGAAAAAGCTCTAATGAAGGCTGTGGCCAACCAACCCGTTTCTGTGGCAATTGACGCTGGGGAATCTGACTTCCAGTTCTACTCGAGCGGTGTCTTTACAGGAGATTGTGGTACCGAACTAGACCATGGAGTGACGGCTGTTGGATATGGGACAACAGATGATGGGACCAAGTATTGGCTAGTGAAGAATTCATGGGGGACTTCTTGGGGTGAAGATGGATACATAAGGATGGAAAGGGATGTTGATGCTGAAGAAGGCCTATGTGGTATTGCCATGCAAGCTTCTTATCCCACCACTGCTTGATCCTCACTAGTTGCATCTCTCATGCTTACAAAGGAATGTAGAAATGGGTTGCTTCTTTAATTATGTAATTCTCAAATATGTAATGCGTTACTTCTATTATCACTTATATTGTCCAAACAGCTACTTTTCTGTGGGCTCATGACATGGTTCAAAAACTAGAAAACTCACTCGACTCAGTGTCTAGTCATATCGGGTTCGACTCCAAGGAAAGGATGACATTTTACGTGACTTGGCTAGATAGTTAATAAATAAAGAAATATTACTTTGCCTCTGGTCGAAGCTGGGAGGATTTGTTCTGGCCGGAAGCAAGTCTTGGGGTGGTTAATTTGCGCCAGAGTCTTTATAGAGCTCTTGCAGGTCAAGCTGACGTGAGATGTTGTGGGATATATAGGTTCCTGCGGAGTCTCTGGTGCAGGGTTTAATATTATGGAGGTTGTTTGAGGCTTCAGGGATCATTTTGTGTAGGGCTTTGCTCTGCTTTATGAGATCTGCTATCGCAGGTGGTGGAGTGGTTTTTAGTCATCAGGGCAGAGCCCTATGCTCTGTTTAGTGGGTGTAGGCTTGAGTCATGGTGAAGGTTTTTTCTGTCCTATTTTCAGAATGAGTCATAAAGTATGGAGGTGTTTTGCTATGCCTATGGCTACGTATATTCCTGTATTTAGCTCCTTTCATGCTAGGCTTCTTCTAGTTTGCTCTTCTTTTTTTTTGTTTTTTTTTTTTTTTTTGGTATGTTGATTGTAGGATTGGTGAGGCTTCTTTCTTTTTGTAGGGTCCACCTAAATGGATGTAAATCATTTCCGGCATCAACAAAGTAACAGGTGGTCTAGTATCTGTTATGTGTAGTGAAAAATATATTACTTTATAAATATTTCAAATTGGTTATGTGTAGTAAATATAATACCTTTCTTGACCTTTGGCTAAGGTCTAGTATCTGTTCATACCATTAGTATCTGCTGGTATTATATATTAACTTAATTGGTTGTGGAGGGCCCACTATTGTAGACTGGGTTTCTCCCAGCGCATGCCTAGTGCATCCTTCAAAAAAAAAAAATAGGAAAGTATTAGTATGGTGAATGAAAATGCATAAGATCAGTTTATGGCCACCATTGGTCTTTAGTTCAAATCTTGTTTCCTGCATTTTTGGGGAATTTAAATAAAAAATTTACCTACTTATTATAGAATTTAGATTCCCATACATTTTTCAAAAAGGTAATTTTCAATAAGCTATTGCATTAATTTAAGTATTTTTTATTAGTACCTTCCATTACATTTCTGAATTGTGTGGGAAATGCGAGAAAAAGGGGCTGGCGGTTCGGGTGTGCCTCATCATGATGTTTACACAAAATCCGCTTCGACCATCAGGTATGTCACCTCATTTTAAGCCCAAGTCCCAAAAAAAAGCCCAACCTTTGTTTTAATTAGACCACACAATTAAGAACAGGGCAATGCCCACCCGCTAAATTTCTTTTTGGTATGGCCTACCAAGGGTGTGGTTGTCTTATAAAATTCCCTTTTTATAAGGTAATTTACAAAAAAAAAAAATACCTACTTGATATAAAATTTACATTTTGCTACCTTTTTCAAAAAGGTTTTCAATAAGTTATATATACATTTATTTAGTTAATTACCATTGTAGTACCTTCTATTGGGTATACAACTAAGGTGGGTCCCACCATGATGTTTATGCTAAATCCACCCCGACCACCAGGTGCATCACTCAACATTATCTCTAGCGATTAAAAGTCAGCCTCAACTGTGAATTAGATGGACCACACGATTGGAAAGTGTATGGGGCCATGCCTACCTTTCAAATTACTTCACTTGGTGTGGCCCACCTGAATCATATCATATAAGCCTGATTTTTGGACCCTAGGCCTAAATTTGTTGTGACATCTAATGATGGAGTGGATTTTATATAATCACCACTGTGGGTCTTGTAAAAATAAAGGATGGACATCTGTCTCCCAACTATTTCTTTTGGTATGGCCTGAATGAATCACATGTCAGCCTTATTTTTTAGCCTTGTGCATAACATAGGATTACATATATACTGGTTGGAGTGGATCTCACACACAACGGTGGCCGCACCAAAAATCAAGACCAAGTGTCTAGTAAAATTCCCTTAATATATCAGCAAAACCCTAGGAATTGTTACAAGAGGGATGCCCACCGTTGATTTAAGGGGTCCAAAGTGATGTGTAAGTCAAATCCGCTCCCACCATTTAGATGGACAATCCCAAGTTAGGCCCGGGGTAAAAAAAATTAGGTTGATTTGTGATTTAGGTGGGTCACACCAAAGGAAACAGTTGTGTGTGTGTGTGTGTGTGTGTGTGAGAGAGAGAGAGAGAGAGAGAGAGAGAGAGAGAGAGAGAGAGAGTGTGTGTGTGAGAGAGAGAGAGAGAGAGAGAGAGAGAGACAGACAGACGTGCACCCTTAATTTTTACAGGGCCCACTGTGATGATTATATGAAATCCACTCTAAGGATAACTATTAGATGACACACTAACATTTAGGCTTGGGGCTCAAATTTTAGGATTATTTGTGATTCAGGTGGGTGACGGCAAGGGATATAGTTTGGAGGAGTTGCTTTGTACACTATTTCCAATCATATGGTTTTGGTTCACCTGAAAGGGGATGATTAAGTATCTGAGTCAATGGGAGCCGACAGGTTATGGTGCACCCTGATGATAACTTCCAACAGATTAAGTTTTTTGTGAAATCCAACCCTTATTAAGTTCATGTGCAATCCAACCCTTCCAAGGCTGGCCCCACTTAAAATTCTCCTAATGCAAAACTTAACACTATCTGCTCATCAATTTGACCATACCATATAAAACAATGTCCAACCATGAACTAGAAACTGGGATTTTTTAGTGTTCCAAAACTTAGGCAATTGTAATTCTAGGGAGTCATAATTTAGGCTGTTTCAATGGATGTTTCACTAAATTAAAATTATAGGGTGCCAACCCAAAAATGGTAGAGATAAGTGCCCCTAACCACAGGAAACAGTGGGTATTGCACACCCACCTTGATGTTTGGGAGAAAGCCACCTTGACCACTGGTTTTGTCAAATCAATTTATGGCGTGAGCTTAAAGATGAGGCAGATCAAAAATTCAAATGAAACAATGATGGCCACCATTGAAATAGTTGTGGGGCTCATAATGATGTTTTTGAGAAATCCACTGCGTCCACCAATTTTGCCTGATGATTTTAGGGCGTAGGCCAAAAAATAAGGCAAATACAAAATTCAAGTGGGCCACACCTCTTGCAATAGTGGGAATTGTCTCTCAATCAAAAAGTTGTGTCGCCGACTGTGATGTTTTTGAGAAATCTATTCCATCCACCAATTTTGTGAGCTCATCTGATGGGGTGAGCCCAAATATAAGGAAAATTCAATATTTAAATGGGCCATGCAACTTGAAACATAGTATTGAATGCCCTTGTTAAAACAACACCAGATTTGTTGCCCACCATGATGATTTTGATAAGTCCACCCCATCCACCATTTTAGTTGGCTCATTTTAAGAGATGAGTCTAATCAGGAGACAGATCCAGAACTCAATTGGGTCTGATGGCTATAACTGAACAACCACTGTTGAAATAGTCGTGAAATAGTCGTGGGCCCACAGTGATGTTTTTTTAAAAAAATCCACCCAGTCCAACGGTTTCTCCATATGATTTAGGTGGTGGGAATGACATTATAAGGAATTTGGATGGCATATAAACAACCCAACGGGCCTCTAGAAGATTTCAATGAGGTTCGATCTCCACTATTTCCTGCAATGTGGCCCACTTAAGCTTTAGATCTGCCACAATTTTTGGTCCATCTACTAACATGAGCTGAAAAAATAGATGGATATGGTGGATTTCTCAAAAAGATCATGGTGAGCCTTAGGATGGCTTCAATTGCAGGTGTCATTATCGTCACTCTTTCTATTGGCGTGGTCCACTTGAGCTTTGGATCAGCCTCATTTTTGGGATTATAACCTAAAATGAGTTGCTAAAATCAATGGACCACATGGATAAAACATAGACATCAAGTGGGCCGTCATAAAGTCGTGGCATGGGTGTTGCATGGCAATTCCTTAATATTCAAGAAGCGGAGATGGAACTGCCGCCCTTGAAACACTACGGTCCACCATGATGTTTCCACGAGTTCCGCCTAATAATTTAGGCGGTGGGCCCCAAAAACGACAGATCCAAAACACAAGCATGCCTTGCTGCAGGAAATTGGATGTAGACCATTCAATCATTCATGGGGCCACCATGATGTATTTGAGAAATCCACTCTATCTATCAATTTTGTTACCTCATGTTAGGGGGTGGGCCCAAAAATGTGGCAAATAAAAAATTCAAGTGGGTCACATTGCAGGAAAAAAAAGTAGAGACTAAATGGCCATGTCTGTTCAAACATTTAGTGCCTACCATGATGTTTTTTAGAAATCCTCCTGTCCATCCATCTTGCCACCTCATGTTAGGATATGACCTAAAAACTGAGGCAGATCCAAAACTTAAATAGGACACACAACAAGAAATAGATGGGATCGAATGCCCCCTTTAAAACATAAGTGAGGCCACAAAAGCTTTGGATCAGACTAGTATTTCTTGTACATTCATCTCAGTGGGAATGAAGTAATGACTAGTTTGGATGGTAAATAAATGTGCCATCAGACCCTATGAAGGTTTTATCAGTAGGCATGTCCCTCCCCACGGCCGTTTGGCCCATTCGAATTTTAGATTTGCATCATTTTTGGGCTCACACTAAGATGACATGATGAAATTAATGGATGATTATATGGTAAAACTCATAGATGGTGTGGATTTCTCACAAACATCATGGTGGGCCTCCACCTAGCATTGCGGTTGCAGGTACCCTGTCCTAAGTCATGAACGAGGGTTACCGTGCTGCTGGGCGGGCAGTTGCCTCTTGCTTGGACTAATGATGAAAACAATAGATGGTTTTATTGGAAATAATTTAAAAGCTAAAGGTCTTTTGTCCATAGCTTATTGCAAACCTTTTTGAAATACCAATGTAAATACTACATTTCCACATTTTTACAATTGCCAATGTCGAGATCAAGTCCTTTCAGAAATCGGGTCCAACAGTGCTTTATACCTAGACTAAACAAGGCTGGTCTGCTCGTGAACTGTGCGGCGGTCCAGCAGCCTGGACCGTTAGAACGTGGGCTTGCATTTAATGTAGATTTGTGGCTTCTGGATTGGCACACTGATGTAGACCACTGGCTTGGAGTGTTAGGGCGTGAGGCTCATATCCTGGAGAGCCAGATTGGGTACTATATATCCCCAATTTTGGATTAGTTAAGTTTTTCTCATTAACAAAGTTTCAAGTGGTGTATCTTTCATAAAATAAAAATATTTACCACATATATGTATTGTCAATTAACAAGAAACCAAGATAAATTACTTAAGATCCAAATAAGCCCTAAACAGTCCATGCTGGGGCTCAAAAGCACCAACCCAAGCAGAAAAAGACACGGGCTAAAGTTGGCAAGGCCCGAAAGTTCAGTAGTCATGCTTGGACCATTGATAACCCTATAGTGGGTGAAAATGTAATGGTTTGGACAAATTTTCTTTTGTTGTAGCAATCTTTTTAATCTACGTTCTCTTCTGTTTTTGCATACTATCAATGGTGCTATTGAAGGTTACTTACTGTACCATCTAGTGCATATGTGATTATGTATGACATCTAACCTGTTCAGAAGGAGGCAGGGACGTAAATATTGCCTGTTGTAAAAATTTGGATTGTCCACCTGAACGGCCTATTTTTTGTTCCGGTTAATGCTTAAAAACTGGACCTGTCAAAGTGTTCTAGAAATATAGAATAGTAGCATAGACAAGCGCAACGTACACGAAATGTTAGTATAAGAGTGGGTTAGATTAAAAAATGTCATTTTAGCCATCCAAATCAATACACTTGATCAGGCAGGTATATCAAGTCTCCATCTTCACCACAGTAACATTAAGGCAATGGAGATTAGAAGATCCTGTGGGGCCCAATATTAGCTATATAAACTCACCTGTGAGTGAGTGTTTACACAAACCTCACATCATCCACCACCTCCTCAGCTAACGCCATGGCTTCCTTAGCAAGATCTTTTTTCGTAGCCCTGTTCATCTTGGGAGTGTGGGCTTCTCACACCATGGGCCGTTCTCTTCAGGAAGCGTCCATGTCCGACAGGCACGAGCAATGGATGGTTCGATATGGTCGCACGTACAAGGATGCAGTTGAGAAAGAGCAGCGCTTCAAGATATTCAAGGACAATGTGGAATTTATAGAATCTTTCAACAATGTTGGTGACCGATCTTACAAGCTAAGTGTAAATGAATTTGCAGACCAAACCAACGAGGAGTTTAAAGCCAGCCGTAATGGATTTAGGCCCACTAAAACAAGAGCATCTAGAGCCACATCATTCATGTATGAGAACGTGACTGTACCGTCTAGTATAGATTGGAGAAAGAAAGGCGCTGTAACCCCAATCAAAGACCAAGGACAATGTGGTAAGCATTATAACCTTCTCATTAATTTCTCTGATTTTCTTCGATTACAGTAACTTTTGTTCTAGAAAGGGACATGACATTGTTATCTAGTGTTAGCTAACTTGCCACTGGGTGTCAACAAATAGGATGTTGCTGGGCATTCTCAGCGGTTGCAGCCACGGAAGGGATTACCCAACTCAAATCAGGCAAGTTGCTTTCTTTATCCGAGCAAGAGCTGGTGGATTGTGATACCAGTGGCGTGGATCAAGGCTGTGGAGGTGGTTTCATGGACGACGCCTTCAAATTCATCCAACACAACCGAGGACTTACGACAGAAGCCAACTACCCCTACAAGGGAGTTGATGGCACTTGCAACTCCAAGAAGGCAGCCAACCATATGGCCAAGATCAACGGTTACGAAGATGTAACGACCAACAGCGAGAAGGCACTAATGAAGGCTGTGGCCAACCAACCCATTTCTGTCGCAATTGATGCAAGCGGATCTGCTTTCCAGTTCTACTCGAGCGGTGTCTTTACAGGAGATTGTGGTACCTGAACTAGACCATGGCGTGACTGCTGTTGGATATGGGACCACAGATGATGGGAGCAAGTATTGGCTAGTGAAGAATTCATGGGGAACTTCTTGGGGTGAAGATGGATACATTATGATGGAAAGGGATGTAGATGCTAAAGAAGGCCTGTGTGGTATTGCAATGATGGCTTCTTATCCCACTGCAGCTTAATCCTCACTAGTTTCATCTCAATTGCTCGTTTATCCCATGCTTTGGTCACAAAAGTGTTATGAAGAAATGTAGAAATGTGTAGCTTCTTTATGTAATTCTCAAATATGTAATGGGTTACTTCCATTATCACTTATAGTATGCAAACAGTTAGCTTTGCATTATCCGTATGGTACACCAAGAACGTTTCAACTATATTGTTGAAAGTATAAGAACCCAGAATTGGTCAGCCTACCCAATATTATTGGGCCTGCCTTTGGGGTGTAAATAGGCCCCGATAACTTAACTAAGTCCCCTTCATTTCTGGATTTTGCAATGATGGCATGTCTATCAATAAGCTGGGCCCAGGTATAGCTGAGGTCTGTCCAGGACCCGTCTTCATAGTAAATCCTAGGCTCAAACCCGAAGCCAAGCCATGATGGGCCAAAACAAACATCCGAACTTGGCCCATGATGATTATGCATGGCCCAAGCCTTGGCCCAGCCTCCAACTTTTGTGCAAGATTTGTGCTTAATTTGGTGCACTCCATCATTCTAGATGTACCTTGAGACGGTATATGGGCTATCCTGAGAGTCAGCTAGCTAGGTTGATGCACTCTTGCATAGAGAGTTAGCCTAGTCAAAATAGTAAGGGGACTTAATTTCAGACCTACACTCAAAAGTTCATCACGCTTGCCTGGACCAGTGATAGCCTAATTTGATAGCCTAATTTGAAGGGTTTGGACAGGACAGGACTGTTAGCAACCCATTTGGCCTTTGTATGATGTCGGGAGAGGCCCCCCTGATGAAGGGCGAGGATTGACCACATTCCTATCACACAGTGACTAAGAAAAGATCAAGGAAAAATGGCAGAAATTCGGCAATTTTTTATCCCACTGAACTAGCCTTTGGTTTGACCAAATTAGGAGCTCTACATACAGTGAAGTTTTGGGTGTTTTTAGAGCCACCGAGGTTACCTTCGGTTAGTTTCGATGCGACCTGCGGTGCCACCGACAGACTTATATAGTTTGTGCGATTTTACTGATTTTTGTTTTCTTTTTTAATGAAGATTCTTTTCTTACACAATTAGGGTTTGTTTAGGGTTTTTCCAGGCTATTTAAGTACATTCTAATCGTTGTTGAAGGGAATCATTCATTATCTTAATCAAAGTTTAGTTTTTACCTTCTTTTTACTTATAGATTTGAGGAAGTCCGGTTGAGGAGTTCCGGAAGCTCTGTAGATTCGGAGTAGTTAATCCATGAGGAAGACAGTGATCAACCTCACCATGTCTACGCCTACATCATCATACCTCGGTTTTAAGTCCACTTCAGCATATGTTTAGTACAAATGAGAGTATTTACATGGTTCGGACCATTGGATGGATGAATTGGATCGCACAAAAACTTGTGCCAGTTTGAGACATGCATGGTGTGTTAGTGGGCTCTTTTATCTGTATCTGGCATAACAAACTTCAGTAAGTTGCCTAATATTGAATATATTATTGCTAAAACTGACTAGACGCAGCCCAATTTTAACAAGGTCGAAGTTGGAAACCCAATCTGGACCTGACGAGATCTAATTTTTAACCGGTGCAAAAAGGTTAGACGTGAATCCAACGTGATTTTTTAATGGATAAAAAATTAAACCCAGAACAATTAAAATGAGGTTGGGTCCATCAGGTAGCCAAGTCCAGGTACCTGTTGACAGCCCTAAACTAATCAGACCTTTTATCTTTTATCTTTTTCCTCTTTTTCTTTTAAGGATCTCTCCATGTAACTAGTTTTGGACATGGAGTGGTCCCTGAGTAAAGGACCCAAGCCAGACCATTTATCTAACGATTCTCTACGTTATGTTTTCGTAACTGGAAGCAGGTTAGGGCTTAAACCCATCAGGCCGGTCCTGCCCGTCCGTCTCCTCACGGAAGTTTAGACTAACAAGTTCGCGATGGATGAGAAACTTTAATGCCCTTATACAAGGGAAGGTGGTCAGTTATCCAGGTCGTTGATCCCATTGGGCTACCTTGGATGGAGATGCGCCATAAGCCGGCCAAAATCAAAAGATCCTAACCCTTCAGTTAGTGGTGTATCAATAAACAATTGACAAAGATTGGATAGATACGATCACATCAAATAATGAGGCACATCAAATCAATGGTTTAGATCATGGAACCATGGGCACCGGAGGCATTGGATCCGTTCCCTAGGAAACACGCAACAATGGTCAACGGTTTAGATCATCAACAATCTTAGCCATCGAATCATTGACTTATTTTTCTGTTAAAATTTGAAGTTAGTAGAGGACTACGAATAAACAACATTTTATCTTCCAAATCAGATGATCCTAGCTATCTATAATGAAAGAGAAGACTTCGGTGATCTCCCCCTCATCATGGGGCCCACCGTATGAATATGTTTGGTTAGCAGTGTTGGGCTTGGATGCCTCAAACCTTCAAGCGTGAAGACCACCGACCGGCCGGCCGGCTAGTCGATCACGTTGGAGCAAGATAGCAGGTATGCTGGACCCTTTTTGGGCCATCTGACTGGTCAGCCGACCAGTCGGGCAGTTTCCTTTTTTGACTTGGTTTCTTGCACGGTTTTGCGCAAGGAGTTTCTAATTCCGGTTTTCTCCTATTTAAGGAGATGTAATCCGAGATTAGAGTTGCCGCCAATAGGGCCAAGGGATTGAGAAGGTTCTAGGGTGAGAGAAAGAGCTAGGGAGGAAGCTTGGAGTTCTCTGGGTTGAGGGAAAGGGATGGGTTTGTCCTCCTCATGTGAGAATTAGCTTCGGGTAGCTTGGGATTTCTCTTGTGGGCTATGATCCAGGGTATTTCTTCTGTAATCTCTTGTAACTTCTGATTCATGGTGGATTGGTGTCGCTTTGTGCCGTGATTTTTTACCCATGAGGGGTTTTTCCACGTAAAAATCGGATTGCCTTCTTGTGTGTGATGATTTGCTTGTTGATTGCCATTGTGGTGTGTTCCTCACCTGCTTTGATTGCTTCCGCTGCGGGGCTCCTAACCATAACAAGTGGTATCAGAGCTAAAAGTTGGGAAGGAGGCAGAGAGAATCTGAGGCGAGACATCAATGGCGAGATATCAATGGCGTCTTCTAGCATGAGATTCGTTGTGGAGAAGGATTCTGTGAAAGAAAAACATGGAAAGCGATTAGTATCTATGAAAGAAGTAGAGTTGAAGAAGGTGGATCGGTACGCCAATATCTCAATCAGGTTTGTCGACTGTGATCGGGTTTAATCGGGAGCACCATTCATGGTGGAGCTACGGGATTGGCAGCGGCATCCACGGTTGTTCGTGTGTGGCATGCTCAAGGGTCACATGAGCGAGCGGGTGATGAAGGTACAAGTTTGAAGTCGATGAGGCATGAGAAGTGGTGAAACTCTGATGACGACGAAGTAGAGATGAAGATGGTGCGTGGCGAGGTGTTGCATGAAGTTTTGAGTCGTGGTGGAGTTTGTTGGGCTTGGACGCCTCAAACCTTCAAGCATGAAGACCACCGACTGGCCGCCGGCCGGTCGGTCACGTTGGAGTAAGACAGCAGGTGTGCTGGACCCTTTTTGGGCCATCCGACCAGTCGGCCGACCAGTTGGCAGTTTCCTTTTTGGACTTGGTTTCTTGCGCGGTTTTGCGCAAGGAGTTTCTAATTCCAGTTTTCTCCTATTTAAGGAGATGTAATCCGATATTAGAGTTGCCGCCAATGGGCCAAGGGATTGAGAGGGTTCTAGGGTGAGAGAAAGAGCTAGGGAGGAAGCTTGGAGTTCTCTGGGTTGAGGGAAAGGAATGGGTTTGTCCTCCTTATGTGAGAATTAGCTTCGGGTAGCTTGAGATTTCTCCTGTGGGCTATGATCCAGGGTATTTCTTCTGTAATCTCTTGTAACTTCTGATTCATAGTGGATTGGAGTTGCTTTGTGCCGTGGTTTTTTACCCATGAGGGGCTTTTTCCACGTAAAAATCGAATTACCTTCTTGTGTGTGATGATTTGCTTGTTGATTGCCATTGTGGTGTGTTCCTTGCCTGCTTTGATTGCTTCCGCTGCGGGGTTCCTAACCCCAACAAGCAGAAGTGGGGACCACAGGTAAAGCCCGTTGGACCAAACAACACCACGATCAAGAATTGAATATTTCCTCTATTTCATGTTTGGCAGCGTTGGGATCCAGTGTATTCCGACGAGATCTCCATGTCATTGTTGTGCATGTGGTATCCTTGAGTTGAGATTGCTCTATGGTGGCAACTCATTGCTGCCACATATGGCACGTCCACCCTTGGTTGGTGGATTAAGTCCTCATCCCTGCATCGTGGTTTTTTTATTTGAAAAGATATCAACAAAGTCGCAGATCTAATGGTTGATAGGATCCAGCTTTCCATATGTTTGATAGGATCCAGCTTTCCATATGAAAAGAGACGAGGACTAAATTTTGGCTGGACAAATTGTTTGGTGACAGATCTCCTGGCTGATTGTTTTCCTTATCGTTTTTACATTGCTTCAGATTTTAAAGATATAGTGCTTAACTATTATAGCATTGTCAATACCTCAGGCTTTTGGTCTCCCAATTTTTATAGGGATTTAGAAGGTAATAAGCTCTCTAGCCTCATTAGGTTGATTTCTTTTTTGCAGGAGGCTCCCACCCCTAACCTGTCGAAGCTGGATGATATAATGACTCGGATGATGGCTAAGAATGGTCTATTCTCAATTCGATCGTTTTATAACGCTATAGGAGCTCCTAATATATGTTCGCCCTCTCATACCGGGCCGGTATGATCCTATGGAGCTCCCCTCCAAGATAGCAATGTTTGGATGGCTAACTAGTAGACAGAGGATTCTTACCATTGATAACCTTCGCAAAAAAGAATTGATTCTGTCAAATGTTTCCTCCTGTGTATGAAAGTGGAAGAAACAGGGGATCATTTGCTAATCCACTGTCCTTTTGCCGTTAGCATCTGGTTGGGCAGTTCTTAGGTTAGCTGGAGTTTCTTAGGTAATGTTGGAATCTATCCAACCCCTTTTTTTTTTTCTAGATGGCATGGTGAAGATGGTGGAGTGCTAAGAATGAGGAAATGGCGCATCATTTTATTGGCGGTTAGAAGCTTATCCTCCTCAACAGCAGGGGGGGGGGGGGGGGGGGGGTTCTTTAATATGATGGTGCTATTTAGAAACCGGGCTCCGTGATTTTTTCTTTTTTCTTTTCGTGTGTGTGTTTTCTCTGTGCTTTCTGGCAATCAAAGTATTACCTTTCAAAAAAAAAAAATACCCCTCTCCACAACTAATTTTAAAGGTAAAATTGCCCAAATGCTTCTCACGTTAATGAGGATAAAAAAAATTACATTAATGTTAGAAGCTTCTAAATCTATTAAGGAAAAAAAAAAAAAAGTGGACAATTGAAATTAGAACATTTACGTTTTATGCAATTGGGTAAGAGGCCTGCATGGCAATGCCACAGTCCGTCCTTGGCATCAACATCCCTTTCCATCCTTATGTAACCGTCTTCACCCCACCAAATGCCCCATGAATTCTTCACCAACCAGTACTTGGTCCCATCAACATCTGTCCCATAACCAACGGCTGTCACCCCATGGTCTAGGTCAGTGCCGCAATCACCCTTGAAGACTCCGCTCGAATAGAATTGGAAGGTGTATCCACCAGCATCAATGGACGACGGAAACTGGCTGGTTGGCTACTGCATTCAGTAGTGCCATCTCGCTGTTGGCCTGTACATCTTTGTGACCTTTGATTGTGGCCGCATGTTTCGAAGCCTTGTTAGGGTTGCAAGTGCGGTCGAGTCCCACGTATGGGTAGTTAGCTTCAGTTGTAAGGCCGTGGTTGCTTTGAATGAAATCAAAGGCGTTGTCCATGAGGCCACCCTCACAGCCTTGATTGTCACCCTTGGTGTCGCAGTCCACTAGCTCTTGCTCGGATAGTGAAAGCAACTTACCCGTTTTAATTTGTGTAATTCCTTCCATGGCTGCAACTGCTGAGAATGCCCAACAACACTCTATTTTTGAACATTTGAGCCACAATTAGTAAAAACACCAAATAACAGTTTCATCTTCCCTTTTCTTATTTGATAGTTGTGTGTATTAGCATTGTTACATATACTTGTTTGGGTTTTCTTATTTTTCATTGGGTTTGAGAAGGGGTCATCACTTGATTTACACCTTGATCCTGGCCGTTCATTGGACGTGCCACCTATTGGATAGACCATTACTCAAAAATCACTTTGATTGTATGGTATTAACCATGCAAAATAAGTGGCCTGATGCCCATTAATTCAATGGTAGATATAATGCTATCCTAAAAAGTTGAGAAAAGATAGAATTGTATTGTCCATCCACTTGAATGACATTGTTGGCTAGTCTTTGTATAGTTCGAAATTGGACTTTGGCTGTGACCCATCCAGAGGTGGCTATTCTGATGGATGGACCTGATTGACAAGCTCAATCACCAATGAGGGTTAATAGAGGGCAGGTGAAGGTTAATGGTGTACTTAGTACTTACGGGAGTCACAGCACCTTTCTTTCTCCAGTCCATGCTAGATGGGGCAGTAACATTCTCATACATGAAGGACGTGGCTTCTGATGCCTAAATCTGTTACGAGAGGTCCTGAACTCATCATTGGTTAGATCAGCAAATGCGTTGACGCTTAACTTGTATGATCGGTCCCCTGCACTGTTAAAAGATTCTATCAACTCCACATTACCCTTGAATATCTGGAAACGTTTTTCCTCTTCAGCCAAATCCTTGTAGGTGCGTCCGTATTGAGCCATCCATTGCTCATGGTGATTGGACATGGATAAGTCGTGGAGGGTGCAGGCCATGGCTTGAGAAGCCCAAGCTCCGAAGATGAACAAGGCCACAAAGAAACAATGGTACATGGAAGCCATTGTACAAAGTAAGAGGGTGTGGTGGATGGGCTGAGGATGAGAATGTAAATGAGGGATGCTTACATTCAAGGGAGGCTTTGGTTTATATAGACATTGCGTTGCACCCCGAGAGAGAGAGAGAGAGAGAGAGAGAGAGAGGCTTTGGTTTATATAGACATTGCGTTGCACCCCGAGAGAGAGAGAGAGAGAGAGAGAGAGAGGCTTTGGTTTATATAGACATTGCGTTGCACCCCGAGAGAGAGAGAGAGAGAGAGAGAGAGAGAGAGAGAGAGAGAGAGAGCATTTGAGAGAGCACGTGCCAAAGCAAATGTAATGGTTTGTTTGGATGGCTGCAGAGGCAGCTTTCCTTCTCTTGTGGCAATCTTTTCGTCTGCAAACGTCCTAAATTTATGCTCATTCGATTATGTGGCTACCAGATTGGTGAAGATCTATTGGACGGATAAAAATGAAAATATTCAATGGTACTATTTGGACAAACAAGTGGCCACGAATCAACAGTTAGGACTTACGGTTATTGGTTCAACTAGTGTTAATTTTGGGATTAATTAAAATGAGTTAGTCTGTTTATTTGAGTTAAAGTATTCCACGTGCATTCTTCCGAGTGCCCGTGCATCAAATGTGGTACAGTTCTGGAGTACGAAAAAACTGCCCTTCTAAATTTCAAGTACCAATATTCAACGTAACGCATGTTTTGCACGTTTCCATTTTTTTCTTTTTCTTTTTTTGAATTTTGGAACCGTTCAATTCCTTTGACAGAGGATTTCGGTCCTGTCTTACGGGACACAACAGCGACGAAGAACTTGAATGCGATGGCCAACGATCGGTTTCTTTGACTCGTTCCGGTTTAGATGTGTGATTAACCAAAGAATATACTTATTTCATTGTATGCCTATCGTATTGATGGACATTGATTGAACAGAAGCGTCCCAGAATCAGCGGTTAGGATTGTTCAAATAGTTTGATTTTGAAAATGTGATTAATCAATGGTGTTCTACCATTTAATGGGTTTAATTTGAGTTAGAATATCCCACATGAACAATTTTTTAGTGTACATGTGATTGTGTACTACATCTGAGCCGTTCAAGAGGAGGTAGCAACATAAACATCACAAAAATCAAGCCCTAAAATGCTCTCGCAAGGTGGATGGATTGTGTTAATATAACACATACATCAAAATGAGGCCCACAGTTTCTTGGCTATTTTAGATACTTTCTACTGAGCACCAACTTCAGTTATAATAAGGTTTGCGATATGTAGCCTACGTAATAACTTGTGGATGAAGACACATTGGATTAGTTGTCAAAACTACCGTCCATTTACAATGTGACCCGGAATCCTTCAAAAATTACCATCCGCAATTTAGTGGTGACAAAGGACACAGCACCAGGTGGACTCTAAACTTAGACGTATTAAAAACCCGAGTACGGAACTTTATTCGACTTTTATGCCTATGTGTCGCACCTATTTTGTGTATGTAGTACCACCCAGGTGCTTGACTCTTCATGGCTCTGGAGTCATCAACAGTCAAGGGACCGGGTAAACTGCTGACTTTACCGATCTAAAAGAGTCGGGTGAACTACCTGATGAGTCTAGAGCGTCTTGAAAGAAGTGACGGTTGCACAACTGGTCTTGTAATCTCGGGTCAGCAAGTTTTCCACCCTGTGTGGTACATCTCGTGGTCCTCGTTTTTTTTTTATTTTTTTATTATATAATAATAATAAATAAATAAATAACAGGATGGTCTACACATCAGGCAGGTTACACAACCGAAATTAATCGGTAGCTGATGGTATGTGAAAGCTCACACGCCAGGTTGTGTTAACATTTCTCTTAAACCAATTATTAAAAAAATTGCCCCTGTCAAAGTGTGCTAGAACTATAGAATGTTAGTACTGGGAAGCGCAACGTACACGAAATTTAAGTATAAGATGGGATAGATTAAAAAAATATGTCATTTTAGCCATCTAAATCAATACACTTGATCGGGCACGTACATCAAGTCTCCATCTTCACCACGGTAACAATAAAGCAATGGAGATTAGTGAATCATGTAGGGTCCAAGATCCGTTATATAAACTCAGCTTAGAGTAGGTGTATGCACCCACCTCCATAGCCACATCATTAGATCATTCATACACTCCTCAGCTAACACCATGGTTTCCTTAACCAAATCTTTCTTCGTAGCCTTGTTCATCTTTGGAGTGTGGGCTTCTCACGCCAAGGGCCGCACTCTACAGGAAGCATCCATGTCCGACAGACACGAGCAATGGATGGCTCAATATGGTCGCACGTACAAGGATGCAGTTGAGAAAGAGCTACGTTTCAAGATATTCAAGGACAATGTGGAATTCATAGAATCCTTCAACAAGGCTGGGGACCGTTCTTACAAGCTAAGTGTAAATGAATTTGCAGACCAAACCAACGAAGAGTTCAGGTCTACCCGCAACAGATTTAGGCCCACTCAAACAAGAGCACCTAGAGCCACATCGTTCATGTATGAAAATGTGACTGTGCCCGCTAGTATGGATTGGAGAAAGAAAGGCGCCGTAACCCCAATCAAAGACCAAGGACAATGCGGTAAGCTTTATAAATTCTCATGAATTTAGCTGATTTTCTTCAATTACCTTTACTTTTGTTCTAAGAAGGAACATGACATTGTTATCTAGTGTTAGCTAACTTGCTATCTGGTGTTGCTAAATAGGATGTTGCTGGGCATTCTCAGCGGTAGCGGCCATGGAAGGGATTACCCAACTCAAGACAGGGAAGTTGGTTTCTTTATCTGAGCAAGAGGTGGTTGATTGTGATACCAAAGGGATGGATCAAGGCTGTGAAGGTGGTCTCATGGATGATGCCTTCGATTTCATCCGACACAACGGAGGACTTACAACAGAAGCAAACTACCCCTACAAGGCGGTTGATGGCACTTGCAACTCCAAGAAGGCAGCCAACCATGTGGCCAAGATCAACGGTTATGAAGATGTAACTGCCAACAGTGAGAAAGCTCTAATGAAAGCTGTGGCCAACCAACCCGTTTCTGTGGCAATTGACGCTGGGGAATCTGACTTCCAGTTCTACTCGAGCGGTGTCTTTACAGGAGATTGTGGTACCGAACTAGACCATGGAGTGACGGCTGTCGGATATGGGACAACAGATGATGGGACCAAGTATTGGCTAGTGAAGAATTCATGGGGGACTTCTTGGGGTGAAGATGGATACATAAGGATGGAAAGGGATGTTGATGCTGAGGAAGGCCTATGTGGTATTGCCATGCAAGCTTCTTACCCAACTGCCGCTTAATCCTCACTAGTTGCATCTCTCATGCCTCGTTTATTCCATGCTTTGATCACAAAAGTGCTATGAAGAAATGTGTAGCTTCTTTATGCAATTCACATATATGTAATGGGTTACTTTCATTATCACTTGTATCATCCAAACAGCTTCTTTTCTGTGGACTCATGACATGGTTCAAAAACCAGAAAACTCGACTCGATCGGCTCAATGTCTAGAAGTGTCAGGATTGACTGCAAGACTCGGATGAGTCTTTACTATGCTCGAAGATGCGGTGGTGGGGTAGGCCTGACGTGCTGTGTGGTCCGTTCCTTAGATGAAATCTTCGTGCCTATTTGCGTACAAAGATTTGAACCTAAATTCCAGAAAATTCATCCTAGATGGACATTTTACTTTAACATCCCTTCAAAGATTATATTTACCAAATCATGTTTCCTACCTTATAGCTAAGAGTAAAAGGACATTTCGACGCATCGGTTCTCATCCATCCTCTAGCATTGGAAACTGGCCGTTGCAAATGGGACGAGTACATACTCAGTCCTAAATAAATCCTAAAATATTCGTTATTATCTAGCTGACGTCTTGATTGTGTACCTTCTGTGGGTCTCACCAAGATGTCCATAAGAAATCCACTCCATTCATTCCATACTACACATATTGCTTGACAGTATCCTAGAAAAGGCTGATTCAACACTCAAGGAGGGCCACCCTATAAAATTACACCTAAAACTTCTAAACTCATATGGTATGGCCCACTTAATTCTTAAAATCGGGTTTGGTAGAGAATGGGAAACCTATTTGGCGCAGGCGTAGATGTAGTGAGATCAATCACTGTCTCTCTCACTGATAGATACTCTGAATCCACAGAGCTTCCAAGAATCCTCAACCGAAAATCCTTCGAATCCATGAAGAAGATGAAGTAAAATCAAAGTTTATTAAAGAATAATTAAAGAAAAAAATGTCTAACAACAAAATTATAATGAGTTTAAATACTTTAAAGCAACCACAAAACCCTAACTATGAATTAGCAAAGAGTTTTAAACAAAAAAGGAAACTAAATCTGCACATACGAAAAAATTTCACAAAATGTCTCACATGGTCGAGCACCCGAAGTGGTTTAGTCGGGCGACCGAAATCCCTCAAAAATGTCAAGAGAGTTTTTTGGAAATTCGGTCGAATTTTCGGGCGCCCAAGGATTGGGTCGGGTGATCGACGATGTGGTCGAGGCGCCAATTCGAGCTACCGAAAAGGCCCAATAATGTCCAGAGAGTTACTAAACTTTCTTGGCTAGAGTTCGGGCGACTGAATGCAAGGTCGAACGCCTGAAGTACTGAATAACTCTTTTGGTCACTTTTCGCTGGTCCATCTTGGTCATGTACTCGTCAGCGACCCTCTTTACATCATTCCCATCCACTTCAAAAGAACTCATCCTCAAGTTCTCGTTCATCTTCGACTCATGATATTCGAACAAATTCGCAACATTGAAAGTTCTTGAGATCTCGAACTCTTCTGGGAGGTCCACGACATAGGCGTTGTCGTTAAGTTTTCGGAAGATCAGTACTGGTCCAATCTTCTTATGTTTCAACTTGTTATAAGTATTGGATGGGAAACGTTACTTACGTAGATGGATCATCACTTGATCGTTAACTTCAAACACATTAGCGCGTCGATGCTTGTCGGCATCATTCTTGTACTTCTCATTCAACTCAAGCACTTTGTTCTGCACTTCATTGTATATCTCGGTGATCCTTTCAGCAATATGTTCTGCAACAATACGCATGCTCGAAATCTTGGGCAACGGAACCAAATCCAAAGTGTGGCAGGGAACTCGTCCATAAACGACCTGGAATGGTGATTCTTTATCGAACGGTTCACTATGTTGTTAAAAGCGAACTCGGCTTGAGATAGGACCAAGTCCCACTGTTTTGGCTTCTTCCCGAAAATACAGCGTATTAAATTCCCCAAAGCTCTGTTCACAACTTAATTTTGTTCGTCAGTCTGTGGATGGTAAGCACTACTGAACTGAGTTGTGTCCCAAATTGACTACACAAAGTCTGCCAAGAATGACTTACGAACTTTGTATTACGCTCTAACGTGATCGTCTTAGGGATTCAATGTAACATAACAACCTCCTTGAAGAATAGGTTGGCTATATTTGTCACGTTGTATGTCTTCCTGCAGCGAATAAAGTGAGCACTTATCTTTGAAAACTTATCTATCACCACGAACATGGATTCCATGCCACATGTTCGTGGGAGACCCAAGACAAAGTCCATGGAAATGTCCTCCCAAGGGGCCTTTAGGGACAAGCAACGGAGTGTAGAGTCCCGTGTTTTGAGAGTGACCCTTGGAGGATTGACACACATGGCATCGTTGAACCATCTTCCCTACATCACGGCCTAGGTGAGGCCAAAAGTAATGTTCTTCCACTAGGGCCTTCATCTTGTCTCGACCTAAATGGCCTCCAAGACTGCCACCATGGAGCTCGAGTATAATATTGTCATGCAATGAGTTTCACGGGATGCACAAACAATTCTCATAGAATAAGATTTCATCATGGATGTGGAAGTCGTTATAATGGCTTCCTTTACTTCACAACCACTCATCCTTAAAGTCGTCATCTTCTACATACTACTCTTTAAGGCATTTAAACCGACAACCTCATTGGTTATGGTGATGAGAAGAGAGACTCAATGACTCAGTGTATCCGCAGCCTTGTTCTGTTAGTCAGACTTATGTTTCAGCATGAACATAAATTCTTGCAAAAATGAGATCCATCTAACATGTACACAACTCACGTTAGTCTGTCTATTTATAAATTTTAGAGCTTGGTGGTTTGTGAAAAGAACGAATTGCCTTTGGATAAGGTAGTGTTGCCAATGACAGAGGGCTTGTACCACGGCATACAACTCGATCTCATATGTGGACTATTTCTTTCTTACTTCACTAAGCTTCTCACTATAAAAAAAACTACGGGCTTGTTCTCTTATGATAAAACTGCCCCGATCCCCACATAAGATGCATCGAAGTCCACTTTGAAAATTTTATCAAAATTTGGAAGAATTAGGACAGGGGCGGATGATAGTCATTGCTTGATTTTTGCGAGGCTTCTATCGGCTTTCTCCGTCCATTGGAAGGGACCCTTCTTCATACAATCTGTAATGGGTGCGACGATGGTGTTGAAATCTCTAACAAATCGACGATAAAAGGTCATTAGCCCATGGAAACTGTGCACTTTATGGATCTTGGTCGGTGTAGGCCACTCACGGATGACCCTGACCTTGTCCTCATCTACTCGAATGCCCGTAGATGACACCACAAAGTCCAAAAATAGCAAGTGATTCGCCAGGAAATTGCATTTCTTCAAGTTCAAGTATAGCTTGTTATCTTGTAAAACCTAGAGAACTTGCCTGAGGTGATCTTTATGTTCAGATTCGTCCTAATTGTAAATCAGGATATCATCAAAGTACACCACCATGAACTGGCCGATGAACGATTTTAGAACTTGGTTCATGAGGCGCATGAAGGTACTTGGTGTATTTAATAGGCCAAAAGTAAGGGCATAACAAGCTATTCGTAAAGACCTTCCTTAGTTTTGAAAGCAATCTTCCACTCATCGTTGGGCTGGATGCAAATTTGATGGTACCCACTTCGCAAATCAAGCTTGGAAAATACTTTTGAACCTTTCAACATATCAAGCATATCTTCTAGTCAGGGTATTAGAATATATGTACTTGATAGTGATCTTGTTGATCGCTTTACTATCAACACACATACTCCATCTACTATCTTTTTTTGTGTCAGTAAGGCCGGTACTACATAAGGGCTCATACTCCTCCTCAAAAGTCCTTTATTCAGCAAATCTTCCACTTCCCCTTGGAGGATTCACTCTCCTTTGGGCTCAACCAATAATGCGGTTACTTGGGCAAGCTAGCCCTTGAGATGAGGTCAATATGGTGTTGAATCTCTCTCATCGGTGACAAACCATTGAGAAGGTCCTCGGGCCACAGATATCCCATAATTCATTTAGTAATGGTTTAAGGGTTGGGGGAATGATTGTGCTTTCTGGCTCCTTGTGCTTAACCACCATGGCGTAAATCTCATCAATTTCTTTCGATTCTTTAACAAATTCTCTTATAGCGAGGAGAGAACTCCCCTCCACTTTGAAAGCTTCAGAGTGGCTCTTCAGTGTCATAGGAGCTAGTACCATCTTCCGTACATGTCATCTCGTCCCTAATGGGTTGCTTCTCGATCCGATTGCCACAGCCGACCGAGAAGCATGTGATGGGCCTCCAGATCAACTATATCACATAGCACATCATCCTTGTAACTCCTACCAGTAGAAAAAGAAATCAAACATTGTTTGGTTACCTTCATATCACTGACCTTCTAGATCCAACCGATAGAGTATGAGACTAGATGTTTTGTTGTCGGCAACCACAACTTGTCCACCATAACCTTGGACACAATATTTTCATTGCTCTCACTATCGATGATGACATCACAAACTTTCCCACTCACGGTACAGCGAGTACGAAAAATGTTGTGGCACTAAGGATGAACCTCTTTCCATCCCATCACCCTCTCCCTCTTCAACTTGATTGAACTCGTCGAACCCTGGTTCTTCATCCACATATACTTCCTCGGCCGACCCCTTATTAGTAGTAAGACGGGTCATAGGACGTTGAGGACATATATTAGAAAATGGCCCAGTTGGCCACAATGAAAATAATGGTCTGACCTTGGCTGACCATAAGGATTGGGAGCCCAGCTTGGGCCGACTGTCGCATGAAGAGCTCGTTGAATCTTAGTTGAACTGCTCCCCATGTCATGGTTTGTGGTTGTTGGGGACTGAGCACACCCACCAACTAGTTCCTTTCCCTTTGACGTACCCGAATATTGCATGGGGCCCATTATGATAGGTTGGGTTGAGGGATAAGTACACATAGGAGCTTTTGCTAGTTGTGATTCTACATGGGTAGCAAGTTGGCATGCCTCCTCTATGGTCCAAACTAGGTGTAGCTAAACTCAGTCTTGGATTGTGGGCCTTAAGCCACCAATAAATCTCGCAGTTTCCTGAAACATTCATGTAATCAAAGTATCTCTCAACTTTGGATAACCAATCGAGAAAATTATCAATTTTGAGTAGTCTGATAAAATCCTCGATGTTGAAAATCCTCTCTCTCGACTCGATCAACATGTGCTTCTTTGGCAGTGGTTGTCGAAACACTATGTTCTCAACGTCGTCATCGCTAGATTCGACTTCCTCTATATTAGCTCGACAATTAGCCATTGGCAATGCTTTGCGAACAATGGCATTGTGTGGCAAAGTAATCGTAGGAGATGGATGTAGTTGGGAACTTGGGGTGGAGCGAGTGATGCGGTGATATGGTCGAGTGAAGCTTGCAGCCCTTGCATAGCTTGAAGACTCTCCCGTTTGAACTCTCTGAAGGCCGCCACTGTCAAAGGGAGATTCCCTAGATCACCATCTATAGGGTTGTTGTTATGGCTGTCGTTAGTCATCATCTTCTCGAAGGTTTTCCTTACTCTGATACCAACTTAGTACAGGCATAGACGTGATGAGATCGATCACCATCTTTCTCACTAATAGATACTCTGAATCCACAACGCTTTCGGAAATCCTCAATCGAAAATCCTTTAAATCCAAGAAGAAGATGACGTAAAACCAAAGTTTATTGAAGAATCAAAGTACAAAAATGTCTAACGACGAAATTATAATGAGTTTAAATACTCTAAAGCAACCACAAAATCCTAATTATGAATTAGCAAAGAGCTCTAAATAGAAAAGGAAACTAAATTTGCAAATGCAAAAATTTCCCACAAAACATTCCACATGGTCGGGCGCTCGAAGTGGTTTGAAATCCCTCAAAAATGTCTAGAGAGTTTTGTAGAAATTTGGTCGAATTTTCAGGTGCCTAGGGATAGGGTAAGGTGACAATGATGTGGTCAGGGCGCTAGTTTGGGTGACCGAAAAGGCCAAAAAAATGTCCAAAGAATTAATGGACTTTCTGCACTTGAGTTCTGGTGCCTAAAGTACTGAACAACTCTTTTGGCTATTTTCTGCTGGTACATCTTGGTCATGTACTCATCAGCGACCCTTTCTACATCACTATTCCAACAGTCTCCCTAAAGCGCATGTTTGTAAGATCACACAAATTAGATGATAGAAAAACTCAAGTATCAGCTTGATCCAAAACTTTTGTTGCTCCAAAGAAGCTTTCAATTGTAGGCTTTCAATCCCCACAGGCCATGGCTTTATGTGCTGTGGACCACTTTAACTTTAAATTGCCTCATTTTTTGGCCCATGCACTGAAATGATCTCTCAAAATGGATGGATGGTGTGGATATAACACATACATCATGGTGGGGCCCACAACTTGGTGAGGTCAACAGAAGGCACACTACGCAATCGACTTCCACTAGCAACCGACAGAATCTGCTCAATACACGGCACCCTGCGTACTCTGGGCGTGGCTTTGGTAAATGGGATTCAATCACTACTGTTTCTTGTGCCATGGTCCACCTAAGATTTCGATCTACTTCATTTATAGGATACGTTACAATGAGCCTTCAACATGGATGGACAGTGTGGATGTAAGGTAAATACATCACAGTGGCCCCACAGTTATGTAGGAATCCAACGACCTCGAACCCAACCACACCGAAAATGGATTGCGTGTTGTGCCACACACCACGAACACATGGTGTGTTGACGTCACCGAGCTCTGTGGGTCCATCATGATGGATTTGTTATATCTACACGGTTCATCAATTTTAAGAGATCATTTTAGGGCATATTACGGAAAAAAAAAAAAGAAAAAAGAAAAAAAGAGACAGATCCAAAGTTTAAGTGGACTTCACCACAGAAAGCAATGATTTTTTATAAGCTGGATGTGAAATCCACTCTGTAGATCTATAATCCAACGTTTGGCTCAAGTCCAAAACATTAGACTGATATAAATTCTGGCAAGCAACACTAAAGGAAACAATTGAGAATGACATCTATTCTTGATTTTTACTGGGACACAATTAAGAATATATGAAATTCATTCTAACCATTGATGACACACAAAAATTTAAGCTTGGCCCACATATAAGGCCCATTCATGATTTTATTTTGGAGGGTGACTGTTACCCTCTACACTATTTCCAACCATGTGGTCCACTTGGCCTTTGGATGTAACTCATTTTTGGGATCGTGATCTAAAATTATCTGAAAAAATTGATGGACGGTGTGGATCTAACCACAAAAATCATGGTGGGCCTTGAAAAGTTCCACACGTTAAAAAATTCTGTTATGTACCAGCATTCTATTCGGGAGATGAGAAATTTGGTGTATTTTATGAACAGGAGCCAACGAAAATGACAGTGTACCAACGAGTGGCGTTCCTGTGCTTTCAACACAGACTATCTGCACTCAAAGAAAAATGTTGGGAATTTGAGTATCCTCTCCTCAGGTTGTTAGCAAGTGGAGCCAGCAGCAAATATACTCACATGACTCTGCTCACTAAGATGAAGGCACTCTCCAAAATATTGCATTATTTTAAATCTCAGGTGGACTCCGCCACGTGGATTTATAGGTTTTACACAAATTTTATAGTAATTTTTTTTATGGGTAGGCCAACCAGAATTTTTAGATCAGTGATCTGGGCTGACATGCGTTAGTGCACCTGATGAATGGGGGTGGATCTTATCCACTCATCCACATCATCTGATAAGATTGTGTACTCATGCAACTTTTTCCTAAGAGGTATGTGGGCTACACACAAGAGAGAATCGAGGGAATTGCCCGAGTAATATCTAAGTCGTTTGGCATTTTGCTAAAATGTTTAAATTGCATTAGGACGATATCTATATTTTTAGATCTCAATATACCTGCGACTTAATTTAAAATATTTTTCTTATCATTTAAAAACTTCATTAAGAGTTTATTCGGTTTTACAATTTTTTTATGAAATGTAAAGTAAATGAACCATTATTAACATTTCATGTGCTTGTTTAAATAAGAATTATGTCTTTTAAATCAAAATTCACTTGTAAATAAAATAAGGTAAAGTATCTACATAAAAAAAAAAAAAAAAAAAAACTACCCCCCATTTACTTTGATTTTTGGATAAAAACATTAATATAGCAAAATCATTATTGCAATTAAATGTAAATGTTTTCACTAACAAAGGTAATCATTATCCATTAACAGCCATTTATCATTCTAAATGGAAACCAATCAAGCCCTAAAATCACTTTTCATATCGTTTAAATATTCAAATTTCTCAATCTATAAAACTAATTGTTAGAGCAAAAATGTCCATTGCTACATTGTTATTGACAATATAAATAGAGATAAGTAAACACCCACACACCCACATATAGACACACACATTATTATTGACAATATAAATAGAGATAGGTAAACACCTATGCACACACACACACACACACACACACACACACACACACACACACACACATATATAGACACGGATATATACATTTGAAAAATATTATCCAAGCTCAACCTCCTTTGCCCTGCCTCACAAAAAGTAAAAACTTTTACATGATGTTTTGGTGCGGATATTGATAGGATCTATGAAGCTTAATCATTAGAGCTGTACCATTCGTCTAGTTGAAGCTAGCTTTTGGGGGTCGAGCTCCTCATTGAGCTTGTTGGAGTTGTAGGCGAGATTTCGAGAGTGTTGTTGAAAAGTTTGTTTTGAAAATAACTTTAAAAGAAAAAAAGGGAGTTTTGTTTTTGTCCTATATCGGATGGGAGAAAGGAATTTTACCTCTTTATAAGTAGGGTGTTGTGGACCTTACTTATTTATGGTGGAAGAGAGGGAGAATGGTGGCTTGCGTGTTCCAGTGCAAAGCACTGGAACACCACGCACGCGCACGCGCACGGGCACGGGCTCGGTCTCGGTCTCGGGCTCGGGCTCGGGCTCGGACACGGGCACGGGCACGGGCTCGGGCTCGGGCTCAGGCTAGGTGCGAGGGCGTGGGCACGTGAGGCAGTGTGGCTGTAGAGGCGCTAGTGGCGCACTTGGCACTTCGCACGTGCGCATCGTGTCGCAGATGGGTCGCGACCTGGCGGACCGGAGCGAGACTGGTGCGAGTCGCGGTGCGACAGAGGCTAGGTAATAGGTCAGGTGGCTGGGTTCGGAACAGAGGAGGTGCTGTGGGTGGGAGGTCTGACAGAGAGACCTCTCTGCTTTTTATAAAGAGCTGCAGGGCCAATTAGAGGGACTTGTGTAACTGCTCATGTAGTAACGGTCCAGACCATGCAGTAACAGCTGCATGTGGCTAGCCCAACAGTCAGAAACGGCTAGCCATTGAGTCTAAACGGTCAGCATGCAGGTGCATAACTCCCACATGCACAACAGTCAGAAACTGCCATAAACGGCTAGTTTCTCACAACAGCCAGAAAACGGCTAGTGCCATTATGGCTCTGGACCAAAACTGCCAGCCACCCTTACCTATATAAACCGGACAGGTCTGGTTCATTCCAACACAACAACTGCAAACGCAACTATCACTACTGAACCAGCACCTATCTGAAACGATTAGCCTCTCGGTTTGGTTAACTAAAACCAAGCCACTTAGACCAGTGTAGTAGGTCTACTGCTATAAGAAAAAGACCTCTATTCTTGTTCTCTCTTTCTTTTCTTCATCTGCCAAAGTGTGTTACTGAGTTCCATAGTGGTTTCTTCATTTTTTGCTGAACGCAGAACCACATAAGGCTCGTCGTATCCTGGAAGCAATCCGCCTGCAACGTATCAGCAGACTCAAAATAATTTGAGTGGGGGCGAATTACGCTTTAAGGACAGCGTGTTTTTCACGTGCTTCAGCCTGTCCTTATTCTCGGTTTTTCCAATTTATTTATTTTTAAAGATCAGAAATTTCTCAACAATCTTAAAGCGTAATTTCTTCTGATATGGAAACCGAAGGGGTATCATCAATCAAACTGATGAACCAGGATCTGATTCGTCTGGATCGGTTCGATGGAACCAATTTCACCAGATGGCAGGATAAGATAAAGTTCCTACTTACGGCGTTGAAGATATTCTATATCTTAGACCCGAACTTGAAGCCGCTTCCTCCAGCTACTGATACAGACACGACTGAGCAGATCAACGCACGCATCAAGAGAGAAGAAGATAATCTGCTGTGTCGAGGACACATTCTGAACACGCTATCTGATCGTTTGTATGATCAATACACCATAACTGAATCTGCCAAAGAAATTTGGACCGCTCTCGAGTTCAAATTCAAGACCGAAGAAGAACGTACGAACAAATATCTGATAGCTAGCTATTTCGACTACACCATGATAGATAACAAATCGCTGTTAGCCCAAATCGAAGAACTACAGCTTATTGTTGGCAAAATTAGTGCCCTAAAAATTGATATCCCTGAAGCTTTCCAAGTCGGGGCTATTATCGCAAAATTACCCCCGAGTTGGACAGAATACAGGAAGAAACTGCTACATAAAACCGATGATTATTCACTGGAACAAATCCAGAAACATATCCGAATAGAGGAAGAATCCCGAAACCGTGAGAAGAAAAATGAAAATGGGAATTCCTCATCCAAGGTGCAAGCAGTAGAAAGTACCCAAAACAAGAATCCCGAGAAGAACAGTTCCCTGAAACCCAATAAAGGGAAATTCAAGAAATCACAGAAGAAGAACGGAAATTTCAAAGGCCCTTGCCATGTTTGTGAGAAAACCGGGCATTATGCTCGAGTATGCCGTCTTCGAAAATCGAAGAATGAGGCAAGTGCAGTTGAAGAAAACATAGTTGCCATGATCACTGAGGTAAACATGATCCAAGGCAAAGTACCCGGTTGGTGGTATGATACAGCAGCCACAGTCCATGTAAGCTATGACAGATCAGCCTTTAAAACTTATGAGGACGTGACCGATGGTCAAGAGGTCCAAATGGGTAATGAAGTCCGATCGAAGGTCGTAGGTAAAGGAACCGTGGAACTAGTCTTTACCTCTGGAAAGAAAGTGATCCTAACTAATGTACTGCATGTCCCTGACATGAGACGAAACTTAGTTTCTGGGGATCTTCTGGGAAAACCTGGCATACGGGTAGTGTTTGAGTCGGGAAAACTGATTATATCCAAAAACGGGAATTTTGTTGGTAAGGGATATGCTTGTAATGGGATGATAAAATTTTCCTTGAATGAAAGTAACTCTTCTGCGTATATGATTGAATCTGTAGCATTGTGGCATGGTAAATTAGCACACATAGGTTATAGTACCTTAAAATTCATGTCTAAGAATGGCTTAATCTCATACACAGATAGTCAAAATGACAAATGTGAAGTATGCATAAGGTCCAAATTTACAAAGAAACCTTTTCCTAGTGTTGAGAGATCATCTCAAATATTGGACCTAATACACACTGATATCTGTGAGTTAAATGGCATTCTTACACGTGGAGGAAAAAGATACTTTATAACCTTTATTGATGATTGCTCCAGATATGTACAAGTATATCTTCTAAAGAACAAAGATGAAGCACTCAGCATGTTCAAGATATATAAAGCAGAAGTGGAAAATCAACTAAACAAGAAAATAAAAGTTCTTCGTAGCGACAGAGGAGGAGAGTATTTTTCAAATGAATTCTCTAACTTCTGTGAAGAACATGGCATAATACACCGATGCACTGCGCCGTACACACCACAACAAAATGGTATAGCTGAACGAAAAAATAGAACCTTAGTAGAAATGGTCAACTCAATACTAATACAAGCAAAGTTGCCACTAGGACTTTGGGGAGAAGCACTTCTCGCAGCGTGCCACATCCTAAATAGGGTTCCTTCTAAGAAGTTTAACACTTCACCATATGAGGTATGGAAAGGTAGAAAACCTAATCTAGGATATCTTAAAGTGTGGGGGTGCCTCGCATATTGTAGAATGCCTGATCCCAAAAGAACTAAATTAGGATCCAGAGCTATTAAGTGCGCCTTTGTAGGGTATGCACAAAATAGCAAAGCATATAGACTCCTAGACTTAGATTCTAATACCATCATAGAGTCTAGAGACGTTGAGTTCTTTGAAAACTCACTATCCTTAGAGTCAAAGGATAATGAAATCCAAACTCCAACAGAGAAACCTATGGTAGAAGCTCAACATGAAGTTGAAGCTCCAATAGAACCACGTAGGAGTCAAAGGGTAAGAGTAGAAAAGAGTCTTGATCCTGAACAGATAGACTCTCAACGTATCTCTTTTCATCTCATAGAAGGAGATAGAGAGAATGTCATTAGAAAGATACCTATAGTTATGACTATAGAAGATGATCCAACAACCTATAGAGAAGCTGTAACTTCTAGAGATTCAGCTTTTTGGAAAGAAGCTATCAATGATGAGATGGACTCGATTATGTCAAACCAAACCTGGGAACTGGTGGATCTACCTCCAGCTTCTAAACCCATAGGGTGTAAGTGGGTATTCAGAAAGAAATATCACACTGATGGGACTATTCAAACCTTTAAAGCTAGACTAGTAGCCAAAGGATTTAGACAAAAAGAAGGAATAGATTATTTTGACACATACTCACCTGTGGCAAGAATAACATCTATTAGAATTATGTTTGCTTTAGCATCCATACATCAACTGTATATACATCAGATGGATGTAAAGACTGCTTTCCTGAATGGAGACTTCGATGAGGAGGTATACATGGAACAACCTGAAGGGTTCGTTCTACCAGGAAATGAGAAGAAAGTCTGTGAACTAATTAAATCATTGTATGGACTAAAACAAGCACCTAAACAGTGGCATGAGAAGTTTGATTCTAAAATACTTTCTCATGGTTTCATGCATAATGTAGCAGACAAATGCAAATATTCAAAAACAAGTAGTAACTATATAATTGTTATTTGTTTATACGTTGATGACTTGTTAATAATAAGTAACAAGATGGAAGGTGTAACTGAAACAAAGAAGTTTCTGTCTTCCGTATTTAAAATGAAGGATCTTGGACAAGTTGATACCATTCTGGGTATTAAAGTTAAAACTCATAGTGGGGGTTATGCGCTATGCCAATCTCATTATATTGAGAAAATTATAAACAAGTTTAAACACCTGAATATTAAAGAAGCGAAAACCCCATTCGATCCAAGTATCAAGTTAAATGAAAATACTGGAAGAACAGTTGCACAATTAGAGTATGCGAGTGTTATTGGAAGTCTAATGTATGCAATGCAATGCACTAGACCAGACATCGCATATGCTATGAGTAAACTAAGTAGGTTTACTAGTAATTCCAGTGTAGAACACTGGAAGGCAATATGAAGAGTACTTGGTTATTTAAAAGCAACCAAAGACTTAGGGTTATTTTACTCAGAATTTACAGCTGTACTGGAAGGATATACCGATGCAAGTTGGATATCGAGTGCAGGTGATAACAAATCCACTACTGGATGGGTTTTCACCTTAGGAGGTGCAGCTGTATCTTGGGGATCCAAGAAACAAACCTGCATAACTCACTCAACTATGGAGTCTGAGTTCATAGCCCTTGCTGCAACAGGTAAAGAGGCTGAGTGGCTTAGGGATCTTCTTTTAGAAATTCCATTCTATGCGAAGCCGATACCGACTATTTCGCTACATTGCGATAGTGAAGTCACATTAGCTAGAGCCTACAGCGGCACGTATAATGGGAAATCCAGACATATAAGTCTGAGACATGACTATGTAAGACAACTAATTCAAGATGGAATCATTACAATATCTTATGTAAAGTCAAGTAATAACTTAGCTGATCCTTTCACTAAACCTCTAACGAGAGAGGTAGTAAGGACAACATCCAGAGGGATGGGGTTGAAACTCTTTTCAAAAGATTTCACCAGTGATGGAAACCCAACCTAAAATTAGAAAATCTCTATATAAGGGTTCAATGGGTAAAAACAAGTCACTGATACGTGAAAAGTTTCAGCACTAAATTATAGATATATACCTCATCCAGGATTATAGTGCTGGTCGTTACAGAAAGAGGGTTGAGTCTCAGAAACTCTTAATGTAGTCCAGTCTTAAGGACAAGTGTCTGAAAGTAACGGAGACACTGGAAGGACTTCACCTATATGAACGTAGAGGTGGTGCCGCCTCTCATGAGAATGAGAGTTTTTTCGGGATCGTTCATGAAACAGGATAAGCACAAGGCCATTATATGTGCTGAGCAAAAATTGTGGGAACTCAAATAACACTTAGAAAGTATTTGTGTGGTATTTCTGGTCCTGTTATCTAAAAATAACTGGTTCAAAGCTGCGGCTACCAGTAATTTCGATGGGTCTTTGAAATACTTACACTAAGGAAGGATTCAAATCGAAAGATATCTTTCTTTATGCATATAATCTTTTATACTCTGGCAGACATCGTTTTTATGTTTTAAATTATTTTAAAACAAGTGGGGGATTGTTGAAAAGTTTGTTTTGAAAATAACTTTAAAAGAAAAAAGGGAGTTTTGTTTTTGTCCCATATCGGATGGGAGAAAGGATTTTTACCTCTTTATAAGTAGGGTGTTGTGCACCTTATTTATGGTGGAAGAGAGGGAGAATGGTGGCTTGCGTGTTCCAGTGCGAAGCACTGGAACACCGCGCACGCGCACGGGCTCGGTCTCGGTCTCGATCTCGGGCTCGGGCTCGGGCTCGGGCTAGGTGCGAGGGCGTGGGCACGTGAGGTAGTGTGGCTGTAGAGGCACTAGTGGCGCACTTGGCACTTCGCACGTGCGCATCGTGTCACAGATGGGTCGCGACCTCGCGGACCGGAGCGAGACTGGTGCGAGTCGCGGTGCGACAAAGGCTAGGTAATAGGTTAGGTGGCTGGGTTCGGAACAGAGGAGGTGCTGTGGGTGGGAGGTCTGACAGAGAGACCTCTCTGCTTTTTATAAAGAGCTGCAGGGCCAATTAGAGGGACTTGTGTAACTGCTCATGCAGTAACGGTCCAGACCATGCAGTAACAGCTGCATGTGGCTAGCCCAACAGTCAGAAACGGCTAGCCATTGAGCTTAAACGGTCAGCATGCAGGTGCATAACTCCCACATGCACAACAGTCAGAAACTGTCATAAACGGCTAGTTTCTCACAACAGCCAGAAAACGGCTAGTGCCATTATGGCTCTGGACCAAAACTGCCAGCCACCCTTACCTATATAAACCGGACAGGTCTGGTTCATTCCAACACAACAACTGCAAACGCAACTATCACTACTGAACCAGCACCCATCTGAAACGATTAGCCTCTCGGTTTGGTTAACTAAAACCAAGCCACTTAGACCAGTGTAGTGGTCTACTGCTATAAGAAAAAGACATCTATTCTTATTCTCTCTTTCTTTTCTTCATCTGCCAAAGTGTGTTACTGAGTTCCATAGTGGTTTCTTCGTTTTTTGCTGAACGCAGAACCACATAAGGCTCGTCGTATCCTGGAAGCAATCCGCCTGCAACCTATCAGCAGACTCAAAATAATTTGAGTAGGAGCGAATTACGCTTTAAGGACAGCGTGTTTTTCACGTGCTTCAGCCTGTCCTTATTCTCGGTTTTTCCAATTTATTTATTTTTAAAGATCAGAAATTTCTCAACAAGTGTGCCCTCAATTTAGAGGGCAATTTCATAATTTCACATAGAGTTTTTATTATGTAGGAAATAATTCATTTGACGCGATATATATCCTATTGTAAGAGAGAGAGCTATTATTATATTAAGAGTTGTTTTTTTATTTCCTTGGCTTTTGAGTACGGTGAATTGGTGTGAAGCTACGAACATAATGCAAGATACAACATAGATCTCTATATTATGGTTTGTTGGTTTGTATTATTTTTATTTTTATTTTTATTTTTTGCTTTTAGCTTTCATTTGGTTTTGATTATGTTGCCAAATATTCCAATAACTGTGTTGGTACGCATCATTCGTTTTTGTTTTTGGGTCGGGTTAGGTTCAGCCCAAGCCCACTCGAAAGCATACCCATGTCATTTAATTGTACTTGTGTCAGGATCACATGAATCCCTGACCCGACCTTACGGACAGAGACCCAACTCAGAAGTAGGAATGGAAGCCAAGTGCACTCTCGCACATGTGCAGCAATGTACGCATGCGTAATATCAGATCCGTCCATCGGGCCATTGCCATTGTACAGATACCAAATCTCAAAAGTGGGCTCAACACAGTGATCAGGTGGGCTATACGTGTAAATTACAAAGAACAGTTGGCTGTCATTAATCTACCGTTCAATTTAGTGAACACACGGTGATCCATCCAATGATCATATGTGGCCCATTTTTAACGAATGGTATCCAAACTGCAGGAGCCGTTTGATCAGCGGTTCCGATATCAGACAAATGCGACCTGTTTGCAGGTGAGACGAAAGGGCGCGAGATTGCCGAAATCGAAGCAATGACGTCGCAGTTAGGTATCTGACTTTGGGTTTTGATAGATACGGTGCGTACCGTACCACACCTACCACAAGGGGGTGGGGTTTCACACCGCATTGCATCTTTAGAGGAAGATCTAAGCGGCTCGTATTCTTGATTCTATATTACAGGGTCCATTGTAGAATATTTGTTGAGAGGATGATTATGTATGAAGATGAATGGTTTGAACGGTTCATGTTCAAATTAAAGATTCCCTGGTTCAGATCATCAATGAAGCATGATTTTATGGAAATACTTCCATAAGACTATGATGAGAACGTGAACGGCTCGGATTATCGTCTAAGATGCAATGTGACCCATCCCCGTACCGTACATTGGTACGAGGCACCGTATCTTATCAAAACCCTTCTTCCCTCCGGGAGCGGATTGCCTGTGCCCCGGGGCACAGAGATATCTCTGTGCCTGTGACTGCGTGGGGTCCACAGAGATGTCTGTGAGAAATCCACTCCGTCCATAGGTTTTGAAAGACCACAATAGGACATAATTCCAAAAATCAGGAAGATCAGAAACTCATGTGGGCCATTCCATACTAAATAGTGGGGATTGAATGCCCGGCAATATCAGAAGATTTGTACAAGGATGATATTTGTTCCTATAAATTATTTGAAAGGTAATAATTCTATGAAAGATTTCAACGGCCGAAAGGCCTAGTGGATGGAAAACAGGTAAATATTTCTGTATTATCCCTCGTTGGTCCGAAGGGACGGAGGAGGCTATGTTAGCCGAGGAGCGGGTTGCCTGTGAGTCTGTGACCCCGGGCACAGATATATCTCTGTAGCCGGGGCTGTGTAGGGTACAAAGGGATGTCTGTGACAAATCCACTCCGTCCATCTGTTTTGGAAGACCAAGTTAGGACAGCATGCTAAAAATAATGAATATCCAAAACTCAGGTGGGTCATACCACCCGAAACAGTGGTTATTGGACACTCAGCGGTGAAAAAGTTTAGCATCAGAATGATATTTTTTCTTCCCGTATATATAAGTGTTAATAATTCTGTGAACGGTTTGGATGGCATATAAACATCATGGTCAGCTCCAGGAATGTTTCAATGGTGGACGTTGGTGTTCGCACTGTTTTGTTGGTGTGGCCCACCTGAGTTTTGAACATTCCTGATTTTTAGATTCCTAATCTATTTTTGTCTTAAAATAAAGATGGACGTAGTAGATTTATCACAGACATCCCTGTGGACGCCACACAGCCCCGGCTACAGAGATATATCTGTGCCCGGGGTCACAGGCAATCCCTCCGAGCCGAAGGTGGACGTTGTTGTTCCCACTACTTTGTTGGTATGGCCCACTTGAGTTTTTGATCTGCCTGATTTTTAGAATCCTGTCCTACTGAGGTCTTTTAAGACAGATGGAGGGAGTGGATTTCTCACTGATATCTGTGGACCCCACACAACCATGGGCACAGGGATATCTCTGTGCCTGGGGTCGCAGGCAATCCGCTCCCCTTTCCTCCACAGTTTCCAACAGATCCCTTTTTGTCGTCGAGCCGAGCAAACGCAAAGGCAGAAAATAAAAGTAGTGATGTTTTGTGGTCACTGTACGACTGTACTCGTGGCCCACTTACAAGCCAATCGAGGCATCCAAAATCGTTAATTCTACGTGGGATGGAGCCCAGACCTAAAATTCTCCCAATGGGACGGTCCGGATAGGGCTACTTCAAAGGTCGAGATCAGGTGGTAAAGATCATCAGATCGCTTTGATCTTTAAGCTATTTCTCCATCCACGATAGGGCACACGAGTTGGATGAGGCTTCGGTGGATCGCCAGATACACCGAGGTTGGTGGATCCCTGAATGTGGGGCCCACCGTGATGTATGTAACGTACAAACCAAGCCGTCCATCCGTTTTGAAAACTCACATTAAGGTATGATCCCAAAAATGAAGTATATCCAAATCTCAGGTGGACCACACCACAGGAAATAGTGGTGAATGAATACCCATCATTAAAAACTTAATGGAGGCCACCGGAATGTTTATTTTCCATCCACCCTGTTGATAAGGCCACAAAGACCTGAATGAAGGGATCACACAAATATCAATTTGATACAAAAATTTGTAGCACACAAGAAGATTTTAATGGTCAATCACCACCTTTTCTTGTGGTGTGGTCCACCTGAGAATTTTTCTATATCATTATTGGGTTCATGCTCTATGAGCTGTCAAAACGGATGGACGGCGTGGATGTAAGGAATATACATTACGGTGAGCCTTACAGTCCGGGGATCCACCCAAGCCGCGTGCCCACGATTTGGCCTGTCTGCCACAAGTCCCGGAATGGAGTTCGCTACAAGGCAGCATAGTCCATCGACCAAGGTTTAGATCCAAAACGTACATCCGATGGGCGGTGTTGTGGGAAGAATACGAGCTGACCTCTACACCACCGGGGTGAGAATACGAGCTGACCTGAAGATCGGATCCAGTTCAGCTCGTATATTTCATAACCGATCTGATTACAGACGGAATAGCTCTTATGGGCCGCCGGGTCTGACCAACCCGACCCGAGGAAGAGAAGCAGCCTTCAGAAACGACATCACCAGGTCGACCGCCTTGCGACCTGATTTGGTTTCCGCAAACCTCTAAGTTTGTGCGTGATAAGGGGAAGAAAATCCGGAAGATCTTTAACCAACTCGCCGAAAGATCCTCGAAGATCGCGGGACAGCTCCTAAAATTCCAAAGATCCGGGGATCCCTCCCCTAAGATCATGGCTTCAAAAGGGAATACGACTCTGCAACCCAGGTCTATAAATAGACACGTCTTCTTCTTTATTGAGGTACGAAAAAACCAAGACTGAGAAAAAGTAGAATTTCAATCTCTTGAGAGATCGCTAACTTGAGCGTCGGAGGGCTAACGGCTGGATCCCAGCCACCCCCTTTAGTTTCTCTTTTGTTCTACAGGATCCAACACTTTGTGAAGAAGGAGATCAGCGGCATCTATCCATCAGTATCAAAGAAGTCTTCACCATCATCTGTTGACGAATTTACGGCATCAACAGATTGGCGCCGTCTGTGGGAATCTTTTTCTTCGCAGAGTCCTTTAAGTAAGAAAGCCGTGTTCTCACCCGATCACTGAAGACGATTTCAACTTCATCCTTCCTTTTTCACTATGGTTGGAAAAAGAAAGTACAAAGGAAAAGCGCCCGCAATCGATGGACCTTCAGACGACCAGGTATCGGAAAATGAAGGATCGTTTCCCGAAATTCCGGCTATCCAGCTCGGTGGGAACTCTCCTCTTTCTGCCCAACAGGGGAGACAACAGAGACCCCGTAACCGAGGGGTCAGATTGTCTCTTCTTGAAGAACAGGTAGGGGGAGTAAACCAAAAACTGGGGGGAGTCGACGAACGATTGGGCTATGTAGACCAGCGACTGGACGAAATTAAAGCTCTGCTAACTGACCTAGCTCGCCCAACCGCGTTGAAAGATAAAGACCGTGAGGGATCTCGGCATACCCATTCTCGGCCGCAACAAACCTTGCACTCCCACCAGGTTCGACCATCGCAGCGTTCACAACATCCCACTCCGATGGAAGAAGATGAGGTCGCCAGTCGAGCAACCGAGGCTAGACCTCGACCAACGACAAGCTTGCCCGCCACCGACCTGCGACACAGGCTCGAAGAACGGAGAACAGCTCGTCTCGCACACGAACGAGCTGATCATGAAGCCAGCAACAGGATCGACGACAACTTAGGCCCACTGGAGGCCGAGTTGAAGGAACTGCGAGAACAAATGGGCGATCTCCAAAAAGCACAACGGGCCCGAGCTCCAATCGCCGTAGATGCACTGGTCGATTCATCTGAATCACCATTCACCGACGAGATTCGTGAGGAACCCCTTCCCAAAGGGTTTAAAGTTCCCCACTTGAAGCAATACTCTGGAATTGGAGATCCGGCGGAGCACTTAGAGAACTTCAAAGTCCGCATGGATCTCCTCGGGGCCAATGGGCATATCATGTGCAAGGCCTTTCCGTTGTCCTTAACAAGCTCGGCATGGACTTGGTTTCGCAACCTAAAACCCCGCACGATCAGTTCATTCTCTCAACTAAGCCGAGCCTTCGCTACTCAGTTCATTGGGAGCACTGACCCCAGGAAGCATTCAACTCATCTCGCTGCGATCAAGCAAAAAGAAGATGAGTCCCTGAAAGATTACTTCGCACGCTTCAATTCCGAAGCTGTACAAATTGAAAACCTCTCGCAAGATGTACTGTTGCACACCATGATCGGAGGATTACGAGACCGAAGGTTCCTTTGGTCTGTCGGGGAAGAACCGCCTCAGTCCGTGGCAGAACTTTTAGATCGGGCAGCAAAACACATCAACGCCGAAGAACTGGTCAATGCTCATCGACCAGCGACCAAAAATAAGGATCGGCCGGATAGCAATAACTCGAAAAGGCACAGGTCGGAACGAAAGTCCGAGCAAAGATCGCCGACCCGGAACAGGCCCGCTCGCCGAACGAAATCACCTGCGCCACGGTTCGATAAGTACACTCCGCTCAACAAAACCATCGAGCAAGTGTATTTAGCAGAGAAAGGAAAATACAATTTCGAACGACCCGCAAAGATAAAGACCGACCCCAATAGGAGGTCGAAATCGAGGTACTGTTTGTACCACAAAGACCACGGTCACAACACCGTGGACTGCTTTGATTTGAAGCGACAGATAGAAACCCTGATCCAGCAAGGCTTTTTGAAGGATTACATCGCTCAGCGTGCAGAGGGCCGAAGAGATGAAGGTCGAGTCACCGACTTGACAGAGGAACAAAGCAACAACCCTGTGGAAGAAATCCACATGATTTTCGGAGGACCGACCACTGGAGACACCGGAAATTCTCGCAAAAGCTACGTGCGGCAAGGAAGGACGTCCTTACCGAAGTCTTCTGTCAATATCACCAGCCGACCTACGAAGGTCGCGAAGGTAACCTCACAAACAATATCCTTCACCGAAGAAGACGCCCGAGGGGTCATACATCCACATGACGACTCCCTTGTCGTTGCGTTGGTGGTCGCCAATAAAAAACTCCACAGGATGATGGTCGACACAGGCAGTTCGGCCGATATCCTATACGCATCGGCATTCGAAAAAATGAAGATCGACCGATCTCGACTGAGACCAGTCAAGACAGCATTAACTGGGTTCACGGGGGATAGCATTATGCCCGAAGGAGAGATAAGTCTACCAGTCACCGCAGGAGAAGAACCAAACCAAAAAATAATAATGGTCGACTTCCTTGTCGTAAATACCCCCTCTGCTTATAACGCCATTATTGGCCGTCCTATCCTGCGAGCTCTCAAAGCCGCCGTTTCCATCTATCACCTTGCATTGAAATTCGAAACCGACGAAGGAATCGGCGTGGTCAGGGGAGATCAGCAGGAAGCCCGCCGTTGCTATGAGCTTTCCCTACGAGGGAAAAATAAAAGTACAGTATCAACCGTTTCTCATGCGACCTCTCCTGATCCGAGAGAGGAAGCGAAGGAGCGCGGGTCGCCCGCAGAAGAATTGGTCGACATTCCGTTGTCTGATACCGACCCGACTAGAACTATCAAGATCGGATCGTGTTTAGAAGGCAAGGTACGAGAGGACCTGATCACCTTCTTGACGGAATACGCGGACGTTTTTGCATGGTCCCATGAAGAGATGCCTGGAATTTGTCCAGGAGTGATGGTCCATCGGTTAAACGTCGACCCAACCACTAAGCCAATCCGTCAGAAAAGGCGTTCTTTCAATGCAGAAAGGTACATGATCATCGAAGAGGAAGTACAGAAACTGCGCAAGGCTGGATTCATTCAAGAAATATGCTACCCAGAATGGCTCGCAAACGTGGTCCTCGTCAAAAAGAATAACGGGAAATGGAGAGTCTGTGTAGACTATACCGACCTGAACAAGGCCTGTCCCAAAGACAGCTTCCCTCTGCCACGAATAGATCAGCTCGTCGACGCGACCTCCGGGCACGAGCTACTCAGCTTCATGGACGCTTACTCTGGATATAATCAGATCCAAATGCACGCTCCCGACAGGCAAAAGACAGCATTCATTACGGATCGGGGGCTCTACTGTTATAAGGTCATGCCCTTCGGGCTAAAGAATGCCGGAGCAACTTATCAGCGACTAGTAAACAAGATGTTCGCAGACCAACTTGGTAGAACTATGGAGGTGTACGTAGATGATATGCTCGTAAAGAGCAAACGAGCAGAGGATCACGTCAGCGACCTCTGCACTGCGTTCAGAATATTACGAAAATATCAGATGAAGCTTAACCCCAGCAAATGTGCCTTTGGGGTAAGCTCGGGAAAATTCCTTGGCTTCATTGTAAACCAGCGAGGAATTGAAGCCAACCCTGAAAAAATTCAGGCACTCCTCGACATGAGCTCGCCTCGCACACTGAAGGATATCCAGCGACTTACAGGAAGAATTGCGGCACTCAACAGATTCGTCTCAAAGGCTACAGATCGATGCCTCCCCTTCTTCAAGCAACTACGTAAGTGCAAGGAGATGATTTGGACCTCAGACTGCGAGCAAGCTTTCTGCGAATTGAAAGCATACCTCGGGTCTCCGCCACTATTGTCTAAACCAGCCCACAAAGAAGAACTACTCCTGTACTTAGCTGTCTCTCCAGCAGCAGTCAGCTCAGCATTAGTCCGAAACGACAAAGGAACCCAAAAGCCTGTCTACTACGTCAGCAAAGCCCTGCTCGATCCCGAAACCCGATACCCAACAATAGAAAAGCTGGCTTTGGCTCTAATCACCTCAGCACGGAAATTGAGACCGTACTTTCAAGCGCACCCGATAGCTGTGCTGACTGATCAACCATTGCGGCAGGTATTACAGAACCCAGAAACCTCAGGCCGTCTCATTAAATGGGCCGTCGAGCTCGGTGAATTCGACATCAAGTTTCGGCCGCGAACTGCGATCAAAGGGCAGGCCATCGCCGACTTCATCGTCGAATTAACTGAACCTCCCGAAATGGAAGACGACAGCAGATCTGCGCCGCCACAAGAAAGTAGCTACTGCGCTCCGACCTGGTTATTACACGTTGATGGATCTTCCAATTCACGAGGCTGCGGGGCCGGTCTCGTCCTGACAGCACCGGACGGCATCCAAATTCAATATGCTCTCCGGTTCGGGTTTCGAGCCTCAAACAACGAAGCTGAGTATGAAGCGCTTCTAGCCGGCCTCCGCCTCGCCTCTGCAGTAGGGATCCGATCTATAAAAATACATAGTGACTCTCAATTGGTGGTCGGACAAGTGACCGCAGAATACCAGGCGAAAGGGGGGAAAATGTTAGCATACCTAACAAAAACTCAAGAACTGCTGTCACGGTTTGATCAGTATGAGATTGTTCAGGTCCCGAGAAGCAACAATATGAATGCAGATTCTCTCGCGAAACTCGCCTCATCAGACGACGACGACCTCAGCAGGATGGTTCCCGTCGAGTTCCTCCCTCAACGAAGCGTATCGTCAAACGAGGCAGCGGAGGTTTTTCCAGTAACAGCTCCCCCTGATTGGAGGGACCCTATCGTTCGGTTTTTACAGACGGGCGAATTACCCAACGACCAGAAAGAAGCTCGGCGCATTCGCTACAGATCGGCTCGGTACACCATGATCGATGGGATCCTCTACAAGAGAGGATTTTCTTTTCCATGTTTGCGTTGTTTGGGAGCCGAGGAAGCTGATTACGTGTTGCGTGAAATCCATTTTGGTTGTTGCGGCAATCATTCTGGTGCTCGAGCATTAGCGCAGAAGGTGATCAGGCAAGGATATTATTGGCCTACCATCCAGCACGACGCCCGGGAAATTGTTAAAAGATGCGACGGGTGCCAACGATTTGCCCCAATTCCTCACTTGCCACCCGAGGAGCTCACTCCCATGTCTGGACCATGGCCATTCGCTCAATGGGGAGTTGACATCATTGGCCCTCTTCCGACAGGAAAGGGACAGGTGAGATACGCAATCGTTGCCGTCGATTATTTCACGAAGTGGGCCGAAGCAGAACCGTTGGCGACCATTACCGAGAAGAAAACAACAGATTTTATTTGGAAATCAATCGTGTGCCGATTCGGAATTCCGAATACAATAGTCACGGATAATGGGCGACAGTTTGACAACGAAAGGTTCCGGCATTTCTGTAAAGGTCTGGGTATCAAGAATGTGTATTCCTCTCCCCACCACCCACAAGCCAATGGTCAGGTCGAGGCAGTTAACAAGATTATCAAAAACCATCTCAAAACAAAACTTGGGGAGAAGAAAGGCGCCTGGGCTGACGAACTTCCTGAAGTACTTTGGGCCTATCGGACCACGGCTCGGTCCACCACCGGGGAAACGCCCTTCTCTTTAGCCTTTGGAGCAGAAGCGGTTGTCCCAGTAGAGGTCGGGATACCCACGTGTAGGACAAGCCAACACCGACCTGACAGAAACGAAGAACAATTACGGATAAACTTGGACCTACTCGACGAAATTCGCGAAGCATCCCAAATACGATTGGCGGCCTACCAGCAACGGATTAGGCGGTACTACAATTCCCGAGTAAAGGAGCGGCGGTTCCGAGCTGGTGATTTAGTTCTCAAAAAGGTCAGTACCAAAGAAAAAATCGCTGCCTTTAGTCCCAACTGGGAAGGGCCTTATAGGGTACTCGGCTCGCGCCGTCTTGGTACTTATTGACTCGAAGACATGAACAGCCGGCCCCTTTCCCACCCCTGGAATGCTGACCACCTGAAGATCTACTATCCATGAAGAAGCGGGACCTCGTCTGAAGTATATGTTCCGAAGTGATGGTTCAGTAAAAAATTGTTTCAAATTTTCCTAAGTGTTGTGAACAACAGATCGGCCTAGCAGTGGTAACGTTCCGAACTGAAATTTGCACTACTATCAAAGCCCTACAACTGTTCTAATATAATGGCCGAGTTTATGACAATGAGCTCAGTCACTTCGAGACTTGTGTATGCATGGAAAAAGAAAAAAAAAAATGAAGTACACAGCGTTTTGAATAAAATGCCTCTGAGGGCTTGCATTAAAGTAAAGAGCTTCCTTTACATTGTAAAAAAAAAAAAAAAAAAAAAAACATTCAGCCTTCGGTGGCATTGGATGGCCCGGCTGCAGCCCCCTTTGAAGGTCCCTCCCTCGCGACTTCATCCTCATCTTCATCATTGTCGACTGGAGTCAGGTCGAGATCGGGGAAGTGTTTGAGAACGAGCCGCCTGCAATCCTGGAAGCCATGATTGTACAGCTCCTCAGAAATTGCATTCAGCCTCTCAAACTTGGCTTCTGCATCCTTGGCGTCAGCCAGAGCCTTCATCTGGACCTCCTTCAAAAGCCGGGCCAGGTCCGCCTTCTCCTCCTCAGCTGTCTTGAGAGCAGCCTCTAGCGACTCAACCTTGTTACCCTCAGACTGGGCCTTGGCTGAGGTCTCCCTCATCGCCTCCTCCAGAGACTGGACTTGTACTTGAGACACTTCCAGCTCCGATTGGGCCACCTTCAGCTCGGACTGAGCTGTCTGCAGTTCAGTTTGGGCCGTCTGCAGCTCCGTCTGAGCCGTTGCCAACTCAGACAGCTTCTTCTTCAGCTCGGTCTTCATCGCCTCAGTCTTATTCTTCCAGGAAGAGGCGGCAACCAGAGCTTTCTGCATCTGGTGAGTCCGCTCAGCCATCTTCTGGCGGATCATAATCAGCAAGGCCGAGTCCTACAAAAACGAGCTACAACAGTTAGTAATACGATAATGGAACCAGTGAAGGAAAAGAAGAAGAGAAAGGGACAGTCAACTTACCCTGAGACTGCTCTCGATGGCAACACCGACCATCTGATCAGGATCTGATGTCGCAAGAGAATTCAGATCCTGAGGGATGCTCTGATTAACGTCCATATAGGCGTTAACTCCCTCTTTCCAGGTCGCAAAATGCTCCGTCACCGGAGGCATGTCGACCTGGTCCTCGCGCTGCTCGGCCCCAGGAGCGTTTGCAGGGCGAGAAGCCCGCGGAGCCGCGGGAGGTCGCGACGACCCGACCTCAGCAGGGGTGCGGGCAGGCCCCACTGAAGTCGATGCTGTCGGAGTACCAGAAGAACTGGCACGAGTCGTTGGGCGACCCGCCGACGGCTCGACTCGGGAGTCCGAGGTGTCCGGTACGTTAACAACCGGAACCCCGGAAGCAGGAGGCCGGGCAGCTGGAGTCTCACCCCCTGCGGGAGATGACCCCTGAGGCTGACCAGACCCACATACAAAGGATCGGGGCAACCTTTGTTGCCCCTGAGCCTCCGTGGCCATCCTCTTGCTCGGAGGTTCCGCTGAGCTCTCCCCGCGTTCTAGGAGCCGAGCAGGGATTCGGCGGGACTTAGAAACCGCCTTCGGGGCCATGCCTGTCCAAAACACGAGGCAAAGTGTCAGGGCATAACACTTGGAAAAATAATAAAGTAAAACGCGAATATCTACAGTACCGACCTGATTCAAGAACAGATTCCACAGTAATTAAGCTGCGGAAGTTCCTTTCGACGAGCGGGTACTCCCGTGCAGCTCGGATTTGCCTCTCTTGGACTACGGAAAGAGCTACTCTAATGGCCACAGAGGCTGCAAAGACAAAGAAACACGTGTCAGAATAAGGGAAAAAAGGGATAGGTGAGAAACATTAGAAATTTGAAAATTTTCTAAAGTATAGCTCGACCTGGAAGAGCAAAACCAGCTCGGACTCGATGCTCCAGAGGGCGAAGCTCGTCCGACGAAGCCTCCCAATCCCCCGACACAAAAAACTATTTCCTCTTCCAGATTCTGGTCGAGGATGGCAGGCCGGTCACTATCGAACCCCCATGGCCCGGGTGGGAAGAGAGGTAGTAAAGACCATGACCTCCCAAGGACTTAAGGCTGTACATGGAGAACAGCTCGTTCGAGGTCAGGTCATTATTCCCTACTCTCTGCCACAATATGTAGCATCCCACCATACATCTCCAGCCATTGGGTTGGAGCTGGCTCGGTGCGAGGCCTAGGGTGTTAAGGACCTCTCGCACAAAGGGGTGCAGGGGTAACCTGAGCCCGGCCTCTAGGTGCATCAGGGAGATAACGGTTTCTCCCTGGCGAGGTCGGCTCGGTCTGTCAGTCCGGTCCGGAATCCTAAGACCAACGGATTCCGGGATCCCGTATGTCCTTCTCGCATTGTCAAGGTCTCTCTGGGTAATTCGCGAGACCACCCCGTCCAGCTCGAAGGTATCTCCCTGAGCCGTTTCCCTAACTCCTGGCTCAGGAACCTCAGAGTCCTCTTCATTCACAGGATCTGCTGTCCTGGAATGAGATTCTCTGGGATCGATCTCCTGATGCTCTGGTAGAGGAGGGTCCGATTCGGAATCTCCAAACCTCACCATCGGAATAGCATCAGAGCAGGAAGACTCCGACATTTTGAAAATCACAAAAAGGAAGATCTTCTAAGAAAATGGGAAGAGCGTACCCTAAAGTAACTGGTACGCCGGCCGGAGGAGAGGTGACAGAAAGTGGAGAAGGAGAACCCGAAAAGAGAGAGGGGGGAAAGCAGGATCAGAGAAGAAAGGAATTTTTCAGAAATCCGCTAACTCTCGAGTTTTATACCCGAAGGATTATTCGGCATTTAATGCGAAGATCCCGCGTGGCGACTCTTGGTTGAAGCGTACAAAAAGTATCATGCCACTTCAGACACGTGGCATCACCCCGTTAGATAATATTCTGTTGGGCGCTGATACGCCGTACAAGCGAATGATGACGCCTCGATTTTTTGAACGACGCATTAAGTACCGCTTTCCCGCCCGTTGAGATGACGGCGCGACAGCGCGACAGCTGTGAAACATTAAGGGAAGCCAGATCGACGTATCTTCTTTAGCAAGCTACTCCTGAGACAGACGAGCTAGACTCGGGAGTGGGGGGACTTCTGTTGTGGGAAGAATACGAGCTGACCTCTACACCACCGGGGTGAGAATACGAGCTGACCTGAAGATCGGATCCAGTTCAGCTCGTATATTTCATAACCGATCTGATTACAGACGGAATAGCTCTTATGGGCCGCCGGGTCTGACCAACCCGACCCGAGGAAGAGAAGCAGCCTTCAGAAACGACATCACCAGGTCGACCGCCTTGCGACCTGATTTGGTTTCCGCAAACCTCTAAGTTTGTGCGTGATAAGGGGAAGAAAATCCGGAAGATCTTTAACCAACTCGCCGAAAGATCCTCGAAGATCGCGGGACAGCTCCTAAAATTCCAAAGATCCGGGGATCCCTCCCCTAAGATCATGGCTTCAAAAGGGAATACGACTCTGCAACCCAGGTCTATAAATAGACACGTCTTCTTCTTTATTGAGGTACGAAAAAACCAAGACTGAGAAAAAGTAGAATTTCAATCTCTTGAGAGATCGCTAACTTGAGCGTCGGAGGGCTAACGGCTGGATCCCAGCCACCCCCTTTAGTTTCTCTTTTGTTCTACAGGATCCAACACTTTGTGAAGAAGGAGATCAGCGGCATCTATCCATCAGTATCAAAGAAGTCTTCACCATCATCTGTTGACGAATTTACGGCATCAACAGGCGGCAATGCGGATAGTTCACGGACCAAAAATCCTCTACATTCGATGATCCTAGCCTTAGAATGCATTCACCCTTTATTGGTTGAATGGGAACTGGCCCTGTATTTCTTTGTCAACCCTTTCTTTTTGGCCGCCCATTTAAATATCTAACTTTTTTTTTTTTTTTTTAAATTTTAAATCGGTACAATTGAAATGGTTTGGTACTCTGGTAGAGTATGATGTTGATACACAGGCACTCATAAACTTGTACACGTGGAATATCTTAACTCATATTAAACCGGCTAAACTGTGGAATCCAATGTCGTAAGTCACGACTCACATTACCAAAATGAGATTGATTAAAACAGTCCTCACATCCGATTCCTGGATGCTTATTTAGTGATATAATACCATTAGATGCTTGTCATTTTGAGCCATCCAATAAATGTCCACCAACCGTATATTCAGAAATCGGAAGTTACATTGGAATTCACCATGGATGGTCCATGCACAAATGTTCCCTGAAATTGTAAAAATCTAGTCTGAATTTCTCTTCGGACTGTCTCTATCTTGGAAGAGATTTGGTGTATCAGCCATCTACGGCCTACAGGCAAAACCAATATAAATGGCTTGGATCATTGAATCACGTACATCCCTTAAACCCAGTACTGCGCAAAACCGAGCAGTTTACATGTACGTGCAAATAGGCAATCGTGCAATTTGCGGGTCCCTTCAGCATCATCATCCCAAGAGGAAGTGGATTGCGTGGTGTCCCAGGCACCACCCACTCGTTAGTGTTTCCGCAAAAATCGGATTGCGTCAGGAGTTACTCGGCCGTGTCTGGCGCATGATATTAGAAGGGATGGAATGTTATTAGGTGGGATTAACATCATTTACTGCACAATGATTACTTGTGGGGGTAATCCCATGGTATTTTCATTTCCAATCCCATGTTTGGAATCAAATACCTACAGCGGGGAAAATGATTGGATTAAACAAAATCCCGTTTGGTGGACCATTCCACCATGGAATGGAATTACAATCAATGGACCAAATTCACAATGGATGTCCGTCACTTGAACATGTATATAACCAGTGTCATGTATAAAGGACTTATATGGATAGATGACATAAATAAAACACATGCATCAATGTGGGACCCACGTGTGTGGGATTTTGAAATCCCATGGAAATCTCACATGGGATCAAGTGGCATTCCATCCCACCTAATCCCCTCCCTCCCATCCTCCCCAAACATCATATGAAATTTGCACGGAGCCAAATGCAATTCCATCCCACTAAATTCCATCTGATACCAAACTCTAAAATCCCCTCGTTAAGCTCTTATCCTATCGAGTAAACTCATTTGAGCCCATTATAAATGTATGTAGTTTATCTACACTGTCCATCCACTTTTCCAGATGACTCAATGGGTTGAAACCAAAATTGAAGCATGTCCAAAACTCAGATAGACCATACCACAAAAAAGAATAGGTATAATGATCTCCATTGTTGAAACCTTTCAAGGGCCCACAGTGATGTTTATTTGTCATCCAACCTGTTCACAAGATCACATAGACATTGATGAACGGAAAAAACAAATATCAGCTTGATCTAAAACTTCTGTGCCCCCAATAATTTTGCAATGGTACAAGTTCAATTCACATTGTTTCCTGTGGTGTGGTCCACTTTAGCATTTTATATGCTTCATTTTTGTCTTATAGTATAAAATTATCTGTTAAAATAGATGAACAAAGTGGATGAAATACATAAATCATGGTGGACCCTACAGAGTTTACTTAGTATGCTTAGTGTACTGAGTTATTTAAGTACGCAATCCCCTTCTGTTTCTGCATCATCCCTCTCTGTGGGCTCTACTATTATGTATGTATTATATCCACACTGTTTATTGATTTTTTGAAATCTTTTAAGGGCATGAGCTAAAAAATGAGCAAATCGTAAGCTCACGTGGACCATACCGCACAAAGCAGTGGGGATTGAACGCCCATTGTTGAAAACTTCTTAAGGGTGAAATAAGTTTTTCTTTCATGGAAATCTTTGTGCCTTAAGAAGGTTTCAACATTGAGTGTCATTGTCCTACTGCTTATAGTGTGGTTCAATTGAGCTTTTAGCCCATGCCTTAAAATCATCTTTCCTGTATTTTATTTGTTCAGTTGAGCTTTGTATAGTAACACTAATGTTTCCTTTAGCACTCAACCTGAGACCCGTGGTTGAAACGCCCAGTGTCTTACATTCAACCGAAAAAGCTAAAAGAACCCATGCCCCATGATTTACCATCAGCGGAATTTTCGGTGCATAGCCATCCACTCGGAGTGATCCATGGCCCACTTGTATTTTGGGCCACAGCTTAGTATAATACCGTCCATCCTTAGGAGAGTAATTATATGATACTCTGCAGTTTACGAGGCTTGATACACAGGCGCTTAAATATTGTATACGTGGCATACTTCAACTCAAATTAAACTGATCAAACGGTTCAATCTAGTGTAGCTAAATTGCAATCCCAAAACCAGATTGGTTAAAGAATCCTAACCTTTGATTCATGGACACTTATTTGTTAAAATAGGAGCATTTGATGTTTTTTATTTGAACCGTCCAATAAATATTCAACAATCCAATATTCAGATAATAAAAATAAGTGTAATTTTTTGTTCAAGATACATGTAAACTGGGAAATCATAATTTGGGCTGTTTGATTAGATTGCTTATATGCCACACATGCAATTTCCCCGTAGAAGTTTGGGCTGTGTATCAACCATCACTCTCTACCAGAGTATAAAAGTTTTTCCCCGCAGAACTCATTGGCCGCAAAAACACACAATGGGATTCACCACTTGCTTTTCAATCCTCTCTGTCGAGGTTTGCTAATATCACATGCTTGTGGGAGTACTGCCATCCATGGAACCGATGCAAACGATCTGAACTTTCCATCAGATGGGCCACACTATTTAGATCTTATGATGTGAAATCTGCACCATTCGCTAGTCGGGTGGGTCACGATGTGCAAAGTAAACATACGGATATACAGAGAAATTTGGACCGTCCAATAGTTTTGTGTTCTGTGGCCCACCTAAGGTGCGATCCGGCCTAGTATTAGTCTAGAGAATCTAAACAGTTTATCCCACCTGATGGGCAGCTCAGATCATCCACACGTTTTTCAGTACGTGTGAATGGGAACACGCGTGTGAGAGCAAGTATCTTCTAATATCCGAAACTACAATGTTTTCTTTCTCTTCTTCTCCCTTCTTCCTCTCCTCTCTTTTCCGTTCTTTTCTTTTTGTTTTATTTCTGCAGCTCGTAGCTGTGAAATTTCCGGGCTATTTTCCATCTTCTTCTTTCTCTGGTGGGTTTTCTTCATCTGATTTGGTTTTCCTTTCTCTTGAATTTCATATATTTATCTGGGATTTTCGTTACCTAGAGAATCCGTAAGTCCACAACCTGAGAACCACTGTATTATCTTCTACGGGTGCATGTTCTTCTCGATTCTAACGTTTTCGCTTTGTTTCTTTGTATTATCTTGCTCTGTTTTAGTGTTTCTGATTTGGGTTTTTCGTTTGATGATCAACGACTGTATTTTGTTGATCAAGTTCTCGATTTCGTGCTTTTTTCCATGATTTTTTTATATGGAGAAAGCTATTTTTTTTTTTCCTGAAATTGTTTGTTGAGGTTTTATTTTGTTTGCTGTGCTTAACTTATGAATATCTAAGTAAAAATATAGAGCAATAACAATAAAAGAATCCCATGCGATTGTATGTAAATTCATCATAGAACCCTAGAATTTTGGGATGCTTTTCTGTGTAAATTACAGCTTCTGAATTATAGAAACTGTTTCGCTTCGAGGTAAAAGAATGACTCAAACCCTTAAATTGTATTGGTACGAAGGTTCGCTGCACCTTGTAATGGCTAGCTATGGAAGAAACCTCTTTTTTATTTTTATTTTTAAAAATTTTGTTGGACCTTTTGTTCTATGGTATCTATGTAAATGGATTGAATTGCTTTATTTGTGTGGTTCAAGCTTTGAAACATAGTTAACATGGTAGTTGCCATGTTCACACTAACCCCCTTTGAAGTGCAAACTGAAATTAGTGAGTTTTTAAGCTATTTCTATCTAAATTTCACTGGGATTGAAGCTCATTGTGAACCATGTTGATTGAACCAACCACGTATGAGTGACTGTGGTCAAGAGAGTAGTAGTGATACAGGATAATAGTATTGGTTCTGCTGCAGGGCTTGATTGTGTTGTTAGATGTCTGCCAGATGCACAGTTGCAGCCATGGGCGTGGGGGGGGGGGGGGGGGGGGGGGGGGCATCTTAACTATGCATCCGGTGGCCCACCTTGCAGATGTCCTGGTACAAAATTAGACAGTTCCACTTATTAGGAGACTCACATGCTCATGCTGAATGTGGGCTTTTGGCAATTTTTTTATGTCCTTTGTTTTTTTAGAGAACTGGTCTGATTTTTTTGCCAGGTCATCTGCACGGTGGGGCCATGCCTTATGTTCTGTCCAGATGTCCTGCACACGTACCAGGTTGGCATGTATCGTTTATAACATCGATTTAAATACTGGTTTCGGAGTGCGAGTCTCCAGGGGCTGGAAACTGGTACCACACCACCACTCACACATCAGTCCATATAAGTTGCCTTCGGTCTCATCTCATGACTTGTTTCATTCCTGACTGAAACAGATACAACTCAGATGAAACCAAGTCGTATTATATGATTTTGAAACTATGGTGTTTAAAGATGCATGTGGGGTCAGCAGACCACTATGTTGTTGACGTAATAAAATTAAGGCTTTGCTTAGCAGAAATGTCAATGGTATGATGGTTGATAGTTGGTACTGTGGTTGAATTTTGGTTTTGGTAGGGTTGTTCTTTGGGTTGTGTTTCTTGGATGCACTATCTAGTTGAATTGCAAATATGTAATTGTTAGTCTTTTAAAATGGAAATTACGGAGTTTTGTCGCCTTACCTTAATATCCACAGCAATGTTCCAGGCTACAAATTGCAACATTGCTTTTAAGTAGGCCTTGAAAGAATTTGTATCTGCAATTTGAGGGCTACTTCCTTGTCATGAATGTTCGGAATTCATCTCGCTTGTGCCCCCAAAACACTAAGTGTATGTTTCGATGAATGTAGTTGCCAACCCTACGGATCTGCTACCAGAAATCCTGGTTGAGATAAGAACAGGACCTTGTTATGTCAGTCATATTTTGGGCAGAAAGTAGGAAAGCAGAAGTCTGATTGTGGCAGGTCCAATTCCATGCTACCCGATACACTGAACACATCAAGTACTCTGGTGAAGCCCTATTGACCACGATTTGGTGGCACATCCAAACACACCCTTAAGAGTTATGGCTTGGTGTGATGTTAACTGGTTAGGAATTTACTATCTTCAATTTGTATAGAAGGGTCGCATATTGACTTGGGATGATGGCCTTTTGGGCTTTGTGTCCTTTTTTTTTTTTTGGTTGGGAGGAGAAGGGATCTCCCAATACAAAGAGATGACCGACCGACCGACGCTAGCTTTGGCCAACTCATCAGCAATGGAATTGGCCTCTCTACCTACGTTTGAAACTTTGAGTTGGGTGATTAACCCCATGACAGTTAGCCCACCTGTGGTTTGATCATGGCAGGAATTCAGAAAACACATATCAGTTTGCCTTTTTGTGCTATCAACATCAGCTCCTGGGTTAGCCCTGTTTTTCCCTTGAGCATAGAAGGATTAGTCGAAATGACTAAAACATTGCAGACATGGGTTTTAGGCAGTTGGGCAGCTGGTCTTGCAGTACTTATTTATTCCACTCAGCAGTTAGGTGGTCTTGTTCTGTTCACTTTAGGATGTATTCAGATGAAACTAGGGGAATATTACACCTTTTGGAGAAATGAATTTAGTCATATATTGTTGTTTTAGATCATTTTTTGTCTCATTGATAGTGTATAACTAGATTTGATCTTCACGAGAAAAGCAAGATGAGTTTCATCTTATGGATTCAATTATGGTTTTTGATGAAAAATGCTGTGGCATGACTGGTCATGGATGAGAATCTGTTGCGCTCTCTCTCTCTCTCTCTCTCTCTCTCTCTCTCTCTATTTTTTTTTTTTTTTTTTTGTTAATATAAAAAATTTTCAATGCAAGAATAGTTGAAGCATTAGAAAGAGAAAAAAAAATCATACAAGAAAGCTTTGCCCAAAGCTTACCGAGAGAAATAAATCATACAGGAAATCTTTGCCCAAAGGTTACCTATTAGAAAAGCTTGCCCAAAGGTTACCTATTAAGAAAGCTTGCCCAAAGCTTACCTATAAAAGAAAGCTTACCTATTAGAAAAGTTTGCCCAAGGCTTAACTATAAAAAAAGCTTGCCCAATGCTCTCATTGCAAAAGAGAAAAGGATTCCCCTAAACCTATTTAGCTCTCGGAAATATTTGAGGTTAGCTTCGCTTGTCGATGTAAGCTTTCTGAACTAATTGCTTGTGTCTTGTTTTCCATGTTTTGTCTATCTTACGGCAGATATTCTATTTTTGTAGCTTTCTATGCTGTCACATCTTTGTAGAACAACATATGCCAACCCCACACCTTGTCAACATCACATTGGGTACCTTGTTGGGATAGGGCATTACCTAAAAACAATTAGGTTATACATATTTATCATATACACATATTGGATATGCCATCTGTAAGAAACATGAAGTAAATATATCATAAAAAGTTTGCAAGTATGGAACACTTCAAATTGGTTTGTTTATCATATGCCATAATGCTTATGTATATTATAGCAATATGTTATCTATTACACAATATAAGACCATACCATCATTTTGTCTTTCTAATTTAGGGATTTTTTTGCACTACCAGAGCTTGGGTCCATAGCCAGGCTCCAACATTAAATGAATGTTTAAAAAAATTGGTGCTGCCCTTTTGCTCGAATGCAAAAGCTGGACCAAAGTCATGTTTGTACTATTGCCATGTTCTACTCAGGTGACGTGGTTGGCAATCGTGGTACTAGTAATCATTATTCCCTTTCATGGAATAGTAGCAGTAAACTAATGTTAGTAGCATTAATGTTGGTTATTTTATGATAATTTGTACTTCTGGCGTCTGTTTGAGTTTCGACAAGAAGACATTCTAGGGGTCATATGAAGCTCCTATGGAATCTTGATTTTGATTGGTATAGATTCTAAAGCTGCAAGTTGGAAGCTTTTGCACTGGCCCTTTATTTTCCGATAGATCAAAATGCAACCATGGTTTAAAATCATATCTTGTATGAAAAAACTTCTGTGTTGCTAACTAGAAATATGGCATTTTGATAAGCAGTGACAAAAGTCTTATACGGTGCTATTTTGACATTTGGTATGATGAGTAATTATCTTATAGTTTGATTCTTCATCATTGCTACATTTATGCCATTTGTGCTCTCAATGGAGCCCCATAAGCATGGCTTTGAACATCGGTATTGGCAAGTCTATCGGCCAAGCCAAAAACCGATATGATACAGTGTCACGCATCAAGATCGTCCCATATCAAATAAATTTTTTTTTTTTGAGCCACGAAAATATGGGAAAATATTAGAAAAAAAGTAAAAAAATTGTAAGAAAGCTATTTGAGTTGTTTGAGTTGATCTGCTGGAACCTGTGACGTTCAGTCTTTTTGTTATAAATTGTTGATGTTGTATTTTCCTAAACTGATTTTTGAAAAAATTAAAGTTTGAAAATTGCCAAAAAAAAAACAGCCGAAAATACATTTAAAAAATTTACATCACATAGGATGGTAGATTCATGTTCAAAGAACATAAATCTCAATTCAAACAATATAAAATGATTATTTTCCTAAACTGAAATAAAAAAATAAAAAAGATTTTGAAAATGGCATAAAATACATTAAAAATAAATTACTGCGTATAAAATGTAGATCTATGTTAATATAGATCTATGTTTAAACAACATAAATCTATCATTCCCCTAAAGAAATATTGGAAAAAAAAAGCCTAATAAATGGCTACTAAATCGATAAATTGGAAAAATCGAAAAATGCCTAATAAATGGCTGAAAATAGCCTGAAAATAAGTTTTTTTTTTCCAAACTACTATTCATACACAAGATTCTGTAGATCCAGACTTGGAACATGGTTATTGATGTTTGATTTGTAAAAGGATTTGAAGAAAGATAAAGTAATTAAGGAAAATTGCTGAAAAATTGAAAAAAATGAAAACCACCCCAAATCGAACTCAAAGCAAACAAGAAATGGTTGATTTGGGGTTATGAGCTTGATTCAACACCCTTACAGTTGGATTTATCGAAAAAATAATGATTTTTGCCTCTTTTTTCGATTCCCCAAAATTGCATCTGTCACTTCTATTCCTCAATTTGATCTAAAATAAGATGTTTTGGTCTTCAAGTCTTCAAAGGATTTGGTCGAAAATGGCCCTACAAGTTACAACAGTCAGGTCGAAGAAAAAACTTGAAAAAAGAAGGAAAAAGGGGAGTTTTGAGGAGCCCGTGAAGAGATATATGCTCGTATCAGTCCTGACCGATACACATACCAAATATTGGTGTTGATATGGGCTGCATTGGTTGGATGCAGGCTGATATTGTACAGATTTTTTAGATTGGGCCGATACAACCCTATATTGTGTATCGATACGGGTGTATCGGCCAATATGCTACTGATATTCAGAACCATGCCCCGGAGGTACATAAATCATTTGAAAATGTAGCATGTGCTTCCACAAACAAATATACTGTCAGACCTAGAACTGTGGAAATAAACCTGCAACTTCGTATTTAAATGGTAAATATATCTGTAACATAACTACATGTGGTAGTTTCATGCGCATTTCATGACATTTAAACTCAAAGTTGGGCTCAGAGATACTCTTAATGAAGAGGAGGGTTTTTGGTGTAGCTGCTTAAAGTAAACTAGACCAGAGTAGGCTTGCATGTCTGTGGAGCATTAATGAAGATTAGTGCATACAAGTCTTTTCTTTTCCTTGAATATTGTCGTATGAGGTTTGCCATCTTAAGCGTGAATTAGAGTGGAGAAAAGAGGGGTGGCTATATAGTATCAGAAAAGAAAACAGAAAAAAAGGAAGAGGGAGTGGCTATGGCTGTATGGAGAAGTGCCTCAACTTCCAATATTGAATATTTCATATTGGGGCTCACATGGCAGCTTTATTTTCATGTTAGGAGCTTCTTTCCAATCCAAGATTGCCATGTCCACCCCATCTAAATTTTGTGTGTGGGGTGTGGGGGGGGGGGGGGGGGGGGTGGGCTTCTCTTTTTCTGTTTTCTTTTGAAGTCCTACTTTACTATGAAAATCATTGCCACCTTAATGGAATTTCAACTCTCCCCATAGAGTATTTTAGTCCTGGATTATAAACTTGGCTGTATCGATGGAATTCCCACCTTAAAAGAGTAAAGCATCCTTATTGAGTGCACAGGCCTAATTGTTGGCTAGGATACTGTTAGGGGGTTGTGTCTTGTTTTTACAGAACTCCAACTGAAAGTAGTTTATACGACTGCTCTGCAGCTCTCCTTTGTAAAAGGGAGGATATCTGCAAGTCAGGCAACTGGTAGTGATTCATGTTTCTTGGTGAGGTTACAACCTGCTGTTTCGAGGCTTAGTTGAGGCAACAAGAACTAGGGCAACAGTAAAAGTGGTGAAAGCTATTTTATGTAGAGAAGCATCTGAGAATCATAAGGTTGCGAAGGGGGATGGATTAGAAGCACAGTTCAAATATTTGCACAGCTATAGTTCGAGGAAACAAGCTCACTGAGCTGCGTTTTATAATAAATAATGGCCTTGTTTTCCTTCTTTTTGTTCACCTGGGTTTGGTTCTTCCCATGTTGCACTTGGCATCTTTTCTGTACATTTTTTTTCCTTTTAAATTCTTATCATAATCCTCCTCATCATCTTCTTCATCTTTGGCATTTCCCGCCAACAATTTGGGGTTGTCTTTGAAATCGTAGATTGGCAAAAGCTTCAGCTTCCATCAGACACCAACCTCCCTCTATTACTTGGGCTCTTGGAACCAGCGATGGTGGAGTCTCACATTGACACCACTCACATGCTAACATGGTCCCTCCTAGTATTAACCCCAACCCTAGGTTATTACGTGCACCCAAAGGGCGAGCAAGCAAAGTAGGGTCATGGAGGGGCAGTTGGCAGTTGCAGGGCAAATTGCCAAGCACAAAACAACCATACACATGAAAGGTCATGCCTGAGTTGTTGGCTGCACAAAGTTGACGGGAACCAGCCAATGCATGATCATCAACACGACTCACATACTAAAACGGCCAGGACCCCTTTCTACACCTTTGCACTACCTACAAAGGGGAACTCTCTCTCATGTTATGGCATCTGTTTTGATTGGTGGCTTTTTTGTTTTTTGGGTTTTGCAATAAGCCTCCTTGGAACATTCGAGTGAACTAGTTAGCATGTCAAATTGTCAATCCATTTTCTCTTTGAAGCGCTCTAGTGGATGCATGCATTTTTTCTTGGACAGTATCTGCCTATCTCTTGATATGTTTCTTGCAAGCATTGTTCGAATTATCCTCAATATTATTGAAATATCCCCGATATTATCTCTATCTCCAGCTCAGCGATAGCGATAACACTGGTAGCAATATTGATAACACCGGTAGTCTAAAAAAATCCACGTATCGGCGATGTATCGCTAAGTATCACCAATGTATCGATATCACCAATATTTTTGACTGTGTAAATTCCAGGTGTTGCTTGTATCGCCAATGTATCGATATCTCCAATTATTGCCAATATTTTTTGCTATGTAAATTCCAGTTGTCGCTTGTATCGCCAGTGTATTGACGATATTTCGATAATATCCCCAATGTATCGATATCGCCAAAAATCTATTTATTAAAAAATTCCATTTCAAATTTTTTTTAAGGGTGCATAGTTGTATGCAGTGATCAAATTGTCGACGATATTACCACTAACGCAATATGGACGATATCAAGACCACATTTTTTGTCTTCTTTTCAATTGTCGACGATTTTTCGGTGAAATATCGTGTTGTCGATATTCTAAAATACTGATGGATGTTTGGATGGAACATAGGATGGTTAGATGGATAGATGGGATTGATGGGATGGTTGGACTAATTTCTTACAACAGCACATGCTTTTAAGCCCCCCATTAAATGGAAGCTTATTATGTATGCATTGTTTTTGCAATTATTTGATATCTAAATATGCAAATATGTGTATTTTAACATCTCCTGAAGTTTCATTGAAAATTTCCATCGTTTTCCCATGTTTCCCCAATGTTTCCCTGCATTTTTGGTTATCGGCGATGTTATGAACGATATCGATATTGTTTCTGTATCCCCGGCCATTGAAACTTGTAACAATACCGATACTTCGAACACTGCTTGCTAGAAAGAATTGCTTCAGCCGAAGAAACAAATTGTTGTAGTCCCAGTTCATGTTTAGTCCGATTGAATTGTCCTCTGATGTGCACAGGTGTGGAGTGCCATCTTGAGACAAATTAGTGAAGGTGTACTATTTTTATATTTCCTCGAAAGCAGAGGAAGAATACAATCCGTTTAAGGGAAGCTTATCTATGTTCGAGATGGATTTGACATCTAAGGGGATAACTTGGGTTGGAAACATATACCAGAAGTTTGAAGCTATCTGCCAGGATGTGTACCAGGAGGTAGATGGTATTATGATACAGGTATATTCATCTTTCTGTTCAATACCTTTTTTCAGGTCAGCATGGAGAAGTGGTTCTTCTTTAGTCCACTTGTTACGTACGGAGTTTTGCCTTCTCTTCATTGTTCCTGATAGCATGCCATTTTTATGGGATGCAGTGATAATGTGAAATTATAGGACCCAGAATCTGGCCCTCTCGGTGGGCTCCATGTTGTGCAATGGGCCCTGAGCTGATGGGGGATGCCCCAAAAGTCTTCTATTTTTGAATATCCAAGCCCTTCCATCAGGGGCGCAGATTGCTTACAACCAGGGGCTGCAGATTCCTGCAGCCATGACATGGCCCATGAAAAAGCAATGCATGAATGTCAATGTGGGCTCTGCAGTGAAAAGGGCAGAAAGGTCATTTCACGCATGGGAATATGTGCTTTTCACTGCGGGGCCCACATTTGACAAGTGCACATGACGCTTTTTCATTAGGCCATGTCAAGGCTTCCTGCAGTCTCCGGTTGTAGGCAATCCGCGTCCTTGGATCAATGGCCTACTTATAGGCAGTTAATAAAACAATGTGGCAATGGCCTTTAAAAAAAAAAGAAAAAGAAAATAGCTAGGCTCATGCAATCTGTTAGAATTTTTGGGGCACCATCATCCATAGGTGTGGCCTATCAGATCAACAGTGTGGATCAGCTGGACCCTGGCCATACTTGTATCAACCAAGTGGATCAGGATGTTAGATGTCCTTATGTGTCAGGATCCTGTAACCTCTTTTAGTAATGTTATTATGTTATCATCCTAAAAACTGGTGGTTTGTCTTTCTATTGATTGTATGATTTCTCTATATTAATTAAAATGATTATTTGGACAGGAAAAAGCCAAGTATGTTGAAAGCCAGGTACAAACAGGCTGTGACAATGTTCGTAAGTTCTGTGCAGAAGTAGTGCAAGACTTGCTTCTCCCGCCTGCCTCTTCTGTTAAAGTACCAGTTTCTGACTTATCATTAATTTATGATGTTGATGTTGCGATGTACAAAAAGACAAAGGAAGGTTTCGAAGAATGTCCTGTAAATGAGAAGACAATGCCACATACTGGATCTGAAGTGGTGGTTTCTTCTGGAAGAGATTCGAGTTCTGCACCATTACGGGCCAAACCACAAGAAGTGAATCACAGAGATGAATGTGGTGCCTTGACTGAGAAATCAGTTCCGATTTCAATCGATGTGACAAAACAAAATTTCCCAAAAAATGCGGAATGCAAGCATATTAATGCTTCCGAGGCAGTTGCAGATATTGCTGATCTTTCCAGTTTCCATCCATCTGCATCAGTTCGTTCTAATTGCATCCCATGGAAATGGAGTTGTGGAAAATGGGCTGGTACCATCGGGCTGTGTCATATCAACTGATGTCATTGGTATTCATTTTCCCGTCCCTATTTTACTATGCTATTTTTTTTCTTTATTTCTACGTCTGCTTCCCGTTCTTGTGTTGCTTAGGTTGCCTTTAACTGATGTTATGACAGGCACTGAGAAATCACTAAAGACATTATCTCTGGTGGAGTCTTCTGGAAAGGGACATGAGAAATTACAAAAGACAAGGTCTATGGTGGAACCTTCAGGAAATGGACATGATCAACAAAGCGAACCTGCTATACTAGGCACTGTTTTGGCATCTCCTGAAATAGGTATACATGCTGCACAATTCATAACTTGGTGTTCTTTAGCAACCTGGAATTTGGGAATTACTTAAGAATTCAATATCAGGAATTGGATTCCATGACAATTGGATCCTGTCAGTCATGTTTGGCAACCTGGAATTTGATTATGGGAAATGGGTGTGGAATCCAGAAACTTTGATTGGATGCTGGGAATGGGCTTGGAATGGGTTGGCAATTAAAAAAACATGACAGTTGGGCAGGACATGGTAAGCCTGGAATTTGCAAAACACCTTCTGCCCGATAATTAAAACACGGGCATTTTGTTGGAATCCTAAGCCTGGAATTTGCAAAACACCTTCTGCCCGATAATTAAAACATGGGCATTTTGTTGGAATAGGATTCCAACTTCTCACATTTTTAAACGCCAAAAGTGATCGGTACCTGGACCCATGGGTACCTGATGGGCCCGAATGACTTTAACGTGTTTGGGTATCCTTTCTTGACCCATTGAGAAATCAGGGCTTAGGGTCTTACTTTTTGGACCCCTTAAGAGTCAGGTCCAATTGGGTTCAGGTTGGGTCCATCAACTTGGACCCAGTTAAAATCGGGTTGGGTCAAGTCGATCCGGATCGGGTCCAGTTAGTTTTAATAGCACTTTTGTATATGTTAAAAATATATTTGATAATTCTAACAAAAAAAAAAAAAAAGGCTTTCTAAGCGTCAAGCATTAAGAGAGCCCGTTTATGCACCATGGATGTATCAAAGTGGCACACCTGTGCAATCTAATCCATCCGTCGGGTGGGCCCATCCATGTTAATGCTGTTATAGATCAAATTTTGTTCGTAATTATGCTCTTATAGGGCTTGCTCCTAATTATGTTTTTTTTTTTTTTGCTGCTAATTATGTTTCACATTGGTGTGATGTATTTTCTGATTCAAACTCACAACAAATTATGTTCCTTGGAATGTGCTGTTTCTTTTAGGAATTTGTGGAAGAGGTACCTAGGAAATAATCTTTTGAAAAAAAAAAAATCCTCAGTCCCTGTTTGGTAGGGACCTTACGAAATTATCATCCAATTTCAAACATGGTAGGTCCTTTTTTTTTTTGACATGTAAGCTGGGCTCAAACCCAAAACTTTGATGCTGAAACACACCTAGGGTCTTTAAATTTAGAATTCGTCGACTGATACTACTGCAGCTTTTACAGGAAGCTCGATTGATTTTGATTGGGAAGAAGCATCCAAGACTATTGATGCTCTTGAGCCAAGCACAGAAAGTGAAGAAGAATTTGAGGATGTGAAATTCGAAGGCGACTCCGTGGATGCAGAAGCAAAGGAGGGAATGCAGTGCAATATCTCGTCAGAATAGCAAAGGATCATATAAGGTAACCTCTTGCTCGCATGCATGCAACCACAGAATATTTCTCACACAGGTATAAGCTGTCCTTGACTACCAATGTTCTTCTTTATTAGAAAAAACTCCAGGATGCTCTTTCTTCAAAACTACGGTTTGCGAAGAAACGTGACTACGACGGGCGAATGGCAACTTGGTCTGGTGAGTTCAATACAGGAACCAAACAGAAGGGGTTAATTTCGACATCTTCCATTGTCATTGTTGATTTGGATCCAAAGAAATCGGGAACACATGATTCATATGAATCTGAATGGGAGCTTTTGTAAATAAAAAGGCAAGCAGTCTCTATAAATAACTGAGCTACCCGACTGGTTATTCAGCCACCGTTCGTATGACGGTGATGCTGCGTAACTTTTTCTTGTGCAGATAAATAAATTGTTTAGAGATTAAGAGATCGACATACTCGTTAATATAAGGTTAATGGTTGGTGGAATAGTCTTTGCAAAGAGGTGAAACGACTGGTTCTCTTTAGATGTTTTACTTCCACGACCACACAACTCAGACAGCATTGTTAATATTATTATATTCCACTTTGGGATGTTAGATGGAGAGTTTGTTTTATCAATTCTTTCAGTGTAGATATCTGTTTTTCTATTGGCTTTAGTTGATGCGCTTGCTACTGTTGATATGTCGATACCTTCTCTTGCCGGAGTTGGTTGGACTTGTAACTAGGATTTTGTTGGCTCTTAGATGTCACCATGGGCAGATTCAGATTGAAAGAAATGGTGTTTTTCTTTCGACCCAATAATTGCAATCTTCTTCCAAACACTCCCTCATCATGGGATGGGTAGAGGTTCATGCCCCATCATCTCCCCAGTTGGATGATCTTGGCCATATTAGATTGTAAACCGAAAATTGCAGATTGGTGCATTTAAGATGTGGAAAAAGATGCACCTGGCAGGATGCCTAGGATCATTTGATGGGGAGAGATTTTTGAGTCATCTCCAATCCATGGGGACCCAACATATGAATGATTTGGATCATTTGATGGGGAGAGATTTTTGGGTTATCTCCACTCCATGGGGGACCCAACATATGAGCATTGAACTGATCAGAGATTGTATATTTAGCTAGATACATTCTGCATTCTGCTTGGTATTGCAACTACTATCCTTGATCTCTTGCTAGTCTGATTCCACGCAATTGTTGTAGTGTAGAAGTAGAGGACTTGCTAGTCTGATTCTGTCGAACCTACATTTGGATGATCCAGACCGTCTATCTGATGGACATCATTATTTATGAGCACTGCCCCAATCAGGCTATCGTAACTGTCCATTTGGTTCCCTGCCAATGAATGCTTTAGGTGATGGTCCACATTCAACAAGGAATCCATTGATCATATATTTGACCATTGATTATATATTTGATAAAATATTTCCAGGTATGTGATATATTGCATGAGTTATTACTTCACATGAACAAAGAAAAATGAATAGCAAACAGGGTAACCCACCAAAATAAATGGATGGAGGTTGGTGATAGATAGATATGGGGATTAATGGCGGTGATTAGAGGGACTGCAAAACCTCTTTGGAGGATTCAAGGACAGTGGATGCATACATTAGTGTGTTCCATGTATCAGGCAGCCCAGGTAGGCACCAGTGGCTGCAGTCGGCATGGACCTTGGGCTGTCTTTTCTGCTCCTCCGTCAGTGGCTTTCCTTGCCTGGCTGTGTACACAGAGGTGTGGGCATCTTTCCGGTACTCGGATAGCTTTGTGATGTTCAAGTACCTGACTGGTATTTTCATCTCTCCAACTATACTCTCTGCTATTGCTATCACGCGCTTGGGATAGTGGTTCACATAAGATTTGTCCTTGTTTGGTTGTGTTTGGTTGTAGCACCATTGCTTCTCCCTGCATGTTTAACAAAAACAAAAGAGGACTGGTTCAGTTCTCTCAAGTGGGCCCTTTCACCGTTTATTGTGGGCCATGCCTTCAGCCAATGGGAGTGGGAAGGAAGGTTAGTCTTAGCACATTTTGCACTTGGTAAAGCATAAACGTGAGGTAAACTGACATCGATGCTGCTGAATGCAAACCCACTGCACCTTATTTATTTATTTTAATTTTTTTTTTAAATAAAGAAAAATCCTTAAAAATAGTTTTCTCTGCATTTGTAACCTTTTGGATTACAATCTCACGAGGGAAAACAAAATGAGGTATATATTTAGTATGTATTGATTACTTTAGCAACAAAATGAGGTTTGCTAAGCTACACATGTAAGAGAGTCCATTACACACCCTGCACGTTTCAAAGTGGCCCATGTCGTTGAGGTCATCTTTAATCTTGGAATACCGAAAGACATTGTTGGGCGCCTGAGGTCATCCGGATTGGTTTTTGGAATATGAAAGTGTTGCTGACAAAAGGTTGTCGGGCACCTGATGGGCTCTGGGCGGGCACCTGATATTTGATTGGATTTTTGCTGGAACTCGCTGTATAAAATTTGATTATGTCAGGCGTCCGCTAGTGCGCGGACTACCAAGTTGATTGTGTAAGTTTTGCGTGTGATTTGTTTTTAACCTCGTTTTTTCCTTATTTAAGGAGTGTATTAGAATATAAGGAGTCTTAGACGTGTTCGCGTGGCTTGAGAAAATCCTAGGGTTTGGCTTTCTTTGTAAAATGTTGGGTTTTCCTCTATGGGGCCGGGATTCGATATAAGTTTTTTTCCTTCTTTTGTAACTCTTTCTTTTTCTTTTTTTTTTCATGAGTTAGTTCACACACTCCATTGTTAGTACACCCACCCACCCCTAGTAGTCACATTACAATGTTAACCACCCCCACTATGGGAATCAATGCCATGACCTCAGTGTTGAAACGAGGCTATCTTCACTCAGTCTACCACTTGAGCTATGATTTCATAGTGGATTATTTGCTTTGTGCTGTAGTTTTTTCACTCGAGATGAGTTTTTTCACATTAAAATTCAGATTGCCTTCTCTTGCCTATTAATTTAGTGGTTTCTTTCACTTGATTGTTTCTCACTTTCGCTGCGGGCCCGGTTGCTTTTATTCCCAACACTGTATGTGCAATCTAATCCATCCATCATATGGTCCCAACCATGTAAATGCTCCAAATTTATAACCGATGCCCGGTCGTATATGAGTCTTGAGTATTAAAAACTAGACCTGCACCCAACAAGATCCGAACCTGGCTAGCCCGAGCATGGGTACTATACGATCAGAACTCTACCGGACCCTTTGACAGCCGTATTCGACATTTGGGGCCGGAGCCAAATCAATTGGGAGTATCATCTATGGAAAATGATTCGAGGAAGTACATCTATCAGACACTCCTCATCCTTACCCCGCGGGCTACAAAGAATCTCGATCGTCCGTGGAATGGATTGGTTGATGATCCGGTGCCCATGTGATATATACAAATGTGCATCCATGGCCCCTGAACTGTTAAGTGTTTGATCAACGGCAGATAATGGAAAATTACGTACCTTTTATGCTCGGGTGAGATGCTTCTAAAAAAGACAGTTGTCTTGGTAGGGTTCACATTCTGATCAATCCAGTGGGCCCATGTTTTCATGGCTATCTCGTACGCCGTTTCCACCTCTATATTCTCCACCAACTTCCCTTCATTCTCGAAGAAATCCCACCTGCAATATATCTCTCTTTTATTCATGACTCGTCCTCCTTACATATGATATCCGTATGCGACTATCCAGACCGTCCAAATTGTAGGACACCTTGTGGATGGAGCGTTGCTCGAAAATCACACCCATCGAGCAATGATAACCATCCAATTGACGGTAATATAATGGATGGCTACAAGTAGGATGATACTACCATCTGATTGATAGGATTTATGGGGTTTTGCTTCATTCACAATTGGGTCAGCAATTTAGACGGTCTAGATTGGTTGTCAGATGACTTACGCTTTCAGCTTCCCACGGTGGACCCACCAATGACCCGTGTTGAAAACCATGATATCTGCCCCTCGCCATTGATGGGCCGAGGCTGAAATCGTGTCCAGCTTCATCACCTTCTGCTTTGATTCCTCCATCTGGACAAGAAATGGGCTCCAGAAAAACTCAACCGTACAATTGTAATCCTGTCCACACACAAGTCGATCTACACGTTCATCTCATGAATGAAAGACTTCTGACTTAGGATTACACGTGCCGATAGTCAGGCCACTCACCAAGCAGGGCACACAGTGGTCATGGACTCATCAGGTGCGGCAGACGTTTATGTGTCATCCACACCGTTCGTAAGGTCGTTACCACTGGGATGAACTGAAAACACAAAAATATCAGCATGATACAAAACATCTGTGGCGTGGCCCACTTGAGTTTTGAATCTGCCTCAATTTTGGTCTCATGTCCTAACATGCTCCGGCAAAATGGATGGACGGGATGGATTTTTCACAAACGTCTCCGACTGTATATTTCACCTTTAACCATTTTCATTTCCTATCGTTGCTTTGGGAATCACACCGATCAGATGGATAGGATCATCCAATAGATGTTTATTAACCATATGGATGGATCAGATTGATACATCATTCTTACACGTGCACTTGGCGGATGGCTGTACCTCATTCCGGTTCTTCTGCTCTACGTATCATCATTCACTGTGGTCAATTTTAACTAATCCCAACCGTTGACCTGATGGGCCCCACCATGGATTGGGGATGCTTCAAAGCTCATTTTGGTTGGAAGATCCTGGGCATACATCATTTGACCTTCTCATCTGAGTCTTTTCTTTATTTTTTCCTTAACTATCTTAATTAGGCCATTGATCAAAGGGGAAATCTTCTGATGATGCCCAATCCACCATGCGGTCCACCAGATCAATGGTATGGATTGCAGATTTTTCTCATATAACATATGTTTATCTTTGATCAATGATACTAAGGATTGTCAGAGTTACCTTGGCTAGGAAGATCTTGTGGACAGCTCGTTTCACGTTGACATAGGCACGTGTGGGAGGGAGTACGGAGTAGAGGAGGCAAGAGAGAGACTCCCATTGGTTCCTGTTGAGCGAGTCTCCTACAATGATTACACGCTTCCCTCTCCAACTCTCTAGCATTTCCCTCCCATCAAACCTTTCACCACAACATAACCAATCAACATCACGAACAACATGTGTGCGAGATCCGAGCCATTCATTAGATAGGACTGGCCTTGAGCATGTCCTGGCTATTATATCAGCCCAATCCACTCATCAAGTAGGTCACAGTAAATGGACAGAATGAAAATCGCCCATCGTGTTGTCTCTCCATTCATCCGGTCCATCAAATACGCCCTCCCTCCCCCAATGTTAGGCCTACCAAAAATCAGTCTATTTAAAACTCAGGTGGGCCACACCACAAGTAACAACGGGGAGCCATGTGGATCGTGATGCTCACCATCGAAACTTTCATATTTTGTGTGGGAACCAACTTGATGAAGGAACAAACCCACCCACCATCCAATCTAATTATCATAGGTGACCCAATGGATGAGGGGACAACTCACATAACTCAGATGGGCCACACCACATGAAGTTTCAGGTTTATGGCATGAATTTACATTGTTCCCTGTGGTATGGTCTACTTGAGTTCTGGATCCGCGTGATAGTTGGGATAACATGAGGCGATGGACCTGTTGAATGGTTTGGATTTCACACACATCACATTGTGAGCCATAGAAGCTCGACCATATGATGAACTCACATACGTCCGGATGTATGCGATCATCCTCCATCCATCTGATGCCTTTAAAGTATTACAAATTACTAAATATTATAAGGAAAATAATTAACATTATGCAATGAGAAAATCACTATAAAAACATATTATCAGGTTGAGAAGTCCACACCTATATACACAACCGCACACGATTGTACAATCAGATCAGTCCATCAAGTGGGTCACACTGCATAGATGTTCTGGCCCAAAAATCACGCAGCTCCACCATAAAGTGGGCCACAGTGTAGAAACAAATGGAAGCCTAAAACGTTTTCCCCCCCTCTGTTCATTTGTTTTCTACACTGTGGTCTACTTGACAAGCGAGCCTAATTAATTTTCAGCAAAGATAGTGTGGCCCACCTGAGGGACACGTGCCATCGTATAGATGGTGACGATCATACACGCGTTTGGACTTGGCTAATCTCATCTTACAAGATAATTGTACACATGGCTCATGGTAAGGTTATCAAAGGTATGATCCATGGTTTCTGACGACCATGTAGGTAATACTGAGAACTTGGATCTAATTTTCTCAGATTCATAAAAAATTATGGAGGTAAATCCAACTGAATTGAGTTGACTCAGCCGAGTCGATTCGTCGAGGTTTTCGAAAGCTCCATTGAGTTTTCAAAATGTGGTTGAAATCATTTGAAAACCAACACCTCGTTTTTATGTGCAACCTGTTACCTACCTAGGAATGTTACACTCCCTGGCCTCCCACTTCCAACCTTCGTAGTCTGAATCTGGCCGTCCGTTCTTCTGACAACTCACTTGATCGCTGAGGAATGGGCATTGCGTCGCTTGATAAAGAGGATAAGCTGCCGGATCATAGACCCACCTCCCATCAAAGATGTCACACATTCCATGTGCCCCACTACTCGATGCATCATCATAGATCCCATCTAGTGTTTCCCCGGTGCCGTTGATGCTGATGTTAAGCTTCTCAGATGGCATCCTTAGGTCCGGGAGAGACATAAGGTCTGCGCTGCATGGCCCTCCGCAGCCATGCTTGAGACACAAGATGAGGATGAAGAAGCCGGAGAAGCTCATGAAGGTGCAAATCATCCATTTCTTGTTGATGAGAGAGGTCATGTCCATGGTTGTGTGTGTGTGTGTGTGTGTGTGTGTGTGTGTGTGTGTGAGAGAGAGAGAGAGAGAGAGAGAGAGAGAGAGAGGTAGGAGAGAGAGTAGGAGAGATGAGAGAGAGGTTGGTTTATGGGGTGGTAGAGATGTGAGAGAGAGGTTGGTTTATGGGGTGCATGGTAGGAGATGTGGTCACTGAACTACTTTTGTCAACCTACAAACCTGCCAACGAAGCAAATGTGTGAAATCTGAGTTGTTTAGCTAGTGGCCCCACTGCATACGTGCTGTGGCAAAAAAATCAGGCTGGTCAGATTATTGGTTGAGCCTCAAGCATACTGAAAACAAGGAGGGGTCAAAAGAAATGGACCGAGTGTGCACATTCAACTGTAAGTGTGTGGTCCACCCAGTTACTTTGAGAGGCCCACCTTCAGGAAATGGAACATACCAAGTGAGGCCCACCTGATGAACAGCCCAAATCTCCTCACACAAGCAAGGTGTTGGCACATGTGGGAAGAGTAGTAGCCATTATGATCTCATTGCAGCCTGCTTTTACTATAATGCCATTTTTCAGAAACACCCAAACTACCCCAGGTTTGAAAATGGCACAGTTGGCTACTTTTATCAGGCTTTTGAATTCATTTTCCTGATGGGGTAGTTTTAAATCTCTTGATTTCCATTTGATTGCTTCTTTAAGAAAGCTGATGATGGAGGGCATTATGGTCAATTGAAGTGAGGAAAGCACATGATTTGGTGCCGATTTTCGACCTACTACTAATTTCTAACCATAACACAGCATTTGGTGAGTGTTAAGTAGACCTTTTTTTGGAGTAGGTGGGTGATTAGTTTAGGGAACAGTAGTGAGATGGGAAAGAACCGGTATATGGTAGACCCATCTTTCTACATTACACGTGGTAGTCTGATGTGTCAATCGAGACCGTCCATATAGTAGGCCGCATGATAGATGGCCCATACTTCTGTATCCACATTTTAGATTTTTTTTTTTTCATCCAAACATCCTGTTAGTAAAATTCTCCTGTTCAAGTGTAATTCTTAATACAATGGAAGGATAAATAACGAAGAATCTGCATGGAAAGTGAAACATGACAGAAATTGATCAGGTCGTGATCAAAATGATCTTGGACCGTTCCTTTCGGAGTAGATGTGTCTGCAACTTTCATAATATCAATTACAAGCTTCCTAAAAACCATCATAACACCCGTCGTATTTGTAACCGCTGTTATTAATGGGAGTGGTCCCTCTCTAATGTTTTATGTAGTGAAAAAAGAAGAAGAAGAACCTGTTAAATAAGAGCCGTCCATCTATTATGAAAGTAATTCTATTAATCACAGTGGTGTTATGTTACCGATTTATAATGCCATGAGGGCCAGATCACTCGAAGCTTTGTAAGGTTAAGCTTAATCTACAAACCTTTTTTGTGGGGGCCAACGTGATGCGTAAATGACAACCAATCATGTGTGGTCACTTACGTTCTCTGTGGGCCCAAAAATTAGGCTGAACCAAATCTCAGGTGGGCCACACTGCAGGGAACAGTTCGGATGTGAACCCCACAATTAAAATCCTTGTGGATTGGAGGGTGCGGATTAGGTGAGGTCAGGGTAGGAACTCGCTGGATGAGGCCCTTGATAGTGGAGCCAATTTGATGTACCTTTTGCATATCCCTGCCGGCCATTTGTTTTTCTAGCTCATTTTACTATATGAGCCCAAAAATGAAGTAGATCCAAATATCAGGTGGACCATACCACACAAAATAATAGTGATTTATCATTAACAACTTTGGCCCCTTCTTCTTTCTCTAATTAAAGAGTTAGCTGCCGTTCTTTTCTCCTCCCTAATTTAAGAGGCAGTGCTGGCCAGCTTTTCTTTTTCTTTCTCATAGGTGATTAACTACCGAAGCAACGAAAAGTTAGGATCAAGAAAAAGGGAAGCCTAAGCCAAGAAAGTAAGAAGGAAGTACAACAAAAGTTCCGTTGACCTTTGGGTTTTTTCTTCATCCAACCTTATCAACACATTGGATCGAAAATAAACATTACGGTGGGTCCTACAAAGTTTTTAATGGTGGGTGTTCAATCAACATTGTTTCCTATGATGTGGTCCACATGAAATTTGGATCTGCTTCATTTTTTCGGCTCATGCCCTAAAATGATCGGGAAAAATGGATGTACAGCATTGATATACAATACACACATCAAGGTGGGCCTCATACAGCAAGCTAGTATTCCCACCTCACCTAATCCGCGCCCTCTCCAGATTGTGGTTGGGGCCCACTTTTTTTTTTAATAGATTTGAGGCATGATTTTGCATCTGTAGCCCACCAGAACCTTGGATCAATCTGATGTTTGGAAGTCAAGAGAAGACTAGGAGACGCACATGATGGACAGATAGGATGTACTTTCCACATCATGGTGGCCCCACAAATCACTTACTAGGTTTAGCTTCTCCTACAAAGCTTTCTAGTGAATCCTGGCTCGCCATGCCATTTTTCAGTAAAAATGCCAACTAATCTTCTATAGGATGTATGTTTTCAATTGTCTTTCAGTTGGCGGTAATCTAGAACACATTTCAAAATACAAATTTTAAAATGCCCATTTGGAAATATGGGTTAAGATTCCCACCCATCGCCACTGGATGTTGGCAGGCATGTGCGCACGCGTTGCATGACTCCGTGGGTGTTGCGCGATTGACTGGGTGGGTGCGTTGCATGACTGACAAAAAAAAAAAAAAAAAAAAAACAGCGGCGATGGGCATCTTGATTTCATGAATGCACAAAAGGGGAATGCAGATTACTTAAAATGTTGTGAACCCATACATTCACATTACTCGAATTGAATACACACCAATGGCACCGGAAAAAACCCATTTGGTATGGCCCCCACTACAATGCAGGCTACATGAGTGAGACCACACGTGTTCCATCATTCCATGCAAAACCATGGATTGTGGTGAAATGAGCTTAACACCGTTGCTTGAGGTGTGCTCTTGTAACCGTTGGATGGAAAGTGAGGACACTTGAATTATTCTATTCTATATTCTTTTTTCCCTCTCTTTCATGTGGGTTGCTGGACATGCTGCATGGCGGGAACGGATTAGGTGAGACCCCGGCCTCACCCAAGATCGTGCGGCCCTTACCTTGGGTTACCGTGGGGCCCACCTTGATGTATTTATTATATATCCACGCCGTCCATCCATTTTTCCAGATTATTTTATGGGATTACACCGAAAAGGAAGCATATCCAATCATCAGGTGGACCATAGCACATGAAACAGTGGTGATTGACCATTAATGGGCCACAGAAGTTATGGATGAAGCTTATATTTGTTTTTTACCTTCATCCAGGCTCATGTGAACTTATCAACAGATTGGATGGTAAATAAACACTACAGAAACAGGAAGGTACGTCCTAAGAAGTTTTTAATGGTAGGATGGTCAATCACGACTGTTTCTTATGGTATGGTCCACTTGATAATTGTATCTGCTTCATTTTGGATAATGTCCTAAGATGATCTGGAAAAACGGATGGACTGAGTGGATACACCCTTTCTTTTGCTTTTAGTGATGCAATATTGGTACAAAAATGTACTACTGTATCACTGAATGTAGGAATGGGTGAATCTATCAAACTTTAGGAGTTCATACGTTAGGAATAGGCTTCTTTGGTTTATTGAAACATGATGTCTGTAAAACATGATGTGCAGATGCATTCATGAATCATGAGCGTACTTTAGGGTGTTTTGTTGCACCAAATTTTGTGAAATTTCATGCATTTTGCACCAAATTAGGACTGATTAATCATGAAATTTCATGATATTCCTTGCAACCACTCTTAAATTTTTTTCTGAAGAGCAGGTCACTTGTTCCATGCTTTCAAGATAAAGGAACATGACTAAAATGAACTTAATTCAAAACTCAAGTGGGCCACACCACATTAATTTGGAGGTTTTAATAGTGATTGTACATTGTTTCCTATGCTTTGACCGCCTTAGTCTTGAACAAGATTGATTTTTCAGGATGTGTGAAGTGGAGTTGGGGTGTTCACCGGATGGACAGCGTTGATGTTGTGAAAACAATAAGGTGGGTCTCATAGAAATGTTGGAACATGTATGTGTGCACATAAGTGTGCCACATGATTCATTTATTTATCTACTAAAAGGCAGTTGAACGAGTCTCCCACACAATCGATCAGTGAGAGAACGAACGAGTAGAGTCCAGTTTCTCTGGTGGCATTGGACGTAAGACCTCAATGGCCAAGTATTCCATGTAAATATAAATACAAGGAGATTGACATCAAAAGGGAGTGTTTATGTATAACTCTCATTACTGGCTTGAGAGTAATAAATCGTATGCCCTGACGATCCAACACACCCAGCGGCAATCAGCCTCTTTTGACCGTTGATCTCTGATCTAACTTCCTTCGTTCCTCAATGATCTTCAAGAGCTTGGATGTTGCAAGGCAATTTGTAAAAAGCAAATGCCGCGTAGGATTCCAGTCCACCAAGGAGTTTGTTTGGCCTCACTGAGGATACATGCTGAAATGTTCGACTGTCAGCTAATTCTCTTTACCACCATATATAAGAGACACACATCCTTGATGATGGTCACTATTGAAAGTATCAGAGTTGAGCTGGGCTTGGGCTGGTTTTTTGGTCCATCATGGCCCAAGCCAGACTTGGGGCTGATGTTGAACAGTGTGAGCTGGGCTTAGAAAGAACTTGGCCAGGCCCTGACCTGGCCCATTGACAGCCTTAATCACAACCCATGCATTGCCAGGTAGCTGATTGGAAGAATGATCTGAACTGTTCATCCCATGTATGTATAAGTGAAACTAACCATCGTATTGGCTTCCCATCCTACTTGCCTAATTAATGGCCATTGACAGATGGTTAAAGGCGTGACGGGTAAATATGCAGAACACCGATGGATGCCCTGGTAGGGCCGCTCACGGAGAGGCAGTGGTTTTGAGTTCAAGGCCATCCAAATTTTGAGGCAGATTGTAGATGGAGCATATCTCTATAATAAGCCTGATCAATCAATTTGAACCATCCAAGTGATGATCATGAGGTGGATGGTTAAAAGTATAAAATTGTTTTGTCCAATTTATAAGGTCAAATTCAAACTGGTTACGATCATCAAGTTAGTGGGGTTTATTTATTTATTTATTTATTATTATCATTTATGTTCCATCCTCAAATGGGTTTGCCATATGGATGGGTTCAATCTTCAAAAAACCAGTGTGTCACAGTGGTCTTGTGAAACCAATATTGCCTTAGGTTCAAGCAAAGGGGTGCGCCAGCTCGGGTGGGCCCAACATGACGTCTTTCCAAATTTCACTCCGATCATCAGGTGCATGACCTAATTTTAGCCTTAGGATTCACAAATCAGCGCAATTGGTGAGGGGGACCATACCAAGGGAAGCCGTTGGGAGGGGAACGCCCACCCATGATTTTTTATGGAGCCCACCGTGATGTGTATGTGAAATATCATTAAATATTTCATTCAATGATAGGCCATGGGGGGAAATCAAGCTGGCCTATGATTCAGGTGGGCCACACTAAATGAAATAGTTGGGTGAGAGACGTCCATTGTTAACTTTTTTATAAGGCTACCTGCTGATGATTATGTAAAATCTACCTAAACCATTATATTCAACGCTAAAATTTAAGCCAGCCTAAAAATAAGGCTCATACGTGATTCCAGTGGGCCACACTAAGGGAAACAGTTTGGTAGGTGGGCGTTGCCCTTTAGATTGTTTCCAATGGTGTTGTGGTCTATCTAGGAATGGGGCTGGTTTCTGAGTCATATGCTAACTAGTTGCTTAATCTAGGAATTAATTAATATATGCTCACATACATCTAGTTGTACATCTAACTAGCTGTCTAATTTAGGGATTAACTAATGTTATGAAGGGATTGAAGAGAAGTTTTTCACGTGGCTTTAGAAAATGGGTTCTGTCTGGGTGGGCCCTACCATGGTGTTAATATGAAATGCACCCCTACCATCAGGTGCGTCAACCCGTGTTAGACACAGGGCCCAAAAATCAGCCCCATCGTTGCTACATGGTTGGAAACAATATATGGGAAAGCTTGCCGTCCAAACTCTTTCCCTTGGCCCACTTGAATCATATATGAGCCTAATGTTTAGGCATGAGGCCTAGCTTTTAGTTTGACATCTAATGAATTGGAGTGGGTTTGACATACTCATCATGGTTGGCCTTGTAAAAATCAAGGGTGGGATGTCTCTCTCCCAGCCGTTTTCATTGGTGTGGCCCCACTTGAATCACCAGTCAGGTTGATTTTTTTTTTTTTTTTACTTGCCCAGTAATGGAGTTACACATCTCATAGTTAGATCTCCCATACACATTATGTAGGTTTTGTAAAATAAATCAAGGGTGAGCATCCATCTCTCACCTGTTTGCAGAAAAGTGATATATTCCTGGGGAGTTCCCAAGTTCAACTGGTTAGACCACAAGCTATTGTCTACCCACATGATAACTTCAAAAGTATTAATCGCATGTGACATCTAGTCCTTTCAATAGGTTGGCCCCACCATGAGGATTGCTTACTGTAATGGTTAGTAAGATCTATACATTAAGTGGTACACACCGATATAAAATAATATTGATATACTAATAAAAAGGGAAACATGTGTCCGATTCACTCAATGAGGGGCTGCTGTTCAGTTTTTCAATAGATTTTGCTTATAATGGCCAACTTATTAAATGAGTTAAATATTATATACACATGAATAAGTTAAAAAGTAATCTTTTGCCTGGTCCTTACCCTGCAGTCTAGCTGTTGGAATTCGTACCTGCTCATTAAAAAAGAATTTTAGTGGGCGATCTTATGAGTATCGAAAGGCCTAAAGCCAAAAGAGATTAGGCTGGCCAGTCGTAAGGGAAATAGTTGAAAGAAAGGCATCCACTATCGACTTCTACAACGCCCACTGTAATGATTATATGAAATCCACTCCAACCATTAGGTGCCACACTAAAAACTAAGACTAGGGTGTCCCAAAAAGCAGGCTCATATATGATTCAAGTGGGCCAGACTAAGAAAAACAGTTTTTGGAGGGTGGGCTTTTCCTTAAACACTGTTACCACTTGTATGGTCCACCTAAACCATAGATAGGGTTGATTTTTGGGTACTATGTGAGTGTAACATAGGGGTGACATACTTAATGTTCGGGTTGGATTTAACACACTTAAATAATTCATCTCTAAGTCAAAACTGTATTAAAATTGATGCTTTAATTTCTTAAATCTTTGGTGTTTCCAATTTCTTCAATCAAGAACTTTTGCTGAGAACCCTGTAAGCTCTGTGGGCCCACATCATGTCTAGCTACGTGTGGCATCCACTGAGGCCATCTTTTTCTCCCGTTCATGTTAGGTCGTGCCAGAGGCAAAACTCAAGTGTGCCATGCCACTGGGAGAAGTGGGATGTAAACACCAACCACTGAAGCTTTCCCTGGCTCACCGTGATGTGTATTCGCTATCCAACCCCATCACGAGGTGATTCCAGCGTGACCAAGAGAAAACGCAAATAACAACTTGATCCAAAACTGCTGTGGGCCCTATAAAGGTTAATTAATTTCAATGGTAAGTGTTCAATCCCCACATTTTCTGGCAATGTGGCCCACTAGAGTTTTTGATCTGTGATTACTTTTGGGCTCAAATCCTAAAATGAGCTGGGGAAACTGATGTATGGAGTGGATGCCATGCGGACATTCACGGTGGGCCCCGCAGAACATAGAGTTACAGGGGCTCCCTGTGCAAAATCACAGGTTGTGATGAATGTTTTGGTGAAAAACAATAAAAGACAAGAAAAGAAAAGTGGAGTGATTATGCCTAGTAAACTCTTTCAACGCACTTGCCACGTGTCGTCCTGAAAGTTGAGCCGTGTTGAATTAGCAATCTCATCCGTTGTTTGCTGATCGGAATCTTCCATATGCGGTTACGGAGTGAGACAGCAAGAGAGTATATAAACATCAGCCACATCCGAAACTCAGGTGGGTCAATTTTACAATTTTCCATTAGTGTGGTTCATATAAGTTTTTATCGGTGCTGATCTTTGTTATGTGGAGTGATCGTTAGGCTTCTCAACTGATGGACGGTGTAGATTTTAAATATACAATGTGGTGGCCCCATAGAGCTTGGGTGTTTTAGGCGCTTCATAAAACAGGCAGGATCGAGGACTCCGGTCTGTCACATGACATGGGGCGCGAATTAGGTGTTACCCCAGTAACATCTTTGTGGGTGTTACCCCTACCGTATGGCCCACATGGATGATATTTTGTATATCCACTCGGTATGAGGTTCCAAAAATTATTCAGATCCAGATCTCAAGTGGACCATACCACTAGAAACAGTGTAATTGAGTGTGCGCAACATTAAAAATTCCAAAGAGCCCATCGTAAGGTTTTTATTATGTTTATTTGAAATCCAAGATCTTGATAATGTCAATAATGTCTCGATGAAGTGTAAATATAAATATCAGATTGATCCAAAACTTTTTTGGCCCACAAAATGTTTTTAATGGTTATTCATCACTGTTTCTAGTGGTATGATCCACCGGAGATATGGATCTTCTTAGGGTTTTGGATCACACCCTCAAATGATATGAAAAAACAGATAGACAGCGTAGATATATGAAAATTACATTAAGATGTGCCCCACACGGTTAGAGTAACACCCACTAAGCTGTTCCCACGGTAACACCTAATTCGCGGCCCATGACTTGATGCTTTATGAAACGAGGAATTGAGGGACCTTCCACACGGATGTACTTGAGTTTTCAGTTCTGATGGTAGGGTCCACACGTTGGAAAATCCAAACCGTTGGTCTTTGAGACCCTTAGTGAATATACGATGAACCAAAAAATTTCACGGGTTGGAAATTGAGTGTGGACTGTTCTATATCTATAATCTAAACCATCAATTTAGTGGACCATATATTAAAAAGTTAGGATCATCCTGTGGATGATATCGGTTTGGAAAAGTCCGTTGACAAGTAGTGCGCAAGACCCAATGGCCTGGATTATCAAACCATTGGCTCAGATTGTCACAAGTGAAATCCTGAGTCTCCTCTCCAGATCCTTGGGTAGGAAATGGGACATGCAAAGACAAACAGATGAAGGTCAATGAAAGAACGGCATTTTCGTTCCTCCAGATTGTGCACCAAGCATGTGGCACGCGTGCATGGTGATCTAAACCGTACAATCTGTGGGCTCAGCTGTTGATTGACCGCCATCCAAAATTTTCTTTGATTAGAAATATCTCAACCATCTAAGAAATGGGCCTTTTTTTTTCACTTAACTTTTAGTTGTGACTTGTATGCCCCTTGGATTTTGCACAATAAAACAATCACTATTATGAACAGAAATAGACAATTTCGATGCGATCCATACGTGCCACGTATTCAAAATGACAAGGAAGCACCAAAAATGTCGATCCTCCGCTTGTTATATGCATAGAACACTAGCTTGCTCTGTTCGTACAGGTGGTGCTCACAGTTAAGTGATCATCTCGACCGTTGGTCTGTTGGGACCATCTTTGGGTGGACTATTTCCTCTATGGTTCATGCTAACTTTTCCATTTGTAGCCTTCAAATAGACGGGCAAGAAGACTAACACAAAATGGTCCACACGTTCTACTGAAAACGCCCAAGTTTGGTGTCAGAATCTTAGTCCGAGTGATTTTCGGGTCACATACCATCCACAGTGGGACCCAAAAGACCAATGGTCTGGATCCTTAAAACATAGCCCACTTGTACAACGTGTCCTTCAATTAAGGATCATATGCTACTCTAGAAGAATGCTAGTCATCATGGCTAGGGTCCACGCCATGTCATTCGCCCACATCAAACGAGCTAGGCTCATGGTGACTTGGACCTTAAAGGGAAGAATTGAATAAGAACAGTTAGCCGCTAGGAGAAAAATCCCATTTAAAACACCATGTTTCTTCTAAGGCTTTTTTTGGGCAAGATTCACCACGATGCAGCTGTCGGAGGTCGAGACTGCATCATATAGGTTGTACTATGCTGGACTTAAAATTAAATATTCAAAGCAATGTTCATCAGTTATCCACTAATCTAACAACTAAATATCGCTTCACTATTTTATATTTGTTTATGATCCATCTAAAGCAGGCCTGCTATTTTGGACTGTTTAATTTAAGTAACATATATACTTTTCACTTTTTCTTTGATTTGTAATGCATCTAAAGTGGGGCCCACCATTTGGACGGTTTAACTTTTGAGTTACGTATTTCTCAAGAGGGGTCATGGGAATGGGCTGGGTACCTCAATGAGGCAGACTCTGCTTTGAACCAGGCGTGGTCCTAGCATGCATGGTCAATTAATTTTTCAGGCAAAGGTTGGGTGTTGAAGTCCTTTGATATACATTGATTCACCATCTCTCACCGCTGGAGCTTTTAAATCAAGTTATTGCTTGACATAGTGTCAAAGTAAAATCAAACCCAGCTTCTTTATAATATGATTGTCCCTCCACCCTTATTCAATATATATGTTCCCGTGTGGAGTTGACACTGGGCTTAGGTCATTTTAGTCTAACCTAGCCCAGCCCAGCCTGGCCTAACCCAATTTCAATATGAGTAATTCTACAAATATCATCCTAACACTCAATTGTATAATGAAATGCCTCGAATTTTTTTGTATCTATTTGAAAATTTAATTTTTATTTTATTTTAAATAATTGTCATATATTTACCTTTGATTTGCGAATAGTGAGACATCAATAAAGGATTCGATAGGGGACCTTTCACAAAAGTTTCTTAGGATGACCTCATAAACGTCGTAGAAAGACCAGATTTTGAAAATCTTACAGTTTTTAGATAATTACAAAAATGTCATTAGTTAAGTTTAAGTTAAATAGCCATTTTTAAGTATTTCAGTTTTTGAAGATTATTTTTACGCAAAACTTCATATGTAATCTTTTGGGCACGTTTTAGCTATACATGTCGAAGTTCAGCTTTACGATCATTTTATAAATACCCTAATCAAATATCGAACCCTAGATGGCCTACCTGATCTCGGATCTGTCCCAATTTTAGTTCCAACGCCTAAAATTTGGAGGCCCACCTGCTGGTGTGAGTGGATTTCATATAAGCATCAAGGTGGGACTTGCATGTGCGATGCACACAGTTGTCCACGCGGTCATGCGAACCTGGACGAGTCGTCCGTCTCCTTCACAAACAAGGCAGCGACAGCGTCGTCGCTGCCACCATGCACGGTCCTCTCTGTCCTTCCCACGGGCCCCATTTCCCTAATCTGAATTGTCCATTAGACTTGTGGCCCAGCAGTCCTCGATCCTTTGCAGTCGTTTTGCAGTTCGTCAATCCTCTAGCCCACTTCAAACCACTGTTCAAGAATTAAACGATCAAGATCTTTCGATCTACGGTGCATGGTCTCTGCAAACTTCACCCAACTTATTATAAGTAATGATCCAATAGATGAACTAGAATTGATATATGAAGGGAATCAAGTTTTATAGCGGTTAATGACAGACAATGAAGCTGTATCAGCTTGAAGATGGATTATGTTTAATGTTTTCATTTTCATAGAATACATTTATTTTCATGTAAATTGAATTAAGTCTCCTATGGAGACAGAAAGTGGAATATTATATATTTGGTATGATTTAATTAAGAACATTATGTTTGATAATGTAGATTAGCAAAACATTAAATAAGAACCTTTGATTTTCGTCATTATGCTATGAATACCATGAATGTATGAAATAAAGATAAATGTGTGGAAATATATTCCTAAAACATTCTAATTAACATTTGGAAACTCAGTCCATCATATTGTCCATGAGAGCCTGAAATTTCGAGGCGTTACATATAATGGCCACAAGTTAATATGAAAAGATACATAGGTGGTGGTGGCAGCGGCTGCATGCAAGGTTGAGATGATGGCTGCATCGAAAATCATCCTAGGCATCCAACTAATGGCCACAAAATAATAGTTTTGGACATTGAGGTTGAGATATTCCAATTTGAGATATCTTTTTCGGTATCCCATGTCTAGGATGATGCCCATCACATAAACAGATTTGATCATTGAAGCATGGCCTGGATTTGAAAGCTATGGCCTCGATGTGTCTTAAGTTTGGATGCAGATTGGCTACTGAAAGGTTGAGTAGCTATAACACTACTGATGTGAGGTTACCAGCTTCTGTGGGCCCCACCATGATGTATGTGTTGTATCCACACCGTCCATCCATTTGCAGAGATCCTTTTATGGCATGATTTAAAGAATTAGGCAGATCTAAATCTCAAGTGGACCTCACCAAAGAAAACAATGGGAATTGATCTCCTACCATTAAAAATTTCTTGGGACCACAGAAGTTTTCAATCAAGCTGCTATTTTTGTTTTCCCTTCTTCAGTGTCTTTGTGAACCTATGAACAGGTTGGATCTCAAATAAACATCATGGTGAGCCCAAAGAAGGTTCCAACGGTCTCGTCACTGTCCCTACCCTTTTCTTTGGTGGGGTCCACTTGAGCTTTGGATCAGTCTTATTCTTTAGTTCATGCCCTAAAATGATCTCTCCAAATGGATGAACGGTGCATACACCATGGTGGGGCCCACAGAAGATGGTGACGTCACTTCAGTAGCGTTATAGCTACTCAACCTGACAGTAGCTAATCCGCGTCCCCTAAGTTTCTAACTATAATGAGTAGATACTATTGTAGCAAACCCCTTGCTGAGTGGTTTGTGTTGAAGCAAACGTTTAGGTAAATCCACAGAATGGGGCCGCATAACTCTTTCTAAGCCCAAGCGTGTAAAAGATGAATGTCTTCAAGACAGGGATGGATTGCATGATGACCCCAATACCGGGTAGCTTGGTGGTGTAGGGACGTGGAGAAAAGCAATTGATTTGACAGAGATGAAGCCCATTCAAATCATGTTTGAAAGTAGTTTGGTTGAACCTCCGGTCATGCTTGCCAGAGATGAAGCCCATCTCTGTCAGTGACACGTGGCTGAATAAAATCCGGTCATGTCCTAATACCACCAGCTACGTGGTGATGATGGTCCCCATGGCGCGGGCGCGGATTTCCTGCGAAAGCCTTGCGCAGGAATTTCCTGCACGGGGAACCAAGGTGGGGCCCATGGTTTTTTTTTTTGTTGATAAATCCACCCCGTCCATCCATTTTGGGAGCTCATTTTAGGACATGAAAACAAAAATGAACCGGATCCAAGATTCAAGTGGGCCCCACTAAAGGAAAAGGTGGGTAGGTAAATTACTACCATTGAAACCTCCCTGGGGTCCACAGTGATGTTTCTATGACATCCATACCGTTCATAGCGTCACTATTACTGGGATGAACTGGAACCACAAATATTATCCTGATTCGAAACTCGTGTGGCTCCACAAAATTTTCAACTTTGGACGTTCAATCCTCACGTTTTCGGCCCACTTGAGTCTTGGATCCGGTTCATTTTTTGTTCTCATGTCCTTAAATGAGCTCTCAAAACGGATGGACAGGGTGGATTTATCAAAAAAATCACTGTGGGCCCCACCTTGGTTCCCAGGAACTTCCTGCGCAAGGCTTTCGCTGGAAATCCGATGCCCGGCGCCATGCAACCAGAGTAGTACATGTTTTGCTGGTGGGTGAAAAGTAAGGTCGTTATCTAATCCATCCATCATGGTAGTGGGTCTAACCATACAGATGTCTCACCAAAAGATCAATATGGGCCACTCATTAGGCGGTCATTGGCCAACATTTTTCCACGAATTTATTTTATAGAATGTGGCCTACTTAATTAGTGGAACAACCTTATTCTTGGGCCAGCACGTCAACATAGTTGGACTCATGATGGATGAATTGGATAACGTGCATGCGTGTGAAGGCACTGGACAGGGTTTGTCAGGTGCTCGAGGTCACCCACAATACCGGTTTCTAGAAATCTGAAAGTGCTGCTGATAAGGGGTTGTCAGGTGTCCAAGAATCGACTGAATTTATGCTAGAACTCTCTGGACAGATTTTGGATCTTTCGGGCACCCAATGAGATCGGATTGGGCGCCCGACAATCGGTGAATTATTAGGTCGGTTTACGTGATTTTACGTAAATTGTTTCTAATTCCAATTTGTTGCCTATTTAAAATAGTGTAATGCGGGATTAGAGTTGCCGCCATTGGGGCTGGGTATCCTAAAGAGATTGAAAGAGTTTTAGGGTGAGAGAAAGAGCTAGGGGAAAGCTTGGAGTTCTCTGGGATGAGGGAAAGGGTTTTGTTTGTCCTTCTCATGTGAGGATTAGCTTTGTTAGCTGGGGATTTCTCTTGTGGGTTGTGATCCAAGTAAGGATTCTTCTATAATATCTTGTAACTTCTGATTTACAATGAATTGTTCACTTTGTGCCGTAATTTTTTTTACCCGTGAGGGGTTTTTCCACGTAAAATTTGAATTGCCTGGTGTGTGTTGATTTGTTTGATTGTTGCTAATATTGTGGTTTGCTTTGTGTGATTCGCTTCCATAGTCGGGCTTATTCCCAACAATATGGATACTACACAACCATTTAAAATAGAAAAATGATATGTGGTTATATCGTAAGTCAAGATGGGTTCGGGGCCTTGCCTCGTTGGTAGACTCTGCGGAGTTTCAACAAGGGGTCTCGGTCTCGAAACCCATAAGTGGTGAAATTTCCACGCTGATGACAGCACCACCAGTGGGTTGTTGTGCGATTAACTGAGTGGGTGAGTTGCATGACTAATCGAAAGAATAAAATAAAATAAATAAAATATCATAAGTCAAGATACAACAGTTTTATTTCTCCTGCATCCCACATATGCATGATATCCTATACGTACAAAAAAAGTGGTCTGCTCAACGATGGTCACCTTGTACAAAAATCAGGCGAATTCACTCAATGGTGTGGACCGCAATAATACATGAAGCCATACCGGTTGTCCATAGGTACTTGGGGATGTGTCATGTCAGGGTGGCAGTGAATCGGGTAGAGTTGAGTCAGGTTGGATTTGGGTCATAACAAGAATGGTATAACCTAAGTCCATCTCATTTATTAAACAGATTGGAAATTCTAATTCTAACTGAGTCATTTATAAGTGAGTCAACCAAAACCCAACTCACTTGAACTATGTAATATGAGTTTAGTCATTTAAAAGGAGGTGAAGAATAACAAGTATTGTTATTTTATATAGAAAAACATAAATCAATTCTATCTTGATTACTCACATCTGATATAAAATCAAACCTCATTACCACAATGGGAGAACAATGTTATATTATAATGTGTAATACATATATAAGTGTATCAAACTAATATTTAGCGAGAAGGGAAGGGGCAAATCATATTCATGACTCGTTCAAATGTGGCGGAGTAAACCTAAATCCAACCCATTTGATTTCAGGTTGACAAAATACAATGTGCACCCTACCCCTGTGGAAATGGATATTGACCAAACCCGGACATTCTGAGTTGGGTTTGTGTCGGGTTGGCCGGTTAAGTTCTGCCGTTCCTAATGTCATGTTTTCTGTGTACAGGCCTGATTTTTATTCCAAGTTATGATCACATTCGGCCACCTTCATAGGATTCATATTCTACATTGTGTCGCTTTGGTGAGGATAAAATGCCCCACCGTAACTTATGATATAGCCGCTGTATCTGCTCACCTATTATTAAAAGAATGACAGTTTCGACAGTGTGAATTGCTGATCAAATCGTCAGTGACAAGATCATAATAAACATATGGTTGTGGCCTTTGCAATTTGATCACTCACTATTTCGCACTTAATCATCCATTTGATTGCCATCACTTAGATAGCTAGGAGTTCCTGATCCGAAAAAAGGCTCTTGATCGGTGTGATTTTAGAGATTTACTCCATGAACAATGTGGCCAACAATTTGAATGGTTTGGATAGTTGTTAAAAATTGTTACATGTCGAGCAGTCCCCTAAATGTTTTTTGCCCTCCAACCGGAAGCAGATTGGGTACTGCTTATCCTTGTACCAAAGTCAGTTTAAGCATGATGTGGTGAGATTTGATTGGATAACAGGTTATGGTGAAAGATGACAAGTCATACTTCCAAACATAGTCTGTGTGGAGCACAAATTAGGTACTGCTTGAGCCACTCGAGAGCTCGGGACAGGCTAGTACATGACATGTGCATATTGGTGGGGGCCGATGTGATAAGGTTGTGTCAGGTCTCTTCTACCAACTTCCTCTCTGCCACTACAAACGTGACATGTATATGTAAGTGCATGTACATGCCACATCGAGCCTGCTCCAAGCTCTGCACAGGCTTAGGTAGTACCTAATCCACTTCTGTTTGGGTGGGCCTATTCGGTTTACTGTCCAATCAAATCCCACCATGGCATTTCTGCAGCGACATCCATATGGAGCACCATGTGGTCTGTGTAAGTGGACCTCGCTTTTAGCTAATGGAGTGGGCGTTACCTTCCTCCGCCATGGATGTGCTCGGGTTAAAAAAAAAAAATCCTCTCTCAATGGTTTAATGAGTCCCCTTGCCTATATAAACTCAAGCCACCTTAGAGTGAGTGCATGCATACACTTTTCCATAATCATATGATCATCTGAACCTAATCATCCACATTTTCTTAGCCCATAAAGCATGGCCTCAACATACCAGTTTTTCTACGTAGCCTTGTTTGTTTTGGGTGTTTGGGCTTCCCATGCCATGTCCCTAACATTGGATGAACCATCCATGTTGGAGTTGCACGAGCAATGGATGGCCCGCCATGGGCGTGTGTACACGGATGCAACTGAAAAGGAACAACGTTTCAAGATATTCAAGGACAATGTAAAATTTATAGAATCATTCAACAATGCCGGCAACCAATCCTACCAACTAAGCATCAATGAATTTGCAGACCAGACCAATGAAGAGTTCATGGCCGCCCGCAATGGGTTTAGGCCTGCAAAAGCATGGTTGCCACAAGCAACATCCTTCATGTATGAGAATGTTACTGCACCCTCTCGCATGAACTGGAGAGATAAAGGCGCCGTGACTCCTGTCAAGGACCAAGGAGAATGTGGTGAGCAAAACCCTACTTGCTACGGATTTCCTGATTAAAAGTTTCGTTCTATTGTATTATGCTCCATTTAGATGAGAGAGATGATGTAGTTGTTCTTATTCTTTCTAAATTGTCATTGACAGCATGTTGCTGGGCGTTCTCCACCGTTGCGGCTATAGAAGGGATTACAAAACTTAAAACGGGTAAGTTACATTCGCTATCAGTGCAAGAGCTAGTGGACTGCAACACCAAGAATTTTGGCTGTAATGGCGGTTACTTACACATCGCCTTCGATTTCATAAAACACAACCATGGCCTCACAGCTGAAACTAACTACCCATACAAGGGAGTTGATGGCCGTTGCGACACCAAGAAGGCAGCTCAGGTTGCGGCCATGATCAACGGTTACGAAGACGTCCCACCCAACAGCGAGAAGGCACTACTGAAGGCCGTGGCCAACCAGCCAGTTTCTGTCTACATTGAAGCCAGTGGATCCACCTTCCAGTTCTACTCCGGCGGTGTCTTCACAGGCCCTTGTCGCACTGATCTAGACCATGTCGTGACAGCCGTTGGTTATGGGACCACTGATGATGGGACCAACTACTGGTTGGTGAAGAATTCATGGGGCACTGGATGGGGTGAAGATGGATACGTAAGGATGAAAAGAGACGTCAGTGCTAAGGAAGGACTGTGTGGCATCGCCATGTATCCTTCTTACCCAACTGCGTAAGAGATAATCCATAATGGTCGACGTTTTACATCCTTCCAGCTTATAAATGCTATGTTCTGTTAGCGTTTGTGGTATTTTGGGCTTTTAAAGTATAGGCTGTGGCCCAGTTGGCTAAGTCTCTTATGTGCTCCTGCGGGACACCCTACTGTAATTATGTAAGGGTCAAAATAAATGAGTGAAGAGGGGAAATCTCCTCTCTGGTAACTCCTTTCTTATGTGAATTGTAATGTATGAGAGGTATTAACTCAATCCAACCATCCGGTTTTGGATTAAACCTCTGTTCTTAGTAACATGAGATCTCTATCTTGCAAAAATGACCACGGAGAGAGCCACCAAATGGACGGTAAGGATCCACCCCCAAGATCATTTGGACCCAATGATGTTTAGCTGGTTGGCCTAGTATAGGCAGGACGGGATCGAACACCGTCTCTTTCATAGAATAACTGATCTGAACCATGGATCTATTGAGAAGAACACTCAATCTTCCTTGATTTCTCAAGGGAGGACTCGAAGAACATGAGCAAATAAAAGATTTTTTTTAGAGAAATTGTATTAAAATTATTGAATAATCACCAAAAACGAATTAAGCAAGTATAAATAGTGTTTCTAATCCTAATCTACACAACCAAGGAACCATAATTGCAATAGAAAAGAAAAACAAACCAAAACGGAAGAAAAATCGTTCAATAGCAAGTTTGAGCGCACAATCTGCGCTAGTACCAATCGGTCGGCTGTTTGCCACAACCGGTCGAAAATCATCAGAAATAGTCCAGAGAGTTTGGACACTCCCTAATGAATATTCGATCAGTCAGGCGACCGATCACGATCGGCTTAAAATAGTCCAGTGAGTTGGGCTGTTTCTGGGTGAAAATTCGACCGGTCGTTGGTGGTGGATGAGCGGTCGCTAGGCATTGATTTTCGACTAGTTTGCTGACTTTTGACACCTTCTTTGGAGTCTCCTACGGGCCCTTTCTTTGGTCCATCTTCATCATGTAAAGTTAAGCAATCTCCTCTACATCGATGGTCACATGATGTCGAGAATGCTGCAAATGCATTCTTAAGCATAACTGGACCAAAGTATAAACAAAAGTATAAGTAGTTTGTTAGAGTCAGGGTTAGTCTTATATAGGACAGACATCACTGGTCCTAGGTATGGTTGGTTTGATTCCAGATATGGAGGAACCCTTCAAAGTTTTAACCGTAAAAGAGTCGTAACTTTTGATCCCGATGTTCTTATGAAATACACAGCCTAAAATGGATCAACTGACTTGCTACACCAGTCCCAAACAACCATTCTATGAGAAAACACTATTTTTAGTAATTTTCAATACCACCACATCTCTATGTTTTTAAAGTTTTAAGATTTTCATTTTATAAAAGTTGCCTACTAATAATAGTAGGAATGTTCCAATAAGATCTTTTTAATGTTAATGTTTCTATTTATGCATATGGCAAAATTAGCTCTTTGGGAAAATTCTGCTGTTTCAGTTCATTTTTAATCGAATTAGGATTTGATCATTTATATAAGCGATGTAATTGAGAAATCTTAGAATTATTATTCAATAAAAATATTTAAGTTTCCTCTCTTATATTTTGTAAACTCAAAATTATTTACCCCGTTGATGCAAGGCCTTGACTACTCGAGGAACGTGATCTTCCTCTTCATCATTCCACACACTCCCCCGCCTCATCACAAAAGTTTGAGTTGTATGTTATGTATTGGATCGGTCTTCTAACTTCTAGCTAAGCTGGTGTTTGGATGCACAAGTGAATCGAATTGCAAATATTCACCTCAATCAAAAGAAAAAAAAAATGAGAAATTTAAGTTAACATTTCCTAGTTAATGAACAGTTCTCCCAGGACTACTATTGTGGTTCTCTTTTATTGAGGAAGTATTATAAAATGCTCTGCCAGAGAATGTGGATTCGCTTGGGTTTTTAGTTTCTGCATGCAAGCCGTTGATCTGATGGATGGCCTACAGAGAAAAAGGTTCTAAGATGGGAAAATATCCGTCCTTCAATTTATGGCCGGAAAGTAAGTAGATTATCAAGAGTAGTGAAAATGCTGATGGCCTAATTTCAAATGGAAAGATTACAAAGAATCAACGACCAGGATCTTCCAATCTGGTAGACTTTTGGTAAATTGTGAATCCACTGTGGGGCCCATTGTACAATCAGCTTCGATCACTTGATCATGACCCCGCAGAGAATGCTTTAATGGACTCAGGTCGCACATTGTAAGATATCTTTTTAATAAAGAGCAGGAACATTGGCGCCCATGTGTGCATGACATCCAATCCGTCCATCACGTACGATGCGTCAGCTTCTCCTTGGTGCCCAAAAATCAGGTAGATCCAAAACTCAAGTGGGCATCGATCACCATGGGGAACAGATGGGATGTGGACGGACCCCCACTAAAATCCTTCCAGATGTCTGTGGGGTCCGCCGTGCATTGTACATGTCAACGGCTTCCTGCCCATTGGAAGACATGATGGCCCATCATTTTATTGCATGGTCCCCAAATTCACTAGCCAATGGGAGCAACGAAAGCCATTCTTTACCTACAGTGCTCCAGAGATGAGACAGTGCTAATTTGAGGGCCGCGAATCTACGCTGATTGTGGACCATTGTCAATATCTAATAGAGGACCAGATCCCACTATATATTATACAGGTAAAATGCACTTCATCCATCAGGTGAGAACAACTATCAGAATGATACGTACGAGAGGTATCTCTCAATAAAAACCCACATGAAGATTACCCCCAAAATCGCTTGTTTTGTACCTTGGATTTAGTGGTAAATGGGTGTATTTCAGATCCAAATGGCTGCCTTTTGCTTTCGCTGGCTTTGGATTCGAAGGTAAATAGAATTCGAGGTATTTCAAATCTATCATTTTGGTATATTACTTTTTTTATTTTTTTTTTAAAGGTAGGAGAGTTGCATGTGTAGCATAACCGACGTTGAATAGAAAAACGACGGCTATCGACCGTTGAATAGAAATATGTTACTAAACGACGGCCTAAGGCCGTCGAATATTGACTGCTTAGGGCAAAAAAATAAATAAAACCCACACCCCGACTTCTCTCTCTCTCTCTCTCTCTCTCTCTCTCTCTCTCTGGGATGCCTGAGTGCACCGCCCCCCCCCCCCCCTGTCCCTATCTCGATCTCTCTCCCTCCCCTTGTCGGGCCGGACGGGCTGCCCCTGCGGGCAGCACCCTCTCTCTCTCTCTCTCTCTCTCTCTCTCTCTCTCTCACCAGGCTGCCACCGTAGCCGACCTGGCCCGGCTGCCCAGCCTCACCCCATCTCTCTCTCTCTCTCTCTCTCTCTCTCTCTCTCCCTCTCTTGTGAAACTTAATCTTAATGCGGAATAATCGGATCTTCTATGCATCAACAATGGAGATTTCATACTGTAATCTTAAAGGCGTACCTGATTGGGAAGATATTCCCAATGCCGTCGTGTTGCCGAGAAGAACTCTTGGTCTTCTGCACCTAACACCTTTAGGAGAACCTCTCAATGGTGACTAGGGTTTTCTCTTGTGTGTTGGTGAGGGGACCAAGACGTATATTTATAGGAAGGAGGGCCAGAGAAGCTTACCCATTACACTTCTCTCCTCTAGGGTCTCCACACCGTAGGTTTCTATATCAGGCTTAATAACCGCGCATAGGGACCACGGTTCAAGCGTTCCGCCCCAGACCTATTTACGATGATCACAACTATAGTGGGGCCCACTGAATCGCTCAGTCTGAATAATCCAACGGTCATGATCTAAACTGATGATCATGTGTGGCCCACCTAATGGAGTCTTACATTCTCCAACTTGGGCTACACTAATCTCTGAAAGAAAACAAAACATTTTATTTTATTTTGTGAAAAATAATTTTATAAAACGCATTTGTTTCAAAAGTTCCTAATGGGCGCCCTACTGATTTCAAAACAATACCGTTGGATAATTATGAGTAACGCTTGTCAAATCCGGTCCATCAAGACCACTGATATTGAATTGTGATAGTCAACACAACATTTAATATTTTCGAAGTGTGACGAATCACAATCACAGATACCAATAGCCTTAACGACATGGATCAATGATATGGGGTGTGGTATGAAGATTACACGTCTTATGTGATCATACGTGTTTATCTTCAAGTGGTCCTACTGAACGTATCTCCAAGACACAAACCAAAGTCTTACTTACTCAAAACTAAATGTGCACACTGAAGGAGAAGCAATATATAAACTGAAAAATAGAATCATCAATGCATAAAAGATATCTCTAAAAAATGTCTGGACATAATCGGATCATACATGAAAACTCCCACTACTGAAATACATCATTGGGATCAACAACTCCCATAGACGTCACATGCTCCTTAAAGAGCGTGATAGGAAGGCCTTTAGTGAGAGGATCCGCTATTATTTGCCTTGTGTCGATGAGTTCCACAGACACTTGACGATTATGAACTCTCTCATTCACAACAAGATATTTGATGTCAATGTGCTTTGACCTCGATGAATGCTTGTTGTTATTGGAGAAGTTAACTGCAGTTGAACTATCACAATAGATTTTCAATGGTTTCGGGATCATCTGCACAACCTGTAAACCAGAGAAAGAGCTCTGAAGCCAGACCGCCTGATTCGTGGCTTCACGACAAGCTACATACTCTGCTTCCATGGTAGATGATGCCGTAATCGACTGTTTCACGCTCTTCCATGATACGGCTCCACCAACCATCATGAATACATAGCCCGAGGTGGGCTTCTTGCTGTCGAGACAACCAGCAAAATCTGCATCTGTATATCCTACCAACTCCAAATGGTCGGATCTTCTGCATGTGAGTTCGAAGTCCTTTGTCCTTTGCAGGTAGCGCAACACTTTCTTTATAACTATCCAATGGTTCATTCATGGATTGATGAGGTACCTGCCCAACATTCCAACCACAAAAGCAATATCTGGACGAGTACAGACCTGAGCATACATGATGCTCCTTACTGCTGACGCATACGGAATAGCTTTCATCTTGTCCTTTTCTAAGTCATTCTTAGGACACTAAAATTGATCAAATTTGTCACCTTTTACAATAGGTGCTTGGCCAGGAGCACAACCTTGCATGCCAAACCTTTCGAGAACCCTATCAATATAGGCTCTCTGCCATAAGCCAAGTAATCCACGTGATCTGTCCCGGCTAATCTGAATGCCGATGACAAAGGAAGCATCACCAAGATCTTTCATCCCAAAATTTTGAGATAGAAATTTCTTAGTCTCACGCAACAATCCAATATCACTACTGGCCAATAAAATGTCGTCAACATACAAGACCAAAATGATAAACTTACTCCCACTGATTTTCACATATATGCACTCATCCGTAGTGTTTTCAATGAAACCATATGAGGAAACAACTTCATGAAACTTTAGGTACCACTGTCGTGATGCCTGTTTCAACCCATAAATGGACTTCTTAAGTTTGCAAACCAGATGTTCTGAGCCTTTGGCTTTAAAACCTTCTGGCTGCAACATATATACGTTCTCCATTAGATCTCCATTGAGAAATGCAGTTTTCACGTCCATTTGATGTAGCTCCAAATCCATATGAGCCACAAGAGCCACAATGATCCTAAAGGAGTCTTTCTTAGATACAGGTGAGAAAGTCTCCTTAAAGTCAATGCCCTCACGCTGAGTGAAACCATTTACAACTAGCCTGGCTTTATACCTTTTGATATTACCCTTAGAGTCCCGTTTGGTTTTAAATACCCATTTGCAACCAATCGGCCTAATCCCTTCAGGCAATTCAACAAGGTCCCAAACTTTGTTGTCCTTCATGGATTTCAATTCATCCTCCATGGCATCGAACTAATGAGAAGAATCCGCACTTTGTTGAAAGGGATACAAGATCATTTTCAACCCCAATGTCAAACTCATGCTCCTGCAAATAGATGATGTAATCATCTGGTATTGCAGATCTTCTCTCTCTATGTGATCGTCTTAATGGCTCATTATTCTGAATTGGGTTTTCTATTTCCTCATTAGTGGGTTGTATTTGAGGTTGTGCATGGTCGTCCATAGGGATCTCAAGGTCCACTACTGGACGGACAACCATGCTACTTTGAATGATTGTGGTGGGAATCACAATCCGCTCTTCCTCAAATACAATATCTCTTAAATTTGTGATCCCACTATCTTAAGTGTTCTCAATAAACCTAGCATTCCCAGTCTCAATGACTCTCATGGAATATGATGGACAATAAAATCTGAATCCTTTTTATATTTCTAGGTATCTAATAAAGAAGCAACTAATAGTTCTAGGATCAAGTTTTCTTTCTTGCGGGTTATATGGTTTGGCTTCTGCAGGACAACCCCATACATGAAAATATCGTAGACTAGGCTTTCGCCCTGTCCACAATTCATATGGAGTTTTCATTACAGCCTTACTTGGGACCCTATTAAGGATATGCACAGTTGTTTTCAACGCATCACCCCACAAAGATTCTGACAACATAGAATTACTAATCATAGATCGCACCATGTCCTTTAGGGTGCGATTACGCCTTTCCGCTACACCATTCTGCTCTGGAGTACCAGGCATGGTGTACTGGGCGACGATACCACAATCTTGTAGGTATATAGCAAATGGACTTGGATTACGCCCAGATTCGTCATACCTTCCGTAGTACTCACCACCACGATCGGATCTAACGACTTTGATCTTCCTGTCGAGTTGATTCTCGACTTCAGCCTTATAGATCTTAAATGTATCCAAGGCGTCTGATTTTTTGTTAATAAGGTATAAATACCCATAACGAGAGTAGTCATCTATAAAAGTGATAAAATACTTCTGCCCATTCCAGGATGCTGTAGGGAACGGTCCGTAGATGTCTGTATGAATCACTTCTAAGAGTCCTACGCTCCTAGTGGCACCCTTTTTCCTTATTCTAGTCTGTTTACCTTTAATGCAATCAATACAAACCCCAAAATTTGAGAAGTCCAGGGAGTGAAGAATTCCTTCACGCACAAGCCTTTCCAATCTCTCACGAGAGACATGGCCTAATTGCCTGTGCCATAGCATGGAGGAATTCTCACAATCTAAACTTCGTTTGATGCCTTTAGTGTTTCCATGTGAGGAGTTAATGCTGTATACATGTGAAACATCCAAATCTAGCTGATAAAGGTTATTAACTAAAGTGCCAGAACCAATCACAACTGAATCATAGTAAATGCTTAATTTTCCATTTGCAAATTTAAACTCATAACCAACTTTGTCCAAACGAGAAATGGAAACCAAATTACGTCTTATAGAAGGCACACAAACGGTATCTACTAGATCAAGAAAGTGTCCTGACGATGACCTAAGCCTACAGACTCCAATAGCTTCCACGTTTGCTTTAATGCCGTTCCCCATATAGACTGATCTCTCTACATTAGTTGACGTCCGGCTTTGGAGCATATCCTGCATGGAATTACAAATGTGAATAGTTACACCAGAATCTATCCACCAGGAGTCTGTGGACATATCAGCTAAATTTGATTCAAAACAGACTAAAATATGGTCTTTACCCTTAGAAATGAGCCATGCTTTAAATTCTTCACAATCCTTCTTCTAATGACCAGGCTTCTTGCAGAAGAAGCAGCCATCATTAGGACCCTTCCTTTTCTTCTTAAATGTCTTTCCAGACTTAGGCTGATTTCCACCCGCAAGACCCGTATAACTTTTTCCTGAAGTGTGCTTTCTTTTCTTATTTCCTTTTCGTCCTTGACCAAATGTTACTAGGTGCGCACTTTGTGTCTTGCTCGACTTTCCGAGTCTCTCTTCCTCCTGAACGCACTGAGATATCAGTTCGTTCAATGTTCACTTTTCCTTTTGAGTATTATAGCTGATTTGGAATTGACTGAATTGTGGAGGGAGGGAGTTCAGAACCAAGAAAATCAGGAGTTCATCCTCAATCTTAAGGTCTAATGCGCGGATTTTAGCCACCACATCAGACAATCCACCAATGTACTCCCTGATATTTCCTTGACCGTTATAGGTAGCTTGAGTCAGTTTATGTAAAAGTGAACTCAGCTCAGCTTTATCCGATTTCTGAAATTGTTTTCCTATTTCAGTCAAGAAATCTTTAGCTTTCTCAGTGTCGGGCATGACACCCTGCATGGACTCAGAGATCGAGTTCTTTATGATCTTGAGACACATCTTATTTAACTTGGTCCAAGCCTTGTAGTGAGCCTTTGCTTATTCTGTACTAGAGTCAGTTGGAATAGGAGACTCTACTTCCTCCAGGGCCAAGTCCAAGTCCATGCAACCTAGGACTATTTCAACGGACGACTTCCATTTGGAATAGTTGGACCCAGTAAGCAAAGGTATGGAATTGAATTGGGTTGGAATATTCGAAACAGTCATAGCTGGACATTCAAAGCATAAAACTCACATTAATAAATAAGTCCCATATAACAATGCATGAACATAAACCACAAATATCATGCATGTATGTTCATTTGATTGATTTGGGCCTTCAATCAAATGACCCAGAATGATGATGGGCCATGATCATCAAAATCTGGCAAGAGCCCAGCGTATCATCACAATTCCCCCTTTGGGCGAAATTATAACACACAGGAGGTCTACTGAACATGAAGCTGATCTACGCTAGTAAAATAAATCTAAGACGACCATCACCTTTGGGTGAAATGAATCTCTCATACCTATATCACTATTATCAATCACTTCATCCCGCTCACACCCAGCCAAACTGTCATGCACAAAAATTCGGGTACCCGAATAGAGTTATTCAGGACCCGAATCCCGAGCTCGTGAGTTTTAATAGATCGATAATAATTGCAATCAAAATAATTTCATCAAGATTTACTAGATATTCAGAGCAATCTAAAATGAAAATACTACTACAATAATTTTCTTGAATGTAATATTCGCTCGCTTTACTCTCTTAATAATTTTATTACATTGGGATTTGAAACACAAAATAAACTATATCTAAATTCAAATTCGAATTAAACTTAAATTGCTGGAAAGGAAAAATTAGTAGTAGAGGCCCGCTTGCTCGTAATATTCCAGCTCTGCACCTGTGGATGATTGTATTTGTATGAGCATAATAGTCCAGTGGGATCATTTCTTATCCAAATTTTGAAATATGCAGATTATATAAGAATTGATAAATAAAATAGATAATTGAATTATAATACAAAGAACAAAGGAATATGCAGTATTGAAATTGAAAATATGCCATGCATGTCATACCTTTCATGAATTTTTTTATAAACAATCAATTAAATATAAATCATCTCTTACAACATCGTACCCAAGTGGATGGTTACGTTGCATTAACGCCCACGCACTCGTACCTCGAGGTGAGGGACCCATTCATACGTTAGCTGGTCAGACTACTGCTCTAGTTGTACTTATGACGTATATCCACGCACACAATTGTACTCATACGCCGTACACAAAGGAGACTCCAAAGGATCCAATGGGTTCTAGGGTCTTTCACCCAAGAGTCACGATCGCCCTACTTGCTTGTTTTAAGGTCTTCCACCCAAAGGACACAATCGCCCTACTTGCTTAAACCTTTCGATCTTTTCCTTTTTTTTTTCACAATTCAATAACTAATAGAGATGCATGTCATATCATCAACAATAAAATAATTTAATAAATCGAATTTCATACAAGATTGCATAATTAACAAATATTATTAAACTTAGCGAGATATATAAATAATTTATATAATTTATTGCTATTATTATTATTATTATTTAATTTCCTAAATTTTAAAACAGAATAGGAAAATATAATTTTATAATAATTAAGGATTAAAAATGAATAAATAAATAAAATAACGCTAGAATTACAAGTTTTACATTATAGTCCAGGATTTTTGAAACAAGTACAAAATAGTGCCTGTAATTTCTGAAAATTACATAGAAGTCCCTGAAAATGTAGAAAATTACAAAATAGTCCATGAAGTACGAATTTTATAAAATAAACATGTAATAACTCTAAAAAATTTTAAGAATTAAATAAAAGATTAATAAAAAAATTTCAATTCAATTAAATGTAAATTTTTTTAAATTAATTTTTAATTTAATTTCATAAATAAAATCATAGAAAGTGAATCTTTCTAGATCATGTTTGATAAAAAAAATTAAAATATTAAATATTTTATATTAGACTTTAGCTTAATTTAATTAGTTAATAAACAATTACTATTATTTTAATTTATTCAAAAGAAGAATTTTAACAATAATTAAATCAACATAAATAATAAATAAATATCTAAACAGAAAATACACAATTCTAATAATCTGAAAATTTCAGCAGGGATAAAATCATCCACCTTGCCAAAAGTTTTAGGAAGCTTCTTCCTTTTTTTTCACTCTTTTTTTTTTATAAGTATTCTTTTTTTTTTTCTTTTTTTCTATTCTCACGCTCTCTCCTTCATGCCCATACCCTGGGCCTTATTTATAATAGGGAGGTCCCATCGTAGGCAAAACACATATGCTTAAAAGAATTTAATAAACAAAACTCACTAGTTAATGCACTTCTCTCGAAACCATTTCATTTACAATTTATAACGTCAAACCTTCACGTGTGTATGAAGTGATGCTTGCAATGCATGGTGGTGCAAGTGCTTGGTGCTTATGTGGGGCCACTTATACATGCATAAATGTATAATAGATGGCTGATCGGATGAGTGGATTGATGGTCGAATAGAAGGATGAATTTAGGTGGCAAATGGATTTTGAGAGTCAGTTGGTGATAGTTTGTTGTATGAATCTAATGGTTTTCTGTTGTTGGTCTGAGTCAATAAACGAATGGTCGGTTGATCTTGAAATTTGGATATTTTATAGTATTTGAGCTGTTAAGTATAATAGACGGTCTCGATCACTGACCCTCTGATCATAACTACGTGCCTTTTGGTTTCCTAAAATCTTATACTCACGTAAAACTAATTTTACTAATTAATAATATTTAAAACATGTCATTAATTCTTTAACATGTTGGAACTTAAATCGTCATGCAACACATGTTTGAGACGTGCTGCATGATGAGTTATATCGTACATGGATGGATGGTCAAGTGGATTGACGGATAAGATTGTAGTGATCAGGTAGAGATGAAATGGATGGATGAATGGATGATCACATACTTGATCATGTGTGTGACATATGATCAAGTGGGAAAAATGAGCGAGCGAACAGTCAGATGGTCACACATGTACAAAATTTTTGGGTTATTACACAAACGATGATACTTCTTTATTTTGATCATCGCTGCCTGGCTATGAACGCAACTGAATGCAATCCTATAATGGAGGGTAACTGAATTCCAAGTACAGAAGTCTGGAAGTACAAATCGTTGCAAATTGAGGTCACTTTGGTGGCTAACACAATAAGCTTCAATCCCACTTCCAGACCCAAGGATTGCTACATGGTTTTGCACACAATGAACCATACTACAAAAGTTCTAATTCGGCCCAAAACACAGCTGATGTTGGTCGTCCATAGGCTTAAACAACTTTAACTGAATGATGGTTGGATTATATTTAATGATCAACCCTGAATATCAACCATGAAGAATGGGTAATGGCCTTATTTTAGGCCAAATTTGAACTCAATAATTAATAACCATATCCATTGAAGTACTTAGGCCATTTATCAATCAAGACCTACCAACCATTAATATTTATTTAGGTTTTATTTGTTTTGAAATGGTCCAAGTGAAATAAATCTAATGATTAAGATTATCTTCTATCGGTAATGGGCCCAAAATCTAGGCCCACTAAATGGCCTAAATCAACATCAATGAATGGTAAGCCCAAATATCCAAAGAGGGCCCAAAATGGGCATTAAAGTGGCCACCTAATATTGGGCTTGGGCTCGGCTTGCGGGCTTGATCCATTTGGCTGGGCCTATAGGGCCTGTCCTCCTGGATTGGGCGTGGCTTATTGGATTGGGCGAAGGCTCAGCCCGTAGCCCAATCCAAAAAAAACAACAATGGGCTGCTCGCCCAAAACTACAGCCCCACTTTAGCTGCCGCATATCCCCAAACCTTTTGGAAACCCTAACCGCACTGCAATGTTCCAGGGTGGAGACCCTGGCCGCTGTCACCACGAAAAGCCCTAGCAGTTGCAACCATCCACCGCAGCCGAGCTCACAGCCACCAGCGACTGGCAGCCGGAAACCATGGCTGCTGCCATGCATTGCTGCGCTGACACTGATCGGGTCGATCTTGTCCCTCGCCGTCAGCCATTGCTGACGCTGGAGAGGACGATGGTCACTGCTGACCCTGACTGCTGCCGAATCCGGCTGCCGCTGAAGAAGAAGATGAGCAGGGGCGGCTGGTTTTTATGGCTGCAGCGGCCCTTAATGGCAGTTAATGAATGGATCCGGCCGGAATCAATCGCAGCTCCAGCGACAGCTAAGATCAGGGTCCCGGCGACGCTTGGGTCGACCATGGCGGCAGGTTTCCACAGCAGCAGCAACAGCCGGTGCCGCCTTTTGGGTTTGACAGTCGTCGGCCATGGCTGCAGCGAATTGCAGGTTTTTGTTTTTTTTTTTTTTAATTTGAATGGGAGGCATACCTGAATCCAAGATCGCCGACTCCCAATCGCGGCAGCAGCACCTGAATCCAAGATCGCCAACTCTCAATCGCGGCTGCTGATTGGGAACCATCGATGATTAGCAAACCTTCCGCCCCCGGCCGTGGGTGCTGGCGATCAGGGAGATGAACTCGCTGATTGGGATCCATTCATAAAGAAGGGTTGATTGATTGCCCAGGGAGACTGATTTTAATTTAAATGGGGTTTTAATACTCTTGATGCACGCACACGAATTCTACATCCTTACTCGGTGGTAATGAGTTTTGGGGAAAGATTCAATCACCAAGAACTCATAAAATCCCCAAGATTAATGCATAGTCTACTCTGATACCAACTGTGAAACTTAATCTTAATGCGGAATAATCGGATCTTCTATGCATCAACAATGGAGATTTCATACTGTAATCTTAAAGGCGTACTTGATTGGGAAGACATTCCCAATGCCGTCATGTTGCCGAGAAGAACTCTTGGTCTTCTGCACCTAACACCTTTAGGAGAACCTCTCAATGGGGACTATGGTTTTCTCTTGTGTGTTGGTGAGGGGACCAAGACGTATATTTATAGGAAAGAGGGCCAGAGAAGCTTACCCATTACACTTCTCTCCTCTAGGGTCTCCACACCGTAGGTTTCCATATCAGGCTTAATAACCGCGCATAGGGACCACGGTTCAAACGTCCTGCCCCAGACCTATTTGCAATGATCACAACTATAGTGGGGCCCACTGAATCGCTCAGTTTGAATAATCCAACGGTCATGATCTAAACTGATGATCATGTGTGGCCCACCTAATGGAGTCTTACATCTCTCTCCCTACTTCACCGGCTGTTGCCGCCGTGCCATTTCGCCGGATCCCCTTGGCTGCCCCGTTTCGCTGCCACCCCCGCCATGCCAGTTTGAGGGTAACTTGGTCATTATGAATGGTAGGAGTCATCATTAAGGTTTGCTTATTTCCTCTTGATCAAGAACCGAATGTTTGTTGTTTGATTTGGTTGTGCTTCCAAATGCAGCCCCTTTTTGTTGTTGTTATCGTGGTCTGTTTGCATCTCTATATTGGTATTCCCTATTAAGAGTATTTGATTCTTTTGTAGGGTTGTCATTGTGCATTTGGTGGTAAACTCATACTGTATTGTTGAGAACCCTGCTGCATTCGTGCAATTGATTTGGGTTTCTTGTGTCATGCTTGGTTTATATGATTACTTATGAAGTTGCGTCAGATTTTTAGATTAAGATTCGTGGCGTTTGGCATTTAAGATTTGCTTATATTATTAATCAAGCTTATGTAGAGATAAATAGATAATGAGTATCTTGTTTAATATATAGTCTTGGACTTGTTGATTATTGGGAATGGATGGAATTATTAATTTAAGATTTGAGTCGACTTTTGGTAGGGATTTGTGGGATTCGCCATGCTTCTTTAGAGATGATTAACATGTCTTGTTGCATTGATATTGTGTTTGGTTTCAGTTTGTTTATGATTCTTTTGTATAATTGCCTTGATATGGTTTACTCTCTTGATTTGTATTTTATACTGAAAATAGTTGATTTTCGAACTCAACTGGCATTGCAAAGGCTCTCTCGTGTCAGAAATCCTCTTTGCTTGACACTGGACACTCGGCCGAGCTGTAATTGGACCAGAAGGAAGAAAAAAAGCATAAGATTGCTCTCCGCAAACAACAATGTTTGCATTTCTCAAACTTCTGAACTTCTTGTTTTTTTTTTTTTTTTACAACATATTTATGCAATTCGATGATTCTTTTTTCACTAGACGTGCATTAATTAATCCTAAGTCAGCAGCAAGATGTGTGTAGTGTTTTGATGCAATCCATCCATACAAGTGGGGCCATGGTTTTAACAATTTTCTATTTATCTAATGGATTGCATAGCATATGGTATAATCTAGAACGAAAAAGAAAAAGCCTTTGCAAGAAGGGCCCATTGTGTGGTGTTTGGTAAATAAATCAAAGGAAAATAATGAACATATATATATATATATATATATATATATATATATATATATATATATATATATATATATAAAATCGAGGTTTTTCTATAGAGTATTTCTATTACGTAAATACTGAAATGCATACAATTTAGCCTTTTGATTGAGTTAAATGCACACCTCAATATATTTTTAAAAAAATCTTAACTATAAAGGAATCATATAAATTATAATCATCAGCCTTATATTATGAATAGCGACCTCAGACCTTCGGTTCGAACTACTGGAGCTCAAAAATTGATCCAAACCGTTGGTTTAAATTGATTCATTCGCTTGAGTAGTGAATTAGAAGCGGGTTTGCAAAGGAGGTTAACAATTTAGCAGCAGCTCTCTCTCTCTCTCTCTCTCTCTCTCTCTCTCTCTCTCTCTCTCTCTCGTGTGGCTAAAGGAAGCCCTCTCTTTGCAACCTGCTGTTAGGGTTTTCGAAAGAGAGAATTTATAATAGCTTTTTCAAATGCATCGACAAATAATGGTACTTGATACTCTTGCATGTAAAACTTTTTGAAATTGACATTTAATATTTCATCCGAACCATCCAATTAATGTCCAACAATTTTACGTTTTTTTTTTTTTTTTTTTTTTTTTTACCATTAGATCAAATCAACAAGACCATTATTTTTTTTTACCATTATATATATATATAGTTAAATTGTGAACACAATTATTGAAATGGAACCGTTTGATCCTTTCATTTTAACCGTCCAAGGAATTTCTATCAACAATCAAATAAATATAACCATTAAGATAATTTCAATAATTTATTTATGGACCAATATTAGCTACCATTTCAGTTCTCTAATAAATGAGCACCATAAATAAATAAATAAAAATCTCATGATATTTTAATTCTACATGTCATATAATGTGATCATTGATGTGCACATGTTTATTAAATTGACAGATATGTGGACCGTTCGCAGAAGGGTGTGTGAGAAAAAAAAAAAAGCAATGTATTATTTAAATAATAAGAAAATCAATATATAATAGTCTACTTGACCCCTATATGATTCGGGTCGGGTTGTGTCGGGTGGGTCACCTTTAACCCTAACCCAACCCATAAAAATCCGAGTCAGGTCAGGTCAGGTCAGGTCAACCTAAAAATTAAATTCGGGTCAAATTTTCCAACCTTAAATTGAAATAATCGGGTCGGTTGAGTTTTGCTAGGTCTGCCGTCGGGCACCCTAATATCATCAATCCGGTACCAACCACGGTTAAAAAATTAGTTTTTCATTTGGGTCTTTTCAGATCCAGAGAGTTGTAAGTGCTTGGAGTCGCTGGAGAGATTTGAGGAAAATCTTTCTACTTTATCCATTAGGAAGTTTTTGAATTATTTTAATCAGATTTTGTTTCAATCTTGTTTATGTATGCTATATTCGTGCATATGCATGCACATGTGTTGTCATTTTATCTTCCAATTTATCAAGTACAAACTGCATTAAATCTGATCTTTTGGTTTACTGATTTTTTTTTTTATTGTCCCTTTCTTTAATCATGTAACCATGTCTGTGTGAAATCCATTACGTTCATCAGTTCCTCCAGCTCAGATTAGGTCATCGTGAGCTAAAAAATAGGCAGAACCAAAATTCAAGTGGGCCACACCATTGAAAAAAATTGGGATGGAAACACCCACCACTGAAACATTTCCAGGGCTCACCATGATGTGTATCTGCTATCCAACCCCTTCATAAGGTGAGTCCAGCGTGACGAAGGGAAAACACTGATATCAACTTGATACAAAAACTGCTGTGGGCCCTGTGAAGGTTTCCATGGTGGGTGTTCCATCCCTACTGTGTCCTGTGTGTGGCCTTCTAGAGTTTTGAATTTGTATCATTTTTTTTGGCTTACAACCTAAAATGAGCTAGGGAAACTGATGTACGGAGTGGATGTGATGCAGACATTCAGAGTAGGCCCCACAGGACCAAGAATTACAGGGGCTCCCTGTAGCAGGGCTACCAATAGTCACATCGTCAAAATCACGTGTTGTGACGAATGTTTTGGTCAAAAATGAGAAAAGAAAAGTTGAATGCCTATGCTTAGTGAACTCTTTTCAACCCACTTGCCACGTGCTGCGAAAGTTGGGAAGATGTCCGGGATTGGAAAATCCTAGCTTCTTCTATTAATACTTTATCTAGTTGAATAGCGACTGGGTCTATATTTCTAATCTCAACCATCAATATTTAGTGGACCACAATTAAAAAGTTAGGATCATCTTGTGGGTGATTTCTTTTTAGGGAAGTCCATTGACATGTAGGATGGAAGATCAAATGGCCTCGGTTATCAGACCATTGGCCCATTGTCACGTGATCGTTGGGTCAACGACCCGCTATAGTAACTTCTACGAATGAGATCGGAAATGAAGGGAGCGGATTTGGTGCGTCCCCGGGCGTCACCCAAGACGGTGCAGCCCTTACCTTGGGGCCCACCTTGACGTATTTATTCTATATCCACGCTGCCCATCCGTTTTTTTTATAATGATATAGTAAAAAAAAAATGAAGAAGCTTAAAATCTCAGGTGGACCATCCTTTATGGCTCAATGTAATGTGGATGGGTGAGATCGATCACCGTTTCCCTCACAAGGATACAGCTACTCCAAATTCACGGAGCGACCGGGGCTCAATCAATCTTCTCTGAATTCACAAAGGAACATTCGAATCCAAGAGCAAATAGAGTAAAAACTTAAATAATTTTGGTATTACAAAAGATAATTGCTCTTGATAAAAAATTAAACAACTATTTATAGATAAAATTAACCCTAGAAACCTTAAAAATGTAATGAAGAAGAACTCTTAATGAAAATGGAAACAAATTGTGAAAAATTCGAAACTTCCATGCACAGCACAAATCTGCGGAATCGGACGACCGGCCACTGGCGATCGATCACATAGGACCCCAAACAGTCCAACGAGCTTCCTTCCCTTTCAACTGAAATTCGGCCGGTCGCTGGTGTTATGCGACTGATCGCTTGGGGCATGCTACTGGTCGAAAGTTCTTGTCGACTGGTCGTGTTTCTGAGGCTCGGGCTACCTCCTTTGATCTTTCCTTTAGCTCGTGTTCGTCCACGATCATGGGGGATCCTCACTACATCAGACTCCCTCACTTGAAAGAAACTCGACCTCGAGTTTCGCTTTGGCTTCGGATCACAAGCCATCTTCAACTTCACCAACGGAGGTGGGGCAACATTATTCTCTTGTGGCACATTCTTTGTTCCTCCCCCATGGCTCCTTTTCATTACTATGTAAGACAACGAGAGATTGCCCTTCAACCTTGGGCGTGTTGCGGACCTCCTTCGAGAGGGAGCGGATTAGGTGAGACCCTGAATCTACCGAGGTGGGTGGGACCCTTGACGGTGGGGCTCACAGTGATACATGTGTCTTAAATCCAAACCATCCAACCATTTTTAAAGATCATTTCAGGGGGTGATACCACAAATGAAGGTGACCAAAATCTTTGCTGGACCACACCATAGAAACAGTCGTGATAAAATCTCTACTGTTAAAAACTTCATGGACCTCACCGGAATGTTTATTTGCCATTATTTTCCATCCAAACTATTGACAAGGTCACAAACATCTAGATGAAGAGACGACATAAATATCATCTTGATCTAAATCTTTTGTGGCCCATAGGAAGTTTTTAATGGTCAATTAGCACTGTTTCCTGTTCTATGGCCCATCTAAGATTTGGAACTGATTCATTTTTTAGATCATGCCCTAAAATGAACTTTCAATACAGATGGACGGCATGGATGTAGTCACATACATCATAGTGGCCCCACAGTCAAGGGTCCCACCCACCTCGGTGGATCCAGGGTCTCACCTAATCCGCTCCCCCTTCGAGATTGTGGGAGTGAGAACAATCTTCTCCCCATCTTTGATAAATTTAATAATGTTTCCCACCCACGATGTACGATGTCTCAATTAAACTGTCATGGTCGCTTAAGTATCATGTGGCAAGCGTCCATGCCAATAACATCACACCACACTTGGTCTACATAGGCCTTGCTGATCGAAAATGAGACGAGGCACTAATTTTTTAACCATCATCATACTGTCCCTTTGAATCTAGCCAATCATATATTGTGAGGGATGCGATGTGGTTTTAAGTTTCAGCTTCTCAACCATCGTATGTGATATGATATTTTCATAGCTACCACCACCAATTATTACGTCACAAATCTTTCCAACCACTGTGCAACTTGTGCAGAAGAGATTGTGCCGCTAGGGATGGGTTTGTATGCTTGGTGTAGGACGATTGTCTCTGTACAACCAGGGACACACCCTAATATCAAAGAAGCCATTCAATAAATTATTCTCTAGTTCAGCTTGTGCGTTTTCTGCAGTGATGAATAGATTAGCTATTGGTCACTGCGGGCATGTGTTTGATAGGTGGCCCAACTGTCCACACCTAACACAATGGTCGGTTGTAGGTCAACCATAAGGATTTCAATTGGATCTTGCTTGGGCTCGACACAATTGTTGATTGTTGTGGTCTTGCAGGACCACTTCTCAATGCACGAGTCATGACCACCGTGGTTTGAGGACGATCTTCAATGGGTTCTTTTCCCTTGGAGACTGATGTATCTTGAGCGGAGCCTGTTACAAAGTAAGATTGTGTAGCGGCCCTTGTAAGCTACTTTTCTGCCCTAGTGATCAATTGGATGACCTCATCCAAGGTCCAGACCGGAACCATCAGAATCTAATCGATTTTGAATCATGAGCTGCAATCCTCTAAAGAACTGCGCCACTTGCTATGATTCAGATTCTGATAAGTTATTTCGCATTCCCAAACATTGGAACTCTCCCAGATACTCAGCTACAGACACTACGCCAAAATTGCAAAAAAACGACGGACCAAATCCGTCGTTAATAGTGATTAACGACGGACTTGGTCCGTCGCACGGTCACTCGTTTTTTTGCAAGTCGTTAATTTTAAACGACGGACCAAATCCGTCGGTAAATTACGACGGATATAGTCCGTCGTTAAATAAACGACGGACCTTATTCGTCGTTAATCTCAAACAAGCGCCCCATTGAGCGACGGATCCTATTTGTATATACGACGGATTTGGTCCGTCGTTAATTTGCCCTTCAAAATCTTTAGCGCGCATTTGTTGCATTTTGAGTTTCTTACACCTGATATCATAAGAATGCCATTCATATCAAAACGTTGAAACAGTATAAACTTATTAATACATCACCGAAACTAATAAAATGAAATTAACAGTTTCTAAGTCGCACATCCAATATTTCCAAGTCAGCTAATAGTAGAAATTCAGTACAAAAGGTAAACCTGAGCCTATTTGGGTGCAATTCTCATTCTGGTTAATGGTAGAATATGTATTAGTGATCATAATTTGTTTGGTAAGGTTTAAGGATAATCTCTAATATATAATTACAATTAACTAAAACAAGATAAGTAGCACCCAAACAAGCTCTTAGGCTGGCCAATTCTCAATTTCATTTGAGAGTGGTCAAGTACAAATACTATTTTGAGTCGAAATTGAACACATTTTGGCCCCAAGTCATGATTAAATTGTAATTTGTCTAGCAAACAAACGCACCCTTAAAGCAGATGCAAGCATGAATTATTTTGGCTAGTTGATACGGTTGGTCTTGTAATATTCGAAACAACTATGGTTTTGGTTTTGGTTTTGGGGGTCTTCGGTGAGTGATGGACTTTTTTGATTTTTTTTTTTTTTTTTTTGGATTTTTTAGCATTTGGCTTGTGTTTGGCTTGATTTTGACTTGAATTTAGCCAAATTTGGAGCTCTTGGGTCTAGCTTGGTTTGGCTTGAAAAATGGCTAAGGCTAAAGGAATAACTAGGCTTGGACATGGCTAAGGGTAGAGAATGGCTTGTGGTTTGAGGGTTTAGGTAAGGCAAGGGTCAAGAAATGGCTCTTAAGGATCATCCATGCTTCATTAGGTTGCCAACCTGAGTGGTGTATCTACAAATATTAAAAGCAACATAACCATCCCTAGAAATCAGCATATTACATTACCTGCGATGGCCTTCCACGACTTTGGCCATATTGCCATCATATGTAGGAACAAAGATGTCACTCTCTAGTGACGCCAAATAATCTAGCGCCGCAATTTGAGATGAGTGGTTCTGGAAAAGCCTCAGATCCGAAGATTCCAACAGTGTCTACTTTCTCACCTATTTCATTGAATTAAAGTAGTATGTAAGAGCAAGAAGGACGGGATATCTGGGAAGTGAAGTGTAGAGCATTGAAATTTACCCAACAACACAACTTTTGAATCTCTATGGGTAGGCCATTATTGGCAAGACGGGCATCGGTCTTATTCACATGCACAATTTTATACTTCCGTATCAATGGGAGAATCTGCTCATAAACGAATAGAATCACAAGCTGTCTTCATGTGTAGACTGGAAAAAAACAAAGAAAGCTTTACGGCAAACAGTAAACTAACCTGATTAAGGTAGTAGGAAATGCTGGACCGACTGATGGGTGGCATGGAATATACCATTCCTAGCTTCACTCCTCGTTAGCCTTGGCGGTAGTTCTTCAGGTATCCGAACTTCCTCTCTCAAGGAAGTAATGAAATGGTCCACATCGAATATGTCTTTGAACTAACTACCATAACAGGTAATACTTATCAGGAAATCTAGGCAACAGGATGCGAAATATGAGTCATATGGCACTTCCAATGAAACACCTCATCAGTAATCTTAAAAACTTGCATGATTTTAACAACTATTGTAATCATAAGGACTCAACAACATACCTTGGATCAGCCCATAATGAGGTTTTGTCCAGCTTAGGAACTGTAAGCATCACATTTAAATATCTTGTAATGGCAACCATATCACAAATCTGCAGTAGGGTGAAAAATGGGAGAGCCCATGAGCAAATAATTCTGATATATCAAAGGCTGAAATGATTGTTAAGCCAAAAGGAAAATAGTGATGCTAAAAATGGGCAGACCATATTCAGAAGATTGCATTCCTTGCCAGGAGCTCCCTTTGAAGGCTGCATAACACTTCTTATCTTGTTTATCCACTCAACCTTCTCTTGCATACTCTCAGCTTCAAAAGAATGGTGCTCTGGGTATTAGCTCACGAAGAATGAAAAAGAAGGAGAAGAAAAGAAAAGAAAAGGAGAGAAACAGAATAAATATTCAAAAGGGAACAAACCTTTCAAAACAGTTTTATAAGGAACCTTGCTAGTAATCTTGAACACATGACCTTGACCTCTTCCTGTATCTAGTCCATTTGCCTTCTTATCTTTGGAACTTTCCTGGAGGTTCATCGTCATCTAGAACCTCTTCTACAATACACTCCTGCAGAGACAATGTATTAGACAGAGCAGAAGTGCGATGATTGGAAGGATTGTGTAACTAGGGATCAAAAGAGCCTTCATTTCTAAAATTCCTGAAATCTTCAAATTTAAAAAACCATGGCACTATTATCATTGCAAAAGCAAGTGTACAAACGATTTCTTTCAAGTATCAGAATCATAACTTCACATAATAGGCCCAAAGCATCTATATTCCAAAGGAATAAAAAATGGAAAAATAAAAAGACAACTCCAATATCCTTAATGACAGAGACAATCCCTTAATTTTAAAAATGACTGAAAAAGCTAGCATGAGAGTTCTAATTTTTTATCTTAGCCTTTCGCAAAAAAGGATCGTAAAATTGATCCCAAATAGCTAGGACAAGGTTATGATTATGACTAAATAATGCATTATCAAAAATACCCAAGATATACACATTCTTGTCCTTACATGACCAAAATACCATCTATCCAATCATTTCAAAATTTGCAAAAATGCTCCTAGAAATGGCTCCAGAAATTATAAAAAGGTCCTTCTACAAAGTACGTACAGAATAAAGAATCCTCCTTTTTTCCAACAAATCATGTGCTTCCACTTGAGCAACGGTTCAATAAAACTATTGGGAATATAATTCAGGAATCATCAGTGTAATTTTTGTTTATGACTTCTAAGTGGGCCTTGCAATCTGGATGGTTGGAGTTACATGTGTGACCCCAGCCTGTGAACTATCCAAAGGCTAGTATTTACTTCTTCAATGACAACAATATGTCCAAAGTTGGAAATGGAAGCCTGACTTTCAACACAGTGCACCAATGTGAAGTATGGGAGATGACAGCAGCACTGAAGAAAATGATGATCCAAATATTCCTATTGAGCAGTTTTGTTTTTCTTTAATGTTAAGAAATTTATTTACAAACACCAAGCATTTTAGTTACCTTTGGAAAATAGGACAGCCAAGGACAATCACTAGCAGTTACAGAGCCACCCGGCGAATTTATAAACAGTTTGATCTCTTTCTTCTGGTCTTCAGCATCCAGAAATAAGAGCTGGCTGATAAGCAGATCCGCAGTCATGACATCCACCTACTCATCAATAAAAAATAAAAATAAAAACCACAAGGCAACTGACTACCTTGAATGCTCAATGTTCAAATTCTTACGAAGGAAAAAAGCAAAACACAACAAAAACTGCATTTGGCACATGTTTGCTGAAGTAAGATGCAAAAGCAGAATTGCCGATGCATTGCTGTCCAAAAGTCATAAGCTAAACATCTTGTGCTCCATGATTACCTGGAAAATGAATAACAATAACATTGATACCAACTATTTATACAATATTACTGCCACCTTTTTAGACAATTTAGCGATCAGGAAATTTCCTGATGATCAGCAAATAACATCTGAAAAAATAAGAATAGACATCCATGGCAAGACAATGACCACAACAAAAACCAACTCCACAGCTAAACGAGCTTATGAACCCATAAATTACTTATGCGACTTCTAATTGAAATATAACTCCACTTGGAAAATTTGGAAGTAACAAGCCATTGAAAAATGGAGACAAGTGTTCTAAGAGACTGTATCCACAAATTTCTCAGGTGAACTTCACAATGACCAAAATGCTTAGCTGCACACGTTAACAAGCTTTATTTTTACTGATAAATGTATTAGAAAGAAAACAAGAGAGATGAACAACTGAAAACAAAACAAGAGAATGAAGATGACATCAGATCATCCTGACCCAAAAAGCTTGGATTTTATAAATCACTTACCTCCAAAATGTTAAATGCCAACCAGACCCACTAAATGCTTCAAAGAAATAGTTGTATCTCTGTATCTAAATGAACCATGTATACAAATCATCCCCACTCAACAAGCAAGATTTTCATCATCTACACTAATTTTCAAAAAGAAAGCAGTCAACAAAGGATTATTTGCAAATAGTTTAGAGGCTTACAATAACATGGGTACAGTTGGTGACGTGTATGTGTGCCCTTTTCCAAACACTTCTTATATATTCATCTTGGGTAATCTTATATGAGTCATGGTCCTAACCTTCTTCTTCATGCCTTTTTTACAGAATTGGTACGCTTACAAGAGGATACTTCATCACAAATTAGGCCATGAACTGCAACAAACAGAAGATCAGTAACACAAATAATTCAAATTAAAAAATATATATATATATTTACAGAGACTAGGCCTTTCAGCACATGCTTGGGTTGCTTTTTTTTTTTTTTTTTTTTCTTTCCTTAGCATCAATTGTTCTTGGCATTCCTCTTCTCCTCACAAGACCATCATACTTAAAAACAAAAATAAAAGATGGTACTTAAGAACTCAACTTTTTTTATGGATCCACCCCTTTTTTCTACTTTTGGCAATGGAAATGTACTTTAGTGGGAATGTAAATCAGTGGCTATCTGGTAATAAATCATCTTCAACCCAATAAACAAACAAACAAAAAAGGGAATTTGCAATTCCCACCTTCCTAATATTGTCACTTCTACTTCAAACCCAACAAGGGTAATTTGGTCAATCAAAAGAACATGAAACAAACTCACAGAGAGAACTTGGGACTACATTACCGTTGTGGAGGGGTAGAAATTACATCCTCCGTAAGGCATAAAAACGAAATTTGTCAAAGATCTTAAAAACAATGAAAGAAAACAAAAATCAAATTCAAAGCAATGAATAATAATAATAAGACCGAAAACGAGAATCCTATAAATCACTCAACAACCCTAAAACCCTATCTACCATTTTTTTTTCTTTTTTTTCTTTTTTTTTTTTTTGAAAAATGAAAGCCATATCCTAAATCTCTTACACATCATTCAAACAGTATCTGAAAGCTACCATATCCACTTGCATTTTTATGCTGTTCTAGTCTAAGTAGTCTAAGATATCTTGGGGGTGTCACCTTGTTCAGTTCCAGCATGGTTTACATGATGGTTCTGCATCTTTGAGGCCAAGACGTCAGCAAGATTTCCATTGATGTGTCTAAAGAGATTGTCCAACTTCAGATAGTGACATTTAAGAGGAGCTGATGAAGCTTCTTTGCTGTCACATTTTACACCCACAAAATCCCGTGATGCTCGGTACCTCTGCAATTCAAGCTTCCCAGATGACATGAGCCTAATCAAGGTGAACCCACCAAGACCACTAGATTCAGGAGCATTCTCCAAACCACATTCAGGCTTTGGAAAAAAGAGATCTTCTGGGAGGATACCAAATCCCAAAACCATTTCTTTCTTCAGCTGCCAATCAACGTCAACCGGAAGCATGGCCCAATGAGAAGAACAGAGAAAATGCGATGACAGATGGAAGGGATTCTTGAAGAAAATCGCCAGAAGAGGACTGATCGGCGAGGAAAATTAGGGATTTGGAGAGAGACTCACCTGTTTGAGATGGTTCTGCACAGCAGGAGAGATCTGCCTGAAACTCTTCAAAGATTCGGAGCTCCAGCCCCTGGCGGAAGAAGATTACGCTTGAAAAACGAGGAAAAGGCCTCCATCTTAGAGAGAGACCATGAAAGGGCGCCATTCGAAAGAGGGATTAGAAAGGGAGAGGGCGCCACTAGAAAAGAGGGATTTGGAAATCCCTCTTCCGAAATGCAATATTATTTTTAAATCCGAAAATGGCGCGTTTTCCATCATTTATAACATAAACTACATTAACAGCCGTGCATGCAAGGGACCATTTACTGGATGGTTAAGATACTCTTATATAGGAAAATGTATAAATATTAACCATTTACAACTGGACACATTATTTGGATGGTTTCGATAACTTTATATCATTGCCACTACTGTTATAAACGAGTCACCACCATTTTACTTCAAATCCAAAACTCACACATTGTAAAAGACAATGAAATCATCCACTTGAGCATTGGATCTGGTAGGGCTCTGTGGGCCCCACCATGACGTATGTGTTTTATCCATGCCGTCCATCCATTTATCAAGATCATTTTAGGGCTTGATACCAAAAATGAGCTAGATCTAAATCTCAAGTGCACCACACCGAAAACAGTAGTGATTGAATGTCCACCATTAAAAACCTTCTTTTGGCCGACGGATTATTGTGATTCGTCGACAGATAAAAGCCACACCGTTCATCCATTTTTCCAGATCATTTTACCGCTTGATCCTAAAAATGATGCAGATTTAAATCTCATGTGGACCACACTATAGGAAAACAGTAATGATTGAACGTCCACCATTAAAATCCTCCAAGGGCCCACTGTAATGTTTATTTGACATCCAAACTGTTGATTAGGTCATACAGACCTGGATGAAAGGAAAAACAAATATCAAGTTGATCCAAAACTTCTAAGGCCACATTCAGTTGTTAATGGTGAACGTTCAATCAACACTATTTATTGTGATGTGGTCCACTTGAGATTTGGATCTTCCTCATTTTTAGGCTCATATCATAAAATGATCTGGAAAAATGGATGGACAGCATGGATGAAACACATACATGATTGTGGGGCCCAAAGAGCACCGAGCAGGGTCACCGAGGAATGAGGAGAGGATCAGCTCTTACTCGGTCAACTCTTTAGTGGGGTGTTACTCTAACCATGCAAGGCCCACCTTGATGCATTTTCTGCATATCCACACCGTTCATATGTTTTTCCATCTTATTTTAGAAAGTGATCCAAAAAATTGTGCATATCCGAATTAAAAGTGGGCCATACCAATAAAAAAATTGATTAATAACCATTAGAAACTTTTAGCATGCCACCAAAGTTTTGGATCAACCTGATCTTTCTAATTTCCCTTCATCCAGACCTTCTTGGCATTATTAATAGGTTGGATTGCAAATAAATATTACTAAAACCTTCTTATGGGCCATTTGGAATTTCTAATGGTAAGGCACTCAATTACCACTGTTTCGTGTGATGTGGTCCACCTAAAATTTAGATGTACACACTTTTTGGTATACCATTCTAAAATGGGCTGGAGAAATAGATGGACCGTATGGATATAATACACATCAATAAGGTAGGCCCTGTGGCCCCACGATAAGGCTTGCACCGTCTTGGGTGACGTGGGTCTCACCTAATTCGCTCTCATGTTAGGGCTACAAAACAATTAGATCCAAATTTCAAGTGGACCATATCTTTTGGACCAATCATCAATATCTTCTTAACATTATCAACAGGTTGGATTGCAAATAAACATTAGTAAAACTTTATTAAGGGTCGTGTCCAAATTTCAAGTGGACCATATCTTTTGGACCAATCATCAATATCTTCTTAACATTATCAACAGGTTGGATTGCAAATAAACATTAGTAAAACTTTATTAAGGGTCGTGTCTAATTTTTTTTAAATCTTAAATTTTCTCAAACAACGTTAATTTCGTTTTAAACTTCTTTTTTTCAAAATCAAATTTTTTATTAAACTTTTTAAATTTTGTTTTCAAAATGTCAATTTTTTTTTCAAAATCTCATTTCTTTTATTAAACTTCTCATATTTTTTCAAACTACAAAATCTCAATTTCTTTTTAAAAATCGTGATTTTTAAATCTATCAATTTTATTCAAACTTCTCAATTTATTTTTCAAAATGCCAATTTTTATTTTAAAATATCAATTTCTTTCAAAATCTTGCTCTTGTTTTCTTCAAAATATTAGTTTTTTTTTAAATCACAAGTTTTCTCAACCGTTGTTAATTTTTTTTTTTCTAAACTTGTCCATTTTCATTTTAAAAATGTCAATCTTTTTCAAAAACTTTCTTTTAAGTGAAATTCTACTAAAAATCACTTGCATTGATATAGTATAAACATATCAATTCTTTTTCTTCAAAATTTCAATTCCTATCCATTTTCAAATTTTTTTCAAAATTTTCCATTTTTTTTTAAATGTTGGCTCTTTTCAAACTTCTTGATTTCCTTTCAAAATCTCAATTTTTTTTTATAAACTTCTCAATTTTTTTTCAAAGTACAAAATCTTGATTTCTTTTTAAAGCTCGTAATGTGTTTGCAAATTTATAAATTTTATTCAAACTTTTCAAATTTTTTCAAAATGCTAATTTTTTTTTTTCTAAGAATGACAATTTTCTTCAAAATTTCAATCTTTTTTAAAACCCAATTTTTTCAAAATCTCAATTTTTTAATGTTCTTGTTTTTTTTTCAAACATTGTTAATTTTTTTCTAAACTTCTCAACTTTTTTCTCAAATCATAATGTTCTTTAAACTTCTTAATTTCCATTTCCAAAATGTCAATTTTGGCCAAAACTTTTTTTTTCAAATGGAAATTCTACTAAAAATCACTTGCATTAAAATAGTATGAACTTATTAATTTTTTAAAAACTTCATTTCTTAATCTCATTTTTTTTTAAACTGCAATTTTTTTCTCAAAATTTAGTTTTTTTCAAACTTACCAATTTTATTCAAACGTTTCAATTTTGTTCAAAACGCCAATTTATTTTTAGAATTTCAATTTTTTTAAATTTTAAATTTTTTTAAATCCGATTGTTTTTCAAATTCTTGATTTTTTTAAATTTCAATTTTTCTCAAACATTGTTAATTTTTTTGAAGTTCTCAACTTTTTTTTTTCAAAATCGCAATTCTTCTTAGACGTCACAATTTTAGTTTTCATAATCTTATTTTTTTAGTCAAACTTCTCAATTTTTTTCAAAATACAAAAGCTTTATTGCTCTTTAAATTTTTTTTTTTTTTTCAAATTTATCAATTTTTCTTCAAACTTCTCATTTTTTTTTCAAAATGCCATTTTTTTTTTTCAGAATGTCAATTTCTTTCAAAATCTTTGTTTTTTAAATCTCAATTTAATTTTCAACATTTTGTTTTTTTTTTATATCTCAATTTTTCTGAAACATTGTTTTTTTTTAAACCGCTTATTTTTTTCAAAATCACTATTTTTTTTACAACTTCTAAATTTTCATTTTCAAATTGTCAATTACTTTTTCAAAATTTACTCTTTTTTTTTTTTTCTAACTTCTCAATTTTTTTCTCAAAAAACAAAATCACAATTTCTTTTTAAAAATTATAAAAAAATTTCAGAATCTAATTTTTTTCAAACTTATAAATTTTGTTTAAACTTCTCAATTTTTTCTATTAAAGAAGTGATTTTTTTTTAAGAATGTTAATTTCTTTCAAAATTTTCGATTCTTTTTTAAATTTCAATTTAACTTAACCATTGGTAATTTTTTTAAAACTTCTTAACTTTTTTCTCAAAATCAATTTTCGTTATTATCAAATGTCATTGTTAAATAACCAATTTTTTTTTTAAATTGCGAGACGTCCATAAACAAGGATTTGCGACGGATTATATCCGTCGCTAAATCAGAAAAGTCCGTCGATAATTTCCGTCTGTTATTTCGGCCCTAATAAACATGATCCGTCGAAAATGTATAATTAACGACGGATTAGCGCCGTCGTAAATATTACGACGGATTAAATCCGTCGTTAATTTTCAATTACCGACGGATCTTGGTCCGTCGTAAAATTCCGTCTATTAAAATCCCGACAAAGCGAGAAAGTTATTAGTTAGCGACGGACTCTTTTGATAATACGACGGATATAGTCCGTCGTTAAAATTACCGACGGACTATATCCGTCGTTAAACCATGTTTACTTTTGCGACTGATAAAGTCCGTCGTTAAACCAAGCGTTTTTGTGTCGTTTTTTTGCTGTTTTGGCGTAGTGAGACCAATTCTCTTACCAACAGTTCTGGTATCATTGGAATAGAACATGCTTGTAATCGTTAGGGAGGAAGCAGATCCGTAGAAGATTCTTCATTTGAGGCAATAATCACATGGGCTTCTTGTTTTTTCAAACACGGGTCATCTAAAGTTGTTCCCACCACGTTGATACACCACATTTCAACTTATAGGAGACTAACCCTCACTTGCATTTCTTCCGACACATCTATGTATTTAAAATACCGCTCTACCACGGCCAACCAATGGAGGAACTCTTTTATACATAATAGGCCATTAAAGCTAGGAAGTTTGGCCTTACCTTGATATTCCCTTTCAGCATGATCTATACGTTCACCTCCATAAACGGGACGTCGGGCATTGGTGCCGTTGCCTTTCTCGTCGCTGGAACTCTAACCATCTGGGATAGCCCTGCGATTTTCCACTGGAAGCGCTGGACGGACTGCTGGATTATTCCATACAGCGAGAACTAACGATGGAGCGTCGCCTCAGGCTTAGGGTGGGGCCAACGATGCCGCAATCCGATCGAGAGTCTCTTGCAGTCCTTGCATAGACAACTCATTCAATCGCTGAAGAGTGTTGATCTTCTCTGCGAGATATTGAATCCCCCGATCACCGTCAGCGGGATTGTTGTCTCGGTCATCGCTAGAAGCTATTCTCCTGAGGTTGTTTCTCACTCTGATACCAACTTGGCACAGTATAAACAGGGTAAGATCGATTACCATCTCTCTCATAAGGGTAACTACTTCGAATCCACATAGCTACTGAGATTCCTTAACTAGTCTTCTTCGAAACCACAAAGGAACACTCGAATCCATGAGCAAACAGAGTAAAAACTCAAATAATTTGGTATTAATTAAAAGGTAATTGTCCTTAATCATGAATTAAACAACTATTTATAAATAAAACTAACTCTAGAAACCTTAGAAATGTAATGGAGAAGAATTCTAATGAAAACAGAAACAAATCGTGAAAGAATCGAAAACTTCCGTGCACATCTTTGCAAATCTGTGGAACCGGGTGACCGGTCTTAGGGTGTTATCTACCGGTCACTGTTGAGCGGCGACCAATCACCAGCCACGGGCGATTGCTCACCCAAGACCCAAAATAGTCCAACGAGCTTCCCCCACTTTCAACCGAAATTGGACCGGTCGCAAGTGTTATGCGACTGGTTACTGGGGACGTGCGACCGGTTAAGAGAGCCTGTGGACTATTCTTTTTTTTTTAGGCTCAGGCCACTTCCTTTGATCTTTCGTTTGACTCGCATTAATCCATGACTGAGGGGATGCTCACTGCATCACTTTAGGATACAGTGGTGATGAATGTTCTATCATTAAAAACTTCTTAAGGCCCACTATAATTTTTTGGTAATTTTATTTTCTATCCAACTTGTTGATGAGGTTACATAAACCTAGATGAAGGGAGAAAACAAATATCAGCTTGATACAAAACTTTTATGGCCCATTAATTTTCAACCATCGCTGTTTCCTATGATATGATCCACTTGAGAATTGAACCTACTTCATTTTTTTGGCTCATGCCATAAAATGATACGAAAAAACGGATGGATGGCGTGGATATAGAGTATATAATCAATATGGCCCCACAGTAAAGGCTGCGCCATATTGGGTGAGACTGGGGCCGCATGTAATCCCCTCCCGGAAAACGGAACATGCAAAAGACCGAAGGGGATTGCGAGATATATTCTGGTCCCCGGGGATGCTTGGGCCCACAAATACATCGGTGACAAATCTACTCCGACCATCTGTTTTGAAACACCACAATAGGATAGGATTAAGAAAATCAGGCAGATCCAAAACTCACGTAGGCCATACCACACGAAACAGTGGGAACAGAAACTTCTACGGTTGAAACCTTCCAAGAGCTGACCATGATACTTATATGCCATCCAAACAGATGACTACCAAATGATATACAGAAGAGCATTTTCGTTCCTCAAGGCTGTACACCACAAATGTGGCACACATCCATGATGATCTATACCATATATTCTGCAGATTCAGGCTGTTGATTGATCGCCAGCCAAAGAAATATCTTCACCATCTAATCAATCGACCTTATCTTCACTTAATAATAAGAACCTTTGCTAACTTGTCTTTTAGTGTTCACTTTTATGCGCACTACGTTTTGGACCATGGACCAAAATCACTTTCAGAAGCACAGAACAGACGATTTCGATGCTTCCATACATACGTACGTGCCACGCATTGAAAGTGACTTGCAATGCCAAAAATGGCTTGACCAGGAATCTGCGCTCATAAAAAGAGGACCACGAATTACACATGGTCCTACACCCGAATATATGCATAGAGCACTAGCTTACTCTGTTCTACAAGTGGTCGCCCTAGTTAAGTGATCTGGACCGTTGGTCTGTTGGGACCCTCTTTGGGTGTACTATATTCCAAAAAACTCCACTATGGTACATGCTAACCTTTACATTTGTAGCCTTCCAATGGATGGTTTAGAACCTGAACACAACAATGGTCCGTGTTCTACTCAAAAGGCTCAAGTTTGGTGCTAGAATCTTCTAGTCCGAGTGATTTTCGGGTCACATACCGTCCATAGTGGGACCCAAAAAAAAATCAATGGTCTGGATTATTAAAACATAACTCACTTGTACAAAATGAAAACCCGAGTGCACCATGTGTGTCCTTCGACTGAGAATTAATATATGGTATTCTAGAAGAACCCGCGTGCATCACGGCTAGGGTCCACGCCCTGTCATTCGCCAACATCACACGAGGTTTATGTTGACTTGGACCTCAAAAGGGACAATCGAATAAGAACCGTTTGCTAGTGGGAGAAAAATCCCGTTTAATAAATGATTTTATTTATTTATTTATTTTTTCGTTTTCACTTAAAAGGAATTATACATGATCTTCAACCAGATATATTCATATAGCACTAGCTCGCACAGTTTACCCAAGTGGTGCCCACATTTAAGTGATCCCTACCGTTGGTATGTTGGCACCCTCTTTGGGGGTACTATTGCATCAAAGTTGTTGATTCTTCAATACTTTTTGGTGCTGGATCTCATCTTTTTTAAAGCAATAAATGATTGCAATTAACTCTGATTTCTCTCTAAATGTTCGCAATTAACTGAGAGTAGTCATAGAATTCATGTAAATGAAGCACGGAATTGAATATAAAATATATACAATTTAAAGCTCAAAATAAATAAATAAACTCTTTTATGAGAGCTGCTAACCTTTCCAGTTGTACCCTTCAAATGAATGTTTAAGAAGATCAACCCAACAATGGTCCACGGTCTTCTTAAACAATGAATGTTTAAGAAGACCCAAGTTTGGTGATAGACTCTTTTATTTCGAGTGATTTTAAGGCTACAGAATTACAGGCTGTCCACAGTGGGACCCACAAGTGGATCACTAAAACATAGCCTTGTATAAAACGAAAACCGGAGTGGTCTTTCGTCCATATCATACGAGACTTATGACGGCTTCTACCACAAAGCGATGTTTATGTTTTCCTTTCATCGAGGTCTGCGTGACCTTATCAAACAGTGGTCTCCAAGAAAGTTCTGATGTTGGGCGTTCACAATCACCAATTTTTCCTATGGCAAGGTCCATCTGAGATTTGGATCTGCCTCATTTTTGGGCTCATGCCCTAAGAGAAGATGGAAAAATGGATGGACGGCTTGGATAAACACATACATTATGTTGGACCACAAACCATTTCCAGCACTGACCAATACGGAGGTCGAGTGGGCTTTGTGTAAATCGGATTGCTTGCTTAGTTACTCAGTACGCTCCTATCGCACTGAGTAAACTCTTCTTTGCCTGTGAATGTATGTAGTTTATCCATGCCGTCCGTCCGTTTTTCCAGCTTATTTTAGGGAAGCATATCCAAAGCTCAGGTGTACGATGCTTTGATGTTTCTTTGACGTCCAACCTAGGGCCTACAATGATGTTTCTTTGACGTCCAACCTGTTCTTAAGATCACAAAGACAGATGAAGTGAAAAAATAAAATAACAGCTTGAACCAAAACTTCTGTGAACCCCAAGAATTATTCAATATTAGACGTTCATTTCACACTTTTCCAGTATTGTGGTCCACTTGAGATTTCGAAATGCTTCAATTTTAGGCTCCAGGCCTAAAATTATCTGTTAAGATGGATGGACAGAGTGGATAAAGGACATAAATCACGGTGGGCCCAATGTAGTTTACTCTGTATGCTTAGCGTACTGAGTTACTCACTAAGCAATCCGCTTCTGGCTTTATGGCGAAGGCTGGTCAACGGTCAAAACCATTATCCAGCGAATCATATAGAGTGGAATATAACGTCGAAGCAATCGTTTTCAATGTCTACCACTCACTCACGCAAACCTCTCTCTCAAAGGTGTAATGAATCCTCTCGCCTATATTAACACAAGCCATGCATACACATTTCCATAATAACAGCATCATCTGATCTAATCATACACAGCTCTCTTAGCCCATGAAACATGGCCTCAACATACCAGTGTTTCTACCTAGCCTGGTGTGTTTTTGGTGTTTGGGCTACCCATGCCATGTCCCTTACATTCCATGAACCATCCATGTTGGAGTGGCATGAGAAATGGATGGCTCGCCATGGCCATGTGTACGCGGATGCATCCGAGAAGGAACAACGTTTCAAGATATTCAAGGACAACGTGAAATTTATAGAATCATTCAACAATGCTGGCAACCAATCCTACCGACTAAGTGTAAATGAATTTGCAGACCAGACCAATGAAGAGTTCAAGGCTGCCCGGAACGGGTTTAGGCCTGCAAAAGCAAGAGTGTCGAGAGCAACGTCCTTCAGGTATGAGAATGTTACTGCACCCTCTAGCATGGACTGGAGAAAGAAAGGCGTCGTGACGCCTGTCAAGGACCAAGGAGAATGTGGTGAGCAAACATTCCCTGATTTACTGATTCTTTCTACTGTATTATGCTCCATTTGGATGATTAACTGAATTGAGATTTAATCCAATTCAAGGTCAAGCTTGAAAGCATTGGAATATTTATATCACTTGTCAGAATTCATTTTAGCTAAGCATCCAAATACACCCATGTCAAATAACACACACACACACACAGAGAGAGATGTAGTTAACGATGTAGTTGTTCTTATTCTTTCTAAATTGTCATTGACAGCATGTTGCTGGGCGTTCTCCACCGTTGCGGCTATAGAAGGGATTACAAAACTTAAAACGGGCAACTTACACTCGCTATCCGTGCAAGAGCTAGTGGACTGCAACACTAAGAATTTTGGCTGTAACGGCGGTTACTTACACATCGCCTTCGATTTCATAAAACACAACCAGGGCCTCACAGCTGAAAGTAACTACCCCTACAAGGGAGTTGATGGAAGTTGCAACGCCAAGAAGGCAGCTAAACTTTCAGCCAAGATCGACGGTTATGAAGACGTCCCGCCCAACAGTGAGAAGGCACTAATGAAGGCCGTGGCCAACCAGCCAGTTTCCGTCTACGTTGATGCCAGCGGATCTGCCTTCCAATTCTACTCCGGCGGTGTCTTCACAGGCCCTTGTCGCACTGATCTAGACCATGTCGTGACAGCCGTTGGTTATGGGACCACTGATGATGGGAACAAGTACTGGTTGCTGAAGAATTCATGGGGCCATCACTGGGGTGAAGGCGGATACATGAGGATGAAAAGAAACGTCGATGCTAAGGAAGGACTTTGTGGTATCGCCATGTATCCTTCTTACCCAACCGTGTAATTATAGATAATCCATAAACGCAAGTTTATAAGTTACTTTTTTAACTTAAAAGTTAGTTTATCCTTCTAAATTTTTAGTTCTTTCTTTTCGACTTTTTCACTTTTCTACTTCACTCTCTGTACATGTAATGGATGGTCCATGTCAAAGGAAGTCCCACATGATCCAAACGCCCCCTTCACATCCTTTCAGCCTATAAATGCTATGTTCTGTTAGCTTTTGTGGGAATTTGGGTTTATATTGCATTGGCTATCGCCCAGTTGTCTCTGACTCTTATGTAGTCCTGTGAGTCACCTTACTGTAATTATATAAGGGTTAATAAAACTGAGTGAAAGAAGGGAAATCATCTCTCTAATCACTCTTTATTATTATGTGATTGGTAATGTATGATATTTATTAACTCAATCCAACCATCTGCATTTGGATTAAACTTCTGTTCTTAGTATCATGCGATCTCTACCTTTGATAAAATGATCATGTGGAGAGCCACCAAATGGACGGTAAGGATCTGCCCCCACGATCACTTGGACCCAGTGATGCATTCCTCTAGATGGTGGCACATGTTCTGAATTGTTTGATACGCTCAACGTGGAGTCGTTTGCATTGGATCTGTCTTCCAGTCAACAGGGAAGGGTGCGTATCAATTTCAACTAAGGTTTGGATAGTGAATCTGCCACTAGCCAGGTAGCTAGTGGTCGGTGCTTTGTGGGCCCCACCATGATGTATGCGTTTAATCCACGCCGTCCATCCATTTCTCAAGATAATTTTAGGACTTGTTCCAAAAACAATGAGCCAGATCTAAATCTGAGGTGGTCCACAACACAGGAAACAGTAGTGATTGAATACCCACCATTAAAAACCTCCAAGGGAACAAATATCAGCTTGATCCAAAACTTCTACGGCCCGGAAGAAGTTTTTAATGGTGGGCGTTCAATCAACACTGTTTATGGTGGGGCCTACCGTTTGTAGGGAATGGATGTCCTAATAGCTCGCACCTCGCCGGGTAAGACTGAAAATGTGATGGCCCAAGTTCAAACGTAAAGAGTACAAAGAATCAACGACTGGGATCTTCCAATCTGGCAAATCGTGCATCCACTGTGGGCCCATTAGTCAATCAGCTTCGATGACTGAATCATGACCTTGCAGAGCATATTTTACTGCACTCGGGTCTAACATTTTAGGATCTATCTTTAATGAGTGCGGATGGTTTTGTCAAAGGCGCAGGAAAATTTGGGACGTCAGCTTATAAAATACGCTGATTTTCTCTCCAAGAGTAGTCTATGGACTGCACAACCCAACTTTTAACCTATGAAACTTTTCTAAGCCCTTTATGATTTATGTATTAGATCCATACCGTTCATCATTTTTTCCAGATTATTCTAGAGCATGAGCCAAAAAATGAGGCAAATTAAAAGCTCAAGTGGACCACACCACAGAAAGCAATGTGGATTGAACGACAAACATTGAAACCTTTCCTACAGTCTACTATGAGGCTTTGCTACCTAAACTCTTTATAAAGTCACACAGACCTCGATAAAGGGAAAACACAAATATCAGGCCACTGTGGCCCCAAAAAGTTTTGAACAGTAGACGTCCAATTCCCATTTTATCCTGTAATGTGGCCCACTTGAGCCGGGGATGTGCCTCGTTTTTTGCGTCATGTTCTAAAAGGTATGGAAAAAATGTATGGACAGTGTGGATCTAAAACATAGATCATGATGGGGCCCACATAACTTCTACATGTCAACACTACCGTTTTCTTCTCTCTCACGCCAGCAACCGCGTTTCTTGGCATGTGAAATTTACATGGCCCCGCGATGATGTGTTTCTTAAATCCACATCACTCATCCATTTTTTAAGATCATTCTAGTAGTTGAATTTTAAAACAAAGCAGATCTAAAGCTCAAGTGGACCACACTACAGGAAACATTAGGAATTGATGCTACCGATTGAAAACTTCTTTAGCCCACAGACGGTTCTGATCAAGCAGATATTTGTGCTTTAACTTCACCTGGGTAGCCTCATGAACAGGTTAGATGGCAAATAAGGGGAGCGGATTAGATGAGACCCCGGATCCAACCACCGAGGTGGGTGGGACCTCTGACTGTGGGGCTCACAGTGATGTATGTGTCTTAAATCCACACCGTCCAACCATTTTGAAAGCTCATTTTAGGGTATTTTACCAAAATGAAGCTGACTTAAATCTTAGGTAGACCACACCATAGAAACAGTCATGATTGAATCTCTACCCTTGAAAACTTCATGGATTTTCAATGGATTCCACCCGAATGTTTATTTTCCATCCAACCTGTTGATAAGATCACAAACACCTAGATGAAGAGACCACATAAATATCATATTGATCCAAAGCTTTTGTGGCTCATAGGAAGTTTTTAATAGTCAATCGCCACTGTTTTCTTTACTATGGCCCATCTGTTATGAGCCCAAGCTCATTTTTTGGATCATGCCCTAAAATAAAATTTCAGTACGGATGGATGGCGTGGATGTAGTCACATACATCACGGTGGCCCCACAGTCAGGGGTCCCACCCACCTCAGTGGATCCGGGGTCTCACCTAATCCGCTCCTGCAAATAAGCATCAAGGTTGGCCTGGGAAGGTATCAATGGTAGTTTATTTAATCCTCACTGCTTTATGTGTTGTGCTCCACCTTAACTTTAGATGTAACTCACCTTTGAGCACGTGCACTAACATTATCTGAAAAAATTGATGGACAGTGTGGATCTAACACAAAAATTATAGTAGGCCCGAAAAAGTTTCACATGTTAAAGTTTTGTTGTGTAGCAGGCAATCTATTTGAGAAAGAAATTTGGTATATTTTGTAAGCCGGATTCAACCCAAATGATGTGTACCAATGATAAGTTGCCGCACGGGAATTTCCCATGCTTTCAACACAGAGGATCTGCATGTCATTGGTGATCGCACCAGCTCACAAAACAGGCCTAATATTTCTCCTGACTACACTGCACACTACACAACACAATTTTTAACGTGTGAAATTTGTGAGCCTAGCATGATTTATGTGTTAGATCCATACCGTCCATATCATTTTAGAGCATGAGCCCAAAAATAGTTACGTCGAACAGCATTGAAACCTTATCCCTAGGGATAAATGCATGTGAGGTTTATTTTCCATCTAACCTGTTCATAGATAAAAAAGACATATATGAAGGGTGAAAACAAATATAAGCTTGATTAGAGCCTTTTGTAGAAATATCATCTTGATTAGAGCCTTTTGTAGCCCCAACAAGCTTTCAACATTGTGGTCTGCTTGAGCTTTGAATCGGCCTTGTTTTTGAGCTCATATCCCAGGATGATAAAAAGATAGATGGACGGTGTGGATCTAAGAAATACATCATCTTGGGGTTCGTGTAAATTTTCCACGTCCAAAAATTCTATTGCTTGTGGTGCAGCACATTTGGGGAGAAGAAAAACAAAAGTGTTGACATTTGAAACTTCTGTGGGCCTATCACAATGTATGTGTCAGATCCACACCATCCATCCAATTTTCAATATTATTTTAGGGCATTTTACCAAAAACGAGACATATCTAAGTCTCAAGTGGGCCACACCACATAAAACAATGGGAATTGGATGCCTATCATTGAAACCTTTTTAGGGCCACAAAAGGCTATGATCAAATTGATTTTGTTTTTTTCCCTTCATCTTGTTCTTGTGAGATTACAAAGAGATTAATTAGGTGAGAAATAAACATCATGATAGACCTTAGGAAGGTTTCAACGGCAACGTCCAATCCCTATTAGAGCTGCACACGAGCCGAGCTCAAGCGGAGCTTGGCCATGCTCAAGCTTCCCTTGATCAATTGCCGACTAGGTTTGAACTTGGCTTGGCTTGAGCATCAAGCTCAAAACAATTGCTAGAGCTTGGCTTACTGGTCAAGCAGAACGAGCTTTGTTCATAGGGCTCTCAATGGAGCGGGTCAGATCCGAGATCCGATTCGCTCCGAATCCATATAATGCGGATTTGGATCTTAAAATAGGTCCGATTAGTTAAATGGACCGGATATGGATCTTAAAATAGGTCCAATTACTTAAATGGAGCTGATATTCACGAGAACATATCTGAGTTAGATCCGAATCCGATTAAGATCTGACTCATTGTCACCTTACTGTATATGTTATATTCTTGCTGGCCATCCATTTTACAAATTATTTTAGGCCATTTGGACCATACCATAGTAAATAGTGGGATTTGCATCATTTTTCTACTAAATTAAATATATTATATTATATATTTTATATCATATATTTTTTAGATTTGTAATGGGGTGCATTCGGACCTAGATTCGACCCGAATCTGATGGTTATATGGATTTTGGATCGGAAATGGATCTAAAAATTTATAAATGGATCAAATATGGATATCACCTTTTGGATCCGAGTTGGATCCGAATCCGATCCGAATCCGTCTACAGATATACGGACTTGGAGCCGGATCCAACTGGATCCGATCCAGATCCGACCCATTGAGAGCCCTATTTGTTCAAGCCCCGTCGATCAAGCTCTATCGAGCCACGACGAGTCAAGTCGAGCTTTGTCTTTTTTCCGACCAAACCCAACCCCAATCCAACCCAAAACTTCACAAAATTAGCCACATTTTAGAGTATTATCTACTTTTAACAAAATAGTTAAAAAATAAGAAAAAAATTCCTCAAAAACCTACTTGTTTGGGAAGAATGAAACCACGATCCATGAATGGGTGGAATAGGTGGGTGCATGCAACATGCTATGTGAGCAGATTGATCTTCGGGTGAGACCGTATAGTACATGTCGTGTGGTGCCAATGGCTGGGGAGGAAGCCAGAATGAAGAGAGTGAGAGAGAGAGAGAGGGAGAGAGGCAAGGGCATAGCGGGTACGGTAGGGAGGGAGAAAGAGAAATGAAATTTGAAAAGGAGAGACTAGGCAGGGTTGGATTAGGGTTTTATTTTAATATATAAAAACTTATATATATATATATATATATATATATATATATATATATATATATATATATATATATATATATATATATATATAGCGAAGCCGAGCTTTTTTTGAGCTTCGAGCTAAGCCGAGCCAAGCTTATATATGCTCAAGCTTGGCTTCTTTTCGAATGAGCTTTCAACATCAAGCTCGTGCTTAATCGAACTACCCTACAAGCCAAGCCAAGTCGAGCTTAAACGAACCAAGCCGAGCGAGGTTTTCGAGCTAGCTCAACTTGTGTGCAGCTCTAATCCCTACTACTTTCTATAGTGTGGTCCACTTGGGCTTCCCTCATTTGTTTGCTCATTCTCTGGAATGATCTGAAAAAATTAATGGACAACGTGAATCTAACACAAATCACAGAGGGCTTAGAAATTTTTCACACATTAAAAATTGTGCAGTATAGTACGTAATCTATTATGTAGAAATGGGTGTGGTTTGTGAACTAGTGCTATCAGCTATGAAATGGACCAATGAGGAAAGAGCCCAAATTTTCCTTGTGCCTTCAGCATAAATGATCCACACTGTAATCCATGTAGGATACACGTAAAGGCATGAGGCCGGTCAAACCCATTGTAAAGCTTTTTCGTTTAACCTTAATCTGATGGTTGGGTTTCAATATCAAGTTAATCCAACTGTCGGAATTCAAAATCAGGTTAATCCAATCGTGAGATTTCAATATTAACTTAATCCAGACGTTGGATTTGAATATGAGTTTGCTTTAATTTAACCATTTTATTATAATATCAATGTAATTTGATGTTTAGATTTTGTGAATGTTGGGATCCGTATTTTTTGAGGGCGCGAATCGTCGCTTCCATGGGCTCACCTCTTTTGGAGGGCTTTTTGCACTTTGTTGGTATGTTTGGATAGGTTCGTATAAGACTGGAATCACTACTAGCCAGTTACTTTGAATCTACAGTTGGTTAAACCCTGTAGAAATGTCAAAGAAGGGGATCCGAAGATTCCTTCCTCTGAGATGACTCCTTGATCTGCGGTCAGAGATTCAAGGTAAAGGATCACGATTACAAAATAGGAAGGTGTTAGGCACCCACCCTGCCTGTACAAAAGTACGGTCTTTACTTCACCGAACCTAACTAGTTTTTAAAATTTTGAATTAGTCCTCGTACATTCTTATAGATGATATGATGCATGAATATGAGTCAAACTAGTAAGATTTTCTGATGGACAGGATTTGATTAAATCGGCAAGCCGCAGAGTATATGCTTGAGCTGACTGGTGCTATGAATAATATATGATGATGTGTTTGATTAGTCGGAGTTTTTGATGGGCAAGATTTGATCAAGTCGACGAGCCATAGAGCATACACTAAGACCGATCAAGTATCCATAGTGAAGATGATAGGCAGCGAGGTTGTGAGAATAAGAAATGTAGTACGACGTTAGATATGAATCAGATGATGCTGGTAAATAAATAGCTGGATGGACAGAGGAGTTGCAAAGGTTAGCTCCAACGACTAGGATTGAGACTTGGATGACTTAAGAGGCTTGGACCAGAGTCTGGCTCTTCCCTCACTCGGGCTCTCCTTGGTGGAGGAATGGACTAAGGAAAGAGGAGAGAACTAGAAAATATAGGGAATCGTTGGACTCGAGTCGATGAATTTTTCTGAATTATGAAAACGAAGAGGAGACGGGGTATTTATAGCTCTGCCAAGTGGCACTTTTCGTGATTTTAGGGGGCCACCCATACGGACTCTCTCCTCCAACTTCGGACAGTTAGAGCTCCGAACTTGGAGCAGAAAAACTCCAAGTTTGAGGCTTATACTTGCTCTGAGGCTAAGGGTTGGAGTTGAGCTTGGACTTTGGCTTGAATTTAGGCTTTAAGTAGGTGAGTTAATGGTGTAACCATAGGCGAAACGAGATTGATCACCGTCTCTCTCGTAGGATAACTGATTCGAATTCACAGATCTATCTGGAATCCTCAATCGATCTTCCTTGATTTCTCAAGGGGCATTCAAAGAACAGAGTAAATAGAGTATAAACTCAGAGAAATTGTATTTAAATTCAATAATGTATCCTCTACTAAGCATGCTTAAATAGTTTAACAATAAACCAAAACCCTAAAAAATGAGATTAGGAAAAATCCTAATCGAAAATGGAAATAACAGAGTTCAAAATAACAAGTTCGCGAGTCTGCCCATGCGCTAGCTGGATGGCCGGTCGTCAGGGGTCCACGACCGGTTGTCAATGGACCCGGACGATCCAGCAAGCTGGGTTGTCCTAATGACGAAATTCGACTGATATGAGGATTGGTCGTCAGTTCTCACGATCGATCGGGCGACCGGTCATTGATGACCCTAAACATTCCAATGAGTGGGGCTGTATCCCGAGTGAAATTCGACCAGCCTGAGGGCCAGTCGTGACCGGTGCTTGAAGTGGACGAACGATTGTTAAACCCTGTTTTTCCACCAGTTGGTTGAGTCTTGGCTCGTTCTGTGGGGTCTTCTTTTGATCCTTTCATTACTCCATCTTCATTATGTAGAGCTCTACCTCCTCTACATCAGTCTCCCCTCCTTAAAAAGAACTCAACCTCGAGTTCTCGTTCGTCTCCAGCTTGTGGTACTCTTACAAGTCTGTGACATTGAGCGTACGGGAGATCTCGAATTCCTCTGGAAGATCAACAACATAAGCATTATCATTGATCTTCCTAAGGATCGGTATGGGTTCAATCTTTTTGTGCTTCAGCTTGTTGTACGTGCCAGTAGGGAAGCGTTCCTTACACAAATGGACCATCACTTGGTCTCTGACCTCAAAGACTTTAGCGCGACGATGCTTGTCTACGTCTTCCTTATACTTCTTGTTTGACTTAAGAAATTTATTCTGAACTTCTAAATGTATTTTTAGCAATCCTCTCTGTCATGTTCTCTGCAGCTATGCTCCTTCCTGGAACCTTGGGTAAAGAAGCCAAATTAAGCGTATGGCGTGGAATTCATCTTAGATGATCTAGAATGGCGACCTTCCTGTTCATCGGTTCACCATGTTTTTTAAGGAGAACTCAACTTAAGACAGGGCTAAGTCTCAATATTTTGATTTTCATTTAAATCCCAATTTATTTTCAAAATCTCGGTTTTTTTAAATCTAATTTTTTCTCAAGCATTTTTAATTTTCTTAAACATCTCAAGTTAATTTTTCAAAATCATAATTTTTTTTAAACTTCTCGATTTTCATTTTCAAAATGTCAATTTTTTTTTTCTTTTCAAAAAACTACTTTTTTATACAAAAATTCTACTAAAAATCATTTTTGATTAAATGTATAATTAGAATTTGCGACGAACCATATCCATTGCTAAATTCAGGAAAGTCATCAATAATTACCAAGTCGAGTCTTTGGCAGGTGTCGGACACAGGATTTTACAACAGGCCAAAATCTATCAGAATATTTTAATTTACGACGGTTTATATCCGTCGTAAATTCCGCGACACTTAATTTGGCATTGATCTATCATTTATCTACGGATTCAAGTACGTTGTAAAATGCCAACTATTAAACCCGCCGAAGCAGGAATAAGACCCAGGCAGTGACGGACTGTTTTATATTTACGGCAGACATAATCCGTTGGGAAAGTTTAAACCAAGCATTTTTTTGCGACGGACCAAATCCGTCGTTAAACCAAGTTTCTTGCTGTCTTGGTATTGTGCTTGGCCTATGGGACCGCGTGCCTTGCACAGAGTCCAAGGTCAATTAGAGATCACGCTTAGGTGGAAACTCGAGTGATGGTTGAGATGATGATGATGGTGAGGATTATAAAGGATGTGATAGCATTGCTTTGAGAATGTCTATGTAATTAATGATGATCATTGGGATGTTGCTTATGTGAATGTGATGATATCAGTTGTAGATGAGTTGATGATAACATGCTTGTTGATAATAATGTGATGATGATGGTATGCGTGTGGATGGTCATGATGATGATGATAATACATATGTGATAAACATGCCCTCCATGATATTAGATGCGTAGACAGTAATAATGCGTGCAAGAAAACCATATGCATGATGATGGCCATGTACATATGATGACTAAGACCTACATGATGGTAGTTTAATAATGGTGATTGGTATGCTTGATGAAACACTCATGTTTGTGATGAAATAGTTAGGGATCACAAAATAATTGAAGAATGATGGCTATGATAGTAATGATGATGAATGTGGACCCTTATATGCAACCATGATTCATGCACTCCCTGCATATGTACGGTTATGCCATACTTGGTAATTTTGTAAATAAAGCCAACAAAGGGATTTGGTGGTTGGATGCTATGATAGTTGATGAATGAAAATGTTAATGTATGCTCAAGTATACATGAGTTTAGGGATTAAATAGGCCACCACAGTTGCTACTTTAAATTATTGAAAGCGTACTTAGTAATATCTAATGGAATCGATGAGGTGGACCACTTAACCCATGTGAACCAGGGGTCATGTTAATGTTATGACCTAACTCTAAGAAGGTTACAACCCTTTGTATGCTAATTGATATGCATTATGGATGTATTGATACTCCTTGCATGAGTTGATATTCGGCATGCCTTGGCACTGTCTTGTTATGGGTATCCCATTTTTAGACCACTATCTTGTTTAGTTGGAGCTGTGATTATTTTTTGGCTAGCCTTGAGGGGTGCGTACATCATATTTGTACATAACATCATATACATAAATCATGGGTGTGAGATACAGATATGCATAGTGTGATCATGCAAAGGTCATATGCATGTGGTGTGTGGAGCACCTAATGGAGCATGTACATATGTTATTTGGTCCGAGAGACCACAGGCTTGGTCCTTAGGCTGAAGTCCCAGAAGCATATATATCGGGTTTTATCCCTGGGTTGAAGTCCCTAAAGTAAATATATCGGGCTTGGTCCCTGGGTTAAAGTCCTTAAAGCTCACTTGATACTGTATTTTGATTATCTTAGTGCGGATGTTTCACATATATTTAGTCCATAGTGACCATGGATTGAGATTGGAAGTGGTTGGTAGAGGAGCCTAGTAGGCATTAAGGTTGCCTCGTATGCATCATGGTTTACATGCATAACACTGCTTGAGTGGAATTATGTTGCATGGGTTGCTTGTGGATTATCATGGCATTTCGCATAGCACTTTTGTGTGATGGATTGAGGCTACCATAGCGACATCATGGTTGGTATTTGTGGACACCGAAAATGTGAATTTCTTATATTGGATCTCAGACCCCTGGGTGAAATTTTCTAAACCTCGAGTGGTACCATCGAGCCTCATCACCAAGACTGGGTAGCTAGATACCATGGGTCACCTGGTGCTGAAGACCATTGTAGGCCTGACTCCCACCGATGCGGTCGGGAGAGAAGAGGTTCAGCCGCACCTAGCTGAAGATGTGGAGTGAATGTAGTTGGGTTTGAGTAGCCCCGTGAAATGAGTCTGCTACCGACGTGCAGGGTGGGTTTTGGCAACTGTGCGAGGCCTCTATTCACCCAGTTTCAAACTGGCTTTAGGTACAGACCCCAATGATTTCCATTGTTGGTAATTGTGCTGAGATGTGGACTCACTAAGGGGGCTTGCATGCTTGCCTTGTATTCATTTGCATTTGCATTACTTGCATTGCATTCCTCCATGTCGGTTTCATGTGGCATTGTAATATCAACATGCTTTAGTTGCGTACTCTAAAGAAGTTGGGTTGCACGGTGTGGGTTGATTGAGTTTTGGGTGAGTTTTGGGTAAGCTTATGACAAGCAGTTCAGAGGTGTACCATACGAAGGATGTAAAAAATTAACATAAAATCATATATTCATTCATACACTATCTCACTCGGGTTGGTGATTGTGCAATTAGACTATCATGTGACCCTTTGTATAGCTAAGATTTCGGTTAGGTATGGGGCTAATCCGAAATCAGGAGTTTAATTGCCACATTGAAATTCGCTATCTAAATAAAGTGTGAGATTAGTTTGGATAGAAGTTCCTTGTGTTGGACCCCGTGGCTTGCAAAATTGCGCACTACCATCCCGACCACACGTGTTAGCTCTAATCTTTACATAAGTGTAGGCTCCACTTGGTGGACCATTAAACAAATTCTAAGTAGGATAAACATCTAGTCACCAATTCAATGGTGTGTATCCAATTCCGTGACTAGGTGGGCCCCATAACTCAAGGTGGCATGTAAAATATAAGTTGGGCCCCATACAATACAAGAAGTAAGGTTAGTGGGCTTTCCAATTGGTTGGAGTTCCTAAGGTGTGGCCCACTTAAGGTTAAACTTGGTTTGGTAGTGGATAAGGCATATATACCAGACATGCACCTAAGATGGATTTCATAATACAATTGGGCCCACCGATCCCACCATCAAATAGGAAAAATAAACCACAAAGTCAAATGTAAGGCACACAAACCAACATTGAGCACATTCGACGCTTGGGCCATTAAACATATGCCCAAGTGAACATCATGAAAGGCCCCAAATTTGCACTCACATAATCCAAAATGGGCCTCATTGGGTAAGGTCCACTTGACTAATAGTAGTGTAAGGCACACTTCCAACTAGGCAATAAGCCTACCCAATGGGTCCTAGTAAGGTCAATATGGTCAACTTCTCCCTTCCAACTATCCCTCTTGGTATTGGGCCCACTTTGGCCTTATTTTAGTTCATTTAGATAGGCCTAAGGCCCCAAATGACTAAATAAATGGATGGTACGGCTGTCCACCACATGCTACACAATAATCAGAAAATGTCAAGCTTACACAACATTCTAAGTGGGCGTCATTACTCAAGGGTGCGGCCCATACAAGATGGCCCACTTAGGCCTTAAGGTTACTTCACTTGGGCGGACAAACGTAGTGGTGAAACCATACATCACGGCGGGTCCTGCTATGTGTGGGCCACCGGATGGCCCTTTGGTCAGCTTGTAAATACTCGTAGGGGTCCCACATCGGTGGGCCCCCCTCAACTAAAACAGAAAATGAAGAGGAAGTAGATAAGAGAGAAAAGGTAAAGAGAGAAGAAGGGACGGCAGGATGGTATGCGTGAGGGTGAAGGTCTGTCCACCCAAAGCAGTGGGCCCCACAAGATCTGTGGGCCCCTGATTAGGTTAGACGGCATGCATGCAACATGGTGGGGCCTCACGTTTAGTGGACCCCACCCTCATAGCCTCTTGAACGGTTTGGAGGCAAAGAAAATCCGTGGTGTGGCCATTTGAGTAGGCCCGCCTAGCTGGCCGCAGATGGACGAGACACATGCATTCAAGTGGGCTCCATTGTGTTTCATTCAAGTGGGGTCCATGGTCAGTGGACCCCTCCAAATCTCCCCATGGGCAGAGCACACGTCCCACACAGCCGACCCCACATGAACAAAACAAAAAGCAAAGGAAGAAGAAATTAGGAAGGAGGAAGGAGAGGGGAGGTGGGGCGAGACTCCCTCAAAACGGATGGACGGTTGGATGGGGGCTGGCCAACTCATCCAGCAACTCTCTCAGGTCTCTCACCTCAACTCTCATCTCAACTTTCTCTCAAGAGAAGTGCATGGAAGAGAAGAAAGGAAGCTCAGCACTAACATTGTCAGAACTGCTGTATTTAATGCAGTCAGTGCTGACGTGTGCTGAGCTGGACCAATTCAGCATCCACAAGCAAGGAAAATCCTGTTGAGGACGAGTCGGACGATCTGGATTCTTAAATATCAAGCCCGGTGCAGTTAAAACTCATTCTAGTCTTGGCATCAAGCCCTACATGACTGGACATTGACACCAGTTGAGCTTTCGGATTTCTGAAGTATATTCGCAGCCCACGGAAGGTGGTTGTTTACATATTATACGTGATAATGTAAGTAATTCATTACAGATATGAGAATTACATAAAGAAGCTACACATTTCTACGTTTCCGAATAACTGTTTTGTGACCAAAGCATGGGATAAACAAGCATGAGACATGCAAGTAGTGAGGATTAAGCGGCTGTTGGATAAGAAGCCATCATGGCAATACCACACATGCCTTCTTTACCATCAACATCCCTTTCCATCATAATGTATCCATCTTCACCCCAAGAAGTTCCCCATGAATTTTTCACTAGCCAATACTTGCTCCCATCATCTGTGGTTCCATATCCGACAGCCGTCACGCCATGGTCTAGTTCAGTACCACAATCTCCTGTAAAGACACCGCTTGAGTAGAACTGGAAAGCAGATCCGCTTGCATCAATTGCGACAGAAACGGGTTGGTTGGCCACAGCCTTCAATAGTGCCTTCTCACTGTTGGCCGTTACATCTTCGTAACCGTTGATCTTGGCCACATGGTTGGCTGCCTTCTTGGAGTTGCAAGTGCCATCAACTCCCTTGTAGGGGTAGTTGGCTTCTGTCGTAAGTCCTCGGTTGTGTTGGATGAATTTGAAGGCGTCGTCCATGAAACCACCTCCACAGCCTTGATCCACGCCACTGGTATCACAATCCACCACCTCTTGCTCGGATAAAGAAAGCAACTTGCCTGATTTGAGTTGTGTAATCCCTTCTGTGGCTGCAACCGCTGAGAATGCCCAGCAACATCCTATTTGTTGACACCCAGTGGCAAGTTAGCTAACACTAGATAACAATGCCATGTCCCTTTCTAGAACAAAAGTTACTGTAATTGAAGTAAATCAGCTAAATTCATGAGAAGGTTTATAACGCTTACCACATTGTCCTTGGTCTTTGATTGGGGTTACGGCGCCTTTCTTTCTCCAATCCATACTAGACGGCACAGTCACGTTCTCATACATGAACGATGTGGCTCTAGATGCTCTTGTTTGAGTGGGCCTAAATCCGTTATGGGTAGCCCTGAACTCCTCGTTGGTTTGGTCTGCAAATTCATTTACACTAAGCTTGAAAGATCGGTCCCTGGCATTGTTGAAGGATTCTATGAATTCCACATTGTCCTTGAATATCTTGAAACGTAGCTCTTTCTCAGCTGCATCCTTGTACGTGCGACCATATCGAGCCATCCATTGCTCGTGCCTGTTGGACATAGACGCTTCCTGTAGAGTGCGGCCCTTGGCGTGAGAAGCCCACACTCCCAAGATGAACAAGATTACGAAGAAAGATTTGATTAAGGAAGCCATGGGGTTAGCTGAGGAGTGTAGGGATGATCTGATGATATGATTGTAGAAGTGGGTGCATACACTTACTGTAAGCTGAGCTTATATACAGGATCTTGGGCCCCACATGATTCACTAATCTCCGTTGCTTTATTGTTACTGTGGTGAAGACGGAGACTTGACATACGTGCCCGATCAAGTGTATTGATTTAGATGGCTTACAATGACAATTTTTTAAATCTAACCCATCTTATATTTAAAGTTCGTGTACGTTGCGCTTCTAACCTTTTTTTTTTTAATTGGTTGAAAAGAAATGTAATCACAACCTGGCGTGTGAGTTTCCACATACAGTGCTTTGTCTCTCCGGGAATGTATGACTTGTGTAGAAAATCTAACCCATGAACCTGTTGTGAAAATTGGACCAATGACCACTCGATTCTTTTGGTGTCCCAGTGTTTACATTGATGCTCGGTCAGACCACTTGATTTCGGTGGTGTAACCTGCCTGGCTGACAAGTTCGGCGGTAAAGAAAGTTCTACTCCATGTACACGTCAATGCATGTTTTAATATGGTAAACATGTGCAAGATCTGAGTGAGCTGAGAAAATCATGCCATTCCAGTCGTCAAGTAAGCAAATGAAACAATTAGTTGGATAAATACCACCTAATCAGTAATATCGAAGATAAACAAAAAATAAATAAATAAATTATTTGCTCATTTGCATCAAAACCCACCTGATAATTAAACCTGCCAGACATTTGGGCCAGGGAAACTACATTGCCTTGTACTCGGATTCGGTAGTGAACCTTACAGCACCAAAGTCTTTCACCTGCTTGGTTTTGTAGATCCCACCATGATGTATGTGTTTTATCCATGCTGTGCATCCATTTTTCCAAGTCTATTTTAGTGCATGAGCCCACAAATGAGCCAGATCGAAATTTCAGGTGGAGCACACCACCTTAAACACTAGTGATTGAACGCCCACCCATAAAAGCTCCTGGGGGGTCACAAAAGTTTTGGGTCAAGCTGATGTTTGTGTTTTCCCGTCACTCACTTCTGTGTGACCTAATCAACAGCTTTGATGGCCGATAAATGCTATACTAGGCTTTAGGAAGTTTTTAATGGTGGACGTTCAATCACCACTGCTTCATGTGTTGTGGTCCACCTGAGATTTGGATCTGCCTCACATTTGCTCTAATGCAGCTAAAATGAGCTGGAAAATCGATGGACAGCATGGATGAAACACATACATCATGATGGGCCCCAAAACACCAACCAATACCGACCTGGACCCACATATTGTATGTGTGCATCTGACGCTTTGAACAGGTGCGCCCCATCATGATGGTCAGACGTGGAATCTGGCTCTTTGGGTACATTGGTCTCTATGCTGCACTGATGATTGGAGTGGCTTTGGGATGGGTATATATCTTTGCGTACTGGTACCAACTTTTTTTATTTTTTATTTTTTATTAAAGATATATTTATTTTAATTAAAAAAGGCTGAGCAAATTTACATTCGGGCTTATCCCAGACACAAAATCCAAGGGAAACAGCCCATCGTGGATTAGCCTATACAAAACAACATGGACCCAACCTCTGACTGAATCACAAAGAGGGAGGAAGCTACCAGGCTGCACACTAACTCTATTTGGCCTACCCCTGAATCACAACATGGACCCAACCGCGGGTACACAATAAAACCGCGGCCACGCCTATCGCATACGCCTATGCTAAACAAGTAAAACCCAACACATGCCCCAAGGCAGGACCACTAGGCCCAGGCTAGGCTCTATTTTTCCTGATAGAACCAACCTGGCCTTATCCAGCCAAATATGGCTTGGATGTGTATGCAATCCAAGCCATCCAGAAGGTAGGCCCCACGGTTACCATCAACTGGCATAAAAAATAGGCTGTTCTGCCTATCAGGTGCATCACACCGTTAGCATCAATGATGGTTGGATAATCCTAATTTTTGCAATAGATGATGTTTACGTTCCTACTTGATGCAGGGAGGACGTGGTAGGTTGATCACCGTCTCCCTAACCGAGTGTTTCTCGAATTCATGAGAAGAAATAAAAGATAAAAAAAGGAAATAAATTCTGAATAATTGATTTATTGATAATTGAATCCATAAAAACGAAATTACAATACATATAAATAGGAAACTAAACCCTACATAAAGTATCAGAATCCAACTCCAACTTAAACTCCTACAAAATGCAACTTACTATAAATAGTAAACTTACTATTTATAGAAGTCATTCAATCCTACTAGAACTCTTGGTTTTCGGCCAAAAATAGAAAGTTATCAAACGGCCTCAACCACGTTGTTCTACTAAATATTCTAAGCCCCTTTCGTGTTAGGCACTAACTCTAAAACCCTATAGATTCAAAGTTATGATCGAATTAAAACTTATTATAAATAGTAAAACTGAAAATAAACTAGCCTAATGACCGTCGATACGGTCGAATCTTGCGATTCCGGCTTGGGCAACCCGGCATAGCGGGGTTGGTTGGCTAAAGTAGCTCGAGCTACCCCAAATTGATATATTATACGTCCCGTAACTCATTCCGGATTGTGAGATACTACCGATTTACAGTCCTAATGGTCCGGATCACTTTCGACCCCGACCGGTCTTCTTTTGCTCCATCTGGGCCATGAAATAGTCAGCGACCTGTTCTATATTAGTCTCCTCCACTTCGAAAGAACTCGACCCCAAGTTCTCGTCCAGCCTTGGTTCATGATATTCGTACAGATCTGCCACGTTGAAAGTCCTTGAAATCTCCATGTCATCTGGAAGATCAACAATGTAGGCATTGTCATTGATCTTGCGAATGATCGGTACCGGTCCAATCTTCTTGTGTTTCGACTTGTTGTAAGTCCCGATAGGAAATCGCTCTTTACGTAGGTGGACCATCACCTGATCACCTATTTCGAACACTTTGGCGAGTCAATGCTTGTCGGCCGCTTCTTTGTACTTCTCGTTCGAAGTCTGTAATTTGTTGCGCACGTCTGCATGTATGTCCATGATTCGGTCTACCATATGTTGAGCTATAACGCTCATGCCCGGAATCTTGGGTAGGGGAACCAAATCGAGTGTGTGACGAGGCATGCACCCATAAACAATCTGGAACAGAGATTTTCCTGTCGATCGGTTTACCATGTTGTTGAACGCAAACTCTGCTTGAGCCAGGGCCATGTCCCACTGTTTCGGTTTGTCACCTGAAAGGCAACGGATGAGATTCCCCAATGTGCGGTTGACGACCTCAGTCTGCCCATCTGTTTGTGGATGATAAGCACTGCTGAAGTGAAGTCGTGTACCGAACCGATTCCACAAGGCTCGCCAAAAGTGGCTAACGAACTTTGTGTCCCAGTCTGAAGTGATCGTCTTAGGAATCCCATGTAGTCGCACAACCTCTATGAAGAAAAGGTTCGCAACGTGTACCGCATCAAAGGTTTTCTTGCACGGAATGAAATGTGCTATCTTAGAGAATCCGTTTACCACCACGAACACTGAGTCCATGCCGCGTTGTGTTCATGGGAGCCCTAATACAAAATTCATAGATAAATCCTCCCAAGGGTCATCTGGCACGGGTAATGGCGTGTAAAGACCTGTATTTTGAGATTGTCCCTTAGCGGTTTGACAAATATGACATCGTTGTACCGCCCTGCTGACATCACGAGCAAGTTGCGGCCAGTAATACCGCTCTTCCACCATCGCTCGAGTCTTATCTCATCCTAAATGACCGTCGAGGCCACCGCCATGTAGCTCGATAATAATTTTGTCCCGTAACGAACTCTGCGGAATGCAAAGTCGATTTCTTTTAAAGAGGAAACCATCTTGAATTAGAAGGTCACTCAGGGTGACCCTCTTGGCACTTTTTCCATGCATCTGCAAAATCCTCGCCGTCGGCATAAAGTTCCTTAAGATAGTCGAATCCGATCACCTCACTACTCACTGTAATAAGAAGGGATGCACGTCGGCTTAGTGCATCTGCCACCTTATTCTGCTGCCCTGACTTGTGTTTCAGAACGAACGTGAATTCCTGTAAAAACGAGATCCATCTAGCATGCATACGATTCACATTAGTCTGAGTATTGACAAATTTTAAGGCTTGATGATCAGTGTACAGTATAAATTCCCTTTGAATAAGATAATGGCGCCAATGGCGCAGTGCCTGAACCACTGCATATAATTCAAGTTCATAGGTCGACCATTTCTGTCGTGCGTCGCTGAGCTTCTCACTGTAAAAGGCAACCGACCTGCCCTCCTGAGAAATGACTCCCCCAATGCCGACAATAAATGCGTCGCATTTTACCTCAAATAACTTATCGAAATTAGGGAGTACCAGGATTGGGGTAGTGGACAACCGATGTTTAATTTCTGCAAAACTCTTCTCAGCCCCTTCGGTCCATTGAAATGGACCCTTCTTCATACAGTCGATAATCGGCGCGACGATACTGCTGAATTTCTGCACAGATCGACGATAGAAGGTCGCCAACTCATGAAAACTTCGTACCTCATGAATGTTCGTCGGAATCGGCCAATCCCGAACAGCTCGAACTTTTTCTTCATCCACTCGGATACCCGTGGACGACACAATGAACCCCAGAAATAATAATTGATCAGTTAAGAAGCTACACTTTTTCAGATTTAAGTATAGCTTGTTGTCGGCCAACACTTGTAGCACTTTTCTGATGTGGGTCATGTGCTCCGTTTCATCCTGACTATATATTAGAATGTCGTCAAAGTAAACGACAACGAAACGGCCAATGAACGGCTTCAACACTTGGTTCATTAAACGCATGAAGGTGCTTGGTGCGTTGGTCAAATCGAAGGGCATGACCAGCCACTCATATGGCCCTTCCTTGGTCTTGAAGGCCGTTTTCCACTCATCACCTGGCCTAATATGGATTTGATGGTAACCACTCCGTAAGTCCAGTTTTGAGAACACCTTAGAGCCCTCGAGCATGTCAAGCATGTCATCCAACCGCGGTATTGGAAATCGATATTTAAGTGTTATTTTATTGATCGCGCGGCTATCAATACACATGCGCCAAGTTCCGTCTTTCTTTAGGGTAATGAGTGCCGGAACGGCACATGGGCTCATGCTCTCTTTCATGAGACCCTTACGAATCAATTCTTCCACTTGTTCCTGTAGAATTTCGCACTCTTTCAGACTCATCCGATAGTGTGGTTGGTTGGGCAAACTGGACCCTGGGACGAGGTCGATGTGATGTTATATGTCTCGCATGGGAGGCAACTCATCAGGTAACTCTCCAGGCCAAGTACTTCAAAATTCTTCTAACAGCGGTTTAAGGCGTTGATGAATATTAGAGGATCCTGGCTCCTCGCCTTTTACCATAACGGCATATATTTCGCCCGTTTCCTTTGACTCCTTAACAAACTCGCGAATGGTAAGGAGAGAGTTCCCCTCCACTTTAGAAGCTTCGGGGTGTTTCTCTGGTGTCATAGGAGCCAAAATAATTTTTCGACCATCCTTGGTGAACATGTATATATTTTCCCGTCCACCGTGTGTTACATCTCGATCCGATTGCCATGGCCACCCGAGTAACATGTGGCAGGCTTCCATGTCAACCACATCACAGAGGACCTCGTCCTTATAACAATTACCAATGGAAAACGAGATAATGCATTGATGAGTTACCTTTGTCTCGTTCACCTTCTTGATCCAACCGATCGAGTAAGGGGTAGGGTGATTCGTCATAGGTAGATGTAACTTATCCACCATAATCTTCGAGACGATATTTTTGCTACTCCCACTATCTATGATCATATCACAGATTTTGCCCTGTACGGTGCACTTTGTGCGAAAAATATTATGTCGTTGTGGGTGCACTTCCTGGGAGCGTGAAGTAGTCGTCTTACTACTAGCGATTCCCCATGATCTTCGGTCAGTCAATCGATATCTTCTGTGTCCCCCTCTTCAGCCTGTTCCAATTCAGGGTTGTCTTCTGTTGATTCACCTTCCACGCCGCCTTCATTCGTAGTTAAGTGTGCTGCAGGGCGTTGAGGGCAAGCGTTCGACCAGTGACCTGGTTGGCCACAATGGAGACAATGGTCTGGTCTTGGCCGACCATATGGGTTGGGGATCCTGCTGGGACCCGTTGTAGTGGGAGCTGCACGTTGAGGTCTTGAGGAACCGCTTCCCCAGTCCCGGTTTGTGACCGTAGGAGGTTGAGGACGCCCTCCTATAGGCTCCTTGCCTTTGGCCAACGTTGTATCTTGAGTGGGTTCGGTGTTGGGATTTCGTGTTGCCGGATAGGGTCGAGCAGGGGGCCGTGACAACTGTGTTTCTGCTCGAGTGGCCAATTGGTTGGCCTCACTCAACGTCCAGACTAGATGCATCTGGACTCGATCCTGGATTGCAAATCGCAACCCACCAATGAATCGTGATACTTGTTGTGCCTCTGATTCTGATAAATTATTCCGTATAGCCAATCGTTGGAATTCTTCAAGATATTCGGATACGATTCGATTTCCCTAACGACAATTTTGATATTGTTGGAACAAAATTTGTTCATAGTCGCTAGGGAGGAATCGAGCTCTCAGAAGCTGTCTCATCCGAGGCCATGTTCGGATGGGTGTCTTATTCTGACGGGTGCGGGAAACCTTGTATGTTTTCCCACCATGCTGAAGCACCATATTTAAATTTATATGCAATTAGCTTTACCTTCTTGTCGTTCGGCACTTCCATATAGTCGAAGTATCGTTCGACCTCTGCCAGCCAGTCGAGGAACTCCTCTATTTGAAGTAGGCCATTAAAGCTGGGAAGATCAGCTTTGCCTCGATAATCTCGTTCTGCTTGTTCCACACGCTCATTCCCTAGCGCAGGTCGTCGTACGAATATGTCTTCGACCTCGTCATCGCTTGGTTCTAAATCGTCTGGTGTAACCCTACGGTTATCCACCTGGGGTGTTCTACGGACAACAGGATTGTCCCGTATAATAACTGTTGGTGGTTGTTGGTCGCCTTGGGCTCGAAGAGGAGCTAGCGATGCTGCAATCTGGTCGAGGGTTGCCTGTATACCTTGCAGGATTAACCAGTTCTCCCGTCGTGCTGCTTCGAATGCTGCCTCGAAGGCTGTCGCCGTTAGATAGTCCCTTGGAGCATTGTCCTTAGGATGAGGATCCAACCCTTCATTAGAGGTCATCGTCCTGAGGAAGAAACCTCTCTCTGATACCAATGACGCAGGGAGGACGTGGTAGGTCGATCACCGTCTCCCTAACCGAGTGTTTCTCGAATCCACGAGAAGAAATAAAAGATAAAAAAAGAAAATAAATTCCGAATAATTGATTTATTGATAATTAAATCCATAAAAATGAAATTACAATGCATATAAATAGGAAACTAAACCCTAGGTAAAGTATCAGAATCCAACTCCAACTTAAACTCCTACAAAATGCAACTTACTATAAATAGTAAACTTACTATTTATAGAAGTCGTTTAATCCTACTTAGAACTCTTGGTTTTCGGCAAAAAATAGAAAGTTATCAAACGGCCTCAACCACATTGTTCTACTAAATATTTCAAGCCCCTTTCATGTTGGGCACTAACTCTAAAACCCTACAGATGCAAAGTTATGATCGAATTAAAACTTACTATAAATAGTAAAATTGAAAATAAACTAGCCTAATGACCGTTGATACGGTCGAATCTCGCGATTCCGGCTTGGGCAACCCAGCGTAGCTGGTTGGTTGGCTAAAGTAGCTCGAGCTACCCCAAATTAATATATTATACGTCCCGTAATTCATTCCGGATTGTGAGATACGACCGATTTACGGTCCTGACGGTTCGGATCACTTTCGACCCCGACCGGTCTTCTTTTGCTCCATCTGAGCCATGAAATAGTCAGCGACCCGTTCTACATCACTACTCCTACACAATCACATGTGCACTCAAAAAATTGTTCATGTGACATATGTTAACTCAAATTAAACTCATTAAATCGTATAACACCGTTGATTAATCACATTTTCAAAATCAGGCTATTTGAGCAATCCTAACCATTGATTCCGAGACACTTCTGTTCAATGAATGCCCATCAATACGATAGCCAGTATATTATCTGGCTCATCACACATCTAAACCGGAGCGAGTCAAAGAAACCGAGTGTTGGCCATCACATCCGGTTAGAGCATCCAAGTTCTTCGTCGCTTTTGTGTTCGGGAGACAGGACCGAAATCCTCTCACAACGGAGAATTGAACATGAACAGTTCAAAAATTCAAAAAACGAAAAAAAAAAAAAAATGGAAACGTGCAAAACATGCGTTGTGTTGAGCATTGGTACCCGCAATTTAGAAGGGCAGTTTTTTAATGCTCCATAAGTGTACGACACTTGATGCACAGACGCTCGGAAGAATGAACGAATGCCTATATAAACCAAAGCCTCCCTTGAATGTATGCATCTCCTCTACATTCTCATCCTCAGCCCATCCACCCCACCCTCTTACTTTGTACAATGGCTTCCATCTACCATTTGTCTTAGGTTGCCCTCGTGTCAAGAGGGGAAGATTGTTAGGTATTCCCTTTCTATGTGGAGGTGTCCACGTGTGACTTAAGAGAGGGCATTTTCGTCTTTTGCCTAGACTTCTGCTTAAAATTATAAAAAGCAGAAGAAAAGAGGGTTTTTTTTTTCTTTTTTTTCTTTTTTTTCTTTTTTCCTTCAGTAGAGAAAGAAATACACAACAACATAACAACATATTAGGGGTTTCTTTATTTTATATTGGGGAAAAAAGGTTCTTAGAAGAAAAGAGTAAGACTCTTTACATAAAGGCCCTTATTCAAGCCTCTTGTTTATTTCAAGAGAATGTTCGTCTTTGGGATAGTGAGGTCTCCATCCATAATCTCTGGATTCGTCAATAACAGTCTCTAAGGGTTTGGTTAGTGGTATTGTTTACTATAACCTTGGTTAATAAAAAGTTCTTTTCTTTTTTTGTTGATGCTCAAAATCCACTTGTTGTGTGGTGTGGATGGGAATTTAAGAGATGACATTCTCTTGATGATTATACTTCCATTATCATTATAGTGGATTTGTTGTTGGATTAGGTCCTGTGATTTTTTTCTCATTTTTGAAGGTTTTCCACGTTAAAAATCTTGATGCCTCATTTTGCATCCTACATGTTCGATGATATGCTTGCTTAGTTTCGAATTGTTTATCCTTCATAATATCTCTCTATATAGTTAATCTCATTAATTTACACAGTTGAAAAATATGTTATTTTCCGCTACGCTTAGTTCTCTTTTTAAAAAAGCAATAAGAGTTCCACTTTTCGACGATGTAGCACATTTTCATAATCATTGTGTTTGGGCAATTTCTCTATTGGTGAATTTCCTTGGAAAAATTCAAAATTTTCTAAGATATCCTAGGAAAAATTTCCCAAAGATATAAAATTAATAACTATTTTTATAATTAGTAAGTTGGGGCAAGGCTTCGATGATGATGATGATAGATAGATTAATCAATCATTTTAAAATTTTAAATATATATTACACATTTAATCATCATTTAAAAACTAAAGATATATATTTTATGCAAATATATTGCAATAAAATCAGGGAAAATTAAAACTGTTGAGATTTGAAAATGTCATGACATCAACACATACTACTATTTGATTAATATGTCACAAAATATCAATCAGTCTCCATTATCCCCACGCACCCAAGACGTGCACCAAAGAGTGACCTGGAAAAAACCGGCCCAAGGGCGATTTAAACTGAATGCTGATGGCTCATCTAGGGCGAACCTGGGAAAAGGAGGAGGGGGAGGTCTGACCACTTAGGGCGATTTATTTTTTTCTTTCCACAAAAGTTACGTGCATGTCTCTAACACCTTAGCCGAAGCCTAGACAATACTAGATGGGCTGAAAATTTGTTAGGATATGGGGCTTAGTAATATCATGGTGGAGGCTGATCCGCAAGTTATTGCAGAAGTGGTTTCTAATCCTCCAGTCAGCAGCCCGCGGAGTATTTGGTATGAACTGGGGATTATCCAGAAGAAGAAGAAGGCTTCCCTCAATCTCACATTTGCCCACACTCTTCGGGAGGGAAATGCTCTTTCTTGTGTTTCCCTGATTTTGATCGGGTGGGGACGTCGAATACAGGTTCATATGATGGACGCTGAATACAGTTCCATGAACGGCCAAGCCAGCTGATTTTAGTATGGGCCGGTTATCGAGCAACAAAAAGGGCCCACCTTATGAATGAACCTGATCTAACAAATTCCAGGCCAGCCCATTGGCAGCCGTGGAGGTGACAGTAACCATGACCATATTAAGACAAGATGACGAAGGTAGCCACTTGCATATATAAGAATTACATAGAAAAGCTACACATTTCTACGTAGGAACATAACATCGTTTTTTTGGGGGACCAATGGATAGCATATACATATAAACATGCCGAAGAAACGAAACTGGTAAGATTAAGCATTATCTTTCATGCAGTTGGGTAAGAAGCCATCATGGCAATCCCACATAAGCCTTCTTCAGCATCAACATCCCTTTCCATCATAATGTATCCATCTTCACCCCAAGAAGTTCCCCATGAATTCTTCACTAGCCAATATTTGGTCCCATCTTCTGTGGTTCCATAACCAACAGCCGTCACACCATGGTCTAGTTCGGTACCACAATTACCTGTAAAGACACCGCTCGAGTAGAACTGGAAGGCAGATCCACTCGCATCGATGGCGACAGAAATGGGTTGGTTGGCCACGGCCTTCAACAGTGCCTTCTCGCTGTTGGCTGGTACATCTTTGTAACCGTTGATCTTGGCCTGCATGGTTGGTTGCCTTCTTGGAGTTGCAAGTGCCATCAACGCCCTTGTAGGGGTAGTTTGCTTCTGTTGTAAGTCCGCTGTTGTGTTCGATGAAATCAAAGGCATCGTCCATGAGGCCACCTTCACAGCCTTGATCCTCACTTTTGACATCGCAGTCCACTAGCTCTTGCTCTGACAAAGAAAGCAACTTACCTGTCTTGAGTTGAGTAATCCCTTCCATGGCTGCAACAGCTGAGAATGCCCAACAACATCCTATTTGGCCACATTCAATAGCAAGTTAGCTAATACTAGATAACTATCCTTTCTTTGTTTCAGAACCATGTTACAGCTATTGATTTCTAAGGATATCAGCTAAATTCATGAGTAGATTGTAAGTCTTACCGCATTGTCCCTGGTCCTTGATTGGGGTTACAGCGCCTTTCTTTCTCCAGTCCATACTAGATGGAGCCGTAACATTATCATACATGAACGGCGTGACTCTCAGTGCTCTTGTTTGAATGGGCTTAAATCCGTTGCGGGTGGCCTTGAACTCTTCATTAGTTTGGTCTGCAAATTCGTTTACACTTAGCTTGAAAGATCGGTCCCCGGCATTGTTGAAGGATTCTATGAATTCCACATTATCGTTGAATATCTTGAAACGCTGCTCTTTCTCAGCTGCATCCTTGTACGTGCGACCATATCGAGCCATCCATTGCTCATGCCTGTTGGACATGGACGCTCCCTGAAGAGAGCGGCCCATGGTGTGAGAAGCCCACACTCCCAAGATGAACAAGGCTACGAAGAAAGATCTGGTTAAGGAAGCCATGGTGTTAGCTGAGGAGGGGGGTGGATGATGTGAGGTGGGTGCAAACACTCACTCACAGAGAGTTTATATAGCTGATATTGGATCCCACAGGATCTTCCAATCTCCATTGCTGTGGTGAAGATGGAGACTTGATATACGTGCCTGATCAAGTGTATTGATTTGGATGGCTAAAATGACATCTTCTATTCTAACCAATCTTATGCTTTAATTTCGTGTACGCTACGCTTCTCTATGCTCACATCTTACTACAACTAACAGGGGCTGTTTCTTACACTTGAATTAATAGAAATGTTCACACACAACCAAGCATGAGAGCTTTTACGTAGGTGCTTTTCTTCCAAAGGAAATCAAAACAAAGGACTGCCCGTACAAAGGATTCAGGCAAGTTGTTCATGTGGGGGCCATGGTTTGATAATCTAAACCATTGATCTTATGGATCCCATCATGGATGGACCTTAATGAGAGCATTTTCCCAATGGGACCTCTTTTAAACTTTCAATTGTTGGAAGGCGCTGGAAGAAAGATATTAACTGTCCACGTCTAATGGAGAAACAAATGGTGCAAGATTTGGGCAGATAGGACCTTCTAATTTTGGAGATACGGTGGCATGGTCCATCTAGGCTTCAAAACATGTTCCGATTTGGCAAAGCATGTGCAAAATCTGAGTAATGCCTGGGCGCGGATTTCCTTGCGCAGGAAGTTCCTGCGCTGGGAACCAAGGTGGAGCCCACAGTGATATTTTTTTTTTTTTTTTTTTTTTTTTTTTTTTATTATAATGAATCCACCCCGTTCATCCGTTCTGGGAGCTCATTTTAGGACTTGAAACAAAAATGAACCGGATCCAAGACTCAAGTGGGCCTCACTAAAGGAAAAGGTGGATAGGTAAATTACTACCGTTGAAACCTCCTTGGGGTCCATAGTGATGTTTATATGACATCCATGCCGTTCATAACGTCACTACTACTGGGATGAACTGGAAACACAAATATTATCCTGATTCGAATTTCCTATGGCTCCACAAATATTCCAACTGTGGACGTTTAATCCTCACGTTTTCGGCCCACTTGAGTCTTGGATCTGGTTCATTTTTGTTCTCCCGTCCTAAAATGAGCTCCCAAAACAGATGGACGGGGTGGATTCATCAAAAAACATCACTGTGGGCCCCACCTTGGTTCCCAGTGCAGGAACTTCCAGCGCAAGGCTTTCGCAGTAAATCCGGGCCCTGCCTGCCAGGGCAGAGACAGCTGGACTGATTGGATGTCATATACACATCGTGATGTGTATATGAGATCCACTTCGAGCATTAGGGGCACAAATTAGGTGTTACCCCGGGAACATCTTAGTGGGTGTTACCCTAACCGTCTATGGCCGATCTTGATGTCTTTTTTATATATCTATACCGTCTATTTGTGTTTTCATATTATTTTAGCATGTGATCCAAAACTCTTTAAGAATATCTACATCTCAGGTGGACCATACCACTAGAAACAGTGATGAATAACTATTAAAAACGTTTTGTGGGCCACCAAAGTTTTGGATCAATTTGATATTTATATTTTCCCTTCATCATGACCTTTTCTTTTTTCTTTTTTTCAAAAGGAAAATCTTATTCACATAGCAAAAGATACTTATATTCAGGCAGTCCCTGGACAACAAAAAGGCACGGGATCACCTATCTTATCACCCAGCTATATCAAAAAACAAACAGGGGGGAATGACTCTCCTTCTAAAACTAGTCGAAACCATATTAACATTATCAAGAGCTTGGATTGCAAATAAAAATTATTAAAACCTTATGATGGTCTCTTTGGAATTTTTAATGGTGGAGCACTCAATCACACTGTTTCTAGTGGTATGGTCCACTTGAGATTTGGATCTGTATAATTTTTGGAACCTCATCCTAAAATGGTTTGTAGAAACGAATGGACAGAGTGGATATACAAAATATCATTCATGTGGGCCATACGGTAGGGGTAACACCTACTAAGTTGTTCCCGGGGTAAATTCGCGCCCGAGCATTAGATATTACACCCACATTAGGCCCAGATAAATAAATAAAAAAATGCTGACCTGTGGATTCAGGTGGGCCACAACAAAGGAAACTGTTGGGAGAGAGACATTGATTTTACAGGCCCACTATGATGATTATATGAAATCCATTCCAACCATTAGATACCACACAAATATTTAGGCCTATGGGTCACAATTCACGTCTAGCAATCCATTTGCTGGCAAGGCATGCCGATAAAAAACGTATGGGAAATGTAATCCGAAGGTACATGGATGATATTTAAGCTTAGTTTTTGTTTTTGCTTTTGTTTTTTTGTTTTTTTGTTTTATCCCCGGCCCTACCCATATCGACTCATACCCAACCCAAACCACCCCCCCCCCCCCCCCCCCCCCCCCCTCGCACACACACACACACCCAAAAAAAAAAAAAGAAGCCAATCCTCACCCATGTCTTCTCGAATTCTTTCCTTCAATACTTATACGTTTTCCAATCTAAATCTTTTTCATTTAATTATTAGATATTTAGGGGATTTCAATCGAGTGATTGGGTACACCCGACTGAGAGATGGACGAAAGAATCAACAAAGCGAAATGAGAGTGTTCGTAGAAGTCTAGAAGCTTGGGAAAGAAGATCTACTAAAGTTATGCTAAAACGAAAAATTATCTGATACTAGCAAGACGAATCCCCTTCCTTCCAAAGCTTCGGACAACTGACCAATGTGTCCTTCCGTCTACATTTCTCCTTCTATTGATAAGTTAAAAGCAATACCTCGAAGCCAAAGTCAACAAGTAGGGTTAGAATTCATGACGTCCAATCATCCCTTCTCTTTTCATTAAAAAAGGGTGTTTGACTTCTTCTTTTCCCTCTCACATCTTGAAATCAAACTGTATTCCACTCCGTATATTCCTTACACACCTACAACGCTTACACCCACTCACAACTCACTTTTCTTCGTTTCTTTTATATTTTGTTGCTTACCTTGGTCCTAAAAACCTGCGAAGTATGGCTTGATCTTACAGAGTTGGAAGCTCCCCCACTACACCAATATCGCAAAAAAAACGACGAACCAAGTTCGTCGTTAATCGTCATTAACGACAAACTTCGTCCGTCGCATGCTCACACGTTCATAAACGACGGATCAAATCCGTCGGAAAATTACGACGAATATAGTCCGTCGTTAAATAAACGACGAACCTTATCCGTCGTAACCTCCAAAACCATCATCGTTCCAGCAACGGATTCTATTCGTCGTTGTAACAATAACGACGAACCAAATCCGTCGATAATACTAGGATCTGTCAGTTTTCTTATAACATCGTCGACGGATCTGGTTCGTCGTTAATGTTTAAAAAATAAAAAAAATCAGCACGCATTTGTTGCATTTTGAATTTCTTACACCTGATATCATCGAAGCAATACAAACCAATTCAATACATAAAATAAGCTGACCATTTCTAATTCACACATCCATCATTTATTGCATATTGAATTTCTTACATCTTGCGAACTAGCCGCGGACATCTTAAATATCCGATTACATCAGCAAGAAACTTTATTAGTCTTTCAATCAACAATGCAGCAACAAAATCTTTTGAAACCCTCCAGTTAAGCTGTCTTTCTAAAACAGCAAGGCTTTTAGTGTGCATGGGAAAATTGTGGGACGACCCCATTTGAATGAGGAATTCCAAGCAAACCGCAAAGCAGAACCTGAAATCATGATTTTGAAAGAACTAATTAAGCTATTGATAAAATAAATACAAAGATGGAGTTTACATAAATGAATTGGCGATATTCAAAAGCAGACATATACCATGAACCCAAGAAATAAAATGTCATATTGATAAGCAGGCGAGTTTTTCATATTGAACTACCTCCGGTTGAGCCAGCTGTGAAGCTATGCTGTGATTGAAAAACTAGAGGATGTACAGCTGGTATTATAATAGCAATGATGTAAACTGGTGGAACTTGCATTAGATCCTGTAGTTTCAGCACATGAAGCAAACAATTAGTAAAATAGCAACAAATGATTGCATAGAAGGTTTCAATGGTCGGCATTTCTATCCCCACTGTTTTGTGAAGTGTGGCCAACTTGAGTTTGGGATCTCCATCGTGTTTGGGCTCAGATCCTAACACAAATGTCATGGTGGGTGCCACAGATCCTAACACCGGGTTACAAGGTGAGATCCATCCTATCAATCCTTGTCACATGGCTGTGCAGCCGAAAACTCTGTGAGGACCACCATGATGTCCACCTGACATCCGATCCTTCCATCATTTTTGGGAGATCCAAAATTCGAGTAAGCCACACCATAGAAAACAATAGGAATGCAAACACCAACCATTGAAAATTTCCTGAGGCCCACGGTCATCCTTAAATACCATCCATTCCTGATCCAAAACTTCTATGGGCCCCAATGAAGTTTTGATGGTGGATGTTCAATTCCTGGCAATTCTTGTGGCATGGCCTACTGAGTTTTGAATGTTACACAGACATGTGGTGGGCCCCACAGAGTTTTATCTTACACGAGGGACGCGGATTAGCTACTGACAGGTTGAGTAGCTACCTCCCTACACCAACTTATGTGGGCCCCACCATGATGTATGTTTTGTATCCACACCGTCTATCCATTTGGAGAGATCATTTTAAGACATGAACCAAAGAATGAAGCAGATCCAAAGCTCTAGTGGACCTCACCAAAGAAAACAACGGGGATTGATCTCTTACCATTAAAAACTTCTTGGGGCCATAGGAGTTTTCGATCAAGCTGATATTTAAATTTTCCCTTCTTCCATGTCTGTGTGAACTTATGAACAGGTTGGATCTCAAATAAAAATCATGGTGGGCCCTAGGAAGGTTTCAACACTCAGCGTTACTGTCCCCACTGTTTTCTTTTGTGGAGTCCACTTGAGAATTTTGGCTTACACAAGCACCATGTAAGAAGGTTGCGCGCAACTAGTGTCCTGCTTTAACATCTCTTCACCATCAAAGATAAGGAGAACAAAATCATCACTATGAAGTTAAAATATTATCAAAATCTCAGTAATATCAAAGTGCTCTTACCTTTGAGATTTAGGGACCCATTGAGCCAATTATCTCCCAAATCCAAAGCCTCCAGCTTGCTCAAAATTGCAATTCTACCCAAATTTGAAAAATAATAAAAGCATTAAAGGGGGAGTTTGTAAATGTGATTGATGCTATCAATTTTGGTTTAATTTCTGTACAATTAATCAACAATTACCTTCAGAGGACAAGGAACCCTCCAATTCATTCATGCTTAGATCAAGACTCCTGAGGAATGAGAGTGCACCCAAAAATGAGCTTTCAAAATGGTTGGATGGTATGGATTTAAGGCACATACATCTCTGTGAGCAAATCAATGGCAAAAGCTAACATAAATGGTAGATTGAAACCAGCAATAGATCCAAAACCTTCAGAAAATGCACAAGATTTCAAAAATCGAGCCAAACGGACCTAAAGAAACGCCAATTTTGCAAGAAACAAAACTGAGCCATAATGCATGCTATTGTATATTTCTCCATTTTGATAAAATCTTTGCATTTGGATATATTTATCTCTGTTCCAAGAAGCAACAGACAACACTAAAAACCAAACGGAGAAATAGTTCACTCATTAACAGAAAAAGGGTGTCAAGAAGCATACATTGATGGACCAACTGTTTAACAGAAAAAGGTGTCAAGAAACAGTTCACTCATTAATAGTTCACACATTCAAATTCCTATATTTCATTTGAAATGTTAGCAATTCAAACCAAATCCAAAAGGCAAAGTTCAAAATTTGAGATGAAAAGGTTAATTTGTAATGTTTCTTGTTGCTGTAAGTGATGATTTTTACCTTTTTTCTATTGGGTGAATATATCTGGTTAGGTGAAGACAGCTTTGAACTATCATTGTCTTGGACAAATCTTATGTGTCCAACCTACAAACACCACAAGATTCAGCCCAAGAATGAAAAAAAAGAAGAGTGATTATTTTACAAACATTCAAAACCATATCAATAAGCCTACCTTCTTAATGCACAAGGATATAAGTTGTTGTGTAGATTCTCCCAAACCAACCGAAAGACATCAATGGAGTGGCCGCTGAAACATTTCTCATCTGAAGTCGATTTGCATTTCACGCTCACGAACTTGGGATTTGCATTTTAGCATAATACATATGACTATCATGTGTCAACAAGCTCCCGGTCTAGAGATCCCAAGTCTGTCTACATCTTGTTTCCATGCAGATCCATGCCTCTGATGTTAAGATTGCCTGAACCAGCTGATTTTTCTGGCTTGATTTGGACCATTGTCCAACTTGTTTTGTAAGGACTTAGTTTTATCCTGCAACAAAGCGACTATTACAGCACTTCATTGATAGTAAAGGAAAAAAAATTCCATGCATGAATTCTTTTTCAGCACTCCAAAAATTCATGCTGAAATATCCATCCAGGCAAATGCAAATCTGATCCAAAGTCTTCTAGATGACTGTTTGGCCAAGGAACATGCCCAGAACATGCCCATTTTGGGCATAGTTTCTAAACAGTTGTTAATCAAAATAAACAAATGTTCTATCAAATGGTGATTTCAGATACATCCAAACAGTGCCTATGTTAGGTATAGATGTTGTACAAAAATGCAACTACAAGAAGAATGAAATGTTAGCATCAAAGATGTTTACCATGCCTGTACAGGAGATTCTGTTGTAGCTAAGATCAAGAACTCGCAATTGCATTAGTTCTTTGAGACTCTCGATTGCAGAGATCTTGTTCCTTGATAAGTTAAGGGTGTGAAGGCTCTTGGCTAGTGACCCTAGTGTGATATGAACTACAAGAAAAAAGAGGAAAAAAAATCAGGTTATTACAATATATGTAGAAAGGATGAATTTGCTTCTGTCAGTTAAAAATTGTTTGTAAATTTTACGTATACCTAAGGATATCTAAAGGAAGGTACTGAAATCTAGTACCTTGCTTAGGCTAATTATTGAATGGTTAGACAGAGATCCAATAGGTATGGTGTAGGACTCTGAAATTACCAGGCTTTCTAAGACAACTCCACCTTCAATTTCTTTTAAATTATTTTCATGCAAAGACAATGGAGCATGTTTTAAGTTGGGTATATACCCAAGAGACTGCTTTTGCTAATGGTGGTTCCCCTGAGTCATGGATTGGCCTGATTTTTGGGCCCATGCCAAACAAGAGACAGCATGCATGATGGTTGAAATGGATGTCATCAACACATCTTGGTGGAGCCCACGTTAACAAGCAATTCTATTAAACAATATAAAGCAGAAGTTCCACTTACTATTTCATTAATCTCCTAGCCTACAAGTTGCAGTGAAGGCCATAAATCAAGCATCAAATGAAGTCTGTAAAAGTCCTGACTGAGTCTAGACAAGCAAATACAACAAAGTGCTTTCCATGCCTTGTTGGAATAAGTTATCATTGCCGCTTTTGTTTTGAAACAAGGCCTCATGCATGTTACTGACTAGACGAGTCAGCAAGTTTAGTTGATATCTTGCATTTATCAGATGGACATGCTTAAATCATGGGCATCTAGATTAAAGTGGAAACCAGCGACAAAATCATATATCAGATAATGTTAAGGAAACAAAAAGCACCATCAAACACTTGCAATGCTTCTGTTAGCCAATAGAAAACAATCCCATGCAAAATGTTCAAACTTATCAAATGGCCCATGGATTGGCAACCAATAGAAAACTAGCAGATGTACATTCAGATGGAACACTACAAATCCAGCAACGACTCACAAGCAATTCCTTTAGGGTGCATGAAATCCAGTGGTAGAAAGTTTCTAATTTCACCTACTAAATGAATTTACAAAAGTACACGATGTTATGTGTAAAAATTGGAAAATTAGAGATGACGTGCATAATTGACAAATGTGAATTTAAATCGATCGCAACTAATTAACCTACCCTTATCTACTACATACTAGTAATTTCTAACTGCATGTGTATGAAGTACAGACATCTTCCGGAGTACCAATGCTGCGAGTGCTTGCCAACTGTATTTTTTTTGTAGTCCGCGTACTACACATTGTCTTAATGTGAATCAACTCGGTGGGGCCCACATTGATGTATGTGTTTTATCCATGCCGTCCATTCGTTTTTCCAGGTCATTTTAGGCCATGAGCCCAAAAAATGAGGCAGATCCAAAGCTCAGGTCGAACATCACCTTAGAGTACACGTGGCATGGATATGTATCAATCGGTGCCGTCCATCTATTTGGCCAGAGCTTAGATGTTAGATTTCTGAACATCAAATCTATGGGTGCAGTTATACATCCAAAGTGGGGCCCACTAGAAGGAAGGTAGTGATTGATAAATCGACTTGCTACGTGTACGGTGGAGAGCACAAACAAGTGAAGAATGATGGACGGAGCTCTTCCCACTTGTTCATAAGTTCACATATACATGGATGAAGGGAAAACACAAATATAAGCTCAATCCAAAACTTCTGTTCAATCAAATTTTTTTTTCAATAGTGAACTACACGGTGGGGATTGGACAATACAAATCCCTAATCTGGGATTCAACAATAAAAATCCAAAAAAAGAAAAGAAAGCAAGGTTAGGGTTAGGGTTAAGGTTTTTTACCTGGTGGAGGAAGTAGAGGAGAGAGAGAGTGGGAGCAGTTGTTGTACACCCACACGCTGGAACAAAGAATGGAATCGAGAGGGAGGGAAAGAGAGAGAGAGAGAGAGAGAGAGAGAGAGAGAGAGAGAGAGGATTGGGACAAGGGAGAGAGAGAGGGTCGTGAGTGAGAGAAGAGGGGGGGAGGGCCGTGAGTGAGAGAGAGAGAGTGGTGGTGGGGGGGGGGGGGGGGGATGGGACAGAGAGAGAGATAGAGAGAGCGTGCGTGAGAGAGAGAGAGAGAGAGAGAGAGAGAGAGAGAGGTCTCCATTTTGAATGAATTAGATGTTACCCTGGTAACACCTTAGTGGGTGTTACCCCTACCGTGTGGGGCCCATTGTGATGCATTTTTTATATATCTATACTGTCTATCTGTTTTCTCATATCATTTTAGGATATGATCCAAAATCTTAAGAAGATCCAAATCTCAGGTGGACCATACCACTAGAAACAGTGATTAATAACCATTAAAAACGTCTTGTGGGCCATAAAAGTTTTGGATCAATCTCATATTTATATTTTCCCTTCATCAAGACCTTATTGACATTATCAAGAGCTTGGATTGCAAATAAACATTAACAAAACCTTATCATGGGCTCTTTGGAATTTTTAATGGTGGAGCACTCAATCACACTATTTCCAGTGGTATGGTCCACTTGAGATTTGGATCTGGATAATTTTTGGAACCTTATCCTAAAATGATCTGTATAAACTAATGGACAGAGTGGATATACAAAATATCATCCACGTGGGCCATACGGTAGGGGTAACACCCACTAAGCCGTTCCCGGGGTAACACCTAATTCGCTACCCTCTCTTTTTTTGCAGAGAATAGGTAATACGTAACTCCACTCTCTTATTATTCATAGTAAACTCTGTTGGGCCCACCTAGAATGTATGTGCTTCATCTATTCCGTCCATATGTTTTTACAGATCATTTTAGGGGTTGAGCCCAAAATTTAAGCATATCCAAATCTCAAGTGTACCATGCCACAGGAAACAGTGGGAATAATGATTTCCACCGTTGAAACCTTTCCATGCCCCACAGTGATGTTTATTTGTCATCCAACCTATTCATAAGATCACATGGACATGGATGAAGAGAAAACACAAATATCAGCTTGATCAAAAACTTCTGTTTCCTCCCAAGAATTTTTCAATGGTAGACATTCAGTTCACACTTTTCCTATGGTGTGGTCCACTTTAGAACTTGATATGCTTCAATTTTTGGTTTCATACTTAAAATTATCTTTTAAGATGGATGGACGGAGTGGATAAAATAAGTAAATCACGGTGGGCCCCTCAAAGTTTACTCTACACGCTTAGCGTGCGGAGTTGCTCACTACGCAGTCCGCTTCTGGGCGTGACTTGGGTGAGACCGCCGAAGCAGCGATGTGGGTGGGACCCTGAACCTAGGGCCCACCTCGATGTATTCCTTGTAGATCCATGCCATTAATCTTCTTTTCCATATTATTTTGTACTATGGTACCAAAAATGAAGAAGATTAAAATTTTTAGTGGACAACAACATAAGAAACACTGGTTAATGACCATTAAAAACCTTTTGTGAGCCACAAAAGTTTTCTATCAACCTGATATTTGTTTTTTCCTTTCATCCCTGTCTACGTGCCCTTATCAACAGATTGGATGGTCAATAAACATTACGGTGGACTCTAGGAAGTTTTTTATGGTCACAGTTGAATTATAACTGTTTCTTGGGTTGTGGTCTACCTAAAATTTTAATCTGTTTCATTTTTGGCACTTCATCCTAAAATAATACGAAGAAACAGATGGACGGCATGGATCTACAAAGAATACATCCACAGTGTGAGCCCTAAGTTCAGGGTCCCACCCACATCGCTGGTTCGGCCGTCTCACCCAAGTAGCGCCAGTCCTTCGTGGGGCGGGAGCGAATTAGATGTTACCCTGGTAACACCTTAGTGGGTGTTACCTCTACCATGTGGGGCCTATATTGATGTATCTTTTATATATCCATGTCGTTCATCTGTTGTTATGTCTAATTTTAAGACGAAATCCAAAATTATAAGAAGTTCCAGATCTCAAGTGGACCATACCAATAAAAAGAATGATGAATATTCATTAAAGGCATTTCGCGGGCCACAAAAGTTTTAGATCAAGCTAATCTTCAAAATTTACATTCATCCAGATCTTCCTGACATTATCAAGAGCTTGGATTGCAAATAAACATTATGGAAACATTACCATGGGCTCTTTGGAATTTTTAATGGTGAGTACTCAATCAGCACTATTTCTAGTGGTATGGTCCACTTGAGATATGGATTTGCATAATTTTTGGAAGAGCATCCTAAAATGGGCCAGAGAAGCGGATGGACGGCGTGGATATACAAAATACTATCCACGTGGGCCGGTAGGTGGAACACCCACGGTGTTGTTCCCGGAAGCGGATTGGCTGGTGCACCCTACACCAGCTATGTTGACGTGGCGGACGCAGAGCGAGTGCGCAGTCATCGAGCACCGTGTTTGTACGAACGATTCATAGTAGATTAAGGCTCTGTGGACCCCACGATGATGTATTTAGTACATCCAAACCGTCCACACATTTCGCAAGATCATTTTAGTGCATGATACCTAAAATGAGTCATATCCAAAACTCAAGTGGACCATACCAATAAATTTATTGTGGGGACAATGATTATCACCGTTAAAACATACCCAGGGTCCACCATGATGTTTATTTGTCATCCAAATTGTTCATAAGGTCACACGGACCTGGATGAAGGGTAAAAATAAATATCAGACTGATCCAAAACTTCTGGTACCTCCAAAAAGGTTTCAATGGTATACGTTCAATCTCCCACTACTTTCTGCAGTGTGGTCCACTGGATCCTTGGATCTGTCTGATTTTTTGGGTCCAGCCTTAGAATGACTCCAGAACATGGACGGACGGTTTGAATATAACAAGTACCTCATGGTGGGACCACAGAACTTGATGACGTCACTGCACAAGCTGGTGTTGGGTGCACCAGCCAATCCCCTTCCGTTGTTCCCGGGATAACAGTACCGGGCGTGACTTGGGTGAGATCCCGGAACCAACGATGTGGGTGGGACCCTGAACCTAGGGCCCACCTGGATCTATTCATTGCATATCCATGCCATCCATCTGTTTCTTCATATTACTTTAGGATGCTGTTCCAAAAATGAAGCAGATGCCAATTTTAGGTGGACCACACCACAGGAAACAGTGCTCACTAAAATTTACCATTAAAAACTTCCTGGCATCCACCGTAATGTTTATTGACCATCCAATCTGTTGATAAGGTCACGCAGACCAGGATGAAATGAAAAACCAAATATCAGGTTCATAGAAAACTGTCGTGGCCCACAAAAGGTTTTTAATGCTCATTAACCAGTGTTTCTTATATTGTGGTCCACCCGAAATTTGCATATGCTTCAAATTTTCTACCTTGGCATTAAATAAGCCAAAAAAGCAGATGAACGGAATGGATATATAATTCATACATCCAGGTGGGCTCCTATGGTTAGGGTCCCACCCACTAGTTCCGGGGTCTCACCCAAGTCGTGTTCGGGTAACACCTACTTTGGGAGCGGATTTCCAGTGAAAGCCTTGCGCAGGAAGTTCCTGCGCTGGGAACCAAGGTGGGGCCCACAGTGATTATTTTGATAAATCCACCCCGTCCATCCGTTTTGGGAGCTCATTTTAGGACATGAGAACAAAAATGAACCCGATCCAAGACTCAAGTGGGCCGAAAACATGAGGATTGAATGTCCACAGTTGAAATATTTGTAGAGCCACAGGTGTTTCGAATCAGGATAATATTTGTGTTTCCTGTTCATCCCAGCAGTAGTGACGTTATGAACGGTATGGATGTCATATAAACATCACTGTGGACCCCAGGGAGGTTTCAATGGTAGTAATTTACTTACCCCCCTTTTCCTTTAGTGAGGCCCACTTGAGTCTTGGATCCGGTTCATTTTTGTTTTCATGTACTAAAATGAGCTCCCAAAACAGATGGACGAGGTGGATTTATTGAAAAACATCACTGTTGGCCCCACCTTGGTTCCCAGTGCAGGAACTTCCTGTGCAAGGCTTTCGCAGGAAATCTATGCCCCCTTTGGAAGGGGCGCGGCTTCGCTGAACCCCGTTTCCACCGAGGTGGGTGGATCCCTTACCGTGCCGTCCACTGTGTGATGTCTGTGTGTTACATCCACGCCATCCATTCATTTTGAAAACACATTTTAGAGCATGATTAAAAAAAATGAAGTACATCCAAATCTCAGGCAGACCATAATACAATAAACAATGGTACTCAACCATTAAAAGCTTATAGTGGGTCACAAAAGTTTTGGGTCAAGCTGATATTTGTTTGGTATCTTCATCCAGGTCTTTGTGACCTTTTCAACAAATTGGATGGAAAGTAAACATTCCAGTGGTCCCCATGAATTTTTTAATGGTGGGGATTCAATTGCAACTATTTCATGTGGTATGGTCAACCTAAGATTTGATGCATACTCATTTTTTGAGTAATGCCCTAAAATGAGCTTTCAAAATGCATGGACGGTGTAGATGTAAGGTATATATATCACAGTGGCCCCACAATTGGGGATCCACCAACCTTAGCAATCCAGGGATCCACCCAAACCGTGCCTGGATAAAAGGCTTGCGTATTGAGTAAACTCTCTGGGGTCCACACCTTGATTGTGGGGCTTACAGTGATGTATGTGTCTTAAATCCACACTATCTAACCATTTTTAAATATCATTTTAGGGTATGATACAAAAAATGAAGCTGAGTCAAATATTAGGTGGACCACACCATGGAAACAGTCGTGATTTAATCTCTACACCTGAAAACTTCATGGATTTCACCGGAATGTTTATTTGCCATTATTTTCCATCCAACCTATTTGTAAGGTCACAAACACCTAGATGAATAGACCACAAAAATATCATTTTGATCCAAAGCTTTTGTGGCCCCACAGGAAGTCTTTAATGGTCAATCAGCACTGTTTCCTCTACTACGTCCCATCTGGGACTTAGAATTGCTTCATTTTTTGGAACACGCCCTAAAATGAACTTTCAATATGGATGTACAGGCATGGATGTAGTCACATTGATCAGAGTGGCCCCACGGTCAGGGTTCCGACCCACCAGGATCCGGGTTCTCACCTTTTTTTTGTATAATGTCCTAAAAATATCTCACAAAGTGGATGGACCGATTTAGATTTCTCAAAATATCAATTTTGGTATAATGTCCTAATGTCCTAAAATTGTTATTTTTTTTTAAACAATACAATTTTATTTTTCAAAATCACATTTTTAAATAAACTTGTCAACTTTCAGAATTCAAAATGTCAAATTTTTTTTATCAAATTTCTCAAAAAATTTCAAAATACAAAATCCTATTTTATTTTTAAAAATTGTAATTTTTTTTAATTTTTTTCACACTTATAAATTTTATTCTATCTTCGTAGTTTTTTTCAAAATCTTAATTTTTTAAGAATGACAATTTCTTTTTGGTTCTTTGTAAATCCCAAATTTCTTTTCAAAAGCTCGTTATTTTAAATCTTAATTTTTCTTAAACATTATTAATTTTATTACAAGTTTTTTTCAAACTTCTTAATTTTTTCTCAAAATCACAATTCAATACATAAACACATTTTTCAAAATGTCAATTGTTTTTTCAACATTTCATTTTCTATCAAATTTCTCAAATTTTTTTACAAAATACAAAATCTAAATTTCTTTTTAAAAATCACAACTTTTATTTTGAAAATCTATTTTTTCAAACCGATAAATTTTATTCAAAATTCTTGATTTATGTCAAAATGCCAACTTTTTTTAAATCCTAATTTATGTCAAAATTCTTTCAGATCTTTTTGTTCTTTTTTAATCCTAATTATTTTCAAAATTTTGATGTTTTCTACATTTCAATTTTTCTTAAACATTATTAATTTTATTACATTTTTTTTCAAACTTATAAATTTTATTCAAGATTAACTCAACATTTTTTCAAAATCACAATTTTTTAAACTTTCCGATGTTTGTTTACAAAATGCCAATTTTTTGAAAATTTAATTTCTTTTTATCAAAATATGTTTATCTTTCAAAAACCTCAATCTTTCTCAAAGTCTACATTATTTCAAACTTATACACTTCATTCAAACATCTCAATTTATTTCAAAATGTCAATTTCTTTCAAAATTCTAGTTCTTTTTTAAATTTAGAACATTATTTTTAAAATCTCGAATTTTTTCAAATACCATTTTTTCTTAAATATTGTTAATTTTCATTAAACTTGTTAACTTTTTTTCTAAAATTCCAATTTTTTTTAAAAACTTATTAAAGAAACAAATTTATTTAAAATGAATTGCGGAATGTATAATTTTCCATTTACGACGGTCTATATTCGTCGTTAAATCCAAGAAGGTCCGTCGATAAATCCCAACGTCCTGTCTCCTGACGTAGAATTTTACGACGCAGGAAATCCCCATCGAATACATTACTTACGACGAATTAGATTTGTCGTAATATTAACGACGGACTCTATTCGTCGTTAATTAACAGTTATCGACGGATTCTAGTCCGTCGTACAATTTTGTCGATCACAAGCCAAATGAGGTGGTAGTAGTTAGCGACGTACTGTTTTCGCTTTCACGACGGATGCAGTTCGTCGTTAAGGTTAACGACGAATATAGTCCTGTCGTTAAACCAAGCCTTTTTAACGACGGACTAAGTTCGTCGTTAAACCAAACGTTTTTTTGTCAGTTTTTTCGCTGTTTTGGCGTAGTGCCCAGAATCCCCCCAAAACCCTATAGCCCCACAAAAATAGAAATAGTGGGCTATGCGGGTGAAAAGGGGGTGCCTAACACCTTCCCATTTCATAACCGCGACCCTTACCTGGAATCCATGATGTAGATCAATCTTGGAGTCATCCAAGACCAAGGATCCCTCGAAATTACCCTCATCTATTAGGTGATTCCACAAACCCTAGCCAACCGTGGATTTTGTTGCCTCTTTTTGGCTAGTGGCAACTCCCTTAGACACACCAAGTATCCAAGTGTGCTATTCTATCAACCCCTAGGTCTCAGGTTCGAAATGCTAAGGAGACACACTAACCCCATTGGTGGTTGGGTGCATTGTGTGACTAACTGTGTGGGTGAGTTGCATGACTAAAAAAAAAAACCTTGAAAAGGTATTGCACAACTAAGGCAAGCAAGGCAAGATAAACAATTTATTTATTTTTTATTTTTTATTATTTTGCAAAACTAAAGATATCATTAGTGAAACCAGATGTACATACTTCATGGGGACCCCACAAAAAGACCGGGGCCACCCTATCATATCACCCATGAATACACTAAGAAAAAGAAGGCATGCCCATGAATACACTAAGATAAACAAACTATTAACACTAGGTGTTGCACCATGAAAGTAGTGGACACGCGCATGAACAAGATCCAACGTTCACAGTGAACACGATTGTAAAGGAAACTTATGTACTTAAGCTACTTATTAATAAGTTCTTTTTTTTTTTTTTTCCAATTTCTTAACTTTTGACTTTTCTACTTCTCTCTTTATCTCACCGTCCATATCAAAGGTGGCCTGTTCGCTTCCCCAAGTGTAGGGTTGCAATGTAGTAATAATCTCGGTAACACCAAGGTCGATCCACAAGGACTAACTCAAGAATCCACAGAATTTCTTCCAATAATCTCTAATTGAAAGAAAACTAAAATAAATCTGATAATAAGAAGTGAATAGGTAATCTGTAATTTTGAAGACGGATGTAACAATATAAAAGAAGCACTGGAGTATGAAGGATCCACTTGTAGCAATCCTTGATGAATAATTCGCTGTGGTTTCTCAATTACACAACTAGAATCGAAATCAAATCCTATATAGCCGGATTATAGAGTGGTTATATCATTAAACAATCTGTCACATGTGTTGTTCATCAACATGATTCCCTCAATTCAAGTTAGGACTTGAGCACACTCAATTGTATAGGTCAATCCTAGTTCTAATAGATTAAGATTACAACTATGATAAACATCAAACCCTGTCACTAGGCTTAACTAATATTATAATTTGAACCTGATTCAAATCACATAAACAACTAACACATATCCCAGAATTTCTAAAAAAAATAGAATTTTGGTTTGAAGTTCCCACATGAAGATCCAAGTTCTAGAGTATTTTGAATTCGATTCCTCAGAGCGTACAGGTCTAGATCTTAGCAAAACAATTAAGAATTTAGCATAATTCTCCCAAACATCCATGAGTCATCATAAGATTAAGAAAAACTAACTTAAACTTCATTCAAACTTAAGCAAATCATAATTCAACAATAAATTCAAACTTGAAACCATAAAACGAATCAAAGCATCTTATATAAACTACAAGCTACACCTCTTAGCCTTAGCTAAGAGGTTTAGCCTATCATGCTAAAAGAAAACATGAAAACTAGAAAGAAAACTAGAAAGAGGGAGTTGTAGAACTCCACAATCGTCCGTCTCTGCCTCCCACTGCAATAGATCTCTTCTAGGTTAGGTTAAGAAGGATGTAGAGGTCTCCTTTTACTCCTTAAACTTCGATGGATCGGAAGTCGGCCGATTGATCGTAAAAGAGTCCAGAGAGTTGCTATTTTCCACCGCTTATTCCGATTGATCAGACATGATTCTGATCGATCGGACACCTCATTTCGATTGATCGTAGATGTGTCAATTGATCGAAAATATATCCAGAGAATTAATCATAAATCTGGTATTTCTGGAGCGATCCATAGGAAATGCTGATTTCTTCAATTTCTTATGTTTTCTCTTCGGATCTTCTTTGCTTGATTTCTTCATCTCCTTCTTCTTTTCCTTGACTCTTCGATGTCCTTTTGAAGTATTATTTAACATCCAAATGGTGAGGCCTCTCTCCTATTCCTTCAATTACAAAACCATGTATTAGATGAATCTTTAAACATACAAATCGTGCATAGTTAGTGATGAAATGAGGTTAAAATAAACACATTTAAGAGCTGAACAAGGCCCCAGATGCACTATCTATATGGATCATAGAGCCCACATTTTGGATCACCCATATTAATGTAGGCCAACATAATGGATGGTCCATATCAAAGGTCAACCCCTAATGATAAATTACCCATATCCAAAATGGGCAGGTATGGTGGACAACCCACTTCAAAGGTGGGGCCCAACACGATGGACGGTCCACATCAAAAGTGAGCTCCACATGATGGGCAATGGACATTGAAGTTAGGCGGCCCACATTGAGGTGGCCCCACACTATGGACTATCCACATCAAAGGTCGGCCCATAATGATGAATGGCTCACACCCAAGGCGATCACTACATGATGGGCGACCCACATTGAAGTTGGGGCCTACATAATGGACAATCCACATCAAAGGTGGGCTCCACATGAAAGGCAATTAAAATGGTGGGCCTGCATGATGGATAATTGATAATACCTAATATTGTATAATTAACCCTGCATGATGGATAATTGATAAGTACCTAATATTGTATAATTAACCCTGCATGATGGATAATTGATAAGTACCTAATATTGTATAATTAACCCTGGTTGTTAAGAGCAATATCATTATTTTTCTGGTTAATTATCCCTCATTAGGTTAATTTTCTGTCTTCAGGTGTTCAGGAGAGGTTGGACAAGATCCAAGCCAATCAAGGCGCTTTAACATCCAAAAGAAATCAAGATTGAAGGTGATCAAGAGAGGTTGGACAAGATCCAAGCCAATTAGGGCATTTTCGGACGTAAAAGTGATCAAAATCAAGTGTGCGATAGTCCTGAAGGAAACTAAACCGAAAAGGTCAAATGATGGATCACATGCTACAATGGACCGCACCACATCTGCTCATTTGGAAATCTAGGTTCTGGTGATTAGGCAAGCACGCAAGTTTGAATGATCAAGATTAGATGGCCACATGTGGATCAACCATGCATCAACCGACAAGTGAAGGACGTCTCCACCATCCATCATGCGTGATCAACAATCCCAACCGTCCATCCAGCCATCACATGGACGTCCATTTCATCTCAGCCGTCCAAGGAACCTGCAACACATCATCTCATCCCATCCCTCAAATCCAATTCTCTACAACTCCTCCCTTCTCTTCTTTAGCTTTCTTTCTTTCTTTTGTAGTGTAGAGTAGTTTTCTCCTTTGTAGAGAATTTAGTCTTCCATTGTAGCATGGTTGGCTAAACCTCTAGCTAAGGCTAGGGGTGAAGCCTTTGAAGAAATTTGCAAGCTTTGGTTCTTTCGGTTCAACATTGTGTGGTGTACATGTTGGAGTTCTCTTTGGTTGATTGGTTTGGTTATCCACCTCGGCAAACGTTATTGTTGTGCAAGCCCTTTGATCCATCGTCGACTCCGGGTACGTTGGATGCTTGGGATCCCTTGCACACCAATTAACTAGTTCATGATTGATAAAGTCTCTTGATCCATTGTCGACTCCGGGCACGTTGGATGCTTTGGATTCCCTACGGTCATCGAGCTAGTGCAGGTAAAGTCATCGATCTGTAAAATCCCTTTATCCATTGTAGACTTCGGGCACATTGGATGCTTTGGATTCCCTGCGATCGATAGACGAGATCTTAACGGTTGGATCGGTCAATCAAAGCCTCCTATCTTGTAAGTATGCATTTGATCATATGAATTGTGATCTTATCGGTTGACTTGTTGGTAAAGTTGTTGATCTGTACAATTCCTTGATCCATTGTCGATTCCGGGCATAGTGGATGCTTGGAATTTCCTGTGATCAACTAACGAGTGCTTCATGGTCAAATCAATCAGTTCAGATCACCATCTTTTATGAAATATGCAATGGTTTAACTGTTTCATCTTCCGATTGGAATGAATCTTTATTTGATTCCATTCGAGTTATAGTTGGACCAATGAATCAAATCTTCTGAATGAATCAAAGGTGGATCCCTGATGCCTTAGCCCCTTTTCTATTTTTATCTTTCACCACACACAACTTGCTCCACTCTCGTAGATAAACCAGTTTCATCTTACTCACCTAAACTAATTCCTCTAAGTGTTCTTAACCTCAATCCCTGTGGATCGACCTCGGTTTTACCGAGTATTTTACTACTTCGCTACCTGCACTTGGGTGTGCAATCTTCGGATTGTAGCAATAATCCACATAAAGGTGAGCCCCACATGATGATGGTCCACATCAATGGTCGCCTCTCATAATGAGTGGCCCATATCTAAAACGGGCCCCAAATGTTGGATAGCCCACATCAGAGGTGGGGCCCACATGATAGATGGTCCACATCAAAGATGAGCTCCACAAGTGGGCGGTGGATATTGAAGGCAGGTCCCACATGATGGACAATAAAATTGACGTTGGGCCCTGCATGATGGATGACCAAGATCAAAGGTGGTCCCTACATAATAGACGGTGCACGTTAAAGGTTGGCCCATAATGATGAGAGGCCCGCATCCAAGGTGCATGGGCCCCACATGATAGACGACCCATATTAAAGGTGAGGCCCATACATAATGAACGGTCCACATCAAAGGTTATAGCCCCACATGATGGACGGTGAATGTGAGGGGGACCAAACAAACTTAATGGGTAAAAACTTATCATGCTGGAAACGAAACAAACTTGTCAACATGAAATTTGGGACCAAAGATACTTATCTACTAAACAAAAATCAAGATAAATTACTTGTGGCATAAATAGCATATCTAAAGTAACTCACGATTCATACCTAAGTAAACTTGTGCTAGGTGGTCTGCACCTGGTGTAAAGACTTTTCTGAAGAATCTCTCCGCAAAGTAGTCCAAAGGGGAGTTTTAGGTGCTCTGCATTTGGAGTCAATATTTTAGGCAAACGATGGGGTTTCATTCGATGCGTTCAGGCACATTCTAGAAGGTGAAAAAATTGCATCTCATAGGTGGAAGGAAACAAATAGATGCATTAATTATGCATGTTGTACAATGGTTAGCATAGTAGATAATAAAAGATTATCTGCTTGTGAAGCTATACTAGTTTGTTTTATCTGTCCCTTTGACTCGGCGTGCCTGATCAGTCCACCCTCCCTATTTTTGGGACAAGGCATCCACTAGGGCTAACATGATCGACAACTCAAATATTCCACAGGTACTTCTCACATGTGAAAGCAGGATTAAGGTTGGTCTCTGAATTCGCAAACCTCTGAAGTTTACATCTTGGAAAGGCAGTGATGGATTGAATTCTCAATTTCTTTTCTTTTCTTTTAGAGCTCTATATCCTAACAAATCTTTTTTTTTTAGAACATTTCTTTTTAATAAACAAGAAAAGGAGGCTTTACAGCAGAGGATGAATCATTCAGAAAGTCTGTTGTCCCAAGAAAAAAAGCGGGCATTCTATCATATAACTACTACCTAGCTAAGACCTCCCTAACATTATCCAGTCCTGTGCGATCCAGGCAAATAGCACCTCGAGCCAACGATGGTAATTCAGCGGCTTGACAAATCTTAACTGAGGATCTGATATCGAAATCTCTATATGTGGTTTCTTTTTCTTATTCTTAACTTTGTTTGATCATATGAGTGAGTGTGGTTATGTTTGGATGCACAAGTCAATGGAATTACAAACGGAGGTAGGGAATTGCGATGCTAACTTTAAGCATCTGCTTGCCTTATTTCTGTTGCTTGCCCCTTTCATGTTAAAGGATTGAACTCCAATGGAAATTCAATGGGCGGGAGAAAGAGATCTATCCCCTAAAGTATACAAGCAGAAGAAGGGATAGTACGTGAAACAGAAAGAAATAGACCAACCAGCGAAATTGAAAACATGGAGGAAAAAATAGTTTCAAATCTATTTAAAAAGTGAGAAATTTTAATATTTTTTTAAGTTGGATGATTTTGCATCCAATATTTATGAAGATTTTCCTCATTTTGTCTTAATTAAAATTAAATGGTTGCAATGAGATTCTATTGTGCATTTGATGTAGAGGGGTTACTGAAGATTACATGAAGAAATTGGACCATTGGAAGGAGGCCAAGCCAAGCGACAAATTGACGACTAAAGTTCAGAAATTTCAACCCAGCTGGGCGCCTTACCGTACATCACCGAGCGCCTGACCATGAGCCCGATTACTCCAGAGAGTTGTTGGACCAACTTTCGAATTTCGGGCGCCTAACCATCAGATCATCGGGTGTCCCGATCATGTCATCAGGCGCCCGACCATTCTTGATCGGATGCCTGAAATTGATCGAATTTTCACCTAAACTCTTTAGGACGATTTCATGTCCCACAGGGTGCCCGACCAGTCCTAACCAGGCGCTAGACCATGCAGTGAGTCTGTTGCGCAGTTTTTGCAAAAATTTTCAAATTTGAAGTTCTTTCTTTCCTAGTTCAATTAGGACTTTTGATTTACACACCTAAGGTTTATATTATGCATCTAGAACTTTAAATACTCATTTTTAGTTCATTGTTGAGATTATTATTCATCTTTTATAAAAGTTCTTTTTGAGTTTTTTTGCTCTTTGCTTGTGGATTCGAGCAATCCTTCGAGAGATCGAAGAAGGTCGGTTGAGGATTCTCGATAGCTCCGTGGATTCGGAGTAGTTATCCGAGTGGAGAGACGGTGATCGATCCCTCACCTATCCACGCTGCGCCAAGTTGGTATTAAAGCGAGGAACAACATCGGAAAAATGGCTTCTAGCGATGGCCGCGACAACCACCCCTCTGACGTTGATCAAGGGTTTCAATTACTAGTAGAAAAGATCGAAAATCTCTAAGAGGCGAATCGAATGCAGATGAAGAAGATGATTGATTCTCTAGAACGAATTTTACTGGCTCTACCCCAGCCCCAAGCCCTAGGCGATGCGCCTTAGCCAGCAATTGTAGTACAGAACAATCCTGTAGTCCGTCAAGCACCACCACTGACGCTCTGCGGGGCCGAGCATGATGATAAGGAACATAGTGATGAAGACATTGAGGACATCATCGTTCAACAAACCGCATAAGGGGATACACGTGCGGATCACAATGGCAGAGGCTTACAAGGTAAAGGTGATCTTCCCTCTTTCAATGGGTCATAAAGTATTGAAGCATTTATTGATTTGCTCGCAGATCGAAGTCGAAAGATTTTTTTTATTATGTGGGTGTTCTGGAAGATAAAAAAGTAAAACTTGTGGCCTACAAACTAAAATCCGGTGCATCGCATGGTGGGAACAATTGTAAACTTTCCGTCTTCGACAAAACAAGTTGCACATCCGAACATGGTCCAAGATGAAGGGATTATTGAACTCCAGGTTTTTACCTAGCAACTATGACCATATATTGTTCCAATAATATCAGAATTGCAAGCAAGGGTCTAGGACCGTCATCGATTATCAGGCCAAGTTCGACTGACTTACGGTACGAAACGAATTGTCTGAGACAGAATCTCATAGGACCGCTAGGTTCATTGGTGGCCTACGACCCGCAATCCAGGATCGAATCCATCTTCTTCCGATCTGGACCGTTGAAGATGTGTCTCGAATGGTTACCCGGGCTGAAACACAACTCGCCTGAATTCCTGTGCGAACTTATCCGTTGACCTGCGTACCTACGACGGGTCCCATGCAGGATGCGACCTTGTTTAAGAGAAAAGAACCAGTTGGTGGGCTCCCACAACCGCCTCCGATCGCGAACCGCGAAGCGGGAAGCGTTCCACCTAGGCCACTAAGGGCCGCCCTACGACAGCGGGCCCAAACCGAGCCTCGAACCCATATGCCTGACCTAGGCTTAGGAATTATTTTCATTGTGATCAACCAGGTCACTCATCCAATGTTTGCCCTCGGCGCCCCACCGCCAACCTAACCACTAATGAGGGTGATCATGAAGAAGAATAAGTAGAAGAAGAGGCCGTCGGTGAAGAATTCGATCCGATCGTCGAAGAAGAAGAAGACGGCACGGAATATATGGTTATCCGAGGACTGAGGTGAGTCCTTGGTTGTGAGGCGACTATGTTATACTCACGACAAGAAGTACACCCCCAGCGCCATAACATCTTTCGCACTCATTGCACTGTGAATGAGAAAGTGTGTGACGTCATCATCAACGGTGGAAGTAGCGAAAACATAGTATCTAAAGTTATGGTGGACAAGCTCCGCCTTCCAACTACAAAGCACCCAGCCCCATATTCCATTAGAGGGATTAAGAATGTCGAAGATACTAAGGTAACTGAGCAATGTCTCATTTCTTTTTAATTGGTAGGAGCTACAAGGATGAAATATTACATGATGTTATAGACATGAAGGCATGCCATCTACTTCTCGATCGTCCATGGCAATTAGACTAAGATGCAATCCATCGAGGGTGTGATAACACATACACGTTGGTTAAGGATGGAAGAAAGAGGGCTCTAGCTCCTAGGGCGCCGAAGGGCCAACCCAAGGCTTCTAAAGTGGAGTGGAGTTCCCTCCTCGCCTTACGAGAATTCATGAGATAATCTAAAGAGACTGGTGAAATCTTTGCCATAGTGGTTAAGGGAGAAGCTCAAGGGGAGGAAAATATCCCACCAGCCCTACAACCATTGTTGAATGAGTTTCGGGAGATTTGGCCCGAATATCTTTCTCATGGGCTACCTCTGATGCGGGATATTCAACATCACATCGACTTTATCCCTGGTGCTTGTTTACCCAATCCACCACACTACCGAATGAGCCCAAAAGAGAATGAGATCCTTCAAGGTCAGGTGGAGGAGTTGTTGAACAAAGGTTTACTTAGGGAGAGTATGAGCCCTTGCGCAGTCCCAGCTTTATTGACGCCAAAGAAGGATGGAAGTTGGCGTATGTGTGTTGATAGCAGGGCTATTAACAAAATCACTATAAAGTACAGATTCCCTATTCCCCGACTCGATGACATGCTAGATATGTTTGAGGGGTTTAGAGTGTTTTCAAAGCTGGATTTACGCAGCAAGTATCATCAAATTGCTTATCCACCCCGGTGACGAATGGAAAATAGCTTTTAAAACCAAAGATGGGTTGTACGAATGGTTGGTGATGCCATTTGGGCTATCGAATGCCCCAAGTACTTTCATGCGCCTCATGAATCAAGCTCTAAAATCATTAATCGTCGTGGTGTATTTTGACGACATATTGATATATAGTTAGGGAGAAGTAGAACATGTTGAACACCTCAGGCAAGTCCTTCAAGTGCTACAAGAAAACAAGCTATATCTAAATTTGAAGAAATGTAGCTTCATGACGGACCATCTGTTGTTCTTGGGGTTCGTTGTATCATCCACAGGCATTCGGGTCGATGAAGACAAAGTGAGAGCTATCCGTAAGTGGCCTACCCCCGCCAACATCCATGAGGTTCGTAGCTTTCATGGGTTGGCCAAGTTTTATCATCGCTTTGTCAGGAATTTTAGTACGGACTGCATGAAGAAAGAACCATTTCACTGGACAGAAGAAGCTGATCGTAGCTTTACGAAAATTAAACACAAATTATTATCCACGTCGGTTCTTGTTTTGCCCAACTTCGATAAGGTCTTTGAAGTGGACTATATGCATCTTATGTAGGCATTGGAGCTGTAACACCCTGAAATTTCAGCTCTCGTGGACAACACAATGAGCCAAGTTTTCGGGTGTTATCTAGAATGTGTTAAGGATATATTTCCACACATTCATCTTTATTTCCCGCATTCATGGCATTCATAGCTGTTGGGGTCCCAAAAGTCAAAATCCTCAAAACAGGGATCGCAAGTGTACAATTTGCCCCATCACTGGATTTAGGGGCAGTGCATCAGAAAAATTCAACAGAATCACAACACACATAAGACTTAACCAAAAATGGAAAATTGAGCTAGTGGTGGGCCCCACCGTTCATCATGATCAGAACCCTCCAAATTTGGGATGGTTACTTCAATCATGAAGAAATAGAGCCAGTGCATCGACATCCATCGCAAAGCGGGCCACGCAAACCATCATTTTTGCAAGATAATCACAAAAAGGTACATCAGCGCATAAGAAAATTCACCCCAGTGCATCAAGAAATTCAGATAGTTTTAAAAAAGTAAATTTCAGGACGCACTATCCTCAGCGCATCAAGAAATTCACCCAGCGCATTAAGAAATTCATACAGTTTTACAAAGTGAATTTCATGACGCACTGACCCTCAGCACATCGAGAAATTAGTCCAGCGCATCAAGAAATTCAGGAATTTCAGGACGCACTGACCCTCAGCGCGTCCTGAAATCAGCATTCAAACTAAATCATTTTAAGACGCGCCAAGTGATTTTCTCGACGCGCCGACCTATTTTCTCGACGCGCTACACGTGGCGGACTCCCATTGGCCGAATTTCGGTATTTTTGGGTATAAATACCCCACTTTGCGGTTCATTTGGATAGATCCAAAAAGAGAGAGCCGCGTTCCTTCGCCGGAAACCCATTTTCGATCATCGGAATCCCCTTCCGATCGACAGAATCCCTCACCGGAAACCCCATCTCCGACCACAGCAGGTTCGGCGATGAAATAACTTCAAATTGCGCAAGTATAGTAGCGCATCACAAAAATCAATCATCTTAAAATAAGTCATTTTTGGACGCACTGGCCTCAGCGTATCAGAAAAATAGGCCAGCGGATCAGAAAAATACACATCTTAAGCAAAGTCATTTTTGGACGCACTGTCCCTAGCGCATCACAAAAATACCCCTAGCGGATCAGAAAAATACACATCTTAAAACAGTTATTTTTTGACGCACTGGCCCCAGCGCATCACAAAAATAGGCCAGCGGATCAAAAAAATACACATCTTAAACAAGGCATTTTTGGACGCACTGGCCTTAGCGCATCAGTAAAATCAGGCCAGCGGATCACAAAAATCAACACAACGAACGTCCATTTCAGCACCTTTGAATCTTCATCTTATGATGTTTTTTAGCCTTGTTTGGGCCTATCTTAGGTATTTCGAGCGTTACGGACGCAATGGAGCAGTCAAATTACTCATCCGAGACACCCAATGAACAGAATGCAAGCCTTCGGAGTCCGATCCGATCCAATGCAATGGGCGGAGTATTTTCTCGAAAAGAGGTTGCCAGGGCCCAAGATTATATCATTGTATCATCATCACATGTACTATCATAATATGACCCGAATTCAGGTCCGGACTAAGCAAATGGGACTATGGTTAACACAATAAACCATATAGAGAGAGTTCTGAGCCATTACGCGGAATTTACTAAAGACTGGCACTTCAAGAACAGTCGATGCCCTACCCATCCAAATGGCATCCGCTGGTTGACCTGCTCAGGTACATACAACTGCAGATCGGTCTTCCCGCAGTCACCCGTCACAAATGACGGGCGCAGGCCTAGAGTCGTACCCCTCGGTTAAAAGCCCTGACAGTCTCAGCCCGGATCTCCGGTCAAAACATGGGACATAGACATCTGACTCGTACAAAGATGGATCAGTCCATAACAACACACAATAAATACAGGTCTCTACGACCATACAAGCACAGGTCTCTTCGACCACATAAAACACAGGTCTCTACGACCATGAACTCTGAGACCATAGTCCCCGCTGACTAGTCTTCTGCCTTTTAATCAAGGGTCATCGATCATTCGATGTAATTAAGGGCTCGTGCCAGATCACAGGCCTGGAATATACAAGATCTCAATATCTCTGGAATAAAATTCACCTTGCGATATCTCTTCTCTTGCGTATTTTTGTGAATGCTTTTGATTGTCTATGAATGTTTCTATTATTCAGAACCCCAGAGCAACAAAACACCAGAAAACTGCGTCCGAGCATTTTCTAGTTCTAACAATAGCAAAATGACAGGAATTCAAGATTCTTATTCAAAGTTTTTCTACTCTACGTTATCAAGATAATGTCTTAAATCACACAAATTACATAATATTCTACTTTCTAGTTTCAATAAGAGGCTTATTACAAGTTAATGAAAATAAATCTACTTTACAAAGATAATAAACATAATCCATCTTCAAGCCGCTTTGATTTCATCGTCCATCACTTGCTGCCACGAGCCTTCGAGCACCTCGTCGTAGTGTTCGATTCTCTTACTGGATCTTCACCTGGATTATCTGAGATGTGATTGGATAGCGTTAAACGCTATCATAGTGGAGAATATCCCTTTAAGACAATCATGATAATAATAGCACAGAGTAAATGCAAACAGGATATTATCATTTAATCAAATCAAAACAATTCAGAAGAAGATCTTTGTTAATGCAATGGATGACATGCATGCTCTGGCTAAGGCACCTTGACCAAATGAGACGGGATCACTCCACTCTTCTCACCAGCCACTAGTCACCAGAGGTTCTAGCTAGGACGGGATCACTCCACTCTTCCCATGCACCAAAACCCAACTAGTGAAACGAGCCCATGCACTACTTTCTCTAATGCCCGAGGGGCTGACCCACCAAGATGGGTCCAGTGAATGCAGGATTAGTTTCACCTTTAATTAAGTTTAGCATTCAGCCCATTAAATGATGTTCACGACTAATGATCACTCCTTACCCTAATCAGTTCAAGAGTCCTCACATTCATCAATTCCATACTTCAGTAGATCCATCACAGGTAGCGAATTAATAAGGATCTATTGGTATGTATCAAACAATGCGCACACGTTAATGCCAAACTCAACATCATGGCATATGCAACCAACAACACATACACGGTAATGCCAATACTTAATTCTCATGTCAAAGCATATTCATTCAATAAGACACACGGTAATGCCGACTTTCACAATAAGGCATAGTTATCCAAAATCTCCACATGGTAATGCCAACGTAACAAGACCTCGCACAGCTTCTTCTCTTTACATCATACGATTACATCAGTATGGGGTTAAGGGGTGTTCATTAGCGTAACATCCATATACAATATCTCATAGCAAACAACACATCTATCATTATGAGCATGTGACAACGTAAATTAAGCATAGTTTCCTTATAAGTATGTATATCATCATAATTCCTTTTCCAACCACTTAAACATAATTCATACATCAAATTCAACATACACAACAAGAAACATCATACAATTCATACTTACATGGAAAGATTTCAACAAGCACTGTTTCAAGAAATCACGTAACAAAATCCTAGTTTCTAAGCATAAAATTAACATACAATTTAATATTATCGTAGATGGCTTAAAGGAAATCCCCACCTCTAAGATTACGTCGATTTAAAGTGTTGATAGGCCGTGCACTCCTCTTTATATCCAAATCCTAATATGTTTAACGAGATTCGAGCGATTAGAGTGTAATATAACCGAGTTTTATGGGTAAGATCAATTTAAGGTTGAATTTAAACCTGGGGTTATCATTAAGAATAGATTTAGGAAAGAAAACAATGGTTGAATTCTTATCTCCCCCTAGAGTGACATAACTTAGAACACAGTCTTGTCAACTCGGCTCGACTCGCTCCATTGCCTTCTCTCTCTTTCCTTCTTTCCTTTCCTCCTCTTTCTTCTTCTAGACGAGAACAAGCCTTCACAGCAACTGGGACCAGCAGCAGGAGCATTAGAGAGTGCACGCTCTCTCTCTCTCTCTCTCTCTCTCTCTCTCTCTCTCTCAAGACGTTCCTCTCTCTCTCTCTCTATCTATTTCTCTCTCTCTATCTCAAGACGTTCTCTCTCTCTTTATCTATCTCTCTCTCTCAAGATGTCGTCTCCTCTCTCTCTCTTCTCAAGACATTCTCTCTCTCTCTCTCTATCTATTTCTCTCTCTCTCTCTCAAGACGTTCTCTCTCTCTTTATCTATCTCTCTCTCTCTCAAGATGTCGTCTCCTCTCTCTCTCTCTCTCTCTCTCTCTCTCTCTCTCTCTCTCTCTCTCTCTCTCTCTGGTGTTCTAAAGTAGGGAAAAAATGGGTGGACACTCGGGTTATATAGATAGCTAGGGCGGTGGAGAAGTTGTGTTGGTGCGGATTGTGCATTGAAGTCCCTGTTCGAGTTGGAGAAGGAAACGGACTGGTTCTAGATATCCTTTGCGTGTAGGGCTTGTTGGGAAGCTAGGTGAGGTCCATACGAGGCTCTGGGTGAAGTTTGGACTGATCATGCGAAGACGAACGGCCACGAGGTTTGGACAGACTGGGTTCATGCAACGTGCAGATCTTATGGACGGTTTGGATCATCGAAGTGGGGCCCAAATAATGGACGGTGTGGAGCGCCCACGTCGCCAGCGACGTTATTGTTACGGCAGCAGAGAAGAAGAGATGTATTCTTAAAAAAAATCATATATCGTGTGTCGCACGTACATGGGCACTTTTTGGCCGCCCTCACAAGCGGGGTCCACTCCAAGTGGATCGGGATACTTTGATCCGTTCAACAGGTCAGAATAATCAATTTAGCCACTGACAACAAAATTGAAGCAAATCCGAGTTAAGGTGGGCCACTTATGGACTGATTTCTTGTTAGGGCATTTATAGGATGATCAGAGGGCTGAAATTTAACGTGTATGGCTAAAATATGCCCAAAATCTCATATACGAAGTTTTGTGTAAAAGTGATTGTCAGAAATTATAATACTTAAAAATGACAATTTCATTTAAGTTTGGCTAATTGCATTTTCATAATTAACTAAAAACAGTGAGATTTTTGAAATCCAGTCTTTTTGCAACATTTATAGGATTATTCTAAGCAACTTTTGTAAAGGGTCCCCTATCAGATATCCTATGGATGGATTGTTGTTTTCAAAACAAAGTAAACGTACGACATAAAATCAAAATAAATTTTTTTAAAAATTCAGAAATAAATCTAAAAATCTGAGGCATTACAGGAGCAGTTTTATCTCAAGAAGGCAGGCCCGGAGCCTTTTACAATGAGAAACTCAGTGAAGCCCACAAGAAATGGTTCACATATGAAATAGAGTTGTATGCGGTGGTACAAGCTCTTCGGCATTGACGATACTACCTCATAGAAAGGGAGTTTATTCTTTTCACTGATCATCAAGCCTTGAAATTTATTAATAGCGAGACTAATGTTAGCTGTGTACATGCTACGTGGATTTAATTTTTATAGGAATTCACATTTGTCTTGAAGTATAAGTCCGAACAACAAAACAAGGTTGCTGACGCATTGAGTCGTCGAGCCGCTTTTCTTGTCACAATGAGTACCGAGGTTGTTGGGTTTGACTGCCTCAAGGAGCTTTACGCTGAAGATGACAAGTTTAAAGACATTTGGCTGACAAGTATTGAAGGTCGATCGAGCGATTTCCTCATAGGACAGTTTTCTCTTCTATGAAAATCGACTATGTATTCCATGATGCTCCCTCTGGGAGGAGATTATCCTTGAGTTGCACGGTGGTGGCCTTAAAGGTCACTTGCGTTGAGACAAGATGAAGGCTCTAGTCGAAGAGGATACTATTGGCCATATCTAGGCAGTGATGTTAGTCGGATGGTTCAGCAATGTCATATTTGCCAATCCTCCAAGGGGAATGCACCAAATATGGGCCTCTACACTCCATTGCCCTTACCAGAAGGTCCTTGGGAGGATATCTTCATGGATTTTGTTTTAGGTCTCCCACAGACACAACGGGGCATTAACTCCGTGTTCGTGGTGGTAGATAGGTTCTCCAATATGGCTTACTTTGTTCCCTACAAGAAGACATGCATGATGCAATGGGTGTAGCCAACCTCTTCTTCCAAGAAATCGTGTGACTACATGGCATTCCTAAGACCATCACTTCCGATAGGAACACAAAGTTTGTGAGTCACTTTTGGCGAACTTTGTGGAGTCGGTTCGATACGCAACTGCAGTTTAGTAGTGCATACCACCCGCAGACAGATGGGCAGACTAAAGTAGTGAATCGTACGTTGGGGAATCTTATCCGATGTATTTCTAAAGATAAGCCAAAGCAATGGGACTTAGTGCTGTCACAAGCCGAGTTCGCCTTCAATAATATGGTGAATCGATCCACAAGGAAGTCGTCATTTCAGATCATCTACAGATGAGTTCCCCAACACACCCTCGACTTAGTTCCGCTGTCGAAAATTTCGGGCAAGAGCATAGCTACGGAGCATATGGTCGAGCGAATCACGGAGTTGCATGCGGAAGTACCGAATAAGCTTGTCGAATCAAATGAGAATTATGTGAAGAACGTCAACGAACATCGACGCGCCAAAGTGTTTGAGGTAGGAGATCAAGTGGTGGTCCATTTGCATAAAAAACGCTTCCCCACAAGCACTTATAACCAATTAAAGCGGAAGAAGATTGGACCGGTGTTGATTCTCAGGAAGTTTGGTGATAACGCCTATGTGGTGGACCTCCCGAATGAATATGAGATTTCACAAATATTCAACGTGTCAGACTTGTTTAAATACCACGAACTAGAGCCAAAAGAGAACTCTAGGTCGAGTTCTTTTCAAGTGGAGGGATTGATATAAAGGGGGTCACTGAAGATTACATGAAGAAATTGGACAATCGGAAGGAGGCCAAGTGAATAGACAAATTGACAGCTAAAGTTCAGAAATTTCAACCCAGTCGGGCACCCGACTGCACATCACTGGGCGCCCGACCATGAGCCCGATTACTCTAGAGAGTTGCTGGACCAACTTTCGAATTTCGAGCGCCCGACTATCAGATCATCGAGCGTCCGACCATGCCATTAGGTGCCCGACCATCCTTGATCGGGCTCCCAAAATTGATCGAATTTTCACCTAAACTCTCTGGACGATTTGATGTCCCACCGGGCGCCCGACCGGTCCTGACCGGGCGCCCGACCATGCGCGAATCTGTTGCGTAGTTTTTGCGAAAATTTCTAAATTTGAAGTTCTTTCTTTCCTAGTTCAATTAGGACTTATAATTTACGCATATAGGGTTTCTATTACGCATCTAGAGTTTTAAATACTCATTTTTAGTTCATTGTTGAGATTATTATTCATCTTTTATAAAAGTTCTCTTTGAGTTTTTTTACTCTTTACTTGTGGATTCGAACAATCCTTTGAGAGATCGAAGAAGGTCAGTTGAGGGTTTCCGATAGCTCCGTGGATTTGGAGTAGTTATCCGAGTGAGAGACACTGATTGATCCCTCACCTGTCCATGCTCCACCATATCCAAACAAGGCCTTAAAAGGCACCGGAATGTAAATTCTCTAACAAGAAGTTTTTTTTTTTTTCTTTTTTAATAAAACTCTAAAAAAAAAAAGCAACAAACAACGAGGTTTGAACTGAAGACCTTTTGCATTTTCTTTCACCGTTCTCCTGGTTTACTGTTTTTTTTGGGAAAGATACACGAGGCTCAAGCGGTACTGCAAGGTGGGAAAGGTATTATATTTACTATATATAACTTATTTAAAATATTTATATATAATTAATTTAATTATTAAATATCAAGCCCGGTGAAGTTAAAACTCATCCTAGTCTTGGCGTCAAACCCTACATGACTGGACATTGGCACCAGTTGAGCTTTCGGATTTCTGAACTATATTCGCAGCCCACGGAAAGTGGTTGTTTACATATATATTATACGTGATAATGTAAGTAACCCATTACATATATGAGAATTACATAAAGAAGCTACACATTTCTACGTTTCCAAATAACTGTTTTGTGACCAAAGCATGGGATAAACAAGCATGAGACATGCAACTAGAGAGGATTAAGCGGCTGTGGGATAAGAAGCCATCATGGCAATACCACACAGGCCTTCTTTAGCATCAACATCCCTTTCCATCATAATGTATCCATCTTCACCCCAAGAAGTTCCCCATGAATTCTTCACTAGCCAATATTTGGTCCCATCATCTGTGGTCCCATATCCGACAGCCGTCACGCCATGGTCTAGTTCAGTACCACAATCTCCTGTAAAGACACCGCTTGAGTAGAACTGGAAAGCAGATCCGCTTGCATCAATTGCGACAGAAACAGGTTGGTTGGCCACGGCCTTCAATAGTGCCTTCTCACTGTTGGCCGTTACATCTTCGTAACCGTTGATCTTGGCCACATGGTTGGCTGCCTTCTTGGAGTTGCAAGTGCCGTCAACTCCCTTGTAGGGGTAGTTGGCTTCTGTTGTAAGTCCTAGGTTGTGTTGAATGAAATTGAAGGCGTCATCCATGAGACCACCTTCACAGCCTTGATCCTCGCTGCTGGTATCACAATCCACTAGCTCTTGCTCGGATAAAGAAAGCAACTTGCCTGATTTGAGTTGGGTAATCCCTTCCGTGGCTGCAACCGCTGAGAATGCCCAGCAACATCCTATTTGTTGACACCCAGTGGCAAGTTAGCTAACACTAGATAACAATGTCATGTCCCTTTCTAGAACGAAAGTTACTGTAATTGAAGCAAATCAGCTAAATTCATGAGAAGGTTTATAACGCTTACCACATTGTCCTTGGTCTTTGATTGGGGTTACGGCGCCTTTCTTTCTCCAATCCATACTAGACGGCACAGTCACGTTCTCATGCATGAACGATGTGGTTCTAGATGCTCTTGTTTGAGTGGGCCTAAATCCATTACGGGTAGCCCTGAACTCCTCGTTGGTTTGGTCGGCAAATTCATTTACACTAAGCTTGTAAGATCGGTCCCCGGCATTGTTGAAGAATTCTATGAATTCCATATTGTCCTTGAATATCTTGAAACGATGCTCTTTCTCAGCTGCATCCTTGTACGTGCGACCATATCGAGCCATCCATTGCTCGTGCCTGTTGGACATAGACGCTTCCTGTAGAGTGCGGCCCTTGGCGTGAGAAGCCCACACTCCCAAGATGAACAAGACTACGAAGAAAGATTTGGTTAAGGAAGCCATGGGGTTAGCTGAGGAGTGTAGGGATGATCTGATGATATGATTGTAGAAGTGGGTGCATACACTTACTGTAAGCTGAGCTTATATACAGGATCTTGGGCCCCACATGATTCACTAATCTGCGTTGCTTTATTGTTACTGTGGTGAAGACGGAGACTTGACATACGTGCCCGATCAAGTGTATTGATTTAGATGGCTTACAATGACATTTTTTTTAATCTAACTCATCTTATACTTAAAAGTTCGTGCACGTTGCGCTTCTAACCCATACAGTGCTTTGTCTCTCCGGGAATGTATGACTTGTGTAGACAATCTAACCCATGAGCTTGCTGTGAAAATTGGACCAATGACCACTCTACTCTTTTGGTGTCCCACTGTTTACATTGATGCTCGGTCAGACCAATTGATTTCGGTGGTGTAACCTGCCTGGCTGACAAGTTGGCGGTAAAGAAAGTTCTACTCCATGTACACGTCAATGCATGTTTTAATATGGTAAACATGTGCAAGATCTGAGTGAGCTGAGAAAATCATGCCATTCCAGTCGTCAAGTAAGCAAATGAAACAATTAATTAGATAAATACAACCTAATCAATAAGATATTAAAAGAAAAAAAAAAAAAAAAAAAACAAGTTTTATTTGCTCATTTGCATCAAAGCCCACCGGATAATTAAACCTGCCTGACATTCGGGCCAGGGATGCCTGACATTTGGGCAAGGGAAAATACATCGCCTTGGACTCCGATTCGGTAGTGACCCCTACAGCACCAAAGTCTTCCTATTGCTTGGTTCTGTGGATCCCACTATGATGTATGTGTTTTATCCATGCTGTGCATCCATTTTTTCCAAGTCTATTTTAGGGCATGAGCCCAAAAATGAACCAGATCCAACTATCAAGTGGAGCACACCACAGGAAACAATAGTGATTGAATGCCCACCCATAAAAGCTTTTGGGGGACATAAAAGTTTTGGATCAAGCTGATATTTGTATTTTCCCTTCATTCATTTCTGTGTGATCTAATCAACAGCTTTGATGGATTGGATTCTTTAAACTTACCACGGATTGGTAGCTGTGATGTGATGATTGGAGTGAATTTTGGTCTGGGTAAATATCTTTGCGTACAAGTACCTACTTGTCATGAGTGTATGCTATCCAAGCCATCCCTAATGCAGTTAAAGTGAGCTGAAAAATGGATGGATGGCATGGATAAAACACATACATAATGATGGGCCCACAACACTAACTACTACCAACCTGGACCCACGTATTGTGCGAGTGCATCTCACAATTGAACAGGAGTCTGGATCCTCTGCTCGAGCCGAGTAGAGAAATGCTGCTGCTGTTGCTGCCTCTCCCATCTACTGTTGACAATGTCAGGCTGACGTAGACCAATGAGAGAGGCGCTGATCAAGGTCTCAAGCAGAGGATCCGGATTCATCGAACAGATGCGCACCGTCACAATGGTGAGACATGCCAAAATCAGGCGTTTTGATAATAAGGTGGGTCAAACCATAGAAACCAATATAATAAAACTTCACAACAACAACAACAACAAACCCTTCAAATTATAGCAGTTGGGCCAACCTAATGATTGGATTAGCCAGATTTTTTGATGGATTGGATTCTTTACGCTTACCACGTGAGCCGCACTTCAGTCTTTAGCCTGTTGTACATTGGTCTCTACGGTGTACAGATGATTGGAGTGATTTTTGAGCTGGGTATCTATCTTTGCGTACAAGTACCAGCTTGTCACGTGTGTATGCTATCCAAGCCATCCAGAAGGTAGGTCCCACCGTTACCATCAACTGGCATAAAAAATAGGCTGTTCTGCCCATCAGGTGCATCACACCGTTAGCATCTAAATGATGGTCGGATAATCCTAATTTTTGCACCAGGCGATGTTTATGTCCGTACCTCCACCCCAACGGCTCAGATGTCGTACAAAATCACATGTGCACTAAAAAATTGTTCATGTGACATATTTTAACTCAAATTAAACTCATTAAATCGTATAACACTGTTGATTAATCACATTTTCTATTTGAACAATCCTAACATCTGAATCCGGGACACTTCTGTTCAATGAATGCCCATCAATACGATAGGCATACACTGAAATAAGTATATTAGTTGGTTCATCATACATGTAAACCGATTGCTTTATAAGTATATTAGCTGGTTCATCATACAATGGAATATTGGGCCCACATGATTCATTAATCTCCATTGCTTTCTTGTATACGTAGCCGATCAAGTGTATTGATTTGGATGGCTAAAATGACATTTTTTTAATCTAACCCGTCTTATACTGAAATTTCGTGTACGTTGCGCTTTTCTATGCTAGGATATTTATATCACACTTAGACAGGGCCAGTTTTTAAGCATCAACCGAAACAAGAAATAGGCCGTTCAGTCCATTTGGTGGATCGTCCAAATTTTTGCACCAGGTGATGTTTATGTCCCTGCCTCCTTCTGAACAGGTCAGATGTCATACATAATCACATGTCCACAAGATGGACGGTAAGTAAACTTTAACAGCACCATTGATAGTATGTGAAAACAGAGGAGAACTTAGACAAAAAGATTGCTATATAACAAAAGAAAACTTGTCCAAACCATTACATTTGCCCCGGCACGCTGGGTCCCTCTCAGAAGTGGACTGCCTGAGGCACCCACCACAGGGCTGTCAATAGTCCAGGTGACTGTTTAAGGTTCGTTTGTGTAAAACACTGCCTTTGATATAAATTCAATCTCATGGATCTCACGGATCTATATTGTATTTATATAAGATGGATTACAATAGAAATTTGAATACAAAATTCAAAACATATATCAGATATTTGAAATTGCTTTAGATCTAACCGTCCATAGGTCCGTTTCGGAGGAGAAGATGATGAATGGTTATAAACACGCCCCCTCAAGTACAACAAGTGGGTAACTACGTGAAGCTTAGTCCTGCAGGAAATAGAACCAAGCCGAGCTCAACCCTTTGGTAAAAATATCAGCCAGAGTTGATCAACCTTATCAACAAACCGAATTTGTGTATCTCCACGAGTAACTTTCTCACGAACATAGTAATAATCAACTGTGTAAGCATGGTAAATTGGATTTGAGGCTAGAGAAATCACACTGATTTTATAATGGTATAAAAGTGGCGGAGACGTAAAAAATACATGAAGATTATGGAGAACCATGCAAATCCAGAACAGTTTAGTTGTGGTGAGTGTCAAGGAACGGTACTTTAATTTAGTGGTCAAGTGAAATATAGTTGCTTGTTTCTTAGCAATTCAGAAAATCAAATTCTGACCAAGAAAGATAGTAAAACCGGACATAGAACAGTGATCATCGGAATCACCAGCCCAATCAACATTAGAGTAGGCACACATTAAAAGAAGACTCTTCCCAAAATGAAGACCACGAGAGATAGTACCATTACGAAAGCGAAGAGAGATAGTACCATTACGAAAGCGAAGAATACGCTTTACTATTATCCAGTGCTTGAAGTGGAGCATGCATAAACTGACAAACTTAATTAATAGTAAAAGTAATACCTAGCCTTATTAATGTGACATATTAAAGAGGGCCCACAACACTATAATACTCAAGCGGAACAAGTGAAGAATTATCATCATATTTAGAGAGCTTAGAACCGGAAATGATTGGAGAATAAATAAGCCTGGCATCATGCATTTTAGTGCGGTGTAAAAGATCTAAGAAAAACTGCGTTAAGTACATATCAAACACATTGCGATGAACCTCAAAGTATGTCAACGCTTCTTTTAATAAGGTCAACATGTTGGAGATCTGAGTCGTCCATCAAGTGGGCTGTGAAAATCACGCCATTCGGGAAGTCGACCATAGCGCGCCTATGAAACAATTAGATATATAAGTTTTTATTTTATTTTATTATTATTAACTTTTCATTTGCTCATTTGCTTCAAAATACACCTGATAGTTAAACCTGACTGGCATTTGGGCCAGGTAACCAATACTGTCTTGGACTCGGATTCAGTAGTGACCCTTCCACGTATTAAGGTCTCGGTACTTTTCAGTTCGTGGGACCCACCATAATGTGTACTTAATCCATGCCGTGCATCCATATTTTCAGCTTATTTTTTATTTTAACAAATGAGGCAGATCCAAATCTCAGGTGGACCACGACACAGGAAACAATGGTGATTGAACACCCAGGGTAACATTTATCTGCCATCAAAACTCTTGATTAGGTTACACAGAAGCCGATGAAGGGAAAATACAAAATCAGCTTGATCCAAAACTTTTACATCTGCCAACAAGTTTTTATTGGTTGGTGTTCAATCACCGGTGTTTCCTGTCGTGTGCTCCACCTGAGATTTGAATCTGCATCATTTTTAGAGTAATGCAGGTAAAATAAGCTGGCAAAATGGACGGATAGCATAGGATAAAACACATAAATCATGGTGGCCCTCAGCACCATCCAGTACTGACCGGGCCGGACCCACATATTGTGTTTCCATCTGACGGTTTGAACAGGTGCGACCACCATAACGCTCCGAAATCAGGCTTTTCAGACAATCAGGTGGATGAAACCATAAAAACCAATACAAAACCTCACAAAAAAGAAAAATAATAATAAAATAAAAACCCTCCAAATTCAAGGAGTGGGCCCAACCTAATGACTGGATTAGCCAGATTTTGGGACGGATTGGATTCTTTACACTTACCAGTTACCACCTGAGCCGTGCTTTCGGGCCTATTTGTTAACACTTAAAATACTCCATTTAAGAGTTGTTTGTTAACACCGAATTCAGAAAGCAGTCGATGATTTTCTCTTGATTTTTTTCGGCGATAGAGCTTTGGCTTAATGGTGAATACGGAATGCGCTCTGAGATTTTTCTATAAAAAAAAATAAAATTACTTCCAAAATTATCTTTCCTCCCAATTGCTACAAAAATTTCTCTCACCGAGATAGATTGCATGATACACAACCAACTTTTAACATGTGTAACTTCTTTAGCCCACCATGATTTATGTGTTAGATCCACACCTTCCATCAACTTTTTTAGATTATTCTAGAATATGAGCCCAAGAATGAGGCACATTTAAGCTCAAGTGAACCACACTATAGAAACCAACAGGAATTGAATGACTACCGTTGAAATCTTCTTAGTGTCTAATATAAGGTTTATTTCTCATCCAACCTCTTCATTAGGTCACACAGACCTGGATGAGGGGAAAACACAAATATTAACTTGATTAGAGCCTTTTTGTGGCCCTAAGAAGTTTTCAATGGTAGGCACCCAATTCCCACTATTTCCTATAGTATGGCCCACTTGAGCCTTACATATGTGTTTTTTTTTTCATTTCTTTTTTTTGTTCTCCAAAATGATATGAAAAAATGAATGGATGGTATGGATGAAGCATATACATCACTATAGGCCCCTTAGAGCCTCTATCAGGGTCGCCCATCTTCGGTGGCACAAGCTGCCTTGGGCAGGAAATCCGCATCCAGAAGCAAATTGTGTCCTTCCATCAGTTCACGACGAATTGCATCCTTCCACCTCCCTACAGGGATCTGTGGGCCCACCATGATGTAATAGTTTTATCCACCTCCCTACAGGGATCATGCTCTAAAATGAGTTTTAAAAATGGATATATGGCATGGATCTAAGACACACATCACATAGTGGATGACACGGTCAAGGAACCACCGTTGGTGGATTCAGGATCTAGAGAAGCAGCGATTGACATGGGGCGTGGATTAAGTGCTACTGCACCAACCTAGCGAAAGACGGATGGTTTTGTTGGGAGCTCTATCAGGTCCCACTATGATACATGTATTTTCTCCAAGCCGTCCATTCATTCCCACTGTTCATTTTAGAGCATGAGCTCAAAAAGGACATAAATTCAATGCTTACTTAGACCACGTACACCACAAGAAATAGTGGAATTAAATGCCTACTACCCAAAACCTGTGGGGACCACAAAAGTTTTAGATCAAGCTGATATTCATGTTTTCCTTTCATCAAAGTCTATGTAACCTTATGAATAGGTTGATGGCAGCTGAGCATCATGGTGGGCCCTAGAAAAGTTTCAACGGTGGGTGTCAAGTCTCACCATTTTTTATAATGTGGTCCACTAGATATTAGGATCTATTTCATTTTTATGGGCAATGATATTTTAATTTTCTATTGAGTACTTTAATTTATTTGAATTAAATAGATGTTAAGTTAATGATTTTAATTTCATTTAATAAAAAAATAAACCATTTATGATGCAAAACATCTCCAAACAAAAAATAGGGCCAAATATGTCAAATTAACATATTTTGGCCATTTCATTAACAAACAAGTTGTTCTAGTTGGTCTCTATGGTGTACTGATAATTGGAGTGATTTTTGAGTTGGGTATCAGGAGGTAGGGCCCATCGTTAGCATCAACTGGAAAAAAAAGATTGTTCTGCTCATCAAGTGCATCACACCGTTGGCAACTCTGATGGTCAGATAATCTTAATTTTAATTTTTGAACCAGGCGATGATTATGTCCCTACGATCGCCTGAATGGCTCAGATGTGTACATATTCACATGTGCACTAAAATTAAAGTTTTTCATGTGGCATATGTTAACTCAAATTAAACTCATTAAATCGTATAAAACCGTTGATTAATCACATTTTCCAAATCAGGCTATTTGAGCAATATTCCTAACCGCTGATTCCGGGACACTTCTGTTCAATGAATGCCCATCAATACGATAGGCTGTATATTCTCTGGTTCATCACACATCTAAACCGGAAAAAGTCAAAGAAACCGATTGTTGGCCATCACATCCGGTTAGAGCATACAAGTTCCTGTTGTGTCCGTGAGACAGGACCGAAATCCTCTCTCAATGGAGAATTGAACAGTTCAAAAAACGAAAAAAATGGAAACGTGCAAAACATGCGTTGCGTTGAATATTGGTTACTGGAATTTAGAAGGGCAGTTTTTTAATGCTCCATACGACACTTAATGCACAGACACTCTGAAGAATGCACGTGGAACACTTTGACTCAAATAAACAGACTAAAGTTTGGAAATAACTGTCTCTAAGTTGTAATCCCAAAATTAGAACTAGCTGACCGAACAACTGTAAGTCCTAATCGCTGATTCGTGGCCACTAGTTTGTCCAATTAGTACCATTGGATATTTTCATTTTTAGCTGTCCGATGAATCTTCTTCACCAATCTCGTAGCCACATAATCGAATGAGCATAAATTTTGGACGTTTGCAGACGAAAAGATTGCCACAAGTAAAGGAAACCTGTCTCTGTGGCCATCCAAACCAACCATTAGGCACGTGCTCTCTCTCTCTCTCTCGGGGTGCAACGCAATGTCTATATAAACCAAAGCCTCCCTTGAATGTAAGCATCCCTCATTTACATTCTCATCCTCAGCCCATCCACCACACCCTCTTACTTTGCACAATGGCTTCCCTGTACCATTGTTTCTTTGTGGCCTTGTTCGTCTTAGGAGCTTGGGCTTCCCAAGCCATGGCCCGCACCCTCCATGACTCATCCATCTCCAATCGCCATGAGCAATGGATAGCTCAATACGGACGCACCTACAAGGATGTGGCTGAAAAGAAAAAACGTTTCCAGATATTCAAGAGTAATGTGGAGTTGATAGAATCTTTTAACAGCGCAGGGAACCGATCATACAAGTTAAGCATCAACGCATTTGCTGATCTAACCAATGATGAGTTCAGGGCCTCTCGTAACAGATTTAGGCCCACCCAAGCAAGAGCATCAGAAGCCACGTCCTTCATGTATGAGAATGTTACTGCACCATCTAGCATGGACTGGAGAAAGAAAGGTGCTGTGACTCCCATCAAGGATCAGGGACAATGTGGTAAGTACTAAGTAGACCATTAACCTTCACCTGCCCTCTACTAACCTGCATTGGTGATTGAGCTTGTCAATCTAGACCAACCATCAGAACGGGCACCTCTGGATGGGCCACAGGCCAATCCAATTTCGAACCATACAAAGAGTAGTGATCAGCAATGTCATTCAAGTGGATGGACAATACAATTCTATCTTTTCTCAACTTTATAGGATAGCCTTATATCCGCCATTGAATTTGGGCATTGCAGACCACTTATTTTGCATGGTTAATACCATAAATTCAATATGATTTTTGAGTAATGGTCTATCCAAGAGGGGGCACGTCTAAAGAACGGCCAGGATCAAGGGGTAAATCAAGTGATGACCACTTCTCAAACCCAATGAAAAATAAGAAAACCCAAACAAGTATCTGTAACAATGCTATTACACTAAGAAAAGGGAAGAAGAGATTGTTATTTTGGTGTTTTTACTAATTGTCTCTCAAATGTTCCAAAATAGGGTGTTGTTGGGCATTCTCAGCAGTTGCAGCCATGGAAGGAATTACACAAATTAAAACGGGTAAGTTGCTTTCACTATCCGAGCAAGAGCTAGTGGACTGCGACACCAAGGGTGACAATCAAGGCTGTGAGGGTGGCCTCATGGACAACGCCTTTGATTTCATTCAAAGCAACCACGGTCTTACAACGGAAGCTAACTACCCATACGTGGGACTTGACCGCACTTGCAACCCAAACAAGGCTTCGAACCACGCGGCCACAATCAATGGTCACAAAGATGTACTGGCCAACAGCGAGATGGCACTACTGAATGCAGTCGCCAACCAGCCAGTTTCTGTCGCCATTGATGCTGGTGGATACACCTTCCAATTCTATTCTAGCGGAGTCTTCAAGGGTAAATGCGGCACTGATCTAGACCATGGGGTGACAGCCGTTGGCTATGGGACAGATGTGGATGGGACCAAGTACTGGTTGGTGAAGAATTCATGGGGCATTTGGTGGGGTGAAGACGGTTACATAAGGATGGAAAGGGATGTTGATGCCAAGGAAGGACTGTGTGGCATTGCCATGCAGGCCTCTTACCCAATTGCATAAAACATAAATGTTCTAATTTCAATTGTCCACTTCTTCTTCTTCTTCTTCTTCTTCTTCTTCTTTTTAATTTTAGATTTAGAAGCTTCTTGCATTAATGTAATTTTTTTATCCTCATTAACATGAGTAGCGTTTGGGCAATTTAATTTACCCCTAAAATTAGTTGTGGGAAGGGGTGTTAACAAGTGCACTTTAGGTGTGTCAGGCCCTTCAACAGAGAGGTATTATCATCTTCTCAATTCAAGGATACCACATGCACAACAATGACATGGAGATCTCGATCGGGATGCACTGGATCCCAACGCTGCCAAACATGAAACGGGCTTTACATGTGGTGTTGTTCGGTCCAACGGGCTTTACATGTGGGGCCCACTTCAACTAACCAAACATATTCATATGGTAGGCCCCATGATGAGTGGGAGATCCTCAAAATGTTCTCTTTCAAATGATCACTACCATCTAATTTGGACCTATTAAAAGTGGACGATTGGTTGTTATCGTCCAATTTCATTAGATAGCTATGTTCGTCTGATTAGGAAGATAAAATGTTGTTTCTTCTTAGTCCTATACGTAACTTCAAATTTTAACAGAAAAAAAAGAAGTCAAGGATCAGATGTCTAAGATTGTTGATGATCTAAACCGTTGACCATTGTTGCATGTTTCCTAGGGATCAGATCCAATGCCTCCGGTGCCCATGGTTCCATGATCTAAACCATTGATTTGTTGTGCCTCACTATTTGATGTGATAGTATCTATCCAATCTTTGTCAATTGTTTATTGATACGCCACTAACTGAAGGGTTAGGAGCTTTTGATTTTGGCAGGCTTATGGGGCATCTCCATCCTAGGTGGCCCAATGGGATCAAGGGCATTAAAGATAACTGACCACTTTCCCTTGTATAAGGGCATTAAAGTTTCTCATCCATTGCGAACTTGTCAGTCCTCTTGTAAACTTACGTTGAGACTGACGCGCCGGACCGGCCTGATGGGTTTATGCCCTAACCTTCTAGCAGCCCAGTGGTCAGAAGGCCCGCGCACAGAGAATCGTTAGATTAAGGGTCTGGATTGGGTCCTTTCGGGCACAGAGAATCGTTAGATTAAGGGTCTGGATAGGGTCCTTTACTAAGGGACCATGTCCAAAACTAGTTACATAGAGAGATCTAAAAAAAAAAACCAAGAAAAAGAAGATAAAAGGCCTGATTAGTTTAGGGCTGTCAACAGGTACCTGGACTTGTGCTACCTGATGGACCCGACCCAGTTTTAATTGTCCTGGGTCCAGTTTTTTATCCATTAAAAAATCAAAATCAGGTTGGATTCATGTCTAACCTTTTTGCACCCGGTTAAAAATTAGATCTCGCCAGGTCCAGATTGGGTCTTCCAACTTTCGACCTTGTTAAAATTGGGCTGGGTCTAGTCAGTTTTGGCAATAATATATTCAATATTCTTTTGATCATTTTAGCAATCTAATGAAGTTTGTTAAGCCAGATACAGGTCAGAAAGCCCACTTACACACCATGCATGCCTCAAACTGCCATTAGTTTGTGCGATCCAATTCATCCATCCAGTGGTCTCAACCATGTAAATACTCTCATTTGTACTAAATGTATGCTGAATTGGACTTAAAACCGAGGTATAATGATGCAGGCTAGACGTGATGAGGTCGATCATTGTCTTCCTCACGAATAACTACTTTGAATTCTTAGAGTTTCCTCAAATCTACAAAGAAAAATTCTCAAATACACGAGAAAAAAGAAGATAAAACCAAACTTTGATTAAGATAATGAATTATTCCCTTTAACAACGATTAGAATGTACTTAAATAGCCTAGAAAACTCCAAATAAACCCTAATTGTTTAAGAAAAGAATCATAATTCAAAAAGGAAATGAAAATCATAAGTTTGTCAGTGGCATCCCAGGTGGGACTGAAGGTCACCTTAGGTCGCACCGAAACCAACCGAAGGTAACTTCGGTAGCTCCGAAAACGTCCAAAACTTCATAGCATGCGAAGCTCCTAATTCGGTTGGACCGAAAGCTAGTTTAGTGGGATCGAAAATTGCCTAATTTCTACTACATTTCCTTTATCTTTGTCCGGTCAACGTGCAATAGAAATATGGTCGATCCTCACCCTTCATCAAGGGGTCCTCTCCCTACATCATACAAAGACCAAATGGGTTGCTAAGAGTCCTGTCGCATCCAAATCCATCAAATCGGGCTATCACTGGTCCAGGCAAGGCAAGCCGGCTGAACTTTTGGGTGTGGGTCAAAAATTAAGGCTGCCTATTATTTTGACTGGGCTAACTCTCTATGCAAGAGCGCATCAACCTAGCCGAGTCCCAGGATAGCCCGTATACTGTCTGGAGGTGCATCTAGAATGATGGAGTGCACCATATTAAGCACAAATCTTGTACAAAAGTTGGTGGCTGGGCCAAGGCTTGGGCCATGCATAATCATCATGGACCAAGCTCTGATGTTTGTTTTGGCCCATCATGGCCCTGGCTCTGGGTTTGAGCCTAGGATTTACTATGAAGACGGGTCTTGGATAGACCTCAGCTAGACCTGGGCCCAGCTTATTGATAGACATGCCATCATTGCAAAATCCAGAAATGAAGGGGACTAAGTTAAGTTATCGGGGCCCACTTACACCCCGATGATATCGGGTAGGCTGACCAATTCCGTGTCCTTATACTTTCAACAATATAGTTGGAAAGTTCTTGGTGCATCATACGGATAATGGAAAGCTAACTGTTTGCATACTATAAGTGATATTAATGGAAGTAAGCCATTACATATTTGAGAATTACATCAAGAAGCTATACATTTCTACATTTCTTCATAACACTTTTGTGAGCAAAGCATGGAATAAACGAGCAATTGAGATGTAACTAGTGAGGATTAAGCCGCAGTAGGATAAGAAGCCATCATTGCAATACCACACAGGCCTTCTTTAGCATCAACATCCCTTTCCATCATAATGTATCCATCTTCACCCCAAGAAGTCCCCCAAGAGTTCTTCACTAGCCAATATTTGGTCCCATCATCTGTTGTCCCATATCCAACAGCCGTCACTCCATGGTCTAGTTCGGTACCACAATCTCCTGTAAAGACACCACTCGAGTAGAACTGGAAAGCAGATCCGCTTGCATCAATTGCGACGGAAACGGGTTGGTTGGCCACGGCCTTCAATAGTGCCTTCTCGCTGTTGGCCGTTACATCTTCGTAACCGTTGATCTTGGCCGCATGGTTGGCTGCCTTCTTGGAGTTGCAAGTGCCGTCAACTCCCTTGTAGGGGTAGTTAGCTTCTGTTGTCAGTCCTCCATTGTGTCTGACAAAAACGAAGGCGTCGTCCATGAAACCACCCGCACAGCCTTGATCCTCACCTTTGGTATCACAATCCACCACCTCTTGCTCGGATAAAGAAAGCAACTTGCTTGTCTTGAGTTGGGTAATACCTTCCATGGCCGCTACCGCTGAGAATGCCCAGCAACATCCTATTTGGCAACACCAGATAGCAAGTTAGCTAACACTAGATAACAATGTCATGTTCCTTTCTAGAACAAAGTTGCAGTAATCCAAGAAAATGGATTAAATTCATGAGAAGGTTATAAAGCTTACCACATTGTCCTTGGTCTTTGATTGGGGTTACTGCACCTTTCTTTCTCCAATCCATACTGGAGGGCACAGTCACGTTTTCATACATGAACGACGAGGCTCTCAATGCTCTTGTTTGAGTGGGCCTAAATCCATTACGGCTGGCTTTGAACTCCTCGTTGGTTTGGTCTGCAAATTCATTTACACTTAGCTTGTAAGATCGGTCACCGACATTGTTGAAGGATTCTATAAATTTCACATTGTCCTTGAATATCTTGAAGCGCTGCTCTTTCTCAACTGCATCCTTGTACGTGCGATCATATTGAACCATCCATTGCTCGTGCCTGTCGGACATGGACGCTTCCTGAAGAGAACGGCCCATGGTGTGAGAAGCCCACACTCCCAAGATGAACAAGGCTACGAAGAAAGATCTGGTACTTAAGGAAGCCATGGTGTTAGCTGAGGAGGTGGTGGATGATGTGAGCTGGGTGTAAACACTCACTCACAGGTGAGTTTATATAGCTATTATTGGGCCCCACAGGATCTTCTAAATCTACATTGCCTTAATGTTACTGTGGTGAAGATGGAGACTTGATATACGTGCCTGATCAAGTATATTGATTTGGATGGCTAAAATGGCATTTTTTAATCTAACCCATCTTAAACTGACATTTCGTGTACGTTGCGCTTCTCTATGCTATCATTCTATATTTCTAGCACACTTTGACAGGGCCAGTTTTTAGGCATTACCGGAACAAAAAATAGGCCGTTCAGGTGGATCGTCCAAATTTTTGCACCCAGCGATATTTATGTCCCTGCCTCCTTCTGAATAGGTCAGATGTCATAACTAATCACATATGCACAAGATGGGCAGTAAGTAACCTTTAATAGCACCATTGATAGTCTGTGAAAACAGAGGAGAATGTAGACTAAAATATTCATATAACAAAAGAAAATTTGTCCAAACCATTACATTTCCCCGGCACCGTTGGCTCCCTCTTGGAAGTGGTTGCCTGTGGCACCCACTATAGGGTTATCAACGGTCCAGGCATGCCTGCCGAACTTTCGGGCGTTGCCAGGTTTAGCCCGCATCTTTTTCTGCTTGGGTTGGTGCTTTTGGGGAGCGGATTAGGTGAGACCCCGGATCCACCGAGGTGGGTGGGACCCCTGACTGTGGGGCCCACGGTGATATATGTGCCTTAAATCCATACCGTCCAAACATTTTTAAAGTTAATTTTAGCGTATGGTCCCAAAATTGAAGCTGACTCAAACTTTATGTGGACCACACCACAGGAACAGTTGTGATTGAATCCCCACCATTAAAAACTTCATGGGTTTCACCCGAATGTTTATTTTCCATCCAACCTGTTGATAAGGTCGCAACCACCTAGATGAAGAGGCAACACAAAAAGCATCTTGATCCTGAGCTTTTGTGGCTCATAAGAAGTTTTTAATTGTCAATCACCACTTTTTCCAGTCCTATGGTCCATGTGGTATTTGAAACTGGTTCTTTATTGGGATCATGCCCTAAAATGAGCTTTCAATACAGATGGACGGCCTGGATGTAGTCACATACATCACGGTGGGCCCCACAGTTAGGGTCCCATCCACCTCAGTGGATCCAGGGTCTCACCTAATCCAGTCCCGTGCTTTTAAGTCATAGCAAGGACTATTTAGGGCTCATTAATTTACTTTACATAAGCTACTTATACCTCAAATAGTTTATCTTAGTTTCTACTTAATTATAATATGCGTATGTTATTGGGACAGGGCCTTGCGAAAGCACCAAAAGAACCAAACAATCTCCACACACGCACGTAATCACACAAGAGAACAATCCAATTTTTACGTGAAAAACTCTTATGAAAAAAAAAAAACAACGACACAAAGCGATAGTTACACTGTGAATTCAAAAGATTACAGAGATGATCTACCGACAAGCAAAGCCCAAGAGATGAACAAAGCTCTCTCTCCCTCACAATCCTCTCCCCAAACCCTATAATCTCGAATTAGAACACCTTGGTACTTTTTAAAATACCTCGAATAGGAAGTGTTTATATAAGCTTCCCACTTAAAATAGAAACAAGTTTATGCAGTTTCGCATAACCATGCAGAACACCGCCACCGCTGACGACTGATCATGGCCCATCCATGACCGGTCACAGGGCCATGATCGATCGAAGGTGGCCAAAAACTGTCCAGATATTTCTGCTTCAAAAATATCTGTTTAGCCACAATTGTCGACCGGTCGGAGCATCCTGCTGATTGGTCGATGACCAGTCTAGAATGCTCGAAAAAATTTTAAAGTCTACATGCTTCCTGGCTTGATTTTCAGACAGGTTGGCTAGTCTGGCCGATTGATTGTGAGACCCTGTTTCAGTATAATTTGAAGGCTCCATCAACAATCTCCATCGAGGCTTCAAACGACGAAACCACCTCTCATTTGCTTTATCCTATCATCTCATCTTCAACATAGTGTCATCACTTCTCATGTACCTTACATCTTCATTTGGTATTCGCCAATCTCAGAGAAGTCGCGCAGAACTTGAACTTCTTTGTAGGAACCACCTCGGTGAGCATATCCTGCTGGATTCACGCTAGTGTGCATATTCTACAGAGTAACATCGCCTTCCTCAAGCACCTATTAGATAAAATGGTGATGTATATCAATGTGTTTTATACAAGAGTGATAAATAGAATTCTTAGCCAAATTAATAGCACTAGAATTATCATAATGAACAAGCACGACCTCCTGTTGAAGCCCCAACTGATTTATCATGCCTTTTAACCAAACAACCTCTTTCAAAGCTTCTATCACCGCCATATACTCAGCTTCAGTGGTGGAAAGAACCACCACTTACTGAAGCTTAGACATCCTACTAATCGCTCCACCCGCTAGCACAAAAAAGTAAGTAGAATTCAATCTCGTACGATATACACTCCTAGCGTAATCAGAATCAACATACCCAACCAATTTGTCTTCTAACCTTTGAAATGTCAAGATGTGGTCTTACGTACCTCGAATGTATCAGAGTAGCCATTTCAATGCCTCCCAATGTTTCTTACCGGGGTAAGACATGAATCTGCACACAACATCGACTGCATGGAAAATATCTAGTCTCATACAGACTATGGCATACATCAAACTTCTCACGACACTTGAACAGGCACATGAGACAACTTAATTACTTTTCTTCATCTATCTTAAGACACTGTTTAGAAGAAATCTTGAAGTGAGTCGCGTGGGGAACGCTAACTAGTTTAGACTTATCAATCCCAAACTTTACCAACACCTTCTCAAGGTATTCTGCCTGAGATAACCACAATATGCTCATCTTGTCTCTATGAATGTCTATGCCGAGAACCCTCTTTGTAGTCCCCAGATCCTTCATCTCAAATGTCCCTAAAAGTTAAGTCTTCAACACATCGATGTCAGCCATGTTATGATTGCAATAAGCATGTCATCAACGTATAACACTAGTATAAGAATCTTTTCATTATTCGATGTCTTGTAGTACACACAACGAGCGCTTGCTCCTGAAAAAGTTCAGACTCATCACGAAGAAATCAAACTTCTTGTACCACTGCATAGGTGATTATATGAGGCCATACAATGACCTCTTAAACCTTCAAACCTTGTTCTCAGCCCCTTTTACTGTATAACCTTCTAGTTATGACATGTAAATCTGCTCATCCAATTTCTCATGCAAGAAGCAGTTTTTGCATCCATCTGTTCCAACTCGAGGTCGTATTGAGTAACCAACACGAACCTAATAAATACTTGCTTAACAACCGGTGCAAAGATCTCACTAAAGTTTACACATTCACGCTAAGCATACCCCATTGCCACTAATATGACCTTGTACCTATCATGTTTCTTTCGAAAAATCCATTTGCACCCAATCAGTTTTTCGGCCCACGGGAAGCTCTATCAGCTCCTAAGTCTCATTCTTGTACAGGGAGTCAATCTCGTCATGCATCGTCGTCTTCCACTTTTCAGCATCAACATCTTTTGTCTCCTCAAAGTTAGACGAATCCCTCTCATTCACAATAAGGGCAAATGCAACGTTCGAGTCATCCCTATAACTTGCTGGTAACCTGCGATCTCTGGGTGGATTTCTTCGCACAGGTGGCTAGTCCAATTGATCTTGTACCCTTGCCTGCATCTCAGTATCAGCCCGTGTCTCTTTTATGTCAATATGGATGTCAACGACTTCTAATTTTTTCGGTTCATTTGGCACATCATTTCGAAACAAAGAACCCTCATCAAATCTGACATTATGGCTCAAGGTGATTTTTCGTGTGACAGGGTCATATAATTGGTAACCCTTCATACCATCATCATAGCCCACAAAGACCCATTTTCTATCCCTATGGTCAATCTTATCTCTCTCAATTGACGGTACATGAAAGTAAGTCTCACAACCAAACACCATCAGACTTGAGTAATCAATTGAATGACCACTCCACACTTCTTCAAGGATTTTGCATTCAATTTCCATTAAAGGAGACCAATTTATCAGGTAATAGACCGTGTTAACGACCTCCATCCATAGCTCTTTGCCCAACCTAGAATTACTTAACATAGACGAGGCTCTCTCCAAGAGAGTCTGATTCATCCGCTCAACCACACCATTCTTCTTTGGTATGTGGCGCACTGTGTTGTGCCTCACGATCCCTTCTTTCTTACAATACTTGTTAAATTCTCCGAAGCGAACTCACATCTATTGTCGGTTCTTAAAACTTTCAATTTCTACCTTGACTGGTTTTCCACCATGACCTTCCAATGCTTGAAAATGGTGAAAACATCGGATTTATTTTTCAGAAAATAAACTCAAACTTTCCTATTATAGTCATCTATAAATGATATGAACCATGATGAAGCCTAATAGAAACTACGGGCGACGGCCCCCATACATCGGAATGGACATACTCTAATATCATTTTACATACATGTTTTCCCCATTTAAATGACAATCTAGACTATTTACCACACATACAATACTCGCATATATTGAAGTCTAAATTTTTAAAAGCAGAAAACAAAGAATGATATGAGAGTACCTTCATGCCCCGCTCGCTTATGTGGCCCAATCGGGCATGCCACATACGTATAAACATGGAATCAGCTACTATCTCTATAACTCCACCCAAAGTGCTCCCAATCAACATGTAAAAGTTTCTATGCCGCTGTCCTTTCATTATAACAAGAGCCCATTTTGAAAGTTTACAGAACCGGTTAAAATCGGTGAACTTGCATCCCATAGCCTCGAGTGCACTAAGAGAAATAATGTTCTTCTTTAGCTTAGGAACATGGCACAATTCCATCAAGATACGTTTGATCCCATCGAACATCTTAATACGCACTATACCAATCCCTACAACTTTACAGGCATAATCATTACCTAAAAACACCAAGCCACCCTCATGCTCCCTATAGGAATCAAAGACACCCCGATCAGGACACATGTTTTACGAAGCCTCAGAGTCCATAAGCCACTCATCGCTGACAAAACCCGACTTTGACACCGTCAAAACTTCATACATCACCATCGCTGCCCTCATATACTTGTGAGGTATTGGCCTCCCTAGAAGATTCTCCTCATTTCCTCTTTTTTAGTTTTAGGACTCTTACAGTCATTTTTCATGTGCCCTGACTAGCCACAACCCCAACACTTTAACTTACCTTTGCTCTTGCCCTTGGATTTGGATCTAGAACGTGACGATCCCTCACCCCGCTCCGAGTTTCTTCCTCTTATAATCAATGCATCGGAAGAAGACCCAACGTCACCGTTATTCTGTCTTATCGCCTTCGATTGTAGGGCTGAAAAAACGGTCTCAATGTTTTTTTTGTTTCTTCGCATGCACACAACGAGTCTCTGAGTGACTCATATGAACTAAGAAGTGAGTTCAGCAGGATGCAGGCTTAATACTTGTCCTTCACATGTTCACTAATATCTAGCAATTTGTAAATCAATCGGTTGAACGTATTAATGTGGTCATCCACATCGGTCCCTTCCTCCATCCTCAAGGTAAAAAAAATTGCATAATCAGATACATCCGATTCTTTAGAGATTTCTTCGTGAACATGTTCTCTAGCTTGGTCCATATATCAGCCATTGTCGTTCCCTCATGACGTGATAGAGGACTTCGTTCGTCAGGTACAATTGTACAGAGTTCCTGGCCTTCTGGTCCATCTAGATCCACTCATCTTCCTTTATAGCTTCCAACCGCTTCCCAAGCGCGAAATCGAGCCCTTACTGAATTAGGATGGCTTGTATCTTCACATTTCATAACTCAAAGTTGTTTTTTCCGAAAAACTTTTCTACGTTGAACTTCATGCTCGATATCATAAGATCATCTTGGAATTTTGCCCTGCAACCTCCCAGCGTTTGCTCTCCTACCACTTGTTGGGATAAGGCCTTGCAAAAGTACCGAGAAGAACCAAACAATCTCCACACAATCACATAAGAGAACAATTCGATTTTTACGTTGAAAACCCTTGGGGGGGAAAACCACGGCACAAAGCGATAATTGCACTATGAATTCAGAAGATTATAGAGATTATCTACCCACAAGCAAAGCCCTAAGAGATGAATAAAGCTCTTTCTTCCTCACAATCCTCTTCCCAAACCCTAATCTCAAATTAGGACAACTTGGTACTCTTTAGGATACCTCTAAACATGATTAGGAAGTGTTTATATAAGCTTCCCATTGAAAATAGAAACAAGTTTATGTAGTTTCGCATAACCATGCAGAACGCCGCCATAGCTGACAACTTGTCGTGGCCCATCCACGACCGGTTGCAAGTGGCCAAAAACAGTCCAGAGAGTTCTGTTTCAAAAATATTCATTCAGCCACAATTGCCGACCGGTCAGAACATCCTGTTGACCGGTCAACGACCAGTCTGAAATGTCCGAAAACTGTCCAGAGTCCACATGCGTCCTGGACTGATTTTCAAACCGGCCAGCCAGTTTAGCCGACCGGTTGTGAGACCCTATTTCAGCATAATTTGAAGAAAACTGTCCAAAGTCCACATGTTTCTGGCCTAATTTTCAAACCAGCCGGCCAAGTCTAGCCGACCGGTTGTGACACCCTGTTTTAGCATAATTTGAAGGCTCAATCAACACATGTGGTAAATAATTCTTTTTATTATTATTATTATTAAGAAAGATACACCACCTTAAACTTTGTTAATGACAAAATCTAAATATTGTAAAAACTGGGGGTAGCTAATACCCAATTAATCTGGCTCCTCGAGCCTCACGCCTCAACACTCCAAGCCAGTAGTTTACGTCAGTGTGCTAATCTAGAATCCACACATCTACGTTAAATGTGAGTCCATGTTCAACGGTCCAGGTGGTTGGACCGCCGCACAGCTCACAAGCAGACCAGCCATGTTTAGGTGCCGTTTGGTAAATTGAAATATAAGGTCTGAAAATTAATTTAATTGCTGAAAACTTAAAGCACCGAATTTCAATACTTATAAATACTGAAAAAACTGTTAGGTAATTTTTTTTTTTTTAGAGTTCTGATATCTGAAATTAAGCACTTTCTGTACAAAAGTCTCATCATAAATGACTGAAATAATTGACAATTTGTCATATGTCATGTAGAGTATTGTCTGAAATTCTATCTTCTATAAAGTATCATATAAGACTTGTTATTGTCATGCCACTTTTAGGGGCATGAGCCTATAAACGAGGCAGATCCAAATCTCAGGTGGACCACACCATGGGAATCAGTGGTAATTGAATGCCCACCATTATAAACTCCCCGAGGCCACAAAAGTTTTTGGATCAAGCTGATGTTTGCGTTTTTCATCTGTCCATATCTATGTGACCTACTCAACAGGTTGGATGGGAAATAAACATTTTAGTGGGGCCCTAGGAAGTTTTTAACGGTGGCCCTTCAATTACCTCTTTTCATTTACTCACCAATCACCACTTTTCCTTTACTGCAGTTCACTTGTGATTTTGATCCGCATTCATTTACTCACCATTCACCGATTTTCCTTTATTGCAGTTCACTTGTGATTTTGATCAGCATCTTATTTTATCCCATGCCTTGAAATAAGCTGCAAAAATAGATGGATAGTATGGATAAACAGGTACATCATGATCAGGCTAATGGTCATGTACAAACCAATATAACTCATACATGCCATACCATCTTGATGTAAAGGATTGTACATGCCTGTTTGGCCATTCCAAAAATTGAGATGGCCCACCTTGATGTCTATAAGAAATCTAAGTTGTTCTGCCTATTTTTCATCTTATTTTAGAGAATGAGCCTAAAAATGAGGCAGATCTCAGGAGACTGCACCATACAGAACTATGATAATTGAACGCTCTCCATTAAAAAAAATCCTTTAGTAGTACATAAGTTTTGGATGAAGCTGATATTTTTTCCATTCATTAAGATCTGTGTGACCTAATCAAAGGGTTGGATGGAAAATAAACATTACAGTGGACCTTAGGAACTTTTTAATGGTACGTGTTCAATCACCACTTTTTTCCTATGGCGTGGTCCACCTGAGATTAGGATCTACCTCATTTTTGGGCTCATGTCCTAAAATAATTATCCAAAATGGATAAACTGCATTGATAAAGCACATATATCATGATGGGGCCCATAAAGAACCGTCCACTAACCACAACGAGGCAAGATCATAGGCGAAATCCCTGTCTGAAGTCAGTGGCTATAGCCACCATGGGTTGACGTGGCAAAATGCTATAGATCCCTCGATGATGTATATGTTAGATCAATACTGTCCATCCATTTTTTTTAATATCATTCTAAGTCATGAGACAAAAGATGAGGCAAGTCCAAATCTCAATTGAACCACACCACATAAAACAGTGGGGTTTGAATGCTATAATTGACAATTTCTTGAGGCCCATAGAAGTTTTGGATCTAAGTTGACATTTTTTGTTTTCCCTTCATCCTTTATGACCTAATTAACAAATTTGATGGCAAATAAATATCATGTTGGGCGCTTGGAAGGCTTCATGGTGGACGTCATTATCTCCACAGTTTTATGTGGTGTGGTCCACTCAAGCTTTTCAACCTCATTTTTTGGCTCATGCCCTAAAATGATATGGAAAAATAGTTAGACGGTGAGGATAGAACACATACATCACTAATGGAGGGCGAGGAACTTTGCCACATAAACATAGCTTCTATAATGCCGAAAAGCTTGCAAGGAAGGTTACGAGCATAGGGCTAATGTTGGCGTTTAGAAAAAATTAAGGGAGGTAGCTTAAAAAATACTCGTTCTTTTCAATGAAAACTTGAATTAAGCACTTAAGGTTTTGTATTTAACAAACAATCTGAAACAGAGAAATCATTGAAAATGGCCTATTTCAATGATAAGTATAAAAAATAAGTTTTACCAAATATGCCCTTAGTCTAGGCATAAAGCACTGTTGAACCCGGCTTCTGAGAGGACTTGATCTCAACGTTGGCAAATGTAAAAATGTGGAAATGTAAAATTTACATTGGTATTTCAAAAAGGTTTGCAATAAGCGATAGGACAAAAGACCTATAGCTTTTTAATTATTTCTAATAATACCATCTACTGTTTTCACCATTAGTCAAAGCAAGAGGCAACTGCCCACCCAGCAGCACAGTAGCCCTCGTTCATGACTTGGGACCAGGTACCCGCAACCCCAACGCAAGGTGGAGGCCCACCATGATGTTTGTGAGAAATCCACACCATCCATGAATTTTACCATATAATCATTCATCAATTTCATCATATCATTTTAGCATGTGAGCCCAAAAATGATGCAAATCTAAAATTCAAATGGGCCGAATGGCCATAGGGAGGGAAATGCCTACCAATGAAACCTTCATAGGGTTTGATGTGACATTTATTTACCATCCAAACTAGTCATAACTTCATTCCCATTGCGATGAATGTACAAGAAATACTAGTCTGATTCAAAACTTCTGTGGCCTCAACAGGGGCATTCAATCCCAACTATTTCTTGTTGTGTGTCCCATTTAAGTTTTGGATCCGCCTCATTTTTTAGGTCATATTCTAACATAATTGTGGCAAGATGGATGGATAGGAGAATTTCTTAAAAACATCATGGTGGGCACTAAATGTTTGAACAGTGGCCATTCAATCTCTACTTTTTTCCTGCAATGTGACCCACTTAAATTTTGTATTTGCTACATTTTTGGGCCCACCCCCTAACATGAGGTAGCAAAATTGATGGACAGAGTGGATTTCTCAGATACATCATGGTGGCCCATGAATGATTGAACAATCTACATTTGATTTCTGTAGCAAGGCATGCTTGTGTTTTGGATCTGTCTTTTTTGGCCCCACCCCTAAAATAATAGGGCGGAACTGGTAGAAACATCGCCGTGGACCGTAGTGTTTCAAGGGCGGCTGTTCCATCTCCGCTCCTTGAATATCAACCAATTGTTATGCAGCACCCATGCCGCCCTCGACTCTATGGGGGCCCACGTGATGTCTATGTTTTATCCACGCAGTCCATTAATTTTTCCAACTCATTTTAGAGTATAATCCCAAAATCGAGGCTGATCCAAAGCTCAAGTGGATCACACCATAATAGAAAGAGTGACGATAATGACACCCACAATCGAAGCCATCTTAGGGCTCACCATGATATTTTTGAGAAATCCACCATGTCTATCCATTTTTTCAGCTCATGTTAGTAGATGAGCCAAATAATGTGGCAAATCTAAAGTGTAAGTGGGCCACATTGCAAGAAATAGTGGAGATTGAACCTCATTGAAATCTTCTAGAGACCCATTGAGTTGTTTATATGCCATCCAAATTGCTTATAAGGTCATTCCCACCACCTAAATCATATGGAGAAACCGTTGGACTGGGTGGATTTTTTAAAAACATCACTATGGGCCCACGACTATTTCAACGGTGGGTGTTCAGTTATAGCCATGTGACCCAATTGAGTCCTGGATCTGTCTCATGATTGGACTCATCCTTAAAATGAGCCGATGAAAATGGTGGATGGGGAGAATTTCTCAAAAACATCACAATGGGCCACCAATCTGGTGTTGTTTCAACAAGGGCATTCAATACTATGTTTCAAGTCGCATGGCCTACTTAAGTATTGGATTTTCCTTATATTCGGGCTCACCCCATAAGATGAGCTGACAAAAATGGTGGATGGAATGGATTTCTCAAAAACATATAGGCTAGTGAGAGACAATTCCCACCATTTCAAGTTGTGTGGCCCACTTGAGTTTTGTATTTGCCCTATTGTTTTGGCCTACCCCCTAAAATCATCAGGCAAAATTGGTGGACTTGGTGGATTTCTCAAAAACATCATTATGAGCCCCACAACTATTTCCACCGTGGCCATCATTGTTTCAAAAGTGGGCGTTCAATAGCCACTATTTCCTGGGCCTAGCATATTTGATTTTTTGATCTGCCTCATCTTTAAGCTCACACCATAAATTGATTTGACAAAACCAATGGACAGGGTGGCTTTCTCCCAAGCATCAGGGTGGGTGTCCAATACCCATTGTTTCCTGTGGTATGGGGCACTTATCTCTACCATTTTTGGGTTGGCACCGTATAATATTTATTTAGTGAAACTGGTGGACACATGGATCCATTGAAACAGCCTAAATTATGACCCCCTAAAATTAAAATTGCCTAAATTTTGGAACACTAAAAAATCCCAGTTTCTAGTTCATGGTTGGACATTGTTTTATATGGTATGGTCAAATCGATGAGCAGATAGCGTTAACTTTTGCATTTGGAGAATTTCAAGTGGGGCCAGCTTTGAAGGGTTTGATTGCACATGAACTTAATATTGGATTTCACGAAAACTTAATTTGTTGGAAGTTATCATCAGGATGCACCACAAACTGTGGTGGCACCCATTTGACTCAGATACTTAATCATCCCCTTCCAGGTGAACCTGAACCACATGATTGGAAATAGTGTACAAAGCAAGCGCTCACCTTCCAACAGTTTCCAGTCCTTTCTGTCGCCCACCTTAATCACAAATAGTCCTGAATTTTGAGCCCCAAGCCTAAATGTTAGTGTGTCATCTAATAGTTATAGTTAGAGTGGATTTCATATAATCATCACAGTAAGCCCTGTAAAAAAAATTAAGGGTGCACGTCTCTCTCTCTCTCTCTCTCTCTCTCTCTCTCTCTCTCAATTGTTTCCTTTGGTGTGACCCACCTAAATCACAAATCAACCTAATTTTTTTACCCCGGGCCTAACATGGGATTATCCATCTAAATAGTGGGAGTGGATTTCACTTACACATCACTATGGACCTCTTAAATCCAGGGTAGGCATCCCCCTCATAACTATTACTATGTTTTTGCTGATATATTAAGGGAATTTTACTAGACACTTGGTCTTGATTTTTGGTGCAGCCACCATTATGTGTGTGTGAGATCCACTCCGACCATTATATATGTAATCTTATGTTACGAACCGGGCTAAAAAATCAGGCTGATATGTGATTCAGGTGGGCCATACCAAAGGAAACAATAGGGAGAAAGATGTCCATCCTTTATTTTTACAAGACCCACTGTGATATGATTGATTATATAAAATCCACTCCACCATTAGATGTCACAACAAATTTAGGCTTAGGGTCCAAAAATCAGGCCTATACAATATGATTCAGGTGGGCCACACCAAGTGAACCAATTTGAATGGTGGGCGTGGTCCCATACACTTTCCAATCATGCGGTCCATCTAAATCATAGTTGAGGCTGATTTTTAATCCTGGGGCTAATGTTGGGTGATGCACCTAGTGGTAGGGGTGGATTTAACATAAACATCATGGTGGGACCCACCTTAGTTGCCTACCCAATCCAAGGTACTACAATGAAAACCTTTTTGAAAAAGGTAGCAAAATGTAAATTCTGCATCAAGTAGGTAGTTTTTTTGTAAACTACCCTTGAAAAAGGAATTTTATGAGATAACCACCTTTGGTAGGCCATACCCAAAAAAATATTGGGTGAGCATTGCCCTATTCTCAATCGCGTGGTCCAATTAAAACAAAGGTAGGGCTTTTTTTGGGATTTGAGCCTAAAATGAGGTGACACACCTAATGTTTCGAAGTGGATTTTTTGCAAACATCATGATAAGGCCTACCAGAGCTGCCGGTCCCTTTGCTTGCATTTACCACACGACTCAGAAATGTAACTGAAGGTACTCTAATCAAAATTACTTAAATTAATGCAATAGCATATTGAAAATTGTCTCACCGGCTAGCCCAGCTGGAAGATGCTTAGGCATTTCAACAGTTGATCTCATGTTCGAGTGCTAAGGAGACACGTTAACCCCACCAGTGGGTGGGTGCATCGTGTGACTAACCGAATCGTGTGACTAACCGAGTGGTGCCCAGCTAAGGTGGGTGCGATGCATGACTAACAAAAAATATAAAAGCTTATTGAAAATTAACTTTTCAAAAAATGTACGGGGATGAAAATTCTATAATAAGTAGGTAAATTATTTATTTAAATTCCCCAAAAACACAGGAAACAAGATTTGAACTAAAGACCAATGGTGGCCATACACTGTTCTCATGCATTTTCATTCGCCATCCTTGCGTTTTTTTTTTTTTTCAAGGATGCGCTAGGCTCATGCCGTGATGCGATGCAAGAGCGATGCTGGGCCTGGGAGAAACCCAGTCTACTGTGGTGGGCCCTCCACAAGAAATTAAGTTAATATAATACGAACAGATACTAAGGGGCTATTTGTTTACCACTTAATATATGCCCCTGAAATATTTAATTTCAACCACTTAACATAGATATTTTGGGTGTTTGTTTAGCCCACTTAAAATCAGTCCTTAATGAAAATTAATCACGGATTCAATTCCAATGGTGGTGTGTGAGTGAAATACAGTACAGTAGAGCTGGGCACAAACCAAGCCAGCTTGAAAGCCCATCTTGGATTGGTTTGAAAAAGCCCAGCTTGGATTGGTTTGAATAGAAGTTCAAACCAAACCAACCCTCAGGAGTCAAGCTCAGTTTGAAAAACCAAACCAAGCTCAAACTAGGGTAGTATTAGGCTCGGCTCGGCTCGGCTCAAAGATCGGTTTGATTCAGCTCAGTTTGATTCGGCTTGTAGATTGTAAGCACATTGTTTCCTGTGGTGTTATCCACTTGAGCTTTGGATATGATTCCATTTTGGGATCATGTCCTCAAATGATATGTAAAAATGGATGGACGGTTTGGATAATACATATACATGATGACGTGAATAATACATAATACATATACATGAATGCACACTGTTTTCTTGCACTTGTAAAATTATGCTTGTGTACTTTTGTTTGGAAAATGCTCTTACATGCCTATTTTGAAGTTGCACTCCTCCTTTGGAGGATGTAATTAAACATAGTAAGATACTTTTGTATTTTTTTCTAACTTTCTAAAATTCTTTGGTACTAAAAAAGAAAAAGAGTTGCCACTTGTTCAAACTCGGCTTGGCCTAGTTCAAAATTTCCGACCAAACTAATCCTAGCTCGAATCAGATTTTTCTGGAGCAAACCAAACTCAGGCCACATGGGTCGGCCCGAAACTTCAAACCAGACTGATCCACAAACTGAGGTGGCACAAAAATAAGGCAAACCAAACTAGGGCTAACTCAGCCCGGCCCGAATCGTTGCCCACCTCTAGCGGTAAGTGGTGAGCCCTGAATGCAGTAAGTGGCTTTACGAAAAAAAAAAAAAAAAAAATTCTGAAAATGACATCTTTGCCCGTTCAAAGTAACTTCCGATAAAGCTGCGAGGGTTACTTGTGTTGATGTTGTGTGGGCATGACAAAGTTCATTGGACCCTATCATGATATGGCATGAGCCAAAAAAATGAGGCAGACTCATAACTCAAGTGGACCACACCATAGAAAGTTGTGGCGATAATGACGCTCACCATTGAAACCATCCTAGGGCCCATATGATTTTTTGGCCATCCAACCTGTTCTTAAGGTCACACAAACCTTGATAAAGGGAAAAACATAAATATCGGCTTGATCCAAAACTTTCATGGCTCCCGAGAAGTTTTCAATTGTAGGCATTCAATCTTGATTTGTTTATATTGTGTGGTCCACTTTTAGCTTTTTATCTGCCTCATTTTTGGGCTCATGACCTAAAATGATATGAAAAAATGGATTGACAATATGGATCTAACACATACATCATGGTGGGGCTGATAGAACTTTACCACGTCAACACTAGCTACTTAATTAAATTGCCTAAGGCAAAAATCCACTTTATCCATCTTTATGTTATATGCCATCCAAACTGTCTATAACAAAATTTCCATGGAGATAAAGTGAAAACATTGAAAATTTAGCTCGATAAAAAACTTTTGTAGCCATACAAATGTTTCAATGGTGGTCACTGAATCCCCACTATTTCCTGTCATGTGGTCCATTTGAGTTTTGCATCTACCTCATTTTTGGTCAAATGTCCTAAAATGAGCTCTCAAAAGGGATGGACGGGATGAATTTCTCACAAACATCACGGTGGCCCCTACCTAGCATCCTTAGGCAGGAACTTCCTATGAAAGGCTTTTGGTAGGTAATCTACCTCCCAGGATTGCGGATGCGGTTGCGCATGGTGACTGAAAACGAGCCAACAAGCTGGTGTCAAAGCTCTGTGGGTCCCACCATGATGTATTTGTTTTATCCACACCATTCATTCATTTTTACATATCATTTTAAGGCATGAGACCAAACATTAGGCAGATACAAACCTCCAGTGGACCACACCATAGGAAACAGTGAGGATTGAACATTTATGATAGGAAAATTTTTGGGGGCAACGGAAGTTTTAGTTCAAATTGAAATTTATGTTTTCCATTCATCCAGCTCTTTTTTTTTTTATCTTATGAACAGGTTAGATGACAAATAACATCACTGTGGGCCCTAGGAACGTTTCAACAGTGGACATCATTCTCCTCATTGTTTCTTATGGTGTGGTCCACTTGAGATTTTTGTCTGCCTTATTTTCTGTCTCATCCCTTAAAATGAGCTGAAAAAATGGATGAATGGTGTGGATTAGATAAATACATATGGTGGGACCCACAGAGCTTGACACCCGCTTGCTAGCGGGTGTTCATGTCACTGGCCAACCCGTGCCTGAGGATTGCGGGGAGAAGTTCATGTGCGGCCCGACTTCATCCAAGATGTTGGGGCCCTTACATGGGGCCCACCTTGATGTGTGTATTCTACATCTACACAATGCATCCATTTTGTCAGTATCTTTTTAGGGCATGAGCCTAAAGATGTAGTTGATCCAATTCTCACGCCAAAATTTACGACGGACCAGATCCGTAGCAAATCAAAATTACCGACGGGACTTCCAACTGCCGAATGGTCCGTCGCAGTTTACTGCCGTCGTGAAAATTTTACGGCGAATGTTATCCGTCGCTAAATTGCGACGAATTGCGTCCGTCGAAGATTAGCCTTGCGATGGATTTTGTCCCAAGTTTCTGTAAATAAAAAATTTTCATGGTTATTTTTTTTATATGTTGCACCTAGTAGTCGTTTAAATTCACGAAAAAAAAAAAAAAAAACTGTAAGCCTCATAAATAACAAATCACCATTATATCATATATGAAACTGAGTATTGGTTTTATAATCACTACACCAAAAGCATAGATGGTAATTAAAACAATACAGCATGGTTTACAAGTTGAAAACTGAACTCACTCTCACGCCCAAATAATTCCAAACCAACAACTGCCTCAAATCAATGTGTTTATTTCATAATCAAAGTAGGAATCACCAAACTGTAACAATTGCAGTAGCATGCACCATCTATTACTATTGGAACATGAACATGCTTTTGTAAAAGGAACAATGAAGAGAAATTCTTGAAGAGCTGAATGTAGTTGGAAAAAAAAAAAAAAAAACCTCCGGTGTAAGAGGACAAAATAGGAAGCTTACTATCTTAGAAATGATCACTTCCTAATCAATTTTCAATGAGACAGCAACTTCATCCTGATATTTCAAACAATGAATCAATTACAAGAATTTGTATCATTTAAAACTCATTTTTTCATTAAAAAGACAATACCAGTAACTTCTAAAATTGCTGTAAAACAGAATTCAGATTTCCCAACTCATCCACTACTTCAGCTCCAATTACTAATGATCATGTTATTTTGTTTACACCAATACCTTTTTAAAATAGTATTTATCTTTCCTATTTTCCTATGCAAATTGCAAATGAATCTCCCATCATGCTACTTTTCTGGTTGACTTCTAATCCTAAAAACAAATGTGAAAATATTGAGAAATAAAGGGGACATTTAGATTCCATTGGGTTCTATATATTAAGGTAGAGTTTATTTTCGGCAGCGGATGCATCAGGACATGAATACTACCAAGATGCAGTCGTGTTTCAAATCGACTGGAGATTTTTGGAAGTTTTCAAACAGAGGTACAAAAAAACAATGATTAGTTAACGAAAGATAAAAGTTGGCTGCTAAAATCAGAGCAGCAAGGAGAACACCTGCAGTTGGATAGGGCATGCAACCAATTTGCAATGCAGACAGTTGTGCAACACCATCCCTTCCAACTAGATAATTCCCCAAAATGTAATCATGTTGCAACTGCCACAGAAATAGCACCAATTACCAAGAGAAGCTAACTAGTCAAAAACTCTGAAGCTTCTACCAACTCGTCACTACATTAACTTTGGATTACATACCTGAACATGGGATAATTGTATAAACATTGGGTCTATTATTAAATTCATCCAACTCCTGAAACAACCGTTGTTTGAATGAAAGTTTGCAATGTAAATTCTCTCCTTTGCTACGATCTTTAGCTGCCTTGAATTCCGCCAGCAAATCCCCAATATATTTATTATCATCTAACCTAGTATATTCCTCTTTGGAGCATGAAAAATCATAGTTGAGAGCTAATAAGTGACTATTTTGTAATAGTCAACTTGGAGAGAGTAACTTGAATTCCTCATCCTACATATGAATTTTAGCAGAACCAATAGCCTCGAGAGGGTTATAATGATTACCGTTGCCATGATCTGGTGATTTAGAACCAGTGACAACTTTTCGGCATTCAAATAAACTGAAACTAGAGTATGCAAAAAGTTTAATGATCCCCTCAAGTTCCTGAAGCAAACAAGCTTTCAATCAAGAGTATAGATGCCGAAAAAAGAAAGAAAGAGAGAAAAGAAAAGGAAGTAAAAGATCATGCACATAAGCTTTTCCATTGACATTGAAATGGAGAAGAATAAAATTTTACCAACACGGCAGATAAAATACATGCAAAACTATCCTCTTTTTTTTTTTTTTTTAATGGCAACAAAAATTTTATTTGGAAGGGAAAACTATCCACATAACAATACAAATATCTACCTGATCGCAGGTGATTAGAATTCTTCTATTCATTGTTCATTGATGTGCAAACTGATTGAGGTAAAATATTCCTCAAATCCTCATTTATTTCTTTTCTAACTTTTTCTTCTTTTTCTTTTTCCTTCGTAATTCTTGAAATCAACAAAGAGAGAAACAAGTCATTTGAGAGTGAAAAATCAAAGATTGAAATCATCAAAGACTGTAGCTAATGATCATTCAAAAAAATTTGTGAGAGAAATCATTAAAAATTATTCAGTACTCACTGTTTAATTTTTTTACAAACTTCCCCAATCTTTACCATTTTGTCATTTCCAATACCCTTTGTTGGAGTACTGCAAAAGGCAACAATCGAGATTTGTTAGTAAACCACTTTGCTTTAAATGCACCTCAAACCCTTTAGGGTGGGCACAAAATCAAGTGAAACAACAAAATGTGCTCCTAGCCAGTTCAAGAACAAAGCAAACAGTGAGTTGGATACGAAGATTTGCAGCTATGGGTGAAGCATTTCCCAAAAAACATGAGTAACCAGAGTTGCAATGTATCAATCTAAGTTAGAAAACATCCCAAATCAGCCAATAAACAATGAATGCAAGGAGGAAGTAGATTTCTATTTTGCATGTCTAAACTCTTCCAAACAGAAAGTTGGGATGTGTTCTACTGCCTTCAATGTTAGGTTGAAACCTAAACTGCACCTATAAATACCAAGACTATTGAAATAGGATAAACCTAAACCTAAAATACCAAGATTTGAAACCTAAACTGCACCTCAATATCCAATCTAGACTTGGATTTGCATGCAGTTCATCTTTCTAGTTATTTTATCCAATTGAAGAAGGCAATTGTTATCTGGTCAGAAATTTCTAGAAGGTTAGATAACCTTACTACAAGCAGGATACGTAAATCAAACTAACTAGTGATTACAGTGCTTTAAGAGGTGTTCTGAGTAGGTGCCATCTGGTAACTGACCAATCTCTTTGAAATGCATATCAGCTTGACCTTCAAAATAAAAAAAAAGTTATGTTAAAATGGTGCCAGTTAACAAAAATAAACAGCTGCTCAAAATTTAATTACCTCAATGACAAAATAAGCTCCGGTTCTGGACCAAGGGCAAAAACCCAAACAGCCTGCCAATCAAGAGACTTATTTATACAATTAGTATCTGTCATGTTAAAGTCGACATCAGACCGTTGTTAGTTGCATAAAGCCTTATCAAGCACAGAAGCAAGGAGCTGTAATGCAAGGGCTCTGTCCTGGAACCTGAACATATGAAAACAAAAAATAACAGAATAGGATAATGGATAGCAAAAAGATTACTAGGGTCCCCTTCAGTTCGCAAGAAGTCATGTTCAGCTACATTCTCACCTTTGAATCAACTACTGTCGAGAATATTACCTATAGATGAAAAGGAATAAAAGCTTATCATAGTCATATTGGAAAAAAAAAAAAAAAAAAAGGCATGGATCCTATTAATTTCTACAATGATAAAAAATAATGACAGACGAGATTAGAGAGAAAAAAAAAAAAAATTCAAATTCGACTGAGTTAAGACCGAGTTGGCAAGTTTTATAACTATGTTGCTGATAGAATCCAATTTAATTAATCACCTTAATTACAGAGTTCATGAAGCAAAATAATACCCTCGCAATCGAAATTATAAAAATAAAAAAAAAAAATCATACAAGATACAAGATTTACTTCAAGATACAAAAAGAAATACGCATAATACATGCAGCTGGGAAATTGATACCACACCATGGTGACCCTTTTCTCAATACTGTATAATGATCCACCGAGCAATAGGAGTTATTCAGTATACTTGCTAAATATAATGATTGAAACACGTGCACTCCAAGTGATCAAATTCCTCTTAGGAATTTCATCAAACACCCCACGTGCACAACCCCAACACCTGTACATTTTCAGCCTCCAACCAAACCAACTAATCTGTCTCAGGAATTTCATCAAACACGTAACGTGCACACCCCCAATACATGTACATTTCCAGACTCTAACCCAACCCACTAATGCCCTAGAAATGGAGAGAGAGAGAGAGAGAGAGAGAGAGAGAGAGAGAGAGAGAGAGAGAGAGAGCTCTTGCTCGAAGAGGGGCTTGCACTGCATGATCTAAGAAATCTGCTCCTTTTGAAAATCGAACCTTCTCTCCTCTCTCCTCTCCGAGAAAAATGGAAAACCCTAAACCTCGTTCCAACTCTCTCAAATAAAATGAAATGATCTACATCCATTTGTTCATAATTTTTATTTTAAGAACTCTTCAATGAGCTGGCAGAGTACAGATATCCATACACAACAGTCTGGCATGTGCCAAATGCTTATACCGTCTAGACAGGTCCATCGCTAAACGCCGCCGCAATGCGAAAATTTCCCTAGAGATCAGCGACGGATCTTTTAGGTTAGCGACGAATTAAGTTCGTCGTTAAAGCAAGCTTCTTTTGCGACCAACAAGTTTCATCGGAAAATCCGTCGCAAATTTCCATTTTTGACACAATGGATGTCTCAATAGACCTGATGAAGGGAGCAAATAAATATTAACTTGATCCAAAACTTGTATTGCCCCCAAAATGTTTTTAATGGTGGGATTTCAATCCTTGAGGTGTGGTTTGCTTGAGATCAGGATCTTCTTTATTTTTGTGACCATGTACTAAAATGATCCTTAAAAATGGATGGATCATATATATATATATATATATATATATATATATATATATATATATATATATATATATATATATATATATATATATATATATATAACACATACATCAAGGTCGGCCCCAAGGTCCAACGTTACACCAATAATGCTTAGTTCACTCTAGTTTTGGAAAGAAGCCAATTAGGTGGGGCCCATCATAATGCTTGTGAGAAATCCACCCGATCGATTCGGTTTTTTACGTTATGTTAAGATATGGGCCCAAATTAGGGACAATTTGATCAATTTGTCAAATTTTAGACATTTTCATCGAACAAAAATTTTCAAATTCAATACTAAATTTCAGTGTTCAGGAATTTTTTCAAACAGTTTACCCAAGTATTCCAACACCTATCGGTAATAAAATTCAATACACAATAGATCCATTACTTAATTTAATTTCGGACTTTTTTTTTTATTCAATTTACCAAATGCACCCTAAAGATATGAACAGATACTAAGTTGAGAAACACATAAACAGCTTGAAAGATATATATATATATATATATATATATATATATATATATATATATATATATATATATATATATATATATATATATATATATATATATATATTGTTTTTAGAAAGGTGGGAGCACACCACCTGGTACTTTGTTGATGTGGGAAATGATTTACATCCATTAAGGTGGGCCCTAAAAAAGAAAGAAGCCTCACCAATATTCCTAGAATCCAAAAAAAAACCAAGAAAAACGAAAAAAACAAATACAAAAAACGAAAACAAACCAAAAAGAAGCCTAGCATGAAAGGAGCTAAATACAGGAATATACATAGCAAAACACCTCCATACTTTTAAGGACTCATTATGAAAATACGACAGAGAAAACCTTCACCATGACTCTAGCCTACACCCACTAAACAGAGCATAGGGCTCTGCCCAGATGACTAAAAACCACTCCACCACCTGCGATAGCAGATCTCAGAAAGCATAGCAAAGCCCTACACAAAATGATCCCTGAAGCCTCAAACAACCTCCATAATATTAAACCCTGCACCAGAGACTCCACAGGAACCTATATATCCCACAACATCACGTCAGCTTGACCTGCAAGAGCTCTATAAAGACTGGCGCAAACCACCCCAAGACTCTGCTTCAAGCCAGAACAAACCCTCCCAGCTCCGACCAGAGGCAAAGTAATATGTATTTATTTATTAACTATCAAGCCGATTCAAGTAAAATCTCGTCCTTGTCTTGGAGTCAAACCCGATATGACTAGACACTGAGTCGAGTGAGTTTACTAGTTTTGGAACCATGTCATTGAGCCCACAGAAAAGTAGCTGTTTGGATAATATAAGTGATAATAGAAGTAACGCATTACATATTTGAGAATTACATAAAGAAGCTACACATTTCTACATTCCTTTGTAAGCATGAGAGATGCAACTAGTGAGGATCATGCTGCAGTGGGATAAGAAGCTTGCATGGCAATACCACATAGGCCTTCTTCAGCATCAACATCCCTTTCCATCCTTATGTATCCATCTTCACCCCAAGAAGTACCCCATGAATTCTTCACTATCCAATACTTGGTCCCATCATCTGTTGTCCCATATCCGACAGCCGTCACTCCATGGTCTAGTTCGGTACCACAATCTCCTGTAAAGACACCGCTCGAGTAGAACTGGAAGTCAGATTCCCCAGCGTCAATTGCAACAGAAACGGGTTGGTTGGCCACAGCCTTCATTAGAGCTTTCTCACTGTTGGCAGTTACATCTTCATAACCGTTGATCTTGGCCACATGGCTGGCTGCCTTCTTGGAGTTGCAAGTGCCATCAACCGCCTTGTAGGGGTAGTTGGCTTCTGTTGTAAGTCCTCCGTTGTGTCGGATGAAATCAAAGGCATCATCCATGAGACCACCTTCACAGCCTTGATCCACCCCGTTGGTATCACAATCCACCACCTCTTGCTCAGATAAAGAAACCAACTTCCCTGTCTTGAGTTGGGTAATTCCTTCCATGGCCGCTACTGCTGAGAATGCCCAGCAGCATCCTATTTGGCAACACCAGAAAGCAAGTTAGCTCACACTAGCTAGATAACAATGTCATGTTCCTTTTTAGAACAAAGTTGCAGTAATCCATGAAAAATGACTAAATTCATGAGAAGGTTAAAACGCTTACCACATTGTCCTTGGTCTTTGATTGGGGTTACGGCCCCTTTCTTTCTCCAATCCATACTAGATGGCACAGTCACATTCTCATACATGAACGATGTGGCTCTCAATGCTCTTGTTTGAGTGGGCTTAAAACCGTTTCGGGTAGCCCTGAACTCCTCGTTGGTTTGGTCTGCAAATTCATTTACACTAAGCTTGTAAGATCGGTCCCCGGCGTTGTTGAAGGATTCTATAAATTCCACATTATCCTTGAATATCTTGAAACGTATCTCTTTCTCAACTGCATCCTTGTAAGTGCGACCATATTGAGCCATCCATTGTTCATGCCTGTCTGACATGGACGCTTCCTGTAGGGTGCGGCCCATGGCATGAGAAGCCCACACTCCCAAGATGAACAGGGCTACGAAGAAAGATTGGGTTAAGGAAGCCATGATGTTAGCTGAGGAGTGTATGGATGATGTGATGATACGATTATGGAGGTGGGTGCATACACTTACTCTATGCTGAGTTTATATAGGTGATATTGGGGCCCAGATGGATCACATCTCTCTTTATTGTTGCTGTGGTGAAGATGGAGACTTGATATAAGTGCCCGATCAAGTGTATTGATTTGGATGGTTAAAATGACATTTTCTAATCTAACTCTTCTTATACTCAAATTTCGTGTACGTTGCGCTTCTCTATTCTAACATTCTATATTTTCCTGTTGTGAAAATCGGACCACTGACCACTCTTTCGGTGGCCCACATCCTACCTCTTTTTTTTTGGTCAGTCACGCAACCCACCCACCCAGTCAGTCATGCAACGCACCCACCGGTGCTGTCAGCAGCGGGAGTTTCACCCTGATGGGTTTCGACCTCTTGTTGAAACTCCGCAGAGTTTACCAACGAGGCAAGGCCCTGCACCTGCCCACATCCTACCTTGATGCAGAGTCAGACCCGATTGATTTGGGTGGTGTAACATGCCAGATGAGTACTGGACCATCCTAATTTTTTACGCTTGATGATCTAGAATCTGAGTCCCACCTTTCGAACCACTGGGCTCTAACGCTTTTGTTGACATGTTGGCGGTAACGAATGTTCTCTTCCAAGTACACGTCAACACATGTTCCAATATGGTGAACATGTGCAAGATCTTAATAGTCCATCAAGTGGGTTGTGAAAATGAAGCCATTCCAATCATCAGGTTAGCCACAGTTTAAAAAACAATTGGATAAACATAACAAGTTTATTCCTGGACTTTACATTTGTTTCTTAAATTGTGAGTAAAATGGCTGATAGTAAAACAAATTTTCTCTTACAGCCCACTTATCTCTCTCAATCTTGAATTCACACCCTAAAACTGGTGGACTACATGGATCTAAAATTTAAACCGCCTAAATTTTAGAACACTAAACAATTCGTTCATGGACATTGCTTTCGGAACAAGGACAACTGTATATTTTTTTCATCTCAACAACCCAATAATTGTCCATTGATCCCTGCCTAAAATCTTTCAAATGAGCCATAAGATCAAATGGTCTAACACTAGACGTCCTGCTCTAATGCTATGTTACTGACCAGTTGCGCTAAAAGCTCAAGCTGTTAGGGAATGATAGAACATTGTATATCAGAGGGTTTGCTGACGCCTCGAACAACATCATGTATATGGTACATGGATCAGATGGTTAAGCTCATCCAATGCCCGGTGGAAGATGGGGCCCACAGACCGCATATGGGGACCTACAAATTGTCATGCATACATGAGATCATGACCAAAGGCTAGATATACTGGATGTCACACATTGAAGGGGTTAAATAAGGTTCCCCACGTAGGATGGTATAAACAATACAAAGTTGGGTGAGAAGGGCCAAAAAGGTTATTTTGCCCTTTAACGCTCATTAGTTAAAGTAATGGAGGCATTCCGTTATTCGAATACAAAGAAGGCGAGCACTTTTTTTTTTTAAATAGTGCAAAACTTGGCAGTTTAATTTTGGTCCGTAAATCAAAGGTATGTTGCAGAAATGCAAAAATCCCATTAAGTAATTATCATTAGAGTACCTTAAACTTCCAAGCAAATGGGCAGGCAGCTCAGGTGAGCCCCACCTTGATGTTTATGTGAAATTCACCCAAACCACCATGTTCATCACCCAATCTTAGGCCTAGGGTCTAAAAATCAGCACCGTTCAAGATTTAGGTAGACCGCCTGATTGGTGTACAGGGCAACTCATCCTCCAAAATATTTCCCTTGGTGGAGCAGATAAGCCTAATTTTTGGGCCCAGGCCTATATTTTGGTGTGCGATCTAATGGTTTGTCTTGAAGTCATATTATCATCATGGTGGGCCCTTTAAAAATCAAGGGTGGATGTTTCACCCAACTGTCCATTTTAGTATGGCCCACCTGAATCACAGGTCAGCTAGGGTTTTTGAACCTGCACCACAATGGATGTGGGATTACACATCTACTACTTGGAGTGGATCACGTACACATCATAGTGGGCCCATCGAATTAAGGGCAACTATTCAAAAACACATTTTCCCAAGTTACAGTCCAACTAGGGTCAATAAGTTACAGTCCAACCAGCTAATAACTTTCAACCTTTCATGCATTTATGACATCCAACCTGTTTAATAGGTTGGCCCCATCATGAGTATCATCTTTTGGAAAAATCAGCACAAGTAATTGGTTGGACTATATGTCATGGTCCAATCAATTGATAACTTTCAACCTTTCATGTGTTTATGATATCCATCTAGTCCAATAGGTTAGGCCCCATCAGCATCGCCTCTCAATTGCTAGACATTGTTTTATATGGTGTGGCCTAATTGATGAGTAGGTAGGGCTAACTTTTGCATTAGTAGATTTTCAAGTGGGGGCGACCTATTGGAAGAGTTGGATTTCACACGAACTTTTTTTTGTTAGGTAAAGAGAAAGTATTATTCACATGAAGGAGGGCCTCACATAAGGATTTCACACGAACTTAATGGAACATAATGAGGGTAAGATTTCACAAAAACTTAATCGGTTACAAGTTATCCTCCGGGTGTGTTATAACCCATAGTCAAACCAGTTGTACTCATGTCCGATCCTTCACCACATATTAGGCACAAGGCTAAAAAAATTGGCCTATGTTGTGGTTCAGGTGGAACACTGTTAGAAACAGCGTACAAGGCAACACTCGCCACCATACTTTTTTGCTTGTTGTTGCCCACCTGAATAACGAGTGAGCCTGAATTTGACTCAATGTTAGTTTGTCATCTAATGGTTGGAACATATTTCATATAAGGGACTGAAACAAATCAAGTGTGGACATCTCTCTCCTAACAATTTCTTTTGGTATGGTCCGCTTGAATCATAAATCAGCCTAATTCTATGGCCCTGGGCCTAACTTGAGATTATCTATATAACGATGGGCGAGGATTTCAGAGACATCTCTCTATGGACCCTTTAAAAAATCAAGGGCGGGCATACCTCTCTTAACTATTCCCATATTTCCGTTGATGTATTAAGGGAATTTTACCAGAGATGTACTCCACCTTGATTTTTGGCGGGGATGCAGTGATGTGTATGTGAGATCCACCATGACCATTATACGTGTAATCGCACATTAGGCCCAAGGCTAAAAGATTAGGCCGGAATGGGATCAAAGGAAACAATTAAATGGGAGAGACCTCCATCCTTGATTTTTAAAGGGCTCACCATGGTAAGTATATTAAATCCACTCCAACCATTAGATGTCACACAAAAATATAGGCCTAGTGCCAAAAAATCAGTCCAATAGATGATTCTGGTGGGGCCACACCAAGTGAAACTATTTCCAAATGTATGGTCCCTTTAAATTATAGATCGAGCTTATTTCTGGTCTTTAGTCCTAACATCGAGTGGTAGACTTAGTGTTCTGGGTCATTTTAACATAAACATCATGATGGACCCACCTCTGTCACTGTCCCTAACTTCCATTAATGAAAGGGATGACAATGATAATTACCCAAATGAATGGGTGGCTTATTGAAAATATTTGAAAAAGGTAGAAGAATGTAAATTCCATATAGATAGTGTTTTTTTCTCTTGTAAGATTCTCTTTAAAAGAGAGTTTTACAGGACACCCATCCTTAATGATTAATAGGCTCCCATAATGATTTTGTGAGATCCACTTCGACCATTAGATATGTTATTCCACTTTGGTCTAGGGTAAAAATAGGTTGACCTGCGATTTAGGTGGGCCACACCAAAGGAATAGTTAGGATAAGACATCCATCATTGATTTTTATAGGGCCCATCTTGATGATTATATGAAATTTACTCCAACCATTAGATACCATACCATAATTTAGGGTTGGGGCACAAAAATAGGTCCATCAGTAATTTAGTGATTTAGGTGGGTTACACTAAGCAAAAAAGTTTGGTGGGTGAGCATTGCCCAGTAAACTGCTTTTAATTGTTTGTCAACTTGAAACAATGATGGGGCTTATTCTTGGGACCTTGGCCTAATGGGGTGATCCACCTGGTGGTCAGATCGAGTGGATATTACATTACATAAACATTACGGTGAAGCCCGACCGAGCCACCAACCACTTTACTTGCATTGCCTACCGACTTAGGAAATGTAACCAAAGGTCTTCTAATCTTAAGAGAGGGAGTTGGTGAGTCGGTGCTTTGTCCGATTCTGATAGAAATAGATACTACACATGATCTTAGCCAAAAGGCCGAGAAAGGTATTATATCTACTACATATAACATATAACCTATTCGTAATCTTTATAAATAGAATTAATTTTAATATTAAATATCAATCCGAATCAAGTCATCCTTAGTCTTGGAATCAAACTCGATATAACTAGACATTGAGTCGAAGGAGTTGTGAAATTTCAAACCATATTATAATCCCACCGAAAAGTAGCTGTTTGGATACTGTATAGTGATAATGGAACCCATTACATATATGAGAATTACATAAAGAAGCGACACATTTCTACATTTCTTCGTAACTGCTTTGTTACCAAAGCATGGGATGAACAAGCATGAGATATGCAATTAGTGAGGATTAAGCGGCTGTGGGATACGAAGCCATCATGGCAATACCACACAGGCCTTCTTTAGCATCAACATCCCTTTCCATCATAATGTATCCATCTTCACCCCAAGAAGTTCCCCATGAATTCTTCACTAGCCAATACTTGCTCCCATCATCTGTGGTCCCATATCCAACAGCAGTCACGCCATGGTCTAGTTCGGTACCACAATCTCCTGTAAAGACACCGCTCGAGTAGAACTGGAAAGCAGATCCGCTTGCATCAATTGCGACAGAAATGGGTTGGTTGGCCACAGCCTTCATTAGTGCCTTCTCGCTGTTGGTCGTTACATCTTCGTAACCGTTGATCTTGGCCATATGGTTGGCTGCCTTCTTGGAGTTGCAAGTGCCATCAACTCCCTTGTAGGGGTAGTTGGCTTCTGTTGTAAGTCCTCGGTTGTGTTGGATGAATTTGAAGGCGTCGTCCATGAAACCACCTCCACAGCCTTGATCCACGCCACTGGTATCACAATCCACCAGCTCTTGCTCGGATAAAGAAAGCAACTTGCCTGATTTGAGTTGTGTAATCCCTTCCGTCGCTGCAACCGCTGAGAATGCCCAGCAACATCCTATTTGTTGACACCCAGTGGCAAGTTAGCTAACACTAGATAACAATGCCATGTCCCTTTCTAGAACAAAAGTTACTGTAATCCAAGTAAATCAGCTAAATTCATGAGAAGGTTTATAACGCTTACCGCATTGTCCTTGGTCTTTGATTGGGGTTACGGCGCCTTTCTTTCTCCAATCCATACTAGACGGCACAGTCACGTTCTCATACATGAACGATGTGGCTCTAGATGCTCTTGTTTGAGTGGGCCTAAATCCGTTACGGGTAGCCCTGAACTCCTCGTTGGCTTGGTCAGCAAATTCATTTACACTAAGCTTGTAAGATCGGTCCCCGGCGTTGTTGAAGGATTCTATGAATTCCACATTGTCCTTGAATATCATGAAACGTAGCTCTTTCTCAGCTGCATCCTTGTACGTGCGACCATATCGAGCCATCCATTGTTCGTGCCTGTCGGACATGGACGCATCCTGTAGAGTGCGGCCCATGGCGTGAGAAGCCCACACTCCCAAGATGAACAAGGCTACGAAGAAAGATTTGGTTGAGCAAGCCATTGTGTTCGCTGAGGAGTGTATGGATGATGTGATTATGGAAGTGGGTGCATACTCTTACCGTAACCTGAGTTTATATACGGGATATTGGGCCCCACATGATTCACTAATCTCCATTGCTTTATTGTTACTGTGGTGAAGATTGAGACTTGATATACGTGCCTGATAAAGTGTATTGATTTGGATGGCTAAAATGACATTTTCTAATCTAACCCATCTTATACTTAAATTTCGTGTACGTTGCGCTTCTCTATACTAACATTCTATATTTCTATACTAATAATTGGTTTAAGAGAAACATTCACACACATCTAATTAGCGTGTGAGCTTTCACATATACTGCTTTTATTTTCCCGGAATGTGTCACTTGTGTAAAACATCCAACCCGTGAAAAGGTGGGTCACATCGTAAGCATCACCTGTTATGAAAATGGACCAATGGCCACTCTACTCTCTCGGTGGCCACAGCCTACATTGATGCAGATAGTCAGCTCAGCTGATGAGTAGACCATCCTGTTTTTTCACACCGGGTGATCTAAGCCATTCTGACTGCCAATACAATAAACATGTGCAAGAACTGAGTGGTCCACTTGATGGGCTTCGAAAATCTTAACCATTCCAATCATCAAGTGGGAAACAGTGTAAGAAATAATTGGATAAATAAAAACAATTTTTTTCTTATCTTTTTCCATTTTCATTTTTTTTTTTTTACACACATCCACACTCCATGCACTCACACAGCCACCCAAGCCACATGGGCACTCGATCCCTAGTCTTTTAATTTGTTTCTTACATCGTGGCCCACCTAATGAGTAAAACTGGCGGATATTAATAGATAAAAACAAATCTTAACCGTTCGTTTGTTTCGAAACCTGATGGAATATTGCTCATATACTGCACATTGCAGTACACGCATGTCTATGGACATGCATACATACATACACACACGTGTACCACGGTATTAAGCTGTTGTGGAGCCTACATGTTTTGTGTTTGTGCATCTGACCCGTCCAATGGGAGTGCCCACATCATGATGGTCAGACGCTCCATAATCAGGCTGATCCGACAATCAGGTGGGTCAAACCGTAGAAAACAATTTAAAACCTCACAAATTTCTGCAAATTCAAGCAGTGGGGCCCACCTAATAATTGGATTGGCCAGATTTTTGGGGCTTCTTATCATCCCGGTTGGGAGACACCTTCGGACATGGATTGGATTCTTTACCCATACCACGTGAGCCCAACTTCGATCTTTAGGCTGTTGTATATGGTTTCCTATGGTGTATTGATGAATGGAGTGATTTTTGTGCTGGGTGTATATCTTTGCGTGTAAGTGCCCACTTGTCACGTCTGTATGCTATCCAAGCCATCCAGAAGGTAGGCCCCACCCGTAGCATCACCTGGCACAAAAAATAGGATGTTCACATCAGGCGATGTTTATGTCCCTGCTTCCTTCTAAACAGGTCAGATGACGTACACCATCACATGCGCACAAGATGGACGGTAACTAAACCTTGATAGCGCCATTGATAGTATTTGTGAACAAAGTAGAACGTACACGAAAAGATTGCTATAACAAAACGAAGCCTATCCCTGTAGCCATCCACACCATTGCATTTGCCCCGGCACGTATATATGCATCTCTCTCTCTCTCTCTCTCAATAACAAGAATGCAAGGGAGAGTAATGACTACCTTGGGGTGTAATGCAATGTCTATATAAAGCAAAGCTTCCTTTGATTGTATGCATCCCTCCTCCATATACAATCTCAGCCCATCCATCACATCCTCTTTCTTTGTACAATGGCTTCCATGTACCATTGTTTCGTTGTGGCCTTGTTCATCTTGGGAGCTTGGGCTTCTCAAGCCATGGCCCGCACTCTCCCTGACTCATCCATGTCCAATCGCCATGAGCAATGGATGGCTCAATATGGACGTACCTACAAGGATGCGGCTGAAAAACAAAAACGTTTCCAGATATTCAAGAGCAATGTGGAGTTGATAGAATCTTTTAACAGTGCAGGGCTCCGATCCTACAAGTTAAGCGTCAATGCATTTGCTGATCTGACCAACGATGAGTTCAGGGCCGCTCGTAACGGATTTAGGCCCACTCGAGCAAGGGCATCCGAAGCAACATCCTTCATGTATGAGAATGTTACTGCACCATCTAGCATGGACTGGAGACAGAAAGGTGCTGTGACTCCCATCAAGGATCAGGGACAATGTGGTAAGTACTCAGTAAACCATTAACCTTCACCTGCCCTCTACTAACCCTCATCCGTGACTAAGCTCGTCAATCTTGACGCAGGGAGGATTTGGTAGGTCGATCACCGTCTTCCTAACTGATAGTTCTCGAATCCACAAGAAGAAATAAAAGATAAAAAGAGAAAATAAATTCCAAATAATTGATTTATTGATAATTGAATGAATAATAACGAAATTACAATGCATATAAATAGGAAACTAAACCCTAGGTAAAGTATTAGAATCCAACTCCAACTTAAACTCCTAGAAAACGCAACTTACTATTTATAGAAGTCGTTCAATCCTACTATAACTCTTGGTTTTCGGCCATAAATAGAAAGTTTTCAAACGGCTCAACCACGTTGTTCTACTAAAATATTCTAAGCCCTTTTCATGTTGAGCACTAACTCTAAAACCATACGGATGCAAAGTTATGATCGAATTAAAACTTACTATAAATAGTAAAATTGAAAATAAACTAGCCTAATGACCGTCGATACGGTCGATTCTTGCGATTCCGGCTTGGGCAACCCGGCATAGCGGGTTGGTTGGCTAAAGTAGCTCGAGCTACCCCAAATTGATATATTATACATCCCGTAACTCATCTCGGATTGTGAGATACGACCAATTTACGGTCCTAACGGTCCGAATCACTTTCGACCCCGACCGGTCTTCTTTTACTCCATCTAGGCCATGAATAATCAGCGACCCGTTCTACATCAAATCTGGACCATCCATCAGAATGACCACCTGTGGATGGTCATGGCCAAAGTCCAATTTTGAACCATACAAAGAGTAGCCAACAATGTGATTCAAATGAATGGGCAATGCAAGTCTTATCTTTTTTAAACTTTATAGGATATAGCATTCAATTGGCCATTGAATTAATGGGAGCATTGTAGGCCACTTTTTTTTCGCATGGTTAATACCATAAAATCAATATGATTGTTAGGCAATGATCCATCCAAGAGGTAGCAAGTACTCTAATGAATGGCAATGATCAATGAGTAAATCCAGTGATGATCTCTTCTCGAGCCAATGAAGAATATGAAAACCCAAACAAGAATCTGTAACATTGTTAATACACATACACTTGTCAAATAAGAAAAGGGAAGATGAGATTGTTATTTAGTGTCTTTACTAATCGTGGCTCAAATGTTCCAAAATAGGGTGTTGTTGGGCATTCTCGGCCGTTGCAGCCACAGAAGGAATTACACAACTGAAAACGTACGGGTAAGTTGCTTTCACCATCTGAGCAAGAGCTAGTGGACTGCGACACCAAAGGTGAGGATCAAGGCTTTGAGGGTGGCCTCATGGACGACGCCTTTGATTTCATTCAACACAACCATGGCCTTGCAACCGAAGCTAACTACCCATACCAGGGAGTTGACGGCACTTGCAATTCCAAGAAGGCTTCAAACCATGCAGCCAAGATCAACAGTCACGAAGATGTACCAGCCAACAGCGAGAGTGCACTATTGAAGGCAGTAGCCAACCAGCCAATTTCAGTCGCCATTGATGCCGGACGATTGCCCTTCCAATTTTACACAAGTGGTGTATTCACGGCGTTTGTGGTACTAACCTAGACCATGGTGTGACAGCCGTTGGATATGGGACAGCTGATGATGGGACCAAGTATTGGTTGGTGAAGAATTCATGGGGAACTGGGTGGGGTGAAGAAGGATACATAAGGATGGAAAGAGATGTGGATGCTAAGGCAGGCCTGTGTGGCATAGCCATGGAGGCTTCTTACCCAACGGCATAAAATATAATTGTTCTAATTACAATTGTCCACTTCTTTCCTTGCTTTTTAATGTTTTATTTAGAAGCTCCTAGTATTAATATGTAATTAATAAGTATCGATTTTGCATTTACTTATCTTCTATATTATAAATAACATGATTACCGTTTGGCCAATTTTACCACTGTAATTAGTTTGTGGGGAGGGGGTGTTAAAGGTGTAATTTTTTAGCTGTGGCTGGCCCTTCAACCGTGGGGTATTTTTGTCTTCTCAATCCATTGATGCCACTGGACCCCATATCTGCCAAACATGGCAACGAAGGTCCATGTTTAGAGGAAATATTCAACTCTTGATCATGGTGTTGTTTGGTCCAACAAGATCTACATGTTGGGCGGACTTCTGCTAAGTGCTAACCCAATTTATTCATACGGTGGGCCCCGTGATGAGTCAGAGATCCCCGAAGTCTACTTTGTCAGATGATCACCACCATCTAATTTCGACCCATTAAAAGTGGACGATTGGTTACTGTTGTCCACTATCATTAGATGGCTAGGATCATCTAATTAGGAAGATAAAAACGTTGTTTCTCCTGAGTCGTATGTTATCTCCAATTTTTAACAGAAAAATAAGTAAAGGACTAGATGGATAAGATTGTTGCTGATCTAAACAATTGTCGACGGTTGTTGCATGCTTCTTAGGACTCCGGGGTCCATGGTTTAGATCATGGTTCCATGATCTAAACCACTGGTTTAATGTGCCAGGTACCAACAGAATCATTAGATAAACGGTCTGGCATTCCAAAACCAACCTGTGACTACTTGATGGACCTAACTCGATTTTATTGGGTCTGGGTCAAATTTTTTCATCTGTTAAAAATTTGTGTTTAATTCAGGTCTAACCTTTTTGCACTGGTTAGAAATCAGGTCTAGTCAGGTCCACATTGGGTCTAACCATGTAAATGCATGTGTCAAGGTGGCATAAGTTTTCAATCCAATTCATCCACCAGGTGGTCCCAACCATGTAAATGCTCTCATTTGTCCTATATATGCTGAGACTAACTTAAAACGGAGGTACATACACCCAATTGGTAGCTAACGAGAACCCTGATCTCATTGCATTGGTGTGGGTTCTAAAAAACAAAACCAAGACCAAAAGGGCCCACACCCAACAAAATCCGATCCTAATTAGCCGTGGTACGGGTATTATTCTTGGACCCCACCCAAACCTTACTCGTTGACATCCCTACTAATTATTTCTACCATTTTTTGGTAAGGAAGAGAACAGCCCAATAGGACTTGTGGCAACAGGCCCAGCTTTGATCCGTTTCTTTAGTAGGGATTAAAATAATAACAACAACAGTTTGGGACATTAATCTCAGGTTCCTGTCGTGCCAAACCCATCGAATAGGGCTATCAATGAGAAGGGATCATTCTCCCAACACATCAACCTATCCAAGTCTCAGTACCACCCATGGATTTACTATCTCAAGGTACATCGTACGTGCATGATGGGGCGCACCAAATCAATCACAATCTTGCACCAAAATTGGAGGCTGGGCCTTGGTTTGGACCATGCACAATCATAATGGGCCAAGCTCAAATGTTAGCTAACGGGAACCCTGACCTCATTCGATTGACTGGGCCTTAATAGTGGGCCACATCAACAGCAGGGAAGCTCCAAATGATGCATACCTTGGTAAGATGAACTTAAAACCACAACACGATGTGTGGAGCCAAAATGTATGCATGACAACCAAACCACTCATCATCTGTGACCCCTCGTATTCGAGCTTAGGGACTATCCCCACCAGGACGCAGCTGGAGACGAACAGGTGCGTGGCACGTCTATATTGGTGGAGAGCAAGGGGCCCGTGCGTCAATATTGGTGGAGTGCTGACAGATCCGTCACATCAGTGCCAGCCCAGTCACACACCCGTTCGTCTCCCACTGCATCCTATACCTAATCTGAGCTCAGCGTATTCTTTGTTACACCCAAAAATCAGGCCAATCCAAAGCTCAGGTGGTCAACATCACAGAGAATGGTTGTGATGGGACACCACAAATAAAAGCCATCCAGATTGTGTGTGGGGCCTACCATGTTTTGTATATACCACCAATCCATTTAGAAAATGGATAGCCGATTTGGTGAGACCCCAGCCTCACCCAAGACGGTACGGCCCTTACTGTGGGGTTGCCATGGATCCCACCTTGATCTATGTATCATGTATACACGCTGTCCATCAGTTTTTACATATCATTTTAAGGCATTATCCAAAAAAATGAAGAAGATCCAATTATCAGGTAGATGATACCATATAAAACAATGGTGATTAACCATTCTACCATTAAAAACTTCTTAGGGTGCAAATTAATCTTTATGCAGTGTTTATTTACCATCCTTAATCCTTCTGCAGTGCTTATTTACCATCCAATCCGTTGATAAGGTCACATAAGCATGGATGAAGATAAAAAGGAACAAATATTAGATTGAACCAAAACTTTTCTAGTCCATTAATGGTAAATCAACACTATTTCCTATGACATGGTCCACCTGGTAATTGGATTTGTTTTATCTTTCCAATAACAACGCCCTAAAATGATCCGGAAAAAAAAAAAAAAAAAAAGGGGGGGGGGGGGGGGGGGGGGGGGGGGGGGGGGGGGATGGATGAGGGCGGGGGGATGGACTGCATAGATACAGAATACATACATCAAGGTGGGCCCCACGGTAAGGGCAGCACCATCTAGGGTGAGCCCCGCAGTCTCACAAATCCGCTCCCTAAAAAATGTAGGAGCGAATTACCTGTTACCAGGGGATCAACAACTTGGTGTTACCCTAACCGTGTGGGGGCACCTTGATGTATTTTTTGTATATCTAAGCTGTCCATCTATTTTCTTATATCATTTTAGGGGATGATTCCAAACCTTAGGAAGATCCATATCTCAGGTTAACCATACCACTGGAAACAGTGATAAATTGAGTATTAAAAACATTTCGTGGGCCAAAAAAATTTGGATCAAGCTGATATTTGCATCTACCCTTCATCCAGATCTTTTTAACATTATCAATTGGTTGGATGGAAAATAAACATTATGAAAACCTAACTATGGGCCTTTGGAATTTTTAATGGTGAGGCATTCAATCGCCACTGTTTACTGTGTTATGGTCCACCTAAGATTTGGATCAGCTTAATTTTTTGGAATCCTTCCTAAAATGATATGTAGAAACGGACGGACGGCATATATATACAATAAATCATCAAGGTCCTAAAATGATCGGTCGAAACCGAGGACGGCATGTATATACAATAAATCATCAAGGTAGGCCCCTCGGTAGGGGTAACACCCATGCTGTTACCCGGGTAACAGTTGCGCCCAGAAAATGCACCCCACTTCAAAAGTAATAACATTCTGAATTAAGCTGAGCCACACCACATCATTTTACAGGTTTTAAGGTACGATCATGCAGAATTTGGATAGTATGCTCGACTTTAACAAGATTTTTCTGTTTGTTAGACGTCTGATTGGTCCAACTTGGGACATGTCAGCATTGCCTGCATTTGCAGACAACGTTAGTGTTCAACTGGACCAATTAGGTCGTCGGCAAACAGAAAATTCCTGTTAAAGCCGCGCAGACAATCCCTATTCAATTTCAAATGACATGACCCACTTAAATTTTGTAAAAGACAACATCGTTGGGCGCCCAGGAGAATGACGGTGGGCCCATACAGTAACGTTGGCACCTTGACAACGTGCAGATGCGGACATGGGCTTAACAGGGCTAATATGTTGGTAGGGATACAAAGGGGCCAGCCCGAGGCTTGTCTCAGCTGGTCCACTTAGCAAACTCATGGACCTCAACCCAACTTCAGGCCCAGCATATCTGCCATCAACCCAGGAATCGAACTGTGCATTGTTCTGATCAATGGATTCCACATGGAACCAGTAAACGAAAGAATGATCCTGACCGTCAGTTAGTGGCAATCAAACCAACAGCTGTAAACAAAATAACCAACCTGTCCACATTCAATAAGAGAAATCATCAATCATCTCATAATAATATTGAAAGCTCTGGCTGACATAACCCCGCCTCCTTTGTCCAGCTGGGACGGACAATGAAAGCATAAAACTCAAATCAATGGTCATAAACACATGTGCGAGTGTGATCATTGGATGAGGGGCCATCCAAGCTTGCACGGAGAATAGGAACATCTTCACGTCATCCCACCGTAGGTTCATGTGGGCCCATAAAGCTACATATGGGCATGCTCGCCACGCTTGCAAAACGAACCTCCACATGCTTCACCTTCCCCAGTCGCTACTGTATCGCACTAAAACTTACAGGCTGTGGACAGAAATCCTATAAGATATTTTAGCTCCATGTGGACCACCCACCCCTGGAAAATAGAGGAACTATATGATACCATCCCACTGAGGATATGCACAGTACTCTTTTATGTTTTTCAACGTAGTACGAGTTTGGGAACATGATATAGTGATCCAGACCGCTGGTCTGATGAAAACCATCATAGATGGACCAGGTGTTGAAAATCTCCATAATCAGAAGATTCTAATGACCGATCTCTGCTTTTTTTTTTTTTTTTTGAATTTGGACCATTGTTGTACTCACTTTTCAACCGTCCGTTCGCAGGGAGAATTGGGACAATCAGATTGTTCTATGATGGAAATTTTTGAAGCATGGTCTATCCATGGAGGGTGCAGTAGACCATTTTTCTTGATCGCTAAACCATGGACCCCACTTGTACAAACTGCAAGCTCGAGTATGTTGTGCTCTTCTTAGTTTGAGTATGGTATAATTCCTCTAGAATAACACCCAAATCATTTCAAGTTCAACCACTCCACAGTCTCCACTAGTGAGAGATTTACCAAGTACACACGCGTGTGCAAGTGCACGACGTACATTTGCCATCACGGCACATAGGTGCAAGATTCAATCCATCCATCAGGTTGGTACGACCTTATACATCTCCTTCCTATTCTCTCAACATGTAGGCCCCAATAATGGAAACAGATAGACGGGTTAGAAAACTTCAGCCAAGTTTTTTCAGATCAGTACATTTGTTTTGCAAACTATAGCCTACCTGATGACTGGATCGACCTGGTTCTTGGTCTAGGGCATCAATATAGTGGTACGGTTCCGATGGATGGACTGGATCTAGGATCTAATATGCCATGTTGGCACATCTATGTCATGAACAATAAGTTTATTGCACCCACGTGTAGGCATTGTGAGGCTTCCACAAGTAAAATCCTGTCCGTAGGTCCACAGCACCTCATTTCTGCACCCATTTGCACACTCCATTACAAGGACATGAATACAAAAACTAATATCTTGCTAATTACGTGCTTTAGATTAGCTAGGTGCCATAAGTGCCTTTTTAATTTTACAAATGACATAATCTGGCAGTACTTGATGTTTCATACACATGCACTTGGAAACTGTACGCTAGGCACAAATTTAATTCAAATCTAACCGTCCAAATTGTGGGATCTATCTTGGATGGTTCATGAACAAAAAATTAAATAGAATGAAATAACCAAACAAGACCATTGGTTGATATCTAACTTATTGAAGTGAGAAGCAATCAACCGTCCAAATTCAATAAACAAAAAATATCCATTAAGCACACCCCAATCTATCTGATCTCATGGTTTTAGCCTATCTACTGTGTGTCCCACGATCAGGACGGTTTGATTTGAATTACAAGATGCCATACGTACAATTCCTAAGTTCATGACTATCAACCGTCTAAATCTGCCAAGGGGTATAAATGACTCCCCCTTGTAATTGGGTTTAGACCCGCCACGATTGCTTATCGAGACCGGATCCCCTACATAGCTTTGTTGGTTAAGCTTTGCCTACAATGCTATGAACGAGGCCCACCATGATCTTTCCATGAGATCACCTCCGTTTATCATGTGCACTCTCTAGTGTTATTTGCTGTACCAAAAAATCAGGTTAATCTGAAACTCAAGTGGGCCACGCCATAAAGAAAAGTTGGGATGTGGATGTTCAATATTAAAAGCATTTCAGATTTTGTGTGAGGCTCACCCTGTTTTGTAATGCCATCCAATCCATTCAGAAGTTGTGCCCCATGAGGATGAACGGACACCATAAACTCAGGCTATTAAAAAAATCAGGTGGGCCATAATTCATAATAAAAGAAGTTGTAGGGATGATTATAAATAGCGTGGCCCACTTGAGTCTTCGATCCTCCTGGCATTTGTATTCCAAAGGAAACATGAGGAGACTCACATGATAAACGGATTGGATTTCATGCACACATCAAGATGGGCCTTACACGTAGCTCCGTAGGTTAAGCTGAACCTCTAAAGTTTTGTAGTAGACCAGGCGGCCGGGCCATCATCTCCTAGGATTGCTTTGTGGATAGAAATCAAAAGCAGCCATTGATTTAATGGACGGTTGTTATCGTGAATGGAGAAAGGGTTTCAATGCCATAATTAGAGATAAAGACGCACATCCCAATCCATCGCACATCAATGAATGTTACTTGTCTAATAAGCTAACGTCTAATAAAGCATGCAATGGACCTCTCTTGTTTTGGCCGAATTGAGGGCGACTTGGCTTAAGTTAGAATATTCCTTGTCTTCTATTTATAAAGGTGCCACGTATGCCTTTCGGCCCACCTTTAAGATCAGACAGTCTGTCTTAGATGGGACCCACCACCACCCGCTCTTGATAAGGTCTTAGGCCTACACTAGTCAGTGGTGGACATGTTCTCCGTTCGATCAGGATCAAATAATTGTGGCTTCAAGCCATACCTAATCATGTATGGGCTAGGTTTAGAGATGATCAGATAATCGGAACCGTCCATCCTACAGGGGCTACTTTGTTTCGTATGTGGTCCAATTAACTCTTTGAAGGAATGATCCTGATCATGTAATTGGGGAGTTGAGTGTGAGTAATTGAAAATTTCTTTCTAGGGGTCCATAGTCATTATACATATTTAGGGTCAGGACCATCCAGATTAACGAATGGACGGTCAAGATGATTGGACCCCACCTCAATTCCATGATTTTCTTGAACGGTTTGTATTAGCTTTGACCTGTAAAAGCATCTTATCAAAGATCAAATATATATCGCTTTTCTTTTAATAATAAGAAATTCTAAAAACAGGCCGGTCCGACTATAACGTTTGTTAGAATAATCTTATTCTACAGTGCTGCGTCAGTGGGGCCCACTGTAATGTATATCTCACATCCAATCCGTCCATGAGGTGAACCCTTTCGACTTCACCTTGAATGCCAAAAATCAGGCTGATCTAAGGCACATGTGGTCACAACATAGTAAACACTTGGGATGGGCCATCCACTCCACTCAAAAGATGGACCTCAGTAGGATGAATGGACACATCAAAAATCAGGACAATAGCATGATTTTCACAGGCTTTTGGCATGATTTTACATGCTCCATGTACCCATGTCTGATGAATGGCTATTATCATTGAAACGTGTGGGAATCAGGCAATTCGGCGTGGTTTTTAAAGTACGATGGGGCCCAGTTCAGTGCACTCGTGCTGGTACCGACCACCCCACATATCCAATGTGCCAGAAGATATCCGAGTCTGGTCTACTCATTAGGTTGGCACATATATTCCAGATTCATCATGTCTTCATGGCCCACTTTATGAGCACACCCAGAAATTCTATAAGGTGGGCGCAACTTATTAGCGTCTTTGGATATTGTAGCACTGTGGCGGCCAGCACACCCAGAAATTTCACCCACCGGATGTGGCTTCGGTGGATCTGAGGTCGGTGAATCCCTGACCATGGGACCCACTTTGATGTATGTGTATTATATCCACACCGTCCATCCATTTCTCTGCACCATTTTATAGTATAAGTGTAAAAATGTAGCAGATATAAATCTCAGGTGGACCATACTACACGAAACAGTGGTGATTGACCATTAAAAACTTCTTGAGAGCCACAAAAGTTTTGGATCAAGCTGATATTTGTGTGGTGCTTTCATCCAGGTCTTTGTGACCTTTTAAACAGGCTGAATGGAAAATAAACATTCAGGTGCCCCCCAAGAAGTTTTTAAGGTTGACAATCAGCACTATTTTCTTTGGTGTGGTTCACCTGATGTTTAGATCTGCTTCATTTTGGGCTCGTTCCCTAAATTAATTTGGTGAAACGAATGGATGGCTTGGATATAATAAATATGCATCATAGGGGGCCCCACAGTCAGAGATCTACAGACATCGGTGGATCCGGGGATCCACCGAAGCCACGTCCACATCCGAGCCGGTGCAATTCACATTTTTTAATAAAAATAGATGTCGACGTAGGTGACAAAAGGAAGAAGACAATGGGTCCATAATCATTTTTTAAATTAGAATCTTCAACTTTCTGTTATTGCTATATTTTTTTATGAAGTCTTGTGCACTCCAGCTGAAAATGGGGGCGGTTTCCACCCCCTGTGGATCTCAAACAATGATCCGAACCGTTCATCATCTAAATTGTATAGTACCCGTGCTATAGTAAGAAACGTTTGTTGAACGTGTGATTGTATCCGAAGATATATATTTGATGGCTCATATTCAAATTCAAGAATCAAAGGTCAGGATCATTATTGAAGCATGATTTAAGGCCACATATTCTATATGGTAGTAATGACAACATGAACGGTTCAGATCCATCTAATATGGGGGTGGGGAGTATTGTGGTGGGGCCACCGTACCATACAGAACCATGAAAATGGTATTCTCCATTTCAATCATGTGGGGTCCATGGTTCTAAGATCCAGGCCCATCAACCAAGGATCAGGGTGCCATAAAAGCCACCCAGATTGGAAGATCGCAACCGATCAAATCTTTAGTCTTCATTACATTAACGGTGTACCGTTGCTCTAAGTTTCTTTCTAACTCTATGTAGGCCACCAGCCAAGCTGCCAGGGTTTTCCTGCTTAGGACATTTTATGAGACATCTCCCATCCATAGCAATCAATGGTTTGGATTACAAAACCATGGGTCCCGCATGTGAGCAAATTGTACATGTAGGGTAGATCAGGGCTTGAGGATGCCCCAAAATTCTATTAGAATAAAAGATAGATCGTCTATTTAGACCTACATGTTGTCATCGCCTATATGGCTTTTGCAATATCTATGACATACACTCTTAAAGACAGCTGTATATCCCTGTCTCAAGTCATTCAACCAGTTAGGCGCCTTGCAAATCATTGGTCCCACCATTGGTAGGTCGTTACCCAAAATTCAAATTGGTTAAAAGATCCTAACCTTTTATTAATAGACATTTGTTCAATGAATTCAAACCGTTGACTACCTGTCATTTGAATCCACATCTAGATGTCCACCAATGAGCTAGGAAGTTTTTTCTATGGGAGTGATTTGATACTCTGGCTGCATATTACGACTTGATATGCAGCCGCTCAGAAATTGTACACGTTGTGTACATTAACTTAAATTAAACCAACTAAACTGCATGTGGAACCCACTGTGGCTGGGTTACAGCCCCAAAATCATATTGGTTGCGCCATCGGAACATCTGCTTTGTGTATACTTGTTTGTTGAAATAGGACCATTGGATTTTTATTTATTTTTTTCATTTTAAACCATCCAATAAATCTCCTCTAATCCGATAGTAGGACCAATATATGAACAGTTTAATTTGAGACATTTGTATGGTGCCACTAAGTAATTTCTTAGAGACTGTGTATCATCCACCATAAAATATCCTAGTATCAAAGTTTTTCTCGATCTTTTAAATTTAAATCTTTTCGGCCCATCTAAAGTGGGGCCCACCATTTAAATATTTTCTTAGTACATGCATATGAATCATCACACTATGACCAACAGAATGCAAGGCTGTGCCCCATGAAAATTACTAAGAAAAAAGTGAAATATAACTTGCATTTAATGCAGACAAACAACAAACTACTCTTTCACAGAAGTGGGATTGGGTTAATAACTATATCTAAATCAATCCAGACCCAATCAACATTCATTTCTTTCTTCTATTTGTCTCACACACTAATTCTTGACTGAAGAGTGATCACAGGGCATCCACACATGTGACCCATTTACTAACAGGCATGGAGGCAATTATACACGTTTAGATCACAGGGAAAGACAATGGAATCTCTTATGAATGGGGATTTTTTTAGTTTGTCAATGTCAAGGGTTGCAACCATTCCTTGGATTTCTCACCCATGACAGGCATGGTATTCAAAATCGGTTAACAGAACAGCGGTAACAGCCATTACATAATGGCAACAGTCATAACCGTTACATGTTACAAGGTTGAATGATTGTGACAGTCATTATAGAAAAAACAGGTCATAAAAGCCCTACAACAGTCCTGTAACGATACATAACGACCTTGTAACAGACCATATAATGGCTTGTAACGGTCCTATAACAATTTTTTCAAAAAATAAAAAAGGACCCTAACAACTGATGCGAGTTCCGTAACAACTGTTACAGCCATATTGTAATGGTAACAGTACTGGGCATTACAGCCACCATTATCATTGTGGAAAACCTCTATGACAGGTCCCTTTCTGCGGTTTTAACCTATGGCTTAGTAGTAGACAAAGTGCGTTTCAACATTGAGGTCATGGGTTCAACTACGTTGGTGTGAGTGTGGGTCGTTATAAAAAAAAAAATGATAATAAAAAAATAAAAACCTCTTAGAAGTCATGTGGACCCAACTTCTGCAAACGGATCATGGTTTTTCTTGCAGCACCAAGTGCAGGTTTGCAGAAGTGCATTCAACAAAACATGAGTTGGGCTCAAAGCAGCATTTAGGTGTCAAATGCACCCTTTTTAGGGTGCTTTCAAATGGACCGTTAAAAAGGTTGTAGAAATTAAGTACATATTTACTAAATGATTAAGAAAAAAATACCCTTATGAGAAAATAAAATGATGGCACGTGAGCCCACATGATCACATGCCAAAATGATGGACCACTTGTATGTTTACCACATGTACCATCTTGGTATGATACACAGATGTGGGATTTTCACAATGAACACATTTTCCTTTGTCAAATCTCAAAAATGGATAGGAGCTAATTATCTTTTCCATCCCAAATGATTTAATCCAACTAATGGTAAGGGCCTTTTTTTTTTTTTCGAAACATGTAATAGCATTGCCATTTTAATTTTTGCTGGTCAGGTAGGCCCACCTGCAATTGTAATGGACTATTGGATAAGAAATTCCCATGATTTAATAATTACAACCGTCCAATTAAGGCTTGTGAAACATTGGACGGACCTTCAAACATGTCTTAAAGAAGTGTCATATGTCCAATTCCTTTAGGCGTGGGCCCGTTGGGCCCTTGGCCACAGTAAAAGGCCATGACGTTGTCCTCCTCATAGTCCTTCATGTCACTTCAGGCGTGCCATTTGCCTAGCTATATACCTTCAATCAATAGGGGTTATCTGTTCATTTCTGAGCTATTCAATGTGTTTTCTTTAATATATGGCCTTGCCAAAGGTAGCTAACATGTGCACATCGCCATTAAAAGTGAAGGTAGCCTTTTGTAGACCATACAAAATTCTAGGATCGTCTCGTAGTGCACCTGTCCATTTGAGGTGGGGTCCTTGCATTGCAATGGCAAGCTTACATGGCTTGGCTGCTTGCAAATTGAGGATGTTAATCGCGCCTTGGTCACTTCACCGAAAGATACACCGGCGAAAAAGAAAGATGATCATATGCGTGTTCGAAATGCAACCGGAATACCGTCTCTCTAATGCTACATGAGAGTGGTCCAATTCTGGCACCATCAATGAGTGACTAGATGACAGCAATTGCAATCATAATAATAATAAATAAATAATTACAATTTACGCAATACATGCATATGTTAGTGGTAGCATAGCCTACTGGCCATACCTTCTTATATCCATGATGTTAGCATCTCAACCAGTTGATGATTTTTCTTTCCATCTATTTCATATTTTTCTCAATTTATCATGATATCAAAGTAAGGAGTTTGAGTTGATTATCATAATATAATAAGGATTTTGTATAGACCTTTTTTTCTTTTTTTTTTTTGGTTCTGGGTGAACTTTTGATCTTTTTCAAGGTTCTATTCAGTTTGAGGCCGGATCTATTACAAGCACTTGTAGGTTAACGTAAACGTACAATGCAATTTATGAGGCCCGTACTGTTGCGTGTATGCAATCTAATCCGTCCATCACATACATCTAATGATGCTTTCCTTTGTGGGCAAAATTCATTTCAATCCAAAACTCAGGTAGGCCACTCAACGGGCAAGAACATCCTGACCATCCTTCTACCTTTGAAGGGGCATTTTTGTCATTTCAAAAAGTTGGTTGCCAACACATATATCAGCCTTTTCTACACGCATTTGTTTCCCGCCCAACTTAATTTTATTTTGGCGAGAAATATTCCAATGGTTTTCTTTTAGAAAGCATTTTGATGGTGGGCCACTGTTGGGCCTACTATAAATGTATGTAGTTCATCTACACCATCCATCCACTTTTCTAGATCATTTAAGGGGTTGAAACCAAAATTGAAGCATATCCAAAACTCAGGTAGACCATGCCACAAGAAACAGTGGGTATAATGATTTCCACCGTTGAAAACTTTCTTACGACCCACAGTGATGTTTATTTGTCATCCAACCTGTTCACAAGATCACACAGCCATTGATGAAGAGAAAAAAATAAATAATATCAGCTTGATCGAAAATTTCTTTGGCCCCAAGAATTTTTCAATGATCCAGGTTCAATTCACATTGTTTCGTGTGGTGTGGTCCACTTCAGCCTTTTATAGCCTTCATTTTTTATATAAACCCATAAAATTTTGGATTTAAATGGATGAATGGAGTGGATGAAATATATAAATGATGGTGGACCCCATGGAGTTTACCCAGTATGTTTAAAGTACTGAGTTACTCAGTATGCATTCGTTTCCTGCCGGCAGAAGTTATGTGGAGCCCACCGTGATGCTTGTTCGAAATCCTCACCGTCCATGGGTTTTTCCAGATCAATATAGGACATTGGAAGAAAAATAAGGTAGATCCAAAATTTAAACGGGCTACACAACAAGAAACAATGAGATCAAACATTCATTATTGAAAAATAGATAGATGAGGTAGATCCAAAACTTAAACAGGCCACACGACTGATAATAGTGAGATCAAACGTCCACTATTGAAACATTGGTAGAGCCAAAAATAGTTGGATGAGGCTAATATTATTTTTGTTTTTCGCTCATCTCAGTAATAGTGACCTTATGAACAGTATAGATTCCATGTAAACATGACAAGGTTTTTAGGGAGGTTTAACTGCAGTCATTTCCCTACCCACTGTTCCAGTCATGCAGGCCACTCAAAGCACTAGTTCGGTATAATTTTTTGTCCCATGTCTTAAATGATCTGAAAAAAATCGATGGATGTTATAGATTTCTCACAAATATAAAGGTGGAATTACAAACCGTTGGAGTTGATCCTCACCATTAGAAACTTCTTTTCCTGTAAGGTTGAACGCATACCATTGAAACCTTCTTGGGGTCCTAGAAGTTTTGGTTCAGTCCGATATTTGTTTTTACCCTTCATCCAGGTCAATGTGACCTTATGAACAGTTTGGACGGCAAATAATCATCATGGTGGGCCGTATGTATGTTTTGACGGTGAGAATCATTGTAGGGTCTGTGTTTTTTGGTGTGGTCCAAGTACACTAGCGAATCCGCTTCCTCTATTACCGAAATACGAGTGGGTGCGTAACCAACTAGGAAGAAGATGCATCATGGTACCAAGACTACAGAAGCACTCTAACCAAATACCCAAAAACATTGATGCACACTGTACCCCTAACATAGCATCGATTTACTCCAACTTACACAGCAGCCATTCGGTGGCACACCGAACGCTTTCACCAAACTTTGAGTGGGTGCGTAACCTCTTAAGAAGACACTACGTTAGGGTACTGAGACTCGAGAATCACTCTGCCATGTACCGACGAACACGGACATACACCGGACCTCCAAAATAGCAACGATTCCCTCCGACTTGTATTGCAGCACATGAGGTCGCATCTCGAATGCTATTACTAAACTACGAATGGGTGCGTAAACAACTAGGAAGAAGATGCATAATGTTACCGAGACGATGGAAGCACTCTAACCAAATACGGAAAAACATTGACGCATACCGTACCCCTAAAATAGCATCGATTCACTCCGACTTACACAGCAGTCATTCGGTGCCATGCCGAATGCTTTCACCGATCTTTAAGTAGGTGCGTAACCTCTCAACAAGACACTACGTTAGGGTACCGAGACTCAAGAATCACTCTGACACGCACCGACAAACACGGACATACACCGGACCTCCAAAATAGTAACGGTTCCCTCCGACTTGTACTACAGCACATGCAGTCACATCTCGAATGCTTTTACTGAATCACAAGTGGGTGCGTAAACAACTAGGAAGAAGATGAATCATGGTACCGGGACTACGAAAGCACTCTAACCATATACCGAAAAACACTAACGCATACCGTACCCGTAAAATAGCATCAATCCACTCCGACTTACACACCAGCCCTTCTGTGGCACGCCGAACGCTTTCACCGAACTTCGAGTGGGTGCATAACCACTCAAGAAGACGTGACGTTAGGGTACCGAGATTCAAGAATCACTTTGACACGCACTGACGAATACAGACATACACCGGACCTAAAAAATAGTAACGGTTCCCTCCAACTTGTACTGCAGCACATGCGGTCGTATCTCGAATGCTTTTACTGAACTACGAATGGGTGCGTAAACACTTAGGAAGAAGATGTATCATGGTACCGAAACTACGGAAGCAATCTAACCAAATACGGAAAAATATTGACGCACATCGTACCCCTAAAATAGCATCGATCCACTCCGACTTACACAGCAACCCTTCGGTGGCACGCCGAACGCTTTCACCGAACTGCTTGTGGGTGCGTCACCATTCAAGAATACGCTACGTTAGGGTACCGAGACTTAAGAATCACTCTGTCAAGCACCGACGAACACAGACATACACCGGACCTCCAAAATAGTAACGGTTCCCTCCAACTTGTATTGCAGCACATGCAGTTGCATCTTGAATGCTTTTACTAAACTACGAGTGGGTGCGTAAACAACTAGGAAGAAGATGTATAATGGTACCGAGACGACAGAAGCACTCTAACCAAATACCGAAAAATATTGACACATACCGTATCCCTAAAATAGCATCGATTCACTCCGACTTGCACAGCAGCCATTCGGTGGCACGCCGAACGCTTTCACCGAACTTTGAGTGGGTGTGTAACCTCTCAAGAAGACACTATGTTAGGGTACCGAGACTCAAGAATCACTCTGCCACGCACCGACGAACACAGACATATACTGGACCTCCAAAATAGTAACGGTTCTCTTCGACTTATACTACAGTACATGCAGTCGCATCTCGAATGCTATTACTAAACTACGAGTGGGTACGTAAACAACTAGGAAGAAGATGCATAATGGTACCGAGACGACGGAAGCACTCGAACCTAAATACCGAAAAACATTGACACATATCGTACCCCTAAAATAGCATCGATTCACTCCGACTTACACAGCAGTCATTCGGCGGCACGCCGAACGCTTTCACCAAACTTTGAGTGGGTGCGCAACCTCTCAACAAGACACTACGTTAAGGTACCGAGACTCAAGAATCACTCCAATACGCACCGACGAACACGGACATACACCGGACCTCCAAAATAGTAACGGTTCCCTCCGACTTGTAATACAACACATGCAATCGCATCTCGAATGCTTTTACTGAATCACGAGTGGGTGCGTAAACAACTAGGAAGAAGATGCATCATGGTACCGAGACTACGAAAGCACTCTAACCATATACCGAAAAACAATAACGCATACCGTACCCGTAAAATAGCATCGATCCACTCCGACTTACACACCAGCCCTTCTGTGGCACGCCGAACGCTTTCATCGAACTACGAGTGGGTGTGTAACTACTTAAGAAGATGCTACATTTGGGTACTGAGACTCAAGAATTAGTCTGATCATGCACCGACGAATGTGGACACACACCGAACCCCCAAATAGTAACAGTTCCCTCCGACTTGCACTGCCGCACATGTGGTCGCATCTCGAATGCTTTTACCGAAGTACGAGTGTGTGTGTGTGTGTGTAACCAACTAGAAAGACGCTGCATCATAGTACCGAGATTACAGAAGCACTCTAACCACATACTAAAAAATATTGATGCACACTGTACCCCTAAAATAACATCGATCCACTTCGACTTCTACAGTATTCCTTCAATGGCACGTCGAATGTTTTCACCGAATTATGAGTAGGTGCATAACCACTCAAGAAGACGCTACGTCAGGGAAACGAAACTCAAGAATCACTCTAACCACGCACCGACAAATACGGACACATAATGAACCCCCTAAATATTAACGGTTCCCTCCGACTTGCACTGCAGCAAATACGATCGTACGTCGAACGCTTTCATTGAACTATGAGTGTATATGTATCCACCTACGAAGACTCTATCATAATATTAAGACTATAGAACCATTCTACATGGACAACAACTAACATTGATGCACACTGTATCGTACCTCTAAAATAGCATTGATCCACTTCGACTTGCACTGTAGCCTTTCGATGGCACGCCGAACGCTTACACTGAACTACGAATGGGTGGATAATCACAAAAAAAGACGCTGCATTAGGGTACCAAGACTCAATAATCACTCTAACCACACACCGTCGAACACGGACACTCACGGGATCCCCAAAATAGTAACGGTTCACTCTAACTTGTACTGTAGCCCATGCAATCGCATGTCGAACACTTTCACTGAACTACGAGTGGGTGCGTATCCACTTGGAAAGACTCTCCATCATGATACCAACACCACGGAAGCACTCTAACCACATCGAAAAAACACTGACGCATACCGTACCCCTAAAATAGCATTGATAAACTTCGACTTGCATACCAGCCCTTCCTTGGCACGCCGAACGCTTTCACCGAACTATGAGTGGGTGCGTAAACACTCAAGAAGACGCTGAGTTAGGGTACCGAGACTTAAGAATCACTCTAACCACACACTGACGCGCACAAATATACACAAGACCTCCAAAATAGTAACAGTTCCCTCCGACTTGCACTGCAGCCCATGCGGTCACAACTCGAATTCTTTTACCGAAGTTCGAGTGGGTGCATAACCAACTAGGAAGATGCTGCATCATGGTACCGAGACTATGGAAGCACTCTAAGATCATACCGTAAAACATTGACGCACATTATACCCCTAAAATAGTATTGATCCACACCAACTTGCACTACAGCCCTTCACTGGAACGCCAAACGCTTTCACTGAGCTACGAGTAGGTTCGTAACCACTCAAGAAGACGCTGCGTTAGGGTACCGAGACTCAAGAATCACTCTAACCATGCACCAACGAACACGGATACACTACGGGACATCCAAAATAGTAACGGTTCCTCCCGACTTGTACTGCAGCACATGCGGTCGCAACTCGAATTCTTTTACCGAAGTAGGAGTGGGTGCATAACCAATTAGGAAGACGCCACATCATAGTATCAAGACTACGGAAGCACTCTAACATCATACCGAAAAACATTGACGCACATTGTACCGCTAAAATAACATCGATCCACACCGACTTGCACTGCAGCCCTTCGGTGGCACGCCAAACGCTTTCACCGAGCTATGACTAGGTTCGAAACCACTTAAGAAGATGCTGCATTACGGTACCGAGACTCAAAAACCACTCTAACCACAGACTATCAAACACGGACACACACCGAATCCCCAAAATAGTAACGGTTCACCCCGACTTGGACTGCCTTGTTATAGTAATGGGCCACACCTTCATTTATTGATGTTGTTAGCAATGATCCATGTTGTTCATTCAAATTTAAAGATTTTTTTTGTTCCTGATACGAAAAAAATTTGGCAGATCAAATAATCAAGTGGTCCACATCATCTTCATTTACATTTAATAGTACATACTTAACACACTACTAATACTTTTTACGACCCACCTTCCACTCAGATGCACCTCATTTTTTTCTAATGATATAAAAGAGGATGAAAAAACCGCTGGATGGTATCAATCGACAAATTAAATTTATGTGGGCCCCATTTCAGAGATTTGACGTAACTGACAATTTCAAGGTTAAAGTTGTAATAAAGTAACACCACAAGGGCAGCAGTGTCAATTTAGACAGCTGGCGTGAGTAGATTCACAACTTTTTGTCCCTTTTTGAGGCCTTTGTGAAAAGACGAAATTAACCTCTGTGAGTATTTACATTAACCTACAAGTGCTTGTAATATATCCGGCCTCATTTAGTTTTCCTAATTCTACGTTAGCAGTTTTCCGGCCACATCTCTATCGATATATTTCAGACTCGTGTGATCATGGGCTTGTTTCATAGGTAATTTAATAAGTTAGGTATGTTTTGCATCGTTTCATTATAATTTTAGGCCTCTATTACAAAGACGATTTAATTAGTTGTCCTTGCATCCGCTAAGCCTTGCCATAATCATCTTTTTGAGATGAAGAGTTTAATTAGTCTCCTAAAGTGTTTTCTTGGTTACTTACCCTTCATGGGGCTATTTAGGGCCCATTTGATTCATAAGTCATTTTGCTAAAGTTACTTGTATGTACCAAGTAGCTTATCTTGGTTTTTACTTATCCAATGAAAAAGTATGTTGGGAAATGACACACTCATCGACAAACAAGTAGAAAAGTTTGTTTGGTTTTCAAAATCACATTAATAATTTTTAAATTTCTTCCTTAAATTCTTCTCCTCTTACAATATTTTTTTTTATAGATATCTTCTATTAAAATCTCTTCCAATTGTTACTTACTCATATAGGGTTTATTTTTAATATCCACTGACCATCATGTGAAGCTAACCTTTAATGTGGACTGTTCATTATGTTGGACTCTACCTTAGCCACGTCTTCAATGGAACCATCCATCATGTGGGGCTTACCTTCAATGTGGACCATCCACCTTGTAAGACCCACCATTGATGTGGGCTATACATTATGGAAGACCACCTAGGATGTGGGTTGTCTATCATATCGTACATTGGATATGATTTATCCATCATGTAGAGCCCAGTTTTAATGTGGACCATCCATCATGGGCCTCTATCATGCGAGACCTGTCTTGGACATAGGTTATTCATCATAAGGGGTTGACACAGGGAGGAAGTGGTAAGAAGAACAACATCTCTCTCACCGAGTAAATAACTTGAATAAACAAGAGGATAAAGGAAATAATTCCTAGAAAATTGAAATCATTGTATTGAATGCTTAAAACAGAATTATAATGCATATAAATAGGAAACTAAACCCTATGTAGAGTATTAAACTCCAACTTGAACTAAAACTCCAAAAAATCACGACTTACTATAAATAGTCTTAAAACGGAATTATAATACATATAAATAGGAAACTAAACCCTAGGTAGAGTTTTAGACTTCGAACTAAAACTCCTAGAAATCACGACTTACTATAAATAATAAACTTACTATTTATAAAAGTCTCTCAATCTTATTAGAACTCATAGTTTTTTGCCAAAAATATAAAGTTTTCAAACGGATCCAACCATGTTATTCAACTAATTATTCTAAGCCCTTTTTCATGTTGGGCACGACTTCTAAAACCCTACAGATCAAAAGTTATGATTAAAACAAAACTTAAAATTGGAAAAAAAAAAAAAAAGGCTAATGACTGTCGATCTGGCCGAATCTCGCAATCCTGGCATGGGAAAGTTGGCATAGTGCATTGGTTGGCTAAAGTAGCTCAAGCTACCCCAAAATCATATATTATATGTGTCATGCCCCAAAATTCGGGTACCCGAATAGGGTTATTCAGGACCCGAATCCCGAGCTCGTGAGTTTTAATAGATCGATAATAATTGCAATCAACATAATTTCATCAAGATTTACTAAATATTCAGGGCTATCTAAAATGAAAATATTATTAAAATAATTTTCATGAATGTAATATTCGCTTACTTAACTCTCTTAATAGTTTATTACATCGGGATTTGAAACACAAACTAAATATATCTAAATTCAAATTCAAATTAAACTTAAATTAGTGGAAATGAAAAATTAGTAGTAGAGGCCCGCTTGCTCGTAATATTTCAGCTCTGCACCTGTGGATGATTGTAATTGTATGAGCATAATAGCCTAGTGGGATCATTTCTTATCCAAAATTTGAAATATGCAGATTATATACAAATTAATAAATAAAATAGATAATTGAATTACAATATAAAGAACAAAGAAATATGCAGTACTGAAATTGTAAATATGCTATGAATGTCATACATTTCATGAATTTTTATAAACAATCAATTAAATATAAATCATCTCTTACAACACCGTACCCAAGTGGATGGTCACGTTGCATTAACGCCCACGCACTGGTACCTAGAGGTGAGGGACCCGATTCATACGTTAGCTGGTCAGACTACTGCTCCAGTTGTACATCTAACATATGTCCACACACACAATTGTACTCATACGCCGTACACAAAGGAGACTCCAAAGGATCCAATGGATTCTAGGGTCTTTCACCTAAGGGTCGCGATCGCCCTACTTGCTTGCTTTAGGTCTTCCACCCAAGGGACACAATCGTCCTACTTACTAGCTTTAGGGTCTCTCACCCAAGGGACACAATCACCCTACTTGCTTAAACATTTTTCTCTTTCCTCTTTTTTTTTACCATTCAATAACTAATAGAGATGCATGTCATATTATGAATGATTCAAAATCAACAATAAAATAATAAATCGAATTTTCATACAATATTACATAATTAACAAATATTATTAAAGTTAACGAGATATATAATTAATTTATATAATTTATTATTATTATTATTATTTAATTTTCTAAATTTTAAAACAGAATAGGAAAATATAATTTTATGATAATTAGGGATTAGAAATGAATAAATAAATAAATAAAATAACGCTAGAATTACAAATTTTACATTATAGTCCAAGAGTTTTTGAAACAAGTACAAAATAGTGCTTACAATTTCTGAAAATTACATAGAAGTCCTTGAAATTGTAGAAAATTACAAAATAGTCTAGAAGTACGAATTTTAAAATAAACATGTAATAACTCAAAAAAATTAAGAATTAAATAAAAGATGAATTAAGAATTTTCAATTCAATTAAATATAATTTTTAAATTAAAAATTAATTTTTAATTTAATTTCATAAATAAAATCATAAAAAGTGAATCTTTCTAGATCATGTTTGGAAAAAAAGAAAAAAAATTAAAAAATTAAATATTTTATATTAGACTTTAGATTAATTTAATTAGTTAATAAATAAATACTATTATTTAATTTATTCAAAACAAGAATTTTAGCAATAATTAAATCAACATAAATAATAAATAAATAGCTAAGCAGAAAATACACAATTCTAATAATCTGAAAATTTCAAGCAGGGATAAAATCATCCACCTTGCAAAAGCTTTAGGAAGCTTCTTCCTCTCTTTTTTTCACTCTTTTTTTTTTATAAGTATTATTCTTCTTTTTTTTTTTTCTATTCTCACACTCTCTCCTTCATGCCCACACCCTGGGCCCTATTTATAATAGGGAGGTCCCATCGTAGGCAAAACACACATGCTTAAAAGAATTTAATAAAACAAAACTCACTAGTTAATGCACTTCTCTCGAAACCATCACATTCACAATTTATGACGTCAAACCTTCACGTGTGTATGAAGTGATGCTTGCAGTGCATGGTGGTGCAAGTGCTTGGTGCTTATGTGGGGCCACTTGTACATGCATAAATGTATGATGGATGGCTAATCGGATGAGTGGATTGATGGTCGAATAGATGGATGAATTTAGGTGGCAAATGAATTTTGAGAGTCAGTTGGTGATAGTTTGTTGTATGAATCTAACGGTTTCCTGTTGTTGGTCTAAGTCAATAAACGAATGGTCGGTTGATCTTATAATTTGGATATTTTGCAGTATTTGAGCTGTTAAGTATAATAGACGGTCTCGATCACTGACCCTCTGATCATAACTACGTGCTTTTTGTTTCCTAAAATCTCATGCTCACGTAAAACTAATTTTACTAATTAATAATATTTAAAACATGTCATTAATTCGTTAACATGTTGGAACTTAAATCGTCATGCAATACATGTTTGAATTTAAATCGTCATGCAACACATGTTTAAGATGTACTGCATGATGAGTTATATCGTACATGGATGGATGGTCAAGTGGATTGACGGATAAGATTGTAGTGATCAGGTAGAGATAAAATAGATGGATGAATGGATGATCACATACTTGATCATGTGTGTGGCATATGATCAAGTGGGAGAAATGAGCGAGCGAATAGTCAGATGGTCACACGTGTACCAAAAATTTGGGTTATTACAATATGTCCAAAAACTCATTCCGGATTGCGAGATACAACTGTTTTATGATCCTGATGGTCCGAATCACTTCTGACCCCAACCGGTCTTCTTTTACTCCATCCGAGTCATGAAATGGTCGACGACCCGCTCTACATCATTCTCCTTCACTTCAAACTAAGGCGACCCTGAATTCTCGTCCAGCTTTGGCTCATGATACTTGTATAGATCTACTACGCTGAAAGTCTTCGAGATCTCCATGTCATCCGAAAGATCAACAATGTAGGCATTGTCATATATCTTGTGAATGATCAGTACCAGTCCAATCTTCTTGTACTTCAACTTATTGTATGTTCCGATAGGAAATCGCTCTTTACGTATATAGACCATCACCTGGTCACCTATTTCAAACACTTTAACTTGCCGATGCTTGTCGGTCTTTTCCTTGTATTTTTCATTTGAAGCTTGTAACTTTTTACGCACGTCTGCATGTATGTCCATGATTCGGTCCACTAGATGTTCAGCTGCAACGCTCATGCCCGGGAGTTTGGGTAGGGAAACCAAATTAAGTGTGTGGCGAGGCACGCACCCATAGATTATCTAGAACGAAGACTTTCTTGTTGAGCGGTTTATTATGTTATTGAATGTGAACTTCGCTTATGTCAGGGCCATGTCCCACTGTTTCGAATTATCACCTAAAATATAATGAATTAGATTCCCCAACATGTAATTCACGACTTCAGTCTGCCCATTTGTTTGCGGGTGGTTGGCACTGCTATATTGAAGTCGTGTATCGAACTGATTCTACAAAGCTTGTCAAAAGTAGCTAATGATCTTCGTATCTCGGTCTAAAGTGATCATCTTAGGAATCCCATGTAGTCATACAAGTTCTCTAAAGAACAAATTCACAATATGTATCGCATCAAATGTCTTTTTACAGGGAATGAAGTGTGCCATCTTAGAGAATTGATCAACCACCACGAATATTGAATTTATGCCGCATTGTGTTCGTGGGAGACCCAGTACAAAATTCATAGACGGATCCTCCCAATGGGCATCAGGCATGAGTAATAGCATGTAAAAACCCCGCGTTTTGAGATTGCCCTTTAGAGGTCTAACAAATATGAGACCGTTGTACTACCCTTCCAACATCACAAGCCAATTGTGACTAATAAAACAGCTCTTCCACCATTACCCTAGTCTTTTCCCATCCAAGGTAACCACCAAGGCCACCACCATGTAGCTCGATAATAATTTTATCTCGCAACGAATTCTGTAGAATGCAAAATCGATTCCCTTTGAAGAGGAAACCATCCTGAATCAAAAGGTCACTTGGGTAACCTTCTTGACACCTTGTCCATGCATCTGCAAAATCCTCGTCTTCGGCATAAAGTTTCTTGAGACAGTCGAATCCGATCACCTCACTGCTAACTGTGATAAGGAGGGATGCACATCGGCTTAGTGCATCTGCCACCTTGTTCTGCTGCCCTGACTTGTACTTCAGAACAAACGTGAATTCCTGAAAAAATAAAATCCATCTAACTTGCATACGGTTCACATGAGTCTGAGTATTGACATATTTCAAAGCCTGGTGATTAGTGTATAGCATAAACTCCCTTTGAATAAGATAATGGTGTCAATAACGTAGTGCCTAAACTACTGCATATAATTCAAGCTCATAGGTCGACCACTTCTACCGTGTGTCATTAAGTTTCTCACTATAGAAGGCAATTAGTCTGCCCTCCTGAGAAAAGACCCCCCAATGCCGACATAGGATGCGTCACATTCTACCTCAAATAATTTATCAAAATTGAGAAGCACCAAGATCGGCATAATGAACAATCAATGATTAATCTCTGCAAAACTCGTTTCTATGGTCCACTAAAATGGACCCTTCTTCATACAATTAGTAATTGACGTGACAATACTGTTAAAGTTCCGCACAAATCGACGGTAAAAGGTCGTCAATCTATGAAAACTTCGTACATCATGAATATTCGTCGGAGTCGGTCAATCCCGAATTGCTCGTACTTTCTCTTTGTCTACTCGGATACCTATGGACCGACACAATAAATCCCAAAAATAATAATCGATCAGTTAGAACTTATGATTTTCGGCCAAAAATAAAAAGTTTTCAAATAGGCCCAGCCATGTTGTTCTGCTAATTATCCTAAGCCCTTTTCATGTTGGGCACAACTCCTAAAACCCTACAGATCAAAAGTTATGATTAAAACAAAACTTACTATAAATAGTAAAATTGAAACAAAAACTAAGCTAATGATCGTCGATCTGGCTGAATCTCACAATTCTAGCATGGAAAACCTGGAATAGCAAGTTAGTTGGCTAAAGTAACTCGAGCTACCCCGAAATCATATATTATATGTCTAGAAACTCATTCCGAATTGTGAGATACGACCATTTTATGGTCCTAATGGCCTGAATCACTTCTGACCCTAACCAGTCTTCTTTTAGGTCCATCTAGGTAATGAAATGGTCGATGGCCTGCTCTACATCAAGGGTTGACCTTTAATGTGGGCTATCCATTATGTGGGGCCTACCTTGACGTGGGTCATCCATCTTGTGGGGACCATCATCAATGTTAATTATTCATCATGTGAGGCCCACCTTCAATGTCCATTACCCATCCTATGGAGCCCACCTTTGATGTGGACAATCGGTCATGTGGACTCCACTTTCAGTGCAGGGCTCACCTTAGATGTGAGCCATTCAACCTAAATGGCTGAGCTTTGATGCGGACTATCCATTATGCGAGGCCTACCTTGATTTGAGTCATCCATCATATGGGGCCCACCTTTAATGTTCATTGCCCATCATGTCAAGCCAACCTTTATATGGACCATCCATTGTTTGGGCCCAATCGACCTTCAAAGTAGGTCGTCCATCATATAAGGCTCTCTTTGGATGTAGATCATTCGTCATTAGGGGTCGACTTTAGAAGTGGACCGTCCATTATGTTGGCCCATCTTTGATGTGGACATTATGCCAAGCATCTTTGATACGCACAGATGATACGCACAGTACATCATGCTTGAAGATGAGAAAGAGAAACATGGGAGAAAAAGAGGGTAAAAAAAAGAAGAACCATGAAGCAAGAAAATATAAGAAAATAAAAAAAAACTCATTACTATAGCAACTGGTTTGGCATATCTTATCTAATCCACTAAAGGGCTAATGTAATAATTGTGGAGCCAAGATTTTTTATTCTAGCACTTATTTTACAGTAAGCTGCTCAGTGAATTAGCTTTCCCGTAACCCAAAGAAGGCTCTCATTTGAAATGAGAATTTTTTTTTTAAGGTAGGTAGTATCATTTTTAAAACTACTTCTTCATTTCAAACAAGCATACTCCTCCTCCGTTACAGTTTTTAAAAATTATAGTTTTATCAAACAATCTATTTTCAAAATAAGACTTATTTTAAATAAAAAAAAACATCACTCATATTAATAAATATGCCAAACAACCCCTAAATTTAAGCCAATAAGCTACTTTTACAAAGGTGGTTATTAAGATAATTTTTATTTAAAAAGTAGCTTATTAACTACCCAAAAAAATGCTATTTATGAAGATGTGTCCAAACAAGCCCTTATTCTCCCATATTAAGTATGCCAAGGACATGATATCTTGTGCTTGTCCTTCTAATGCCAAGGACATGAAAATTTTTTAAAAGTGTTTTACCCTCTTGGATCATTGTCCTTTTTTTTTAGTAACTATTGAAAGAGACGTCCAAGATATACCTTTTACTTTTAGTACCCTTACCTTGTTAAGTAGCATATATATTGAAGCAATTAAAGGAAACATCCGGATTAATTAGTAAAACCCAATCTGAGACATGTGGCCCAACTAATCTTTCATGATCAGAACCGTTCATTGGACCCCATGCTGGATAAACCACAGTAGATTAAAAAAAAATTGTGGATTGTCCAACTCGTTCTATTTATGGAAAGTGGTCCATCTACAATGAGATCCACTAAGTGAACGGTCAAGATCAAGGACCATTTGTGAAATTTTAGTAATATTTAAACAACAATCTGCATGGATTTGGAGAAAGGAACATCAACGAATGTATAGATCATATCCATGAAAGAAATGATCCATTGTGCAACGGGCATATATGCAAGTCAGCAATATCTGATAAAAATCTGCACTGATTGTGACAAGCTGGATAACCTTATCTCTGTCATTTGTGGATAGCATGCCATCCATAACGAGATCCAACCAGTGAATAGTACCGATCAAGGGCCGGTGGTGCCACGTGTCCAATTTGAGCTCCTTGTACTTCCAAATTCATTGTATTTTCCATCTAGTTATATGGTGATGACTGAATAAGCTAACGAATCCGCTGCTCGGCCGAGTAGTCGCCATCCTAGTCAACATTAGCCATCGCCAGGAGGCAAAACTATCATTTTCTTACCTAAGTAATAAGTATACCATACAATGCTCGGGCTGAGGGATTGTACAGCACCATTTGGACATTCTGGGTCCATTGTTCACAGATCCAAACCGTTGATACTATGAGCCCACTTTGAATAGTGCATGGGCGTGGACATTTGCACACACACATATATGTATTCAACCACAGGAGGTCCATGTATTCTAAAGCTAGGATCTTCCAATCATGGGGATTTTAGGTGCATGGGCCATCCATGGTGAGTCCCATCATACTGATCTTGTAGAATCACTGAACCATGGAGGTCCACTTTTACATAAATCCCTGAACGTACCTGACCACTGTAAAATGAGAACTGATCGTATACAGGCAACCGTACAGAAATTTGTGATTCTGGAATATCTTTTCCACCCATTTGCCATTTGTGCAGGACAACGATCCATGAGAACAGTATCCCCTGTCTGGCCCAAAGTCGGTCATGCACCGCGGGTTAGCCCGATGTGGTTCAAATCAAGCTAAAAGCCAATAACTTATGGCATTGAAATAGATTGAGAGATTAAGTTCCATACGAATTATCAGCTGTCTATCTTCCATACGTGTCAGCCGTCTTCTAGCCAACGACTGCAAGAGATTAGGTGATTTGCAGGAGGGAGGATAGTCCTTTAAATAGATAGATTCTTTTTTGACTTTTTGTCGAAAGGATTTCAATTAAGCGTATGTGATGTAGAGAGAATAGCTGAAGAATTCATGGTCTAGATCGACTAAGAGAAGGAAGGAAGGTAGCACACAAAGTCTAGGAAAAACGACCTATTGTAGCCCCTGGCGGTCAGTCACACTATCGTCGGCGACCGGTTGCCTAAGGACCGCAACCGGTCTAATTTAGACCCTGCACTGCCCAAACTCTCTGAACCTCCAGCAATTAGTCGGCCATTGCCTGCGACCGGTCGCAAATTCAAGGAAAGTGAGGATGAACTTCCTGGATGGATTTAGTTCCCTGGCAATCTATTGCCCATGGGTAGCGGCCGGTCGCTACTCAACTATGACTTGTTGCCGCCCCCTAACAACCAGTCGTCGGAGGTGTAGATTTGCACGCAAACTTTTCATTTTAATTTATTTTCTTCCATTTTCGTTTAGGATTCTTTCTAATCTCGTTTTTAGAATTTTTTATGGGTTGCTTAGACTATATAAGCTCTTTTAATTCATTGTTAAACATTATTATTACACTTTATTCAATCGAATTAAGAATTCTTCTCTGTTTTTCTCATGTTCTTCAAGTGCCCCTTGAAAAATTAAGGAAGTCTTGGTTGAGGATTTCCAAGAGATCCATGGATTTGGATCAATTATCTGTGAGAGAGATGGTTTTCAATCTCGCTTCGCTTACACCTATGCCAGTGTGATAGTGACTATGCGAGTTATAGTAGTCCGTTTGTCGCTTAGCGCTTTATAGCAAGACAACCATGGATGCGAGAAGGGTGATCGTCTATTCAAAACTAACAAAAGTCAAGGCAATTGAGAGATGATTGATGGCAGGTGGATCTTTGACCTTCTGTTTAGAGACCTAGCAAGAGCCAAACATGTAAAGAGATGATCGGTGGGTGATAGTCTATTCGAGACCCTGATAGGAGTTAAGCTCATGACGAGACGATTGCTAAATCAACTGCTTGCTAAAAAACTTGAAGGGTTTAGAGCATGTGTCAAGGTAGTTGGTGGAATTATATATCACATAGCAAGAAAGCCCTACAGTCATTTATTCGAAGTTGAGCGATCTTCTTAATGAAACAATGAAGGTGTCATAGATATAAGATGGAGAGATGGATTAAAGACCATATTGACCCATGCTATGATACAATGTAAGAGCATGCGAGTGACGAAGGGTTACAATAAACTAAAAGAATAGGCTTCACGGGGTACAAGATGATGCAGAGCATGGGTCATAGATCTATTCTTGTCACAACTAGACTAAAAGAAGCTTGAACAGAAGCGGACGTAGTTTGTGAAATTCAGGTCCAGTCCTACTTAGGGCATGACGTAACTAGGTCAGGCACATCCGGATCGAAAAAAATCATTCTAGATAGGGAGAAATTGTCATTCGAAGTGTGAACTGTAAATCAGTCCATGATTAAATTACTCGACAAAGAGGAAAAGAAGAATCTCGAAAACACTTCTAACCCTTTTTGTAGAGCCATGTATTGTAAGTGATCTAAACTTATTAAGAGAGATTTTCTATTTTTAATAAATTTTACTATTTTACATAAGTTTTGGTTTAATCGAATTAAGGCTCCTAATTAGGGTTTTGTTTTCTATATAAGCGATGTAATTGGCAAGTTTGGAGATTATTACTGATTAATAAAATTTTCAAATTTTTTTTCCCCCTTGTGGATTGAAGATCAATGACTTTGTGGATTCAAGGTTTTGCACACTTGAGGATAGGTAAGGTTATGCTAAATTTGGTTGGGTTAATAAAGGCCCTAAGCTCTTTGTTCTTAGTCTTATTTATAGCCATCTGGGATGATTGTTGGAGGGTTATCTTCCTAATTGCTCCCCTAGGTTTTTTGAGCAACCATCCACTATGCAATCATGGTTAATTACATTTCGACAAGTGTAACTAACGGCTATTGTCGGCTAGCTGCTGGATTGTGCGCACTTTCTCATCCTATTACACAATTGTGATCATTTGTGTCTCACCACATGGATCATCCAATCATGCAACAAGTGTCCATGGTGACGGGTCCTTGCCTCGTTGGTAAACTCTACGGAGTTTCAACAGCGCATCTTGGGTTTGAAAATATCTACGCGCTGACAGCACCAGTGGGTGCCTTGCGCAAACGAATGGGTGGGTGTGTTGCATGACTGACTTAAAAAGGAAAAAAAAAAAAATGTCTATGGTGGCGCCCAGCCTGACTTTGTCTTTTACTGAGCTCCTTTTTTACCCGGCTTCTCACAATCTCCTTCTACTGGTCGCATCAACTGTAAGGATTCCGTATTGATTTCCTGTATAAGTGCCACCACAAGTTGGCTTTATAGCCGTCCGATCTGACCTTGAAATCATCCTTCTCAGAAATTAGACTGATCCAGTCGCTAGGTGGGCCACGCCTGTACGTCATTCCAGACTATCAATTGACGATTGATTTAAAAGTTGTGGCCCATCTGATGATTTAGAACAGCCTAATTTTTTTCCGGACCAACCATTTTCATGCTACTGATGTCCTGCACAAGGCTGGAAAAATGGCACCGTGCCCCAAGTTGTGGTGCCTTTGCTGTATGCCATCCGTTCACGAAGACCACTTGAAAGGTGCTTGTTTATCTATTCCGGAAAATTACCATTTTACAACAGGGAAAATTGAATTACTGGCCATCACAAAATCCTTTTCTTCTAGTAGTGTTTATTTTCAATTAGGAAAAGGTTTACAATAGCTGGTCTGAGTGTTACCCACATTCAAGGGCTTGTGGACAGCAACAATCCGAAGGAGACAACGTACCTAGAAAACGAGTCCCAGACAAAGAAAGGTTACCTCACACCAGCCAATCAACGACAAACGAAACTAGGCCCACCGATCAAACAGTTGCGTTTTCATGACACGTGGGAAGTGGATCCCACCACCACATGTGCTTGGCCGGAGCACTAACCAACACCCACCAGCACTACTCTTGCTTCACACGTTCCCAATAAGATCTGTCAAAACTCTCTCTCTCTCTCTCTCTCTCTCTCTCTCTCTAGACGAATCTATACAAGATTCCACTCAAAACCCAACTCATATTTAGAAAAAAGAAATGGGGTTTATAGGCCCAAACCATGTGAATACCCGAGCCTGTCTCACTCACCTCACTCCCTTTAAATTACCCTCCTTTCCTCACTTTGCAGCACACACCTTCTTTCCTTCATCTCTCAGTCTTTTCTCTCTTTTAAGGGACCGGAATCCAAGATGGGTTCCGGATTTCCCGTCTTTTCTACTTGTTTTCTCGCCTCTCTCTCACTACTCGCGCTTCTCCACGGAACCAATGCCGGCCATTTTTACAATGAGACGAGATTGAGGGAAAGCAAGCAAGTGGGTGGCTGTAATTTCTTTCATGGGAGTTGGGTTTACGATGCTTCATATCCTCTCTATGATTCGTCATCCTGTCCTTACATTGATCCCGAATTCAATTGCAAGAAGTATGGTAGACCTGATACGCTCTACTTGAAATACAGATGGCAGCCTAGTTCTTGTGTATTGCCCAGGTACTGTTTTCTTTTTTTCTTCTCTCTCTTGCTTTTTCTTTTCATTTTCGGCTTGTTTGGTTGCCGAAGAAGCCCTTTTTGGTGGTTTTTATCATTCCTAGAAAACCCAACACGAAAAGGGAAATGCTTTTCCAAAATTTAAAATTCTGATTGGTTGAGACTCTTGAATTTCCTACTTTTCAAAATCAGCTTGATTAGCTCTCAAGATAACTTTAAATTTTGCTTTCAAGGCATCCATTTTGAGATATTCGAGTCCATAGGTAAGGGAACCACATGATTCATATGCAGCCTCAAATGATGATTTTCCAGCTTTCTCAGTGAGGGTAATAAATTTGTCTCTTCTATGCCTGTGAATTACCTATCTAACCAGTCACTCCTCATATATATATATATATATATATGACAGTTTAATTTAAGTTAATCTATGACATATATAATTTCTATGTACCTCTGTATCAACTGTCACACTCTGCTTTGCCGGAGTATAAGGGGGAGTTATTGATACTCTGGCAGGGCAAAATGTGACGGTTGATGCTGGGGTATTTAGAAATTATTTGTGTCATAGGTTAACTTAAATTAAACTGTCCAATTTATATGAGCTACTCTAGATGAATTTGAGGACACTTGTTTCTATTCTGTCTACATAATAAATTTCTATACATTTTAACTAAAATAAAAATTTTCTTATAATTTATTTAAAGGCACACTATTTGGATACTTTAATTTGAGTTATTTAATTCTCTGTGTGCAATTTTTTAGCCCCCGTGTGGCACTGTACAAGTTCTTTTTCTTTTCTTTTTGTACTTTTCTATTGAGTTTTATGTTTTAGGTCATGGGTCCTTTGTATGATTTGGACCTTACAAGATCTCCACCATCCATTGATGGAATTTGAATGTGCATAGGGATTCCCGCCCACCACTGAGATTTTGGATAAAACAGAATCCAACCGACAAAAAGATGCACATAAGAACCCTCAATTTTTAATGTGTAATGGGTGACTTTTGGATCCTACTTAATGATAGAATCCTTTTTTTTTTTTAAATGGTACTGATATGGGTTTCTTTATTTGATGATTTAAGATTCGACGGCAAGGATTTCTTGTGGAGGGTGAGGGGCAAGAAGATCATGTTTGTGGGGGACTCTCTGAGCTTGAATCAGTGGCAATCACTGACATGCCTGCTTCACGCAGCAGTGCCACAGGCCCGAACCACCTTTGTGAGAAAAGAGGACCTCTCCTCATTGACATTCGTGGTCAGTCTTTGTTTTCTGCTTCTTACTGCATCTCTCCTACTATATCACTTTCTGTGCATCTCTCTCTCTCTCTCTCTCTCTCTCTCACTCTCTCTCTCTTCACGGGGTCTTTTTCTTTTGGGAATTCTACATGCCCCACCTGCATGTGTTCTCTTACGGTGGAATGGGTGCAAACTTCAAACCACCGGTGGATGTGCCTCTTTTTCTTATTCTTCCTTTTTTTGTGGGGCCCACCCATGAGATTTTGATTATTGAGACCCGGGATTGACGGGTATAAGTATCTTCTATAGATGGTGGTGGCTACTCCGTTCACACGTGGTGTAAGTGTGCGTCAATCCATACCATCCATTTTGTGGGCCCTGCTGTGGATGGAACATGGCCCAAAAATCACACTCATCAGGTTATCCTAACTATCCATTTGATGGCTGTTAAATGGGCGGTTTGAAAGAAATTTTTATGGGTACGGATTGATTGACAAATATCAAATGGTTAAGTTCGTCTTTTTGACTTATGATACCTGCACAATGGGGCCCAATGTTTGGACGGTGTGGATTGACAAACATCCATGCCTATTGTTGGACAGGCGAGTCAAAAACATGTCTATTTTAATTAGCATGCATGCCTAATCAATGCCAGATGCTCTTGAGTAATATTGAGCTCTTTTTCTTTATTTCTATGCTTTTATGTTTGTTGTTGGTGCCGCTTTCAGGGTGTTTGATTTTCTTAGGTTTGCTAATCCCACACGCATCTCCTAGATAACCAACCACGCGCCATATCATGGGACCACTTGTACAACGTGTTCCAGATCCAAACCGTCCATCAGTTGGAACACAACTTATAGATGTCCCTGTCTAAAAATAGAAACAGATTGATGGATTATAAAAACTTAGCTGAGGTTGAGTTTGGTTGCAATAAATATTATGATATTTCATGATTGATGTCTAAGTTGGTGCAAGTTTCATGATATTTGTTGCAACCAAAATCAGTGAAGATGCACAATTTCTGGGCAAGGCCATCTGCATCGTGGGACCACTTTGGCACATGGGAATTGTAGATGGGATATCACTGGTACACGCGTGTGGGCTTAGCAAATAGCTATGCCCTCTCAATCCAGCCGCCATCTCTTCCTTGTTCTTTTTTTTTTCTATTTTTTTAAGAGCTGTTAGGGAGATTATTAAGAACCATTGGATCTTGATTGGAGGGTTATTACGTGGGGACCCCACTTGAAAGGAAGTGGGTGAGGGACTCGGCCAACCAGCAGGTTGTAGTGGTGGCCCCTTCTCTACTCCAAAGTCTCCAGCCAGTGATTACACACCCATCTCTCTTCTTTATTTTTATATGCAAAAGAGGACGTTTTGCACTAATCACGCTCGAGTTCGATATCCTTGGGCTTATCTGTGTGGGTCACATGTCGCTGCAACTTGAAGAAACTAGAACGTCCACATGGTGGGCCCTACCATCTGTGGGTTAGCTACAAGAACTCACATCAGTTGTACAATACTAGCTGCTGTGGCAGCACTGGTACCTTTCAAAGCCTCACAGCACTTGAGCAGTGCCTGACAGCATGCGTAGGTTCATCCACGATAGGGCCCACTAAAAGGACGATCGAGATTAACAGATCATGCAGCCATGAGGACCACACGGCAGGTCGCAAAACGACGGCAGTAGGTGTGTTTTTTTTTGCGCGTGGAGGCATGTGCACACATGGACATGTATCATGTTTCTTATATTGACTAACGAAAATATCTCAGGACTACAAAGTGTCGGTGATGTACTTTCGGAGTACCTATCTAGTCGACCTGGTGAGAACAAAAATCGGCCGAGTCCTCCTACTCGACTCAATAACCGGCGGAAATGCATGGAAGGGCATGGACATGTTGATATTCAACACATGGCATTGGTGGACCCACAGAGGAAAAAGCCAACCGTGAGAACTCTCCAAACTCATCTGCTTATAAATCACAGGCCTAAAACAAATAGCACTAGTCTTCCAGCTGGGCCATGTGGACCCACTTTGGATTGTAGGCTTCACCATGGATGGCTCTTCTCTAATCTTTCCTCCAAGAGGATCCTAGCATTTGGAGAACGAAAAGGGCTGGACCCACAAGGAAGCTTTGTAGTTTCAGCTTAACCTGCAATGCTACCTGTGGAGCCCAGTGTGATGTGCCCATTCATATCCAATCCGTACATCATGTGCTTAGCCTCATTTTCTCATTGGATGCCAAAAAGGTGGTTGAATAACGAAACAAGTTGGCCACACCGAAGGGAACAATTGGGATGGTGACACCCACCACTAGAAGTCTTCGAGATTGTGTGTGGAGGCCGCCATGTTCTTTTTATTCCATCCAACGCATTCAGGAGATGCACCCCACCACGATGAATAGACATTTTAAAAAGCAAGCAATTCCAAAACTCACGGTGGCTGTAGGCCACACCTCGTGATTTTAAACGTTTTAGACATTATTTTACATGGTGTGGCTCATATGAATTTTGGATTGGCCTGATTTTAAATCCAACTAATAAAATTAAGGGAAGCACACAATGGACGGAGCTGATGTCATGTATACTCACTGTAGGCCCTACACATTGGGTTGTACCCGCTTATAAAGCCTTTTGTGGATCCGGCCTAACAGAATGGGCTTCGATGTAAAACGTTGAAGAATCTATGATTTTATCTGTCCTAACCTCATCGACGGTTGGGCCTACATCTTGAACGGTTCCGATTGTCCATGTGCATGGCCCACCTAGCAGTTTATGAATTTTTATTGTCTCTGTTTGAGATGGTCTGACGCTAACCAGAGATTGGAAAATGGACGGTTGTGGTTTGTGCAGATGGGACTATATAAAAGAAGGGAACGTGTATCATAAGGACATGGACCGTTTGGTTGCGTTCCAGAAGGGTCTTTCTACTTGGGCTGGTTGGGTTGACGCCAACGTGGACCCCACGAGAACCAGAGTCTTCTTTCAGGGGATTTCTCCAACGCATTACAAGTATGCTCTGCTCCACACTTCTGTTTTGTTTTTGCTTTTCTACGGCTCCGATTAAAAAAGGCATGATCTGGAATTATAAAAAAAGGCTCCCACAGAGAAACCTTGCTGCTGCCGACCTGATTGGTCAGTGCTGACAATGTCAGGCTGATGTGGACCAATCGGGAAAGGAGCAAAACAGGGTTCTCTGCCGGATCAAACAGAGGATCCGGATTCTTTGTTTGTAGGCAAGGCCTATCTATCACAACCACTCATGTCGACAGGCCCTGTGCGGACCACTGCAGGTCAGTGTGAATTTCACTCCTTGTATCTCAAGGACATGGACTTTTCTTTCTTTCTTTGTTGCTATGGGGTTCTAAGGCTATTTATTTCAACACAACATGGTGGAATTTAATTGAAAGGGGTATAATTAAGATAATTGAGATGAGAACTTTGTGTGTGCCTTCTATATCGTACCTGCCATCGAATCACATCCTATCATGTACCTCACTAGATGTGACCTAATGTGGTGGGATTTGATCAAGGTCATATTTCACAAGACACCTTTACTTGAACCCACCTTTAAAGTGACACCAAGCCTGATCAAATCCTACCAGGTGGTAATCGTACGTTATATCCACATTGTCCATCCATTTCACCAGCTCATTTTAAGTCATGAGCCCACATAAGAGGCAGATCCAAAGATCAAATGAGACCACAATCTATGAAATAGCGGGGTTCAACACCCACTGGTTGCCCAATATAATGCTTATATGAGTCAACCTGTTCATAAGGTCACATGGACCTGGATGTTGGAAAAATACAAATATCAGCTTCATTCAAAACTTATGAGGCCATGAGGACTTTTCAATGGTAAGCTTTCGGTTGATATCCACTGTTTTCTATCATGTGGTCCACTTGAGCTTTGCATCTGCCTCATTTTTGTTTTTGCTCATGCTTCAAAATGAGCCATCAAAACGGGTGGATAGCATAGATGAAATGCATACATCACGGTGGGACCCTGGTGACCGTGTCACTACGCAATCGGTGTTCATCTATTTCGTTTTTACCGTCAGATAATAAAGATATTACTAGCCAAATCATTCCTCTTTCTGCGTTTTTTGTCTTTGTTTGTGTTAGTGACTCGTGGAATGACACGAGGTGACTTTAGGACGCTGATGCGTTGAGACCTCTCTTCTTAGAAACCCATAAGAAAATAATCTTTGTCGGAGCCGTGTGTGGGGCCCATCTTGTTTTAGCCGTTCGTTATTCACCTAACTTTTCCTCTGTCTCTCATGCTTTTTCTCGTCACTTGGGTCCAGCTGTGTAGTATGATAGATCACAAAACACATTCATTAGGGTGGGAATGGAGTAAGCACGCTATATATGTCATGCAGACTCAACAGGGAGATGTGACGGATGCGTATTAAATCCAGACCACTCATCTGGTAGGCTCCAAGGAGGATCGATCCCAGCCCAAAGTTTACCCCAATCAGATTATCCAAATGACTCAACAAAGGCCTTCTGTCTATTTAATCTGAGTCGTGAGTCAACTCGGAGCCAAACGTGTCAGTCGAATCGCGTTGCTTTAGCTGGGACCAAATAACTTGGTGGTCCATCTTACCAGTTTTTATTCTTCCTTTCTCTGGTTAGACAAGTCTCACTGCATGTCACTGTCAAAACCATGGTTAAAATACTCGGTGACTCAGATCGGCTCGTTGGGCTACAAATAAATGTCCATTAATAAGAGTTAGGAATAAAATTCACTTGTTGGGCTACAATAAAATCATCGGATCTCGTTTAACTAAAAATATGTTAAATCAGTAATTTTAACCATCTATTTGTTGGCACCCATGATGGATCATTTATTGTTATAAAATTCACTTTTATCAAGTCATCCTAACCATTCCATCAATGGCTTAGAAAATGGATGGTTATAAATAAAAACAATGGGAGGACACCTTAGACGGGATTAGAGCACCTAGGGCTGTAAATGGTCGGGTTCAGGGCGGGTTTAGCCAAAACCAAACCTGCTCATTTACTAAACGGGTATGGGTCTAAATTTTAAACCCAGACCTTTTAACTAAATAGGCGGGTCCGAGTTAACCCATCAGGCCCATTTATAAATGGGTCCAGGTCTGGTAAAGGGAGATCCACCCAGACTCATTTATAAATGGGTCAGGTCTAATGGCCCGGGTCTGGATCTAGCATGCAAGCATTTTACAAGGCTTAAAATTGGGTTTGGACGGATCTGGACTGAACGGGTCCCTTGAAACATAGACTAAACCCATACACTTACTAAATGGGTTCGAGTCGAGCCAGGTCGGGCCTAATATAAAGGAAACCAGACCCAAACCCGTTTAGCAACTGGGTCTGTTCTTGGACCCACCCGTACCATTTAACAAATGGGTCGGGACTGGGTCGGGTCTAAATGGGTTGGGTCCGGGTACCCCATCGGGTCCGCTGACCCATTTACAGCCTTAACAGCACCAAATCGTTGTAATATTTGCATGGTAAAACATGAATGTGTGCTAGATCTATAGGTGGTCCTGATCGATCGATTGGTAGGGCCATCGAAGTGTACCTTTCCGAACAAGAAGCTTTGTGTGGCCTAGTCCATCCAGGATGGGACCCAACAGACCAATGGTGTGGATCACGGAACCATGTCCACATCAGTAAGATGATCTTAACCGTCTGATCAGATGACCCTTTTTGGCCCAATGTGGACTGTTTATCTGACTTTTACTATCCAACAATATTAGAATGTGCCATGTGAAATTAAAACATGTATTGCTTATTTTGTGCCCAAAATCAGCGGAGGAGATTGGAACCAGCCCAAGGCCAAGGACTGCATGGGTCAGACCCAGCCGGTGAGTGGTTCGTTCTACCCAGGCGGTACCCTTCAAGAAGACCGCATCGTTAAGGCGGTCCTAAGCAGGATGTCGAAGCCGGTCTACTTGCTTGACATAACGTTGCTATCTCAGCTCCGGAAAGACGCACACCCATCTGCATACAGCGGGGACCATAAAGGCATGGACTGCAGCCACTGGTGCATCGCTGGCCTTCCTGATACATGGAATCAGATCCTATACGCAGCCCTTTAATCATGAACACAAAATCGGTGAAGAATTATTGCAAATGGCCATTATTTATCAATATTTTATAATGGTTGCCTACCTTTATTTTCTTTTTTTCATTTTTTTTTCCTAACTTTCTTTTGTTTTCTTATTATTTTGGTTTTTTTTATTTGGGGTGTTGCTAATAAAAAAGGTGGGACATGTATTGTAGAGGGCCCAAAGGGTCCATGAATGTATGATTTAAAAGGAAATGCATTTTCAATTGCGTATATATTGATAATTTCTTCCTTATTAACGGAAATTTCAAAACGGAAATTTCAAGGCTTTTTTAATCATAAATAGCACACTTCATGCAGGGCCATGTTTTAATAGCCCTTGTTGTGTATGAGGAATAACACAAAAATCTCTTGGATTATATGTTATGTTTTTTTTAGGAAAAATAAATTTCAACAATGAAATATTTTATTTTTAGAAGATAAATAAATATGGAAACTTTCTCAAAATTACTTGTATAGATTAGTAGTGGTGAGATGGGTTTTTGTCAAAAGAGCCTGGGCTTCGCACCATCTGGGCATGCAAATGGGCGGTGAGCTACTTAGATGATTTTTAGTATCTTATTAGGTGCTACATTTCGCGTATACACATCATCAAAGGAAATATAAAAATCTTAATCATTTTTACACTCGGTTTGAACCCATCTAAGTCATAATGTGCTTAGCAAGTAAATTAAGGTCTACATGAAGATTTTACACTAGGTTTGAACCCATTTAAAGCATGGTCATACATGTCATTCATGCCACATGTCATAAATGTGGTGGCAATTGGGTTGATTAAGGTCTAGGTGGTACCTACGTGTGTTGTCTTGATATTAATTTTTTATTATTATTTAATTACTGTTGTCCAAATTAAGAGATAAAAATATCTATTAACATATCCATTCCTAACAAATATAACTATTGCATGTAAATTGATACGGGAATGTTTAGAACAAGCACAACAGTATCTTTTCAAAAAGGACGTTATATTTTATAAGTTGTAGGTCTCTTAGATGGTCTAGTCTGAAGATAGAATAATATTCTAAAAATCATGTCATCCATAATTCTGTATTCTCAACTCTAGCCTCTTACACATCGCCTTTTAAGATTTATTGCCTAGCATGTTAGTGTCAACTCTTGAAAATCTTTTCAGTAGTTTATGAAATAAATTTCTCTATTGAATTACAAATAAATGAATTTATACGATATTCTAAACATAATTTGCCATCCCCTTTCTTTTACACATATTGAAATATTAAAAAAGAGAAAATTTGCCGGGAAACATTGACTATTATTAAGTTGAGCACTTGAAAGCACAAATCTTTCTTCTTCTTTTTTTTCATCTCAAAATATTTCGTTTTCTCAATTATGTATTGTGTATTTTTTTTTTTTTTTTTCAACATTAGATAATCGAAATTCTAATGTTAGCTGCTCACAAATATATTTTTAAATAAAGAAAAAAACTACCCAATGTCCAATGGTTCATATCTAATGAAAATATATATCAAAGGTTATGACCGTCCAATATGAGGGATTTTTGGGGGAGTCCCTTGTCCACTGTGGGATCCATCATATTAACGGTTTCGATTTCTGGACCATGGGCCCTTAAGGCATTGAATCCAGGACACTGCAACGTGAACTATTTGCTGATGCACAAGGAACCTTTTGAATGGTCCCAGAATAGCAATTGATTGTCAGTCTCCCTCTATACCTCTCTCTCTCTCTCTCCCCACTGAGCCCATGCGTTGTCAAAATCAGCAGAGAAGAAAGAAGAGTCAAATGCATGTGAGCTGGCCCCGTGATTGCGGTGCACCCACGAGCAGGGCCCGTGACTCGCATGGCGCCCCTGCCTATGTTTTCAATTCTCATTCACTTGAGAAAACGCTTGCCTACATCCATACGCACCTAGCTACCGGGGTCACTTCATCTGAGATGGTAAAAACGACTTAATGTATATAAAATCCACTCCGTCCGTCATGTGTATCACCTAAATTTTAGCCTTGATTCCAAAATTCAGACTGATTCGACACTCAGGTGGACCACTCCATAAAAATACCTAAAAGCCTCTATATTCACGTGGTATGGACCACTGAGTTTCTGAATATTGTGATTTTTTGGGTAATTATTTACCTTCGATGAGGTGTATCAGATGAATGGATTTGATGGCATATAAAAACTACGGTACGCCCTAAACAAAAATAATGGTGGGCATTCCATCCCAACGTTCTCCTAGGGTGTGATCTACCTGACTTCTGAATGGTCATGATTTTTGGGTTCCAAAGTAAAAATAATGCACCGTAGCTGATGGACGGGGTGGATCTCACGGAAATTCCTACCACTTGGCTCTGATGAGCGAGGTACCTAACGCGAGTTAGGCTAGCGCGGTTCATTTATTACGCTTTTTAAAACACCGACATTTCATGCTTAATCTTTATTATTTTACTCTTTAGGCTGTTAGGAAATGCTCAGGTGCTCCTACCTGCATTTAGATGCATTAGGGCACTTGGACTGTCCAGTCCGTTGATCTATACCGTTCCTTACGTCCAACGCATATCTAGTGATCTACCATGAAAGAATTACACCATATGACTAATATTAACCATTAGATCAATGGTCATTAATACAGACGGTTAATCATTTATATAAACATAGGTTCAATCAACAATTTGATCCATCTACTTGTTAGAGATCATCAAGGATTCCTTATGATTCTAAAGAATAACTTTTTTCTAGACAATCGTAGCCATCAATTGTCGCCTGGAAAAAGGACAGCTACAGAAAATAAGTTCAAATCAATGATGTATTGGATCATCCAATCGGCTTGAGAAATATATTTTTGGACTTAATGGACAGTTCAGATCAATTGATTGGACTGTCTAGCTGAACTTAAGAAAGTAGGAGCACTATAACTTATACTCCTCTGAGAGCACTGGAGCATCTCTCTAGGCTATTAATTGAAAGTTAGCATCTCATCTTCTCTTCCGCCTCATTAAAAACCGTAGGAACAGAAATCTATCGCCGAATTAAAACACCGGCATCTCTTGTGCTATAGGGATCATTGAAGACACAGTCCCTTCAAGTCTTTTCTGCATACGTGGCACATGTGGATAAGATCCAAACCGCTCATTCGATAGGTCCAAATGCCAGTCGGACGTTGGTGGAGAATGACTGTTGAGAACGAACCTAACCTTTCTTTCTGTGGTATAAAAATAGACGGTAAAAGACAGAACATTATCAGCGGCTCGCAACTAATAAAAAAAAGCTTCATTTGGTCTAATCAAAGAAAGTTTTGGCAGCGGTAATCATTGATGGCACCCCTAGGATGAATGGTTCGGATCACACACATGTATGGTATTATTGAAGTAAGAAAAACCCGAGCCTCCAACTGCACTGGATCGGCTCTCTGCTATATGCTGCCGCTTAGCATGATTTGTCTTTCATTCCTGGCTAGATTCCTATCTTAATTTTTGCTGACTCATCCTCCTCACATTCTAGCATGGGAATATCCCTACTGGAGCTGTACACGAGTCAAGCTAGCTTGGTTGGCTGGCTTAACTTGGTTCCAACTGCTCGGTTAAAAACACTGGGTTCAAATTGAGTTGAGCCACTTATTTTTTTTAGGCTGAAGATTTTCGAGCTGAGCTTGAGTTGGCTTTGATTCGAATCAGCTCGGTTCGTGTTGGCTCAGTTCAATAGCTTGATTCATGTTGGCTCAGTTCAACTTTGATTTGCCTCAACTAGCTAAAAAGGAAGACGGTTTACTCCCACATTGAAAGAAGGCAAAGGAATAGAAGCATAATGTGTCTATAAAACAACAAATAAGAATGTTAATGGGCTTCGGTTGCCTTCGGACCTGAATTGTAAACTGTTTTCAGTCCAAATGCAAAATAATGAGTAGTTCAAATTTCAATGGAAAAATTATATTGTTAATATCATCTTCTTGTTGCATTTTTTTTTTTTTTACCTGGATGATCCATCCACAATTGGGTCTCTGATCGGGTCTGCTTGGACTGTTGTACAAACGCCATGATTTTGGTTGAAGAGTTACCCCTTTTTATTAGATGGCGGAATAGCCCTAGAGATGCAAAAATGTGAAGTTGTGCAAGATTGAGGGGAGGCTGGGACTCAACCTATATAAGATTTCGGGTCAGAATTTTGGACCCAAACCCAACTCATCTTCAAGCCAACTGGTCCAACTCAAAATAGCCAACCCATTTATTAAATGGATCAGGATGGTATGAGAGGACCCAAACTCAATCCATTTATCTCATGTTGTAGGTCTAGGTTGGGCTTTCTGGGTCAATTATAGAAATTACAATTTGAGTTTTAACACAAATAAAACTCTAAGATATCCAAGTAGTAGTGGCTTTCAATTTTAATGGTAAAAAAATAAAAAGGCCAGTAATCCAAAATCAACAAGCAAGATGGTTGTTGTGGTCCAATTAGTGTGCCTTTTTTATAACTTCTACATTGATAATAACCCATGATTGCATTGTCCAGATTGTCACCATGCTTTAGGAAAAAAAAAGTGGTGAATCAATGTTGTGGAAGCTACAAAAGAAAACCCACCTACTCAATTAACTACTTTTCTTAGGTGGTAAACCATTTAAAATAGGTTCAAGTCAAATTGTTTCTCAAAGAACCCAAATTTAATCAATCCATTTAGAAATTTAGGTCCAACTAATTTTTAGATCCATACCCATCCTATGGGTCTAAATTTTGGACCTTGACTAGTGCGGGCGGAAGCAGTGAGATCGAACAATGTCTCTCCCATGGGGATAACTAATCCGAATCCACGGATCCACAGGGACTCCCCAACCTGTCTTCATAGAATCCAAAACGAGATATCTCGAATCCACGAAACCTTCTCTTCGAATCCACGAAGAATGACTCGAATTCACGAGCAAAACAAGAGAAAACTCTAAATTTTATTCAAAATATATCAATCATTTCTAAAATGATTTCAAAGCAACATTAAATAGTAAAAGAAACCCTAATCTACGTAGCCTAGGTGTCCTAATTGCAATAGGAAACTAATTAAACCAAAATCAAAAGAAAATCATCTAAAATGGAACGTTTGTGCGCACAACTGTGCGTGTGTCGACCGGTCGACCAACCGGTCATCAGGGGGTCCGACCGGTTGGACGACCGGTCGTTCTGGGTGAAAAACGGTCCAGAGAGTTCTGGAGGCTCTTGGAACAACTCCAACCGGTCGTCAGGAGGTCCGACCGGTCGGCAGGGGTTTCCTGCTGCCGCTTTTCCTAGCCTACTTGGCCCTTTTTCGGTTTGATCTCGGGTCCTTTCAGATCCACTCCTGGGTCTTCTTCATGACTCTCACCTTGCCTCGATCAAGGGGCTGCCTCACTATATCAGTCACCCCTTCTTGAAAGAAACTCGACCTCGAGTTTCGTCTCTCTGCTTTTCTCGTCGTCGCTGTGCTATGCAACATAAGGAGAGTTGTCTTTGTCCCTTGATTTGTCGGCGGCTGTCATTATGGCTTGCTGGAGTGAGGACGATTCGCTTTCCGTCTTTGTTGAACGTGATGACATTGTCTCGACCACGATGTATGGCATCTCGATCAGTTTGCCACAGGCGCCCGAATATCATGTGACATTCGTCCATGTCGACGACATCGCATAAAACTCGGTCCTTGTAGGATTTGCTAATCGAAAGTGAGACGAGACATTATTCCTTGACTACCATCGTAATGCCCTTTTGGATCTAGCCAATCGCACAAGGCGAGGGATGCGGTGTGGTTTTGAGTTTCAGTTTCTCGATTATGGCCTGCGATATTATGTTCTCACAACTACCACCATCGATGATGACAATACAAACCTTTCCTTCCACGGTGCAGCTAGTGCGGAAGAGATTGTGTCACTGGGGATTAGACGATTCAACAAGTGTAGGTTGTTGTCACTACACGACCAAGGATACACCCTGATCTCCTGAGATCCAATCAGTTCCTTCGTCATTTTCATCAACTTGTTCATCATCAACATTAATTTCTAGTTCAGCTAGTGCATCCTCTATGGGGAAGACTACAATAACCGTGGGCCGTTGAGGGCACGTGTTGGATAGGTGGCTCAGCTGTCCACATCTGTAGCAATGGTCGAGTCACGGTCGGCCATAAGGATTTGAAATCTTACTTGGGTTAGGCACAATGGTTGAACGTTGCGGCCTTGTTGGCCACTACCTGGTGTGGTTGGCGACCAACATGGGGTTGAACACACTCAACAACGGGTTTCTTTCCCTTAAATGGAGATGAATTCTGTGTGGGGTCCATCATAGGGGCATGAATCGAGGAATAGGAATGCACATGTGTCTTATGGAGTTGGGTCTCTTCACAGGTAGCTCACTCCACAGCTTCTGCCACTGTTCAGACCGGCATCAACTGTACTCGATCCTGTATTGTGGGTTGGAGGATGCCAACAAATCTCGCAGTTTGTTGGGCATCGGTTTCTGAGAGATCGTTTCGTGTAGCCAACCTACTAAATTCTGACACATAGTCTTCAACGGTCTGATTGCCCTGATGGCAATTGTGGTACTTCTGGAATAGGATATGCTCGTAGTCACGGAGTAGGAAGCGTGATCGAAGGAGTTGTCACATCCGAGGCCATGACTTGATGGGCAACTTGTTTTGCCTAGTATGGGAGAGTTGTAATTGATCTCTCCATGCCGAAGCACTTGACTTCAACTTGTACGTAACAAGTTTAACCTTTCGATCTTCCGGAACTTCCATATAATAATAAAAAAAAAATCTCTCTACTTCTACTAGCTAATCCAAAAATTCCTCTATTCTAAGAAAGCCATTAAACATGGGAAGTTCTTCCTTACCTCTATAGTTATATTCATGTCGGTCTCCACGTTCATTGCCATGCGCTTGAGGCTGGGCAAGGAAGTTTTCTACGTCGTCGTCGCTGCCATCCGAACTTGCATGATCTTGTCGTCGATTTGCTGTCGGGAGGGCCGGACGGGTTGCTGAAATATTCTGAGCCTCCATCGCGGGTGGTTGAGCACTCATCGAAACATGTTGTTGGGCTAAAGCTGTAGCGACCCGATTGAGGGACTTGTACTCCTTGCATCGATGTCTCAACCAATCTCTAAAGGAGTTCCATCCTCTCTGCCAAGTATTGGATCCCCTGATCACCATCAGCGGGATTGCTACCATAATTCTCGCTAGATGCCATCGCCGAGGAAGAACATGGTCTCTGATACCAATTTGGTGCAGGGTAGAAGTGGTGAGATCGAACAATGCCTCTCCCGCGGGGATAATTAATTCGAATCCATGGATTCACAAGGACTCCTCAACATGTCTTCGTCGAATCCACGACGGGATATCTCGAATCCACGAGACCTTCTCTTCGAATCCACGAAGAATGACTCGAATCCACGAGCAAAACAAGAAAAAATTCTAAATTTTATTCAAAATATATCAATCATCCCTAAAACGACTTCAAAGTAACATTAAATAGTAAAAGAAACCATAATCTACGTAGCCTAGGTGTCCTAATTGCAATAGGAAACTAATTAAACTAAAATCGGAAGAAAACCATCTAAAATGGAAAGTTTGCGCGCACAATTGTGAGTGTGTCGACCGGTCGACCAACCGGTCGTCAGGGGGTCCGACCGGTCATTCTGGGCGCAAAACGGTCCAGAGAGTTTTAGAGGCTCCTGGAACAACTCCGATTGGTCAGCTGATCGGTCGACAGGGGTTTCCTGCTGCCACTTTTCCTGGCCTACTTAGCCCTTTCTTCGGTCCCATCTCGGGTCCTTTCGGGCCGACTCCTGGGTCCTCTTCATGGCTCTTACCTTGCCTCGATTGAGGGGCTACCTCACTACATCATTGACCCACTAAGTATCAAGTTGGGTCTATCCAATCATTTGCACCCCTAACTAAACTTTCTTTGTTTTTATTGAGAAACTTCATTTCTAAGAAACCAAGGGAACTAAGCAAAAATGACCTCCTTTTTATAAAATACCTATATGTACCACCCCTCATCTTCTAAGGGCTCCACATGTGCAACTATTTATCTTTAAGTGCCTCACATATGCCAATGTGCTACATGGCCAGTATACATGTACCACCATCCACTTGAAAAAACCACGCATGTGCCCTTATGCTACATCTTTTCATGACCCATTTTCAATTTGCCGCACCATAATACCCATACGCATGAAACATGTGTCACCTTCATCTTCAGATGCCCTATAGGTGCCACATGAGCATGTAAACCTCCATTTAAGTATCCTATATGACAACCTATATTTTAAAGTACCATACAAATGCCAGCAAGTCACATGTGCCATATGTCAAACCATCCATTGTCAAATGTGTCAATGCACCACACTCCTCAATTTGCAATGTCACCATCATCTTCAAGCACTTCATATGTGCAAATGTACCACATGTGCCGCCACCCATTTTTAAACACTCCACATACACCATACATGTCAACAAGCCACATGTGCAACATGTGTCACCATCCATCTTTAAGCATTATACATAAGCCAGTGTCTTGTTGGGGTTAGGAGCCCCACAGTGGAAGCAATCAAAACAGGTGAGGAACACACCACAATAGCAATCACACAAGTAAATCGACACACACAAGAAGTAATCCAAATTTTACGTGGAAAAACCCTTCACAGGTAAAAAACCATGGCACAAAGCGACACCAATCCATTATAATATTAGAAGTTACAAGAGATAGAAGAAACACAACCCAAATCACAACCCACAAGAGAAATCCCAAGATAACAAAGTTAATTCTCACATGAGAATGACAAACCCATCTCTTTTCCTCATCCCAGAGAACTCCAAGCTTCCACATAGCTCTTTCTCTTGCCCTAGAACTCTCTCAATTCCTTGGCCCATTGGCAGTAACCCTAATCTCAGGATTACATCCCCTTGAATAGGAGAAAACCAATATTAGAAACTTCTTGCGCAAAAATCGCATAAGAAACCTAACTTTACAAGGAAACTGCCAGCCGGATGCCCAAAAAACGCTCTAATGCTTGCTGTTTACATCTCCACTGTGACCGACCGACTAGATGGCCTTCGTGCATGGAGATTAGAGGCATCCAATCCCAACAAACTCCACCACGACTCTAATATTCATGCAACACACATATTCATCTTTACTCCATCATCATCATAGCTTCCACCGCTTCTCATGCCTCATCGACTTCATCCTTGCACATTCACCACCCGCTCGCTCATATGGCCTTTGTGTGTACGCCACACACGAGCAGTCGTGGATCCCGCTGCCGATCCCACAGCTCCACCATGAATATTGCTCCCGATCAAACTCGATCGCAGTCCATGAACCTGATTGAAATATTGGTTTACCGATCCACCTTCTTCTACTCTACTTCTTTCATAGATACCGATTGCTTTTCTCGTTTTTCTTTCACAGAATCCTTCTCTACATCGAATCTCATGCTAGGAGACGTCATTGATGCATCGCCTCAGATTCTCTCTGTCTCTTTCCCAACTTTTATCTCTGATACCACTTGTTGGGGTTAGTAGCCCCACAGCTGAAGCAATCAAAGCAGGTGAGGAACACACCACAATAACAATTACGCAAGCAAATTGACACACACAAGAAGCAATCTGAATTTTACGTGGAAAAATCCCTCACGGGTAAAAAGCCACGATACAAAGCAACACCAATCCACTATGATATCAGAAGTTACAAGAAATAGAAGAAACACCACCCGGATCACAGCCCACAAGAGAAATCCCAAAATAACAAAGTTAATTCTCACATGAGAAGGACAAACCCATCCCCATCCCTCATCCTAGAGAAGTCCAAGCTTCCACATAGCTTTTTCTCTTGCCCTAGAACTCTCTCAATCCCTTGGCCCATTGGCAGCAACCCTAATCCCAGATTACATCCCATTAAATAAGAGAAAACTGAGATTAGAAACTCTTTGCATAGAAATCGCACAAGAAACCTAACTCAACAAGGAAACTGCCGGCCGGATGCCCAAAAAACGCTCCAATACTTGTTGTTTACATCTCCAGGTGGCCGACCCGTCAGTAGCCTCCGTGCATGGAGATTAGAGGCGTCCAATCCCAACATGTCTTACATGTCCAATGTATTACATGTAACAATGTGACACTTGCCACAATCCATATTCAATGCACACATGTTTTTCTTTCCATTTTCGTGTAAAATTTTTAATTAAAAAAAATCTATGTCCAGCCAACATATTTGAAAATCAAGAATAATTTTTTAACAAAATATTGTTGAAAACCATTCAACAGAAATGACATTTCATTTCTCATTGTTTCCAAAAAACACTATCTCACTCAAACAAAAAAATAAAAAGAAAAATTCCAGGAATCCAAACAGGCACTAAGACTACTTGAATGGATAAAATTGCCCGTGGCGCCTGCATTATACTTTTAGATATGATGTTAGCATCTCATAAAGACTAATCAGATTCTCATCTTCTATCGAAAACAAGTTATTAGAAAACAAGGGCTAGGTTAAGCTGAAAAAAGGGGACACTAGCACCTGAGGAGCTTTCACGATCAGTGCTTTGTGTGAGGATTGACATCCTTATCATTCCAGGTTGAAAGCGCACTGATTAATCTGTTTGCATGTGTTAAAGTTCTATCACGTCCCTAGCTGGGAAAAAGATGTAGTAGAATTGTTAATCTTCAGAAGAGTAGAAAGACCTGTAATGGGTAGTGTTAGAATTTATGTTGTATTAGGAGACACTCTTTCCACCTTTCGCAGCCAGTTAGATTCAGTCACAGGTGGTTTTTTATTTTTTAGACGGAACTCTATTTTTACGTACCAACCCGACTCGGTCAGTATGGGAACTGAGGTTTTCTAGTGTAGTTTGGTTTGGGTTTCACCCCTACACTACATCCTCTTCTTGGGGTACTAGCTCCCGCACCTAGTGCGTGGAAGGACGCCCTCTACCTGTCCTTCTTTTTGTTCACTTTTGATTCCTTAAAGTATAAAACCTCAAAGTTGAGTTTGTCCTTTAACAATAAGGGCAAAGACCTGAAGCCTGGTAAAACCTGCGGTGCTAGTTAGGCATTGAGCCTAGTTGTACTTTGAACAACCCAAAAGAGTCGTAGCTCGTCGAGATGTTTTACCTACCTTACCTAGTAGTATTATGATCAAGATGGGCCCCACAAGTTGGTCCGAAGTCCAAAAACGGGAATAACAATTTTCTATTTGAGTTGAAACTCCAAAATATGAAATTCCTTAGTTTTCTCTTGTTTTTCTTGCTGCCCATCTCCCGCAGGAAGGTGCGTGATCCACGCTCTCGATCATGGGGTTCTTCTCCTACATCATTCTTCCCCACTTGAAAAAAACTCGTCATCGAGTTTCGCTTTAGGTTAGGGCCATGGTTTGCTTTTAACTTCGGAAGTCGATGCTTGCGGGCCTTATCCTGGAATGCAGCAAAAAAAATTTCCGACTTCTTCTCCACGCCAACATGAATAATTGCAATATTCTCTGATACATCAAAAGTTGGCTTTTTCTGAGAAAGGACAATTTCCTTCACAATGAACAATTCATCAGGAAGTTCGGCAACTACGATCACCTCGATTTCCTGCATTGCTGGCGTGACACTTTCTGGGATACTCATGGATTCTGTCAAAACTGACTCCATAATGTCTGGAATAATTTTAGACTCTCCTTCCCTATCCTTTAAGATTGGGGTATTGATTTCCTCCACCTTCTCAGAATTTTGAATATCCTCTGATATGGTGGTGGGTTGTAATTCAATGACCTGATCTGAAGTTGCATTACTTCGAAAATCTCTTTCAATATACTCCCCACGATCATTCCCACACGTAGGCGGTCGTACGATGATGTCTTCGACCTCTTTATCGCTAGGTTTTGAATCGTCTGGGGTTGCCCTGTGATAGGCCACCTGGGGTGCTCTACGAAACATGGGGTTATTCCATACAGCGAGCACAGATGGTTGTTGACTGTTGCCTTGGGCTTGGGGCAGATTTAATGCCGCTACAATACGGTTGAGGGTTGCCTGTATACCTTGTAGGATCAACCGGTTCTCCCGTTGTGCTGCTTCAAATGCTGCCTCGAAAGCTGTCGCTGTTAGATAGTCCCTTGGAGCACCGTCCTTAGGATGAGGATCCAACCCTTCATTAGAGGTCATCGTCCTGAGGAAGAAACCTCACTTTGATACCAATGACGCAGGGAGGACGTGGTAGGTCAATCACCGTCTTCCTAACCGATAGTTCTCGAATCCACGAGAAGAAATAAAAGATAAAAAAAGGAAATAAATTCCGAATAATTGATTTGTTGATAATTGAATGAATAATTAAAAAACATAATTACTTTGCTTTAAATAATGAACTAAATCCTAAATTCGTACTTAACTCTAACTTGCAAAGGAAAAAAAGAATTCTAATACAATTAGGAAATAAATAGAAAAATCTGCGCAAACTGTATAACGCCCGTCGGGCACTGTCTTCCTTCTATTGATACGAGCAATCCACATGTCCGATTGCCACAAAACTTTGTGCTTTTACTAACATCGACGTACTCTTCAAGATGGTCGGCTCAGATTCTCCATACCAGTAGTAATGGGCCACCTGGACCATCTCTAGTTTCAGTGGGCGGAATTCGGAACTTTCTGGACAGTTCCATGGTAAAACCTGCGGTGCTAGTTAGGCATTGAGCCTAGTTGTACTTTGAACAACCCAAAAGAGCCGTAGCTCGTCGAGATGTTTTACCTACCTTACCTAATAGTATTTACTATTTCTACCCAGGGTGTTCAACCAGGCTTCAGGTTTTTGCCCTTATTGTTAAAGAACAAACTCAACTTTGAGGTTTTATACTTTAAGGAATCAAAAGAGAACAAAAAGAAGGATAGGTAGAGGGCGTCCTTCCACGCACTAGGTGCGGGAGCTAGTACCCCAAGAAGAGGATGTAGTCCTACCCGAGCTAGACTTAGACCTGGTCAGAACATAGTTTGGGTTAACTTTAGCTGTCAACTTTAAAGTTTACCCAGCTAGCTATTACGATGTGTTCCTAGCAGTTTTCGTGACAGGGGAGGTAGATTATACTCGTCAAGGACTGTTTCCGACCGTTTGGTCGACCCATCAAGCTCGACTATTTACGTCCTTATCCGGACATTATTTCTACCATAGTTTGGGCGGAAGCTTGTTTTTAAAGGCTCAATTAATAAATGGGTCAGGCCTTTGACTAGGTTCTGGAAAGTTTTCTAACAAGGCCCGCTCGAGCCTGAGTAGGGCTTCTTTGTGAATTCTACAAATGATCCGAATGGTCCGCCATATACTAATATGAAGGCTCAATTAACAAATGGGTCAAGCCTTTGACTAGGTTCTGCAAAGTTTTCTAATAAGGCCCGCTCGATCCTGAGTAGGGCTTCTTTGTAAATTCTACAAATGATCCGAATGGACCGCCATATACTAATATAAAGGCTCAATTAACAAATGGGTCAGGCCTCTGACTAGGTTCTGCAAAGTTTATGGACCCCATGAGCCCGAGTAGGGCCACTTTGTGAATTCTACAAATGATCCGAATGGTCCGCCGTATACCAATATGAAGGCTCAATTAACAAATGGATCAGGCCTTTGACTAGGTTTTGCAAAGTTTTCTAATACGACCTGCTTGAACCTGAGTAGGGCCGATTTGAACTCGACTCGTTTTGGCTCAGTTCGAACTCGACTCGGTTTGGCTCAGTTCGAGTTCGAGCCACATACTAAGTTAAGACTCGGCTCGATCTTGCTTGAAACTCGACTCGATTTCTTTCGAGCACCCAAAAAATAGCTCGACTAGGTCCAAACCCAATTTCGAGCTTACTCAACTCATGTACAGCCCTAATACCAATATCCTAAATTGCAATTGACCTAGGCACATGTCCTTGAATGCTAAATGGTTCAACATCTTCTAGTTCACTCATTATCACCTCTCTCTCATGTTCATTGCACGTCGCCGCTCCCAGGCGACACGAGCTGCATTTGGCTACGAATCATGTATGCGTGAAGACCAAGAAACTGGCCAAAGGAAGTCCCCCATCTCTTCTGCTAATGGATCAGGTTTGGGCTGGGCCAGATCAGCCCAAGCTTAACTACTAATGCAAAGCCTGATCCAAGCCTGACCTTGTAACTTAAGAAGGGCCAATAAAGAATTTATGGCCATTTGATGAAGTATGATTTTTGAAACATCGTCCAACCATAATGAGGCCCACTAGTTAGACAGTTCTGATTGAGGGATAACCAGGCCACTTGTAATGTGGAGAGATGACCCTACCAAATTCCTATTCTTCCAGCTCCACAGCATCGTCTGTCCCCTAAGAATCCTACGGCATCCATCCATGCATGTCAAATACAGGCCATTCATTTAGTGGACACATCGTGTATTTCTGTGAGATCCAACCGCGTCCAATGTGGAAGCTATATCGATCGGATGCGGATTAGTTACTGACGAGTAGCTATCTAGCAACCGAAATGACGACACCAGCTTCTGTGGGCCCCACCGTGATGTATGTGTTGTATCCACACCGTCCATCCATTTAGAGATATCATTTTAGAACATGAGCTAAAGAATGAGACAGATCCAAAGCTCAAGTGGACCCCACCAAAGAAAACGGTGGGAATTGATCTCCTACCATTAAAAGATTCTTGGGGCCACAGAAGTTTTCAATCTAGCTGATATTTTTTTGTTTTCTCTTCTTCTATGTGTGTGAACTTATGAACAGGTTGGATCTCAAATAAACATCATTGTGGGCCCTGGAAAGGGTTCAACGGGTGGCTTCACCATCCCCACTGTTTTCTTTGATGGGGTCCACTTGAGCTTTGGATCTGTCTCATTCTTCAGTTCATGCCTAAACGGTGTGTGGATACAACACATACACTACAAAAGTTAGTGACGTCACTTCAATAGGCGAGATAGCTACTCAACCTGTCAGTAGCTAATCCGCCTCCCGATCGATCATCTTGCATCAGATGTTTCCACACGTGTCCCACTGACATAGGCAACCTAATTTTCCGGGAAAAGAAATACGTGCCTGGAGTTTGATAGAATGGCCACGTATCACAGCTACCATGTGGGGCCTGGTTCCCTTGGTCCCACGGGATACATGTCAGAGATCCTAGCCAATGACCTTCTTAAGTTTTGGGATCACGTCCTAGAGTGATATTGGAAAACGGATGGACGGCGTGGATAAAAATAAATAAATAAAATAAAAATCATCAAGGTGGGTCCCACACTGTAAAGGTAACACCCACTTGGGTGCTTCCCAGGTAACACCTAATCCGCGCTCGAACATTTTGTCGCGACTCAAGATCCAGCGTTTGTAGCCACCCATGGCCCGTGAGTAGCGACAGTAGCCAAACGAACTCGTCCATGATAAGCTATCGCCTCTCCCACAAGCCGTGCTGAGTGACGTCTTTGGCTTCCAGGCTACGGAGACGTCAAAGTGTCGAGAACAGGTGTCCAGAACAAAACAAGACCCTCCATCTCAAACCTCCTAAAATCCCACTCCTTTTAAAACCTCCTCCCTCCCTCTCTCTTGCTTCCTCTCGGGTAGAGGTGGAAATGGGTCGGGTCGCCTTTAACCCTAACCTGACCCATTGATTCGGGTAAGGTTGGGTCGGGTCACCTTTAACCCCGGTCGGGGTCAGGTCACCTTTAACCTTAAACTCGACTCATAAAAGGTTGGGTCGAGTCAACCCAAAAATTAAATTCAGGTCAAAATTTCCAACTTTAAACTGAAAAACAGGGTCTGGCCAGGTCGGATCGGGTTAGCAAGTCGGTTGAATTTTGCCAGGCCAAGTCTCGGGCCTCAACCCACCTCGAGGACTCTAAAAACTACAGAAATAAGTTACAGATCGATGGCTTCTGATAAAGCTACCCGCAATGAAACTCACGCAGAAAGCATCGAAGAACAAGCTGAGGAGCTTACTGAGCACCGACAGATGACAGCACAGCAGAATTCGGCCGAGGCTATCAGGGCCGCCGAGGAACGCTATGCAAAGGCTAAGCAATCAGGCTCTGCTGCTCTCAGCGAGACCAAGGATGCTGCTGTGCATGGGTTGGGTGCTGCATCAGCTTATGCAGCTGGGAAGGGTGTGGAGGCTAAAGACACCGCCTTGCACGGGGCCCATGTGGCTGCGAATTATGTCTCTGAGAAAGGCGCCATTGTGAAAGATTATGCAGCGGAGAAGGCCCAACAGGGCTACAGTTATGCAATAGGGAAGGCCCGGCAAGGTTATGATTACACTGCTGAGAAGGGACAGCAGGGCCTCCATGCTGCCAAGGAGACTGCAGTGAGTGCAAGGAACACGGCTGCGGATTTCACATCCCAGACAGCTGAGCAGGCGAAGGACTTAGCTTTAGAGAAGGCACAACAGGCTAAGGATGTGACCATTAACACTGGTCGGAGTGCAATAGATTTCACTGCCCAGAAGGCTGTGGAAGCCAAGGACGTTGCCTTGAGTATTGGCCAGAGTACAATGGGCTACACTGGTCAGAAAGCAGAAGAAGCTAAGGACGCAGCCTTGAGTACTGGCTAGAAGATAATGGAGTACGCTGGCGAGAAAGCAGTGGAAGCCAAGGAAGCAGCGTTGAATACTGGTCGGAGCGTGGTGGTTTACACCGGCCAGAAGGCAGTGGAAGTGAAGTACGTGACAGTCAATGCTACTCGTAGTGCCATGGATTATGCCAGCCAGAAAGCAGGGGAAAGCCAATGACACGACCATGGGTGCTGGTCAGAATGCCATGGAGAGTGCAGGTGAGAAAGGAGAGACAGCCAAACAAGCGACTCAATGCACCATGGATAATGACAGCAAAAAACACGAAGGAAAGGATTACACAGTGAGTGCAGGCGACCGAGTCACGGAATATGCTAGAGAGAAAGCAGGAGAAGCTAAGGACCGACCTTCCGATTATGTTGCCCAAAAGTCCTCTGAAACGAAGGTACTCTAAATTCATTTATATATAATTCTGTGCCATGGCTTTCTGGTTTTGAGTTTACCTATACATTATACCATGAGATGACCCTAGTTGACTGATTGGGCCCATCCTTTTCTTTGTTAAATATGGACTATTGGCATAATTGTCCATTAGCAATCCACCAATCAAACGGATAGGATTTCGTTTGATGGGGGATACATTGAGCATGGCCCATTGCGTTGCAGGGTCAAACAAATAATTTCAATTTATTGATACCAATTTTCTTCAAAATGAGATTACTATGCTTAATGCAATAAATTTATATATACATTATATGCAGAGCTGGAACCTTCTATCATAATAATGGTATAATTTGGATCCAAACATACAACCATTATGTTTGTATATTCTCCTGTCATTTGGATCCTAACATACAGCCATTATGTTTGTATGTTCTGAGGAGGGATTACCCGTTACCAACTGATGGTGGGAGATGGCTTTCACACGGCATTCTAGATGATTTCTGCTGTAGCTTTTTGATAGGATCCAGTTTCCCTCACCACAGGACAATAAGGGCCAGTTACTACCCTGTAGTGCATCTTAAATGATGACCTTAACTGGTCATGGTTTTGGATTCCATGCTCCTGGTCCATAGGAAGAAACATTTGTTGAGTGAGTGATTGTGCACGAAGATAAATATTTAATGGCTCATACACGGCAGTAATGAGAACACAAATGAAGCACAAGTCCATAGCTTCTACACGGCAGTACTGAGAACACAAATAATTCAGATGAACCTTAAGGTTGCACTCCACAGGTAGGTGGCACAATGCCCTATTAGGAGTTCCCTGCAGTGTTAGGTGTGGCCAGGCATAGCTATGGGGTAATTAGGATGTGCTCACATCTTTTATCACCTTGAATGGTGGGGCTATATACAGGAAAGGCTCGGAGAGCAGGGACAAGCAACACAAGAGGAGCCATACAACATTCCAACTGAAGGAACAAGAGAAGACAGATGGAGATTCAACTGCTGCCCCAGAGGCACATGATGCTGCAGGTGTTCAACATGAGAAGGGTGTAAAAGAGGTGCTACAGAAATCAGCAGATGAGAGATTGAAGGAAGATGAAATTGGTTCAGAGGAGAGTGTCAAAGTCAAGTCAGATTTAGTGAAGAAAGAAGGCCTACTTGAAGCTGTGGGTAAGACAGTAATCGAGATTGCACAAATGACTAAAGTTCTAGTCATCGGCCCAGGCCCCAACCAGAAAGATTAGAAATCTAAAAACATGCTCAGGTTCTCAAGAGTAATGGAGAAATATGTATAATATATAAGATTTATGCTAGTTTTTTTTTTTTTTTTCAATTAAGCGGCTTGATCATGAAAATGAAATGGATGGTGCATTTCATCAAAAAAACATGATGGATCTTTACAAGAAAGCTGCTGGTGGTAGAAGCATTTTTTTGTTAAAGTTTAGCAAGATGTAGGCCTGCAAATAAGCTCGTGTTGCTGCTGGTTTTGGCACTGAAGATGACAGGAACGTGCTTTGTTTCTTAGCTCCTGAAATGCCCTCATTGTTTCCACATCGAAACCTCCTGCAAACTGGCAGTGACCAATAAAAAAACACTAAGCATCTGTCTATGAGATTGCTAAAACACCCACCCATCAAGACAATACCAATGCTAGGGAAACAAATAATCTGCTACTGGAAATTGATAGAAGAGGAGAATCACCTGATGCACTCGGAAGGCAAACCTGACACCCTGCAGCATCAGTTCCTCTTCTTCAGGGCCACAACCAACAGCTTCCAGCTCAGCAGACACCCTCTTCATGTACTTCATCGCCAGCTTAACAGATGCTAGCTTTATCTGCACATACGTTTGCAACATTGATTGAACTTCCATAACAACAACAAATTACATTGATTGAACTTTCAATACAACAAAAGCAATCATAATAACAAACCATCATGTGCCACCATGTGTTTAGATGGTCCAACAGTGGGAACCATCCATGTTGTGGTTCCAAGACATCGCCATCGTTACGTACAGGTGCTGAATGTGCGAGTCCATAAATTAATGGTCAGGGACATCCTTCGTACAGGTGCCGAACAAATGCGTCCATAAATCAATGGTCAGGAAAATCCGTTCAGCATGATTACGGGATAATATGTGATCCAACACTGGACCACAGGTGATCCCAAAATAGCTGACTACGGGTGGTTTTATTTGATCAGCTTCTGCATGCATCACAACATTGGCAAAAGCCCCAAAACAGCAAGAAGAAAATTCTTTTTGACCCACAATAGATGACCCAAAGTAGCAAAAAGGAAGAAAAGAATGATTGGGGCCCCATGATATGATGGACACATGGTTGAATAACCATGCCCCCCAAATTTTCCTTTACGGGGCAACCTTATCCCTGAGATCATTGGCCCCACAAACAGAGGGTTGGTAATAGAGAGCATCAGAAGTCCACGCTGGATTTAGGGAATATTTGTAAGGGTTGGGGAGTAGCTAATCGTGATATGCCTGTCATTTGTGGTGGGGCCACAAATAGATGGTTAATAATAGAGATCATCAGAAGTGCACGTTGGATTTAGGGAATGTTTGCAAGGATTGGGGAGTAGCTGATCGTGATATGCCTGTCATTTGTGGTGGGTCCAAGTGATTCTCCCATAACAGATTTTTTTCATGATGCCTCTGTTGTCCTGATTCATGAACAATCAAGATGTTTTGCGGGGTCATATTATGTGGGCGGCTCAACACATAAGCCTTGTCCAATTATTGGAATGCCCAGTAAAACAAGAAACAGAGGATGATTGAGACTGTCTAGAATGGTGATGTGGGCAAATAAAGTCTTCAAGCTCCATAATCCATATTCAACTCCACAAATAAATGGTAACATTCATCTTAACACCCAGGTAGGACTCTCTTCCCACAACAATTTCTGCATAGTCCCATGGGACAGACATGCTGATAGTCAACAGTTGTGGCTGATGATCAACAGTTGCAATGTGGGCAAAACAAATTTACTAAAATCATACAAGCAATCCATGGAGAGGAAACCAAAACGCTCGGGTGATGTCAGGTTCCATACAAGGGCTATTCCCAGCTTGGCATGAAGGCGTCTCTAGTAGGAAAGAAAAGCCAAGATGGCAGTTGATGGTCTTTGGATTCTTTGTGCCAAGAGGAACAACGACTATCCTCTGTGGGGTCCTAATGTTCATCAGGAAATGAGCTCCTTTGATTTTAAGGGGTGATAGTTGGTTAGTTGTGGATTGTTGCCTATATTTTTTTCTGCACTCAAGACTTTCTTAATAAAAAAATTTATGGAGGAGGATCTTGGCATCCATAGAAAAGAAGAAAGAAAAAGATAGAAGAGAGTCGGAAGTGAAAATGAAACACTAAAAGATTAAAAAAAGAAACTAAAAAGTACTAAAAGATTAAAAAGAAACTAAAAATTATGGTAATAGAAAGGTAAGAGAAGAAAAAAAGGAGAGGGCTTTTATATCTTGTGGTGTAGGCATTAGGTTAAGCATTCATATAAAAGAAAAATCTTAGAAAATTTACTAGCAACTTTCCTAATTTGACTCAGCCAAAGCATGCTTGATAACTAAATAGCTAATTAAATTAGGACTTAGGTAATGATTCTTAACAGATTGGACCATGAAACCACGGTCCACTAAGGCTATCTTGGCCCACACAAAGCCCACTTGCATAGGCTCAAGGCTGAATGAGACAGTCGAATGTCCTCGTGCCAAGTACCTAAGATGTTATAGGTAAACCTGTCTGTGTACTGCCTATAGTACAGCGTAATTTCAAGGGTGCAGTTAGAAGAGTCCGTTTTGTTTGTCCTAAGCAGGTAATCAAAAAGAAAACTTGAGGTCAGCAACACATACCGCATATAGCCCTCGGCAGTAAGAAGAGTCCGTTTTGTTTGTCCTGTGACTTAGGGTTAGCAGGTGATTAAAAAGAAAACTTGGGGTCAGCAGCACATGCTGCATATAGGTAGTCATCAGACAAATCAAAATCCTCAATGCTGCTGGAGTTATTTTGAGTGGCTAAACGATTGGCTGCTTGGATTCATGCCTAAATTCCTAAGCAGATTAGGCCAGGTCAGGCAAAAGTTTCACCTTGATCAGGAATCAGCTCAGTACCATTCCTCAAACCAGGCTCATGTGATTAATAATGCATATTAATTATGTGTAGGGTGCATGTGTTATGTATCACTTGTGTCAGTTGTGTGTAAACTACATTACAGGGCCGGTGAGGCTTGACAAAATCCTACTTGGATTGGCTTTGGCCGGTTTAACTCAGGAGTTGAATCTTCAAACTTAGAATTTTTTGTACCTCAACAATATCGTCCTAATCAATTCAAAACAAGGTGCTCCATATTCATTATGATACAGCCGTAAAGGCTGATATGTATCGGTAATAGCCATAACTGTAACATGATATGGAGGTGAAACAGGACTGTTGGTTTTCTGGGACCATATTGGTTGTTACGAGGACATGACGGCCATTATGAGGCACAAGGAACGTTACCCTCGTAATGGTCGAAAAATTACCATCTTTTTTTCTATTTAACTCAATTTTCTCCTCATGTTTTCACTTTTCTTATTCCAAAAACTTTTCTAGATAATTCTACAACAGATTTCGACCAATCTTACCATAGTTTTTAGGATTAAAACAATAGATCGAAGTGATTTAGGCAAATAGAAGCTCCGCTCTGAGGACTATTTTTTCAAAAAATCGAAAAAATGATATTTATACCTTTTTCCAATTTCTAGTTCTAATGCTTAATTGTGATGTGTAAACATGAGAGACACATAACCATGTTCATAAATTCACTAGATAGCCAAATACAACACACTCACCAAAGAGTGGACTGCTATGCTACCATAACATGATTAAAATAATAAATAAAATAAAAATGAATGCATATTTGGAATATTTACATTATTTTGAATTTTCTCTATATTTTTCTAGAATTTTTTAGGCAAAAAAAAAAATCAACTGTTATGATACGGTGATTGTAATGGTCATTACGGCCCTTGGATTGGCCATTATGGCCAATAACTGTATCGGTAATGATGATGATTGTTACGACCACTGTTACTAATATGGATACCTTGATTCAAAATCTAGGTCCAAGCTCACCCCATTAACTGCCTCTTTACTTTCCTATGCTTGATGGACACAAATTCCTCAGGATACTTGTAAGGAGCCTGAGAAAAAAAAAAAAAAAAAGGCTGTAGGGTCCACTTTCATGGCTGTTTAACAACCACTTGGGATGCCAGGCCCAAAAATTAGGCAGATACCACTCAAGCATACCAAACTACTAGAAGCAGTGGGGTTGAGTATGGCACCATGGCACCATTTAAAAATTCCTAGGACCACCTTGATGTTTTTGAGACTCACTAGGATAAAGAGAAAATACACATTATCAGCACGACCCAAAACTTCGGTGCGAGTTGCGACTCATGTCTTAACATTGAGTCGTAACATATGTCAGTGCAATTGATGAACTGAGTGCATGTCAAATGGACATCATGGTGAGCACCACAACTTTTTGTTGGACGGACCCCCCACAACAAGTGATGTATGCTTGTGGCAAATTCCCATCAATGATTGACAAAGTTCCTACTGCCAGTGGATGATTCCGTGCATATAAAATAGAAGAAATTTAGAAAGTTTGTGTGGCGCTTAGCAACTTTTGGAAATACCTTCTTTGCAGATTTTGGTTTAAAGAGCAACCCTGCAATACGTGTCACATGCCATGGACAAAATACTGTGGGAATAGTGACAGGGCATGTCAAATTTGTGTGAGAAAAATGGACAGTTAGAGAAATACAGCGGTCCTCAGTGGATGTGCAGCTCAGTTTATGAGCGTACCACTTTGATTTTTTTGGCGTATATCGTGTTCACAGTGCGCACTACCTGATGAGATTTGGATCTCTGACAGCTGCCACCCAGCCGAATCTCTGACATGCTGTACCCCTTCACACGAGGGGCGGGTAGTGAGCAGTGTGACAAATATCACGGAGAGATTGGAAATCTCACTATAATATTGCGAGAAATACACTAGGCCATATTGTCGCGCGATATGATTGTGGGACTTTCAACATCTCAACAGATTTTAAAATATTGCGTTCTTATTGCAATATTAACTTGAAAACTATTTTAAAAATTAAGGAATTTGTCATGTAAATATATATTTAAAATAAATATAAAATAAAATATTGTTATTTTTACGAGATTTTCCTGATAACATCCCAAGAAAATCTCAAGAGAAATTTCCGTGCAGAGAACAAGATTCTTCACTATGGTAGTGAGACTCTGAACATGCCAAGAGAAGCCCTCGTGAACCGCTCTAACCTAGAGAAATGGGAAAGCAGAGGGTCCAGCATGCTCGCGTGCATTACTTCCTTGTCTTTTTTGTCCAAAGCTTATTTAATCCCTTTCCAAAGTCAAAGGAATCTACTTTTGCTTTCTTTAATTATAAATAAGCACTCGATAGTGGGGAGAGGAAAGATTAGTTTGAGAAGGATGCAAGGAAAAGAAGGGCAATCTCGTAACTTGAACATGAGAACAGAAAGTACCTGGCTTACATATCCAGTTTCGAGCATCCATTCCCATGGGATCTGAAATCCTTTGTATCGTGTCGTTGCACCTTCTCTCATACGGGAGAGGTTGTACACACCATGCTCCAATCTATTTCAACAACATAAAAAACGACATAAGCTCACAATGTTACTAATTGCATTGGTTTAGTTAAATCTTAAATTAGAAAGCCCATAGCAAGATTTCACTGTGGCTGTTATTTTATAACTGTCCGATGAAGATGGAAGGAGCCAAGAAAGTGATATTTTACTTCTCCAACAAGGCCTGCATCTTCTTGAGAGCAGGACCGCATGGCTGGCGTATATTGTCGCGGAAGGACGTGGCTTCAGACTCAAGCTTCTTCAGGTCGCAGAAGCCGAATGCAGCTTCTCGCATTGCGTCGGCCTTGTGCTCAGGCCAGTCAAAGTGCTTCAGCACTGCCCGCTCATCCACCTGGAAGAGTTTATGTGGTCATCTTTGTAAGCATGATAAGGGAAATTGTAGATGTTTTTGACCTGTTTTGAAGGTGTTTGGAAAGAATACCAGAAAAGAGAGCTCATCATCGAGCCATTTGACAAACGCAACTAGGTCCTCGATGTCAGTGAAGGCTGCGTTCTGCACTTCCTTTATCAGGAAACGAATGAAATCCCCTTGGGTTTCTACGTCCGTTTTGATCTGGTAGGAAGGAAGGGGAAGGTGAAATTATCAGAAAATGAATTTGTTGAAATTGTATGTAGAAAATGACATAGAACCCCAATCCTACAATTACTATGGCAACTTGAATCTATGAGCCATGCATCTAGTTGTAAAAGAACTAGCCTTCACAGCAAGCATAAAAGAGATGAAAGAAAGAATAAAATAAAAAATACTTTATTGATTTTTCATCTCTCTCTCTCTCTCTCTAAGGTCTATGGCAACTTAAATTAATGTACCAATGGTGCCATGCATCTAGTTCTAAGAGAACTAGCCTTTAGAACACACATAAAACAGATGAAAGAGAGAATAAAATATAATAAAAAATACTTTATTGATTTTTCATCTCTCTCTCTCTCTCTCCCTCCCCCCCCCCCCCCCCCTAATAATTATAATTTTTATAAAATAACATAACTCACACTTGCAGTGTGGCTAACATTGCAGTGTGACTAACAGGATGGGTGGGTGTACTAACAGTGGGGTGTGTGAACTTACCCCCCCCCCCCCCAAAAAAAAAAAAAAAACTCACACTTGAAAATAAAAAGCCAAATTGGACTCAAAATAGACACTTGCCTAAAAAGTAAAATAACAACTAATTCCAGCCCTAGTTAAAAGACTTGGAAATCAAGTTTATTTGACTTCTAGCAGCATAAAAGACTGATCTGGCCTTTGGATTCAGTTAACTCGATTGACCATGAAAAGAAACAGAAGAAAAATGTTAGAATCTCAGCAGGAGATCCTGTTCTTCTAAAGTCAATGACTGAATTGCCACAGTAAGAAGATGCATTCATGGTAGGGATATTGCAAGCACCTCCCCTTTGTGACAGTTGCAAGCAACTCCCCTCCAGTTTTACATATTGTAAACACTGCCTCTCTAGCTTCATATACTGTAAACAACTCCCTTTTTGGTCTAGAGATTCGGTGTTTATTCATCCGCTGAAAAAGTTAGCCTCTATATTAACCATTTTCTTTTTTTATAAATGACTTTTTTGTTCCAGCCTTCAGTTTTAAAAAAGTTGAAATTACCTTTATCGTGTGTCTAAGGTGGAGCCCAAACATGGTTGTGCGTCCAAAATTAGCCCCGCATGTGGCTATGATTCTAAGGTGGGGCCAAGACATGGTTGTGGATCCATGATTGTACCTGCACGCAGTTGTGATTCCAAGGTGGGGCTCACATATATCTATGATTCATCTTGATTCGAAGGTAGGGCCCCATGTGGCTGTGCAACCTAGGTGGACCATCTCAGACAAATCTGAACTGACGAAATAGTGGATCTAGTTACAAACTATCAATATCCCCTTAATTACAATGGCAGAACTAAAACAAAATGGGTAATTGGATTAATCAATTGGACTTTCTATGAGCCCAAATGTACCTGACTAAGAGAAGAACATTTCTAAGAAATGCTTTGTGCCACATGTTCAAGCAAGGGAACCTACCATCTGCAATTGCATATTATGCGTACAAAGCAGGCCCACCAAGTGCACTTGCCATGTATACAAGCAACATGGTCCACATAAGCACATATGCACCGTGTACATGATAGGTGAACAAGCATGGCGAGCCACATCTACACTCACATGTCATGTGTACAAGTAAAGAAAGTCCACCATTTATACTCATATACCATGCCTGCACGTGTAAATGCAAGGGTCCGCTATTTGTACTCATTTACCATGCCACATGTAAATGAAAGGGTTTGCCATTTGTACTTATGTACTATGCCACGTGTAAATGCAAGGGTCCACCATTTTACTCAGATGCCATGCCTACAAGCAAAGCAAGCTCACCTTTGTACTTGTGTTTTGAGATTGGGACGTTTGTAATTTAAAAATATGCTCCTCATTTGCCTAAAAAAAAGTTGCTAACACCTCTCACAGTTGGTTACCAACAGAGGGCAAGTGTTTGCAATTGGAATCTCTCTAGTTTTTCAAATTACAAAGGAATAATGGCAAGCACCTCTCGTCTAGTTTCTGCTAATTGTAAGCAACTCCCTTTAATTTCTGAAATTGTAAACACCTCCCCCACCATTAGTGACAATGAAAAATCCCTAATAAACGCTTTTTTGCAAATGACGAGTTATACCCTTTAACTTACAAAAGCATGAAATCTTAAAACGTTGAGTACAAATATGAATCTGCCTTTATTGTACACATGGCATGCAAGTGCAAAAGGCAGTCCCACCTTATACACATGGCATCTGAGTGCAAGTGGTGATCCTTGGATTATACACGTGGCATGGCTTGTGACTATAAATGGTGGGCCGTCTTTGCTGGTACACATGGCATGTGAGTGCAAATGATGAGCCCATTGTGCTTGTCCACGTGACATGTATGTGTAAATGCACATTGTGCATATACATGATGTATTAAGTCCAAATGGTTGCCTTGCCTTGCTTGTACACATTGCATGTAAGTGCAAATGATGGGCTCCCCTTGGTAGTACTCGGTAGTACACGTGGCATGAGCATGCCAATGGTGGATCCACCTTACTTGTACATGTGGCCTGTATGTGTACATGGTGGGCCCATCTTCCTCATACATGTGACACATTAGTGCAGGTGGTAAGCTACCTTTTACACAACATAATTCTTAGGAAAGTTTCATTTCTCTTATCACAGTTGGACTCATAAGAGTTCAATTGATCAGTTCGGCCTGCCCAATTAGTCAAGTCATTTCATCAATGCCGACAATTGAAATTTTGAGAATATTGATAGTTTACAACTAAATTCACTATTAGGATGTTTTGGATTCACCGAAGATGGTCCACCTCTGCTGTGCAGCCACGTGTGGGGCCGCAGCCAAGCGTGTGCCTCACCCTAGATTCATAGCCCAATCTTGGACGCACAGTTTTATCTGGTCCCCACCTTGAGCACACAACCAAGGTAACTTCAACCTTTAAAGGAAAGGAACAAAATGGTCATTTATAAAAAGATGGCTGTCAATAAACACTCCCAACTTTTTCTGGTGGGAGAAGATTCAGCTACTCCCCAAACCAAAAAGGTGTTTAAAATATTTGAAACCTGAGAGGAGGTTACAATTATCCATTTAAAATTGCAGCAGCCAGATGTTAGGTGTCTACACTAGTAAAAATTTAGAGGGGGCAATTAAGATTATCCACTCATTTTAGGGACTCCGATGGCTGGAGCCCTGGGAGCCCAAATGCTGGGAAGGCTTGATCGATGATCTACGTCAGACGAGCCATATTAAGAAGGGATGGATTTGGGTGCCCTAACTGTGGGGTTCCCTGTGATGTATGTTCCTTACGTCCACACCGTCCATCCATTTTTACAGCTCATTTTAGGGCATGACACAAAAACTGAAGCAGATCCGAATCTTAGGAGACCATACCACAGGAAATAGTCTTCATTGAATCCTCACCATTAAAAACTTCACGAGGGCCATCGGAATGTTTATTTTCCATCCAACCTGTTAATAAGGTCACAAAGACCTAGATGAAGAGACCACACAAATATTAGGTTGATCCAAAGCTTTTACGTCCCATGAGAAATTTTTAATGGTGGACTGCCACTGTTTCCTGTATTATGGTCAACCTGGGATTTGGATCTGCTTTATTTTTTATATAATTCCCTAAAATGAGTTTTCAAACAGATGGATGGCCTGGATATAAGGAACATGCATCAAGGTGGACCCCACGTTCAGGGATCCACCCACCTTAGTGGATCCAGGGATCCACCGAAACCGCACTCTATTCAGAAGCTTATGGCAAACTGATGGTCTGACGAAGATTTTGAATGGTTCACATTCAACTTTACAAACCGACGGAGAGTATCATCACTAAAGCATTCATAGTTCCGAGGAGGAGATGATGGACAGGTTCACATCATCGGGCCATCTTAGCATGAGGGCCCAGTTGGGAATTTACGTTTTTCCTCCCGTATAGATATCTGAATGATGATGGAAACCATACACACAGCACAACGCATCATAGGTAGGGCACAGGACAATAGAAGACGGACAGGACCCGATGTTTACTTTTCTAGCGACCAAGGCGATTTCTAGGCCATCAACGGTGGAGTGAAGTCACAATCATCTCCCTTGTGTACGAGTCCATCTCCACGGTATAAAGTGTAAAGTAAGGATTGAGGCCCGACATAATTTGAGAGTGGACAGGTCGAGGCACTTAGCCGATCTTCTCGTAATCCAACACCAAACACCTAGTAGCCACATTACAAAACGGCAACTAGCAGACACTAAAATCCGCAGATTTTAAAGGCGCGCGTTACTAATAAAAGAAAAGCAGATATAGTGGGTTTTGGTAAAAAAGTGGAATGCGGCCCACTAACCGGACATGGTCATGTGAGATTTGAGGATTTCGTGCCAGCACGAGGTTACAAAGTCTTCGCCGTCCATCAAGTGGGGCACACGTGAATGTGCCTTAACCCAAAAAATTAGGTCGATCTACTCAACAGGTGGGACACCCTCAGTGTCAGAAGAAATAGACGGTTAGTAACGTTTTCTACACGTTAGTCAATGTAAATGTGTGGCCCACTTGATCAACGCACTGGCTGTTCAAGAGTATGGAGAACAGACTGCCGCCCCCAATCTGACGGGACGCTGATTTCCTCCGAAAGCCTTGAACAAGAAGTTATTGGGGAACCTAGGTGGGCCCACAGTGATGTTTTTGAGAAATCCACCCCGTCCATCCGTTTTGTGATCTCATTTTAGGATATTAGACCAAAAATGAACTTGATACAAGATTCATGTGGGCCAAATATGTGAATATTGAATGTCCACAGTTGAAATATTCGTGGCCCACAAAAGTTTTAAATCAGGATAATATTTGTGTTTTCAGTTCATCCCAGTAGGAATGACGTTATGAACAGTATTGATGGCATATAAACATTACTGTGGACCCTGGGAGGTTTCAACTGTAAGAATTTTGATACCCACCTTTTCCTTCAGTGCGGCCCACTTGAGTCTTGTGTCCAGTTCATTTTTTGTATAATGTTCTAAAATGATCTCACAAAGCAGATGGACGGAGTTGATTTCTCAAAAACATCACGGTGGGCCCCACCCTGCCCAAGGCTTTCACAGGGAATCCGCGTCCAATTCACGCGAGTAGTTTAGTCATTTAGTTCTGGACGAGTTTCTGTGAGACTACTGACAAAAACCCTACTGAACAAGTTCCTGCGAGACTACTGACATAAACCCAGTGGCAGTTTCGTAAATTTAGGGAAGAGAAGGTAACAGGCCCGACTTACAGCGAGTAGGTGAGCGGAACGATTCTCGATTTCTCCGATCATGTCCCTCGCGTTCGCCGCCGGCGGGACGTCAGGCACTCCGGTGCCGGACTCTCTCTTCGAATCCCTCCGCATTAGAGAACGGTAAAACTCCACAACCTCCGGCACTCGCCTCACCTTCGCCGCACCGCCATTCAAAACCCTCACCGGCGGAGGAGGCGGAGGCGGAGGAATCGGCGCTGTTGCGCCAGAAACCACCGGAAACGGTGGCGGAATCAGCGGCATTTCCGTCAGTTTCGCACTGTCCAAAGACGCGCTTCTTTTCGCAATCCCAATCCTCTCCCCAGTAGAAGAAGAAGAAGAAGAAGAAAACGAAGGCCTTGGAGGAGGTTTAGGAACTCTCGGCGCTTTTGGTTTCGATTCTGAAATCTCTCGACTACAGCAAGATTGCTGCATTACTTCGGTCTCCGCATCTTTTCCGTTCAGATCTGTAATCTCCAGCTTCTCTTTCTCTGGATTCGAATAAAAACCGTTCGATTTCGCCCCTTTCGTCGAGTTTCTTACCAGATTAGACCTCGCCGACGCGTCGATCATGCCCTGGAACCTCTGCGGCGATGACGAGCAGTCATCAATCTCTGAAATCTCCCGTGTTTCAGTACAAAACCCCTTTGATTCCATCCCTCTCTTCAGCTCTGCAATCTCATCCTCCATCTCCTTCACCTTCTTCTCATTCTCCACCCCTTCTATTACAATCCTATCCTTCAAGCTTTCCACCTCTCGCCTCAGCCTCTCATTCTCAGCTTCCAAGCTTTCAATCCTCCGCGCCGAACGCTCGATATCGGCATCCTTGGAAGCGATCTCGTTCTCGAGGAAAGGGACGATCTTGACCGTCTCTTTGAGGAGCTTCTGCTCGAGGAGCTCTGTTTTGAGGCGAGATTCCTTCTCCTGAAGTTCTTCGACGAGTCGAACGAGGTCGATGGCGTCAGGCGGGCGAGGCTGGACTTGAGTAGAGCGAGGGAAGTAGACGCCAAAGGAGCGAGAGAAGACAGTTTTGGTAGGAGGAGGAGGAAGAGGAAGAGATTTCTGAGAGCTGGGAGAGGAAGAGAAGTGCTTGGGAGTCTCTGGTTTAGAACTTGGTGGGGTTTTCTGAAATCCCATGACGGCTTTTACCTTGCCAGAAACCATGGCTGAAAACCGAGAGCAAAAGAGCTCTCCTTTTCTTGACTTCTTTTCTCCTGTCCTCCGCGAAAAATAGCTAGATATCCACCGCTACCAGAGAGAGAGGAGGGAGAACTGTAGTTAAGGGGCTACACAGGAGTCGAGGAACGGTCGTCCTTCGTGGATCCTGTTTGAAGAAAATATGAGTGGAGAAAGATTAAAGTGGGTTGATATCAATGCCCACCCTGCTGATAAATGCATCCTTTCTTTCTTACTTATTGTAATGATTGTAGTACACCGTTTTTACTTTTTCTTACCAAAAGTACAAAGGATTGGAGCAATTATCTGTCGAGTTGGGTGTAAATAGCACCGCCAATGTTAAAATCTGGAAGGAGGGAAAGAATTGGAACCGAAAGTGCAACGCAATGAGCATTTGTTAGATACATTCGGGCGTATTTTTATAGAATATTTTCTCTTTTGGATCTTAAGTAATATTTTATGATCAAACCGTTCGTACGGTGGGCCTCACTTGGATGAATGGTAGAGATTATTTACTCTAATACTGAAGTGTTCTCACCTTTTGATCATTTTATTCTTTTCTTTGGACATTTACAGTCTTCGTGATCTTCTAATAATCTAAGGGTTGAAATATTTCAATATGCTGGATTCGTGATCGTATAAATGGTTTGGATTACTGAAAGGACTCTGATCCAACGGCTAAAGCCCCAACGTATGCCGTGTGAAGCATTCTACAAAAAGAACTAATCACCCACACGCAACCTGCAGCGCTCAGCGAGCCAATCGACGCGGATTGCCTGTGCTACGAGCACATGAATTTCGTGCAGCCTGACGCTTTGTGGGGCCCGCAGAGATGTCTGTGATAAATCTATTCCGTACATCAATTTTGAAATACCACAATAAGAGAGTAAACTAAAAATCAGTTAGATCCAAAACTCATATGGGCCACACCACACGAAACAGTGGGAATGGAAATTTCCACCGTTGAAACCTTCCTGGAGCAAACATGATGTCTAGATGCCATCCAAACCATTCATAGTATTAATACTACTCAGATAAATGGTAGGCACAAATATCATCCCGATACAAAACTTCTATCGCCCCCACAAAGTTTCCAAGGGTCACCGTTCACACCCACTGCTTAGTGTAGTGTAGCCCACATGAGTCTTAGATCTGCCTGATTCTTAGATTTCTGACCTGATTTGGTCTTAGAGAACTGATGGACGGAGTGGATTTGTCACGGAAATATCTGTGGGCCCCCACAAACAGCTTCCGACTACATGAACTTCCTTTGCAGGGCACGTGGAATGATTAGCACCATCATATGGCATACGTGTGGTGGACTTTGGATGTTCATGCGGTAATTCACACTAGTAAGTGTAGTAGCATGCCATGCAAAATATACGCTATATGGATAGTTTGACCCTTTTCCTATATTGACGTTTTATTCCTATTCCCGCGACGCGGTATTACTTTTGTCCTGAGTTGGAACCTATACAGACGTTTCTATGATAAGCTTAATTAATGTATAAATTAACCTGTGGGGCCCACCATTAAATTAATTTAATGACATCCAATCTGCCCATCATGTGCAACCCCTCGTATAACTAAGTTGAGCCACACCACGTAAAATCACACCAAAACATTAAAAAACAGTGTAGTGGATTGTTTGAATGTTGGAATGCCCTGATCTTTCTGGATCTCCATTCATCTGGACCCGAAATGCATTCTTGAAATGGATTAGAGTGCATATTGGAAATTCAGGGTCCATACACAGGGGTCTACATGCATGGCTTGGTGGCAAACGTACGGCATTTCAACACTAAGATCATAAGTACAGCTGATTTTTTAGACGCTGGGAAGGGTTCTTGTAATAGACCGATTGAATGTCAAGCATCGGTGGCCCCAACATCTTAGAAGGTAGACGATTAGATGCGGCCTAGCCTCCATCTAACCTTTACTGTGAGGCTGAACTTGAAGTATATACGTATTCTATATCTATATTGTCTATCCATTTTGCCATACCATGTTAGGGCACGTCCCCAAGAAAGCAAATCCAATTCTTAGACAGACCATATCATAGGAAACATTGTTGATCGACCATTAATAGGCTATATAAGTATTGGATCACGCCTTGTTAGGATCCTTGATATATATTGATACTCCATCTTCTAACGGTTTGAGCTTTTAGAAAAAGTGGTGATTTGACGTGATATTAGAGTAGAATGTCCTTTATTTAAATTTCAAATTCCTAACAAATATGTCACCGATTGTATATTCTCGGTGCCGGTGATGTTGGGACACGTTCTATCAAAAACACAGCTGTACGGTCGAGTCTGCTGCCAGGTGAACCAGACCATCCCCACTTGGGATTGACATTTCATCTTCTTTTCTTCGTTTTTTCACATACACGAATTATTGGATGTGGAGGAATGCTACGAGCGTTTTCATGGAATGCCCTAATGGGGGCTTCGTCATAAGGATTTACGGACTAACTCCACACTGACGACGTAACGTATCTGAGATCAGAATCGCCTGTGAGGCAGGCCCCACTTCGTAGATTTCATGCCTCAAGTAGCTGGCTGATGTGATTGATCATCACGGGAGCCATTCTTCTTTAGAAAGAAATAAACGATTACATGTGGACCACTTGATTATCTTAATAGCCTGATTTTTTTAACACAAGATCTAGACTATGAGGATCACATGATCAGCAGTTCCGATCTCTCACATGTATGCATGTTTCCGTGCGTGCATCAATCAGCGTACATGGCACAGGTGCATGAGACATGAGCCATTCGTTGATGTGACGCATACCATCATTATGGATGTCGGTCCGTGAAGGTGCCAACCGACTGAAGAATGAACCCGTTCCTTCCAGAGCCACGTTCACAGTGGGCCCACTGAATGAATTGCATGGATCTCGCACCCATGTGATACGTTAGAAAGTGCATATGTGGATATGTGGCCCACTTCGAGAATGGAATCGACTGAGTTGCAATGTACAGAAGAATGTATGTCAAGAAAACATTTTGACGAGTGTGGGCATTGATTGGGAAATGGTCAACTTCCATCTGGGGTGATTTTGTGGACAGCGGTCAATTTACGCTGGACCCACCAGCTGTGGTCGGTGCAGCACTTCAAATAAGGAAGTCCACTAACATCCTCCTTTTTAATAAAGGCCTGTTTGTATTCCGTCGGAATGCTTTCGATGGCCTAGGTGCGTCAATGTGGCATAGCTTCAAGGCCTCCACCATGATGTATGTGTTATATCCACACCGTCCATTTATCTTGCAAGATCATCTTGTAGAAAGGTAAAAAAAATGAGCTACATCCAAAATGAGAATTGACTACACAAAAAGCAATTAGAATTAAACACCTACCATTAAAAGCTTCCTACGCTGACAAAATTGTTGGATGAAACTAATATTTTCGGTCATGCGCTCAAATGATTTTGCAAGATGGATAGACAATATTGTGGATGTAACATGTATTAAGCAAGTTATATCCACACATAATTAATCACATGAGAACATTACATGCATATTAAAATTTTAAAGTTGATAGAGTAATATTAGTATTGCATGTGGCTTTAATTTGGACTTACCTTTTTTTCTTTCTGTTTTTAATCATTACCCATGTTTTATGGACCACATCACATCAATGTGGATTCCTTCCATCCAAATAAGCCCTAAAATTAGATTGAGAGCTTGATTGTTTTTCTTTCTTTGTGTTAAACTCTTGTGAGTCTACCATCGAGGCGTGAGGAAGAACTAAAAAAAAGGCCGAATAAAAGTAAGTGGAAGTAATATGCCAAATCTAGGCTCAATGGTCAATCCTACATGGGGCATGATGCTCCAAAGCATGTTTAGATCAAGGAAATTTATTTTGATTAGGGAGAAATTATTATTTGAAGAGTGCACTGTAGCTTAGTCATAAGATTTAATTCAGGCATTGTCACGAAAACATATGAGTAATCAATATTTATGTAACAATGCTTTCAAAGCCAACCTTCCCACCAAGCTGGTGGAATTCATCTATTTCATTAAAAGAAAACCTACGGCTCAACTTAAGATTTCTTTTTTAAACAGATTTTGCTATTACAGGTAATTTCTATTCTACTCAAGTATTCAACTTAAGACTTACATTAAGGTTTTGGGTCTTCCAAATAAGTGATGTAACCCAGTATTTCAAATTAATTTATTCAATAAAATATTTAAATCTCATTGTGGATTTAAGGTTTTGTTGTCAAGTGTACATCAATATCTTTTAGCAATTAAAGTTCATTCTTGACACATGGGGCTGTTCATCGGTTGGTCCTATCACCATCGATTGACCATTCGCCAAAACTAACAAGGTTCAGATGACCATATATTCATACATACCGATTGGGGGTTTTCGCAACGTTATGACCAAAGGGTCACCCTCCAGTGGCATCCCAACAACTTTTACTGTGGTATGTCCAGATGTGAGGTCCACGTGTTCCACTGAATGGGTGACCTCATGAAAGCCCCAGAAGTGAAGTGACCCCCAAAAAGCTAAAAATTAAAAAAAGCCAAGAGGGAACACTCGCCCTTGAATTTCCCACGTATACACCTGATCAGCTGTAAAAATAAACTTGTTTTTGGCCTCACCCTTCATCTGCCCTGAGTGAAGGGTCTCAAACGACTAGACTTGATTCTATATATAGAACAGGATAGGTCCCCACTCTAATAGAAACAGGGGGCAATCATTCTCAATATGTTCAATGTCATATAAGCATCTTAGTCTTGAATCGGGCTGATTTTTGGAGTCTTGGGGTTTTTGTTTTAGGTGAAACATGTGACGGATGGACTAGATTTACAAAAAACACACCACATTTGTCTACCATAAATTACCACAAAACAGGTGAGACTAAGTTGTCGCTGGGCAATTAATATATTGTACACGTGAGACTCACTGATGATACCCAAAATAATCAAAACAATTAGCTATATCATTAAAATTATATCAATAAAATGATTCAGGTAGTTTATTTGGTCATATAAATCAATGGTTAAAAATTAGTAGTTAATCACTCATCTGTAATCCTATGCTTGTGGCCCACTCGAGGCTCAAAATTTCATCATTTTTTGCCAAAACATATATTTCAATGTATTTATTATGATTATTATCTAAAACTTCACATATATACACTAACTAAGGATATTAAAGGTATTTAATAATTAAATTCAAACTCTCATAAATTTATTGTAGACTTTCAATGCATTTTTAATTTTAAAAATCATAAGCATTATAAATTGCGGTATACAACTAAGGAATTGGAATGAGAGGTAATGTGGAGGTGTTAGTATCCTACCAAATCAACCCTCGTGGGTATATCCATCAATCACCTTCAAATGTATGGTAGAAACTAGATGTGGTTAACTACAGTTTGGGCATTTAACAAGGAGAAATTGGAAAAATTATGACACAGGATAACTTCCTTGAATTCACATGGCTTATGAAAGTCAATATTTACTAATTAATTCAAAAGAATGGAGTTTTAAATTTATACTCCAACATTGTAAATTACTATAAATAGTAAACGTACTATGGCCTCTATTTTTAATTAAACTTTGTGGTTTTCAACAAAATACAAAGTGTCTAATCCAACTTGGCCATGTTATTATACTAACTTTTCTAAGCCCTTGTCAGGTTGGGCACAACTTCTATAACCTAAAAAGGATTAAAAGTTATACTTCAACTAAAACTTACTAATTATAATAAAATTAAAATAAACTACACTTTCGATTTTGAAGGAATCTCGCAAATCCGACGTGGGAACCTAGTGTAGTAGGGTTGGTTGGCTTAAGTAGGTTCTCCTATCTAAAATTTATATATTATATGTTGAAAAACTCAGCCAAATTTGTGAGATAGAGTAATTTAAGGTTTTGACGGCCGGGATCATGTCTGTTTCCTATCAGGCTTTCTTTGATCAAATCGACAACATTAACTCATCCAACCCGTAAAAGTTTTGAACAGTGGACCACCCACCGTGGTCCCCACAAGATGGACGGTACTGATCCATCATCTGTTCGACAACAGTGGAGCGACAAAGGACCCAGGAGGTCATTGAAAACCATGGCCCCACTCGTCCAATCTGAAACCCTGATATACCGTGCAAATTATCGGAAAGAAGATCATATCCTTCATCAGTCAACAAAAAGCCCAACCTAATACATGGCTGGGATCAAACACACACTTTCCATTTTGGAACATACGTACGGCAGTGATCTGTTTAGATCTCTCCACGCTCTAACCAGTTTGGAATTGTCTGCCGCTAGCTATAAATCTATAATTCTGTAAAAATGAAAGATCTCTGGCATTGCTTTTGCCTACGATGCGTGGGGCCCACGGTGATGCCCGTGAAAATTCGCCTCAGCCATCAGTTTTGAAACAGCACGGATTGAACGGCCACCATTGGAAACTTTGTAGGACCACGGAAGTTTTGTATCAGTATGATATTTGTGCCTACAATTTATCTGAGTGGTGATAAACCTGTGAACGGTTTGGATGTCATGTAAACGCCATGGTCGGCCTAGGAAGGTTTCAACGGTGCACGTTTCTATTCCTATTTTTTCGTTAGGTGTAGCCCATATAAGTTTTGAATTTGCTTGATCTTTAGCATCCTGTCCTTTCGTGGTCTTGCAAAACTGGTGGACCGAGTGGATTTACCACACAGCTTCTACTACTGGAAGTTGGTGTGCCCGGCAGCGGGATTAGCTGTTACCCTAACATTGTGGGGCCCACTTTAGTGTATTTTTTATATAACCACGCCGTCCATCTGTTTTTAATCTCATTTTAGGACCTGATCCCAAATATTAAGAAGATGAAAATCTCAGGTGGACCACACCATTAGAAAAACTGATGACTAACCATTAATAACTTTGTTTGGGCTACAAAAGTGTTGGATCAAGCTGATTTTTGTATTTTCCCTTCATCCATATATTCTTTACATTATCAAAAGGTTGGATGGAAAATAAACATTACGAAAAACTTTACTATGATCCTTTTGGAATTTCTAATGGTGAGGCACTCGATCACCACTGTTTCCTGTGGTGTCGTCCACCTGAGATTTGGATCTACTTAATTTTTGGTAACTCTTCCTAAAATGGTCTGTAGAAACGGATGGACGGCATGGATAAACAAAAAACCATCAAGGTGGGCCCACAGTACCGACTAAGCTGTTACTCCGGTAACACCTAATCCGCTCCCTAGACTGACAATATCTCGTGAGTCGCGTGACTACTGAAAACTGTACTGCCCTCGTTTCTTTGATGGAGTTGATTACTTCAGAGGTGAAAAATGAGTCTGAAGGTGAGCGGATGATAGGTAGTCTTTGTAGCGTTCGATTTATGAGTCTCTTCATTGAACGTGGGTGGGCGTTAAGCCAATCAAAGCACTTTCTACGCTCCTCATTATTTACTACCGACTACCGTTGGAAAGAGAAGAATTTTGATACTCTGTCGTAGCCTGATGAATGATACGCAGTCTCCAAATCATGGGACCCGTTTTAAATGTACCATGAACTAAATATTAAAATTATGCTTATTTGATTGCCTGATTATCGGATTAGTAAACATTCATTTCACAATTAAAAATGAAAAATATTTAATACAAATGTGTCCACAAATCAGAGGCTAGCATTGTTTAATCAATCTGAATTTTGGACGGTGACTTCAGGATAGAGACTAGCTCTACTGATTAATCTGTTTGAGTTAATATATGCCATGATGAACAATTTCTGAATGGTTGTGTATCAAGCAATGTAGGCTGCCAGAGTATCATAAAACTCTATGAATGCCTGCGTATAAGCTTCATGCGACCACCTTTTCTTAATGCTTTGGGATACGAATACGTGTACGTTATTTTGGATGGGGCACGCTCCTGGAGTACTGATGCTGGGGAGATGTGGGGCCTATATAATGCATGCATATCCGACCCATCCATCATATGCATCAGCGCATGTGAACTCCAAGGCCATAAAATCAGGCTGAGCCATTAATTGGGTGGGCCACGTTACAGGGAGCAAGTTAGGAGGGAATGTACACCCTTTATTAACTTGGAGGGCCTACCATTTTATATATATGAAATCCAGGCCAACTCTTCATGTTCTCTGGATGAAGGCTAAGGCCGAAATCAGTTTTTTTTTTCGAAATTCAGTTGGGCTCCTTTGTAAATCAAGGGTGGGCGTCCCTCTCTCACATTATTCCCAGTGCTGTGAGTTACGAATGTTGGATCAGGCTCATTTTTGGCACTCAGAGGTTATCTGAGGTGACACATCTGATGGATGGATTTGATGGATTTAATACATTACTCAGGCGACACATCTGCCGTGTACCACAATAATCCTACGATGGTCTTGATACCACTCCAGCGGGTACTCTTCCATGCATGACCCGTCTTTTCAATGGCTCAGATGTCCTATAATATATATATATATAGCTGGACACGAACTGAGTTTGATCAACTCGGTAAAACCCTGTTCGAACAGAAAGTCTTATTGTTAAAAAAAAATTCAATTCAATTTCAAACAGTCCTATTCGACGAGAGAGAGAGAGAGAGAGAGAGAGAGAGAGAGAAGAAGAAGAAGAAGAAGAAGAAGAAGAAGGGTGGATGACAAATAAACGTGATTATGAGCCTAGGAAGGTTGCAATGGTGGACATCATTCTCCTCACTGTTTCATGTGGTGTGATCCATTTGAGTTTTGTATCTGCCTCATTTTTTATTTAATACTTTAAAATAAACTGTACAAATGGATGGACGGAGTGGATAAAACAAATGATTCATGGTGGGACCTACAGAACGGTGACAATTGACACCACTCCTACACTCCAGCTTGCTAGCGGGTGTTGGCATCACCAGCCAACCCGCGTTCACGTCCAAGGTCCAACTCACGCTGGAAATCTGGGTGGGGCCCACCATCATGTTTGTGAGAAATCCACGCCGTCCATCTATTTTGTGAGATCATTTTAGGATGTCAGACCAAAAATGATCTAGATCCAAGATTTAAGTGGGCCGCACTGAAGGAAAAGGTGGTAGGGAAATTCCTGCCGTTGAAACATCCCTGGAGTCCACATTGATGTTTTTGTGCCATCATAATGTTATTCCTGTGGTGTGGTTCACTGGAGATTTAGATGTGGATAATTTTTGGGATATTTAAAAATTAATGGACGGAATGGATAGAACTCTTATATTATAGTGGGGCCTGCAGAACACATGGTAGCTCAACCTTATTCGGTGTAAAATGCATACGGATTTGAAAAAAAATTAAATTTTGTTAAGGGTTTCTAAGACCCTCATTGGTGAATCAACAGATTCAACACCCAGACATACTCCCTCTCTCTCATGCTCTCTCCCTCTCCCTCTCCCTCGAGCTCATCCCCAGCCGTCCATTCGCTCAGTGCGCCTAAGGTGAGGATACGCCTCCTATTCCCTCATCTTCCTCCCCCTTTCTTTCCATTCTTTTTTTTTCTTTTTTTTTTGATGTGTGGCCCTGTGGAGCCCACTGATCGTGGGGCTCCTATGTGCTTGTGGGGTTGACCACGAAGGGCAGCCGTCCATCCGTTGGACATGGAACCCACCCATGATGTGTGTGTGGAGCCAATGATTCCATTGGGGGCTGGTCAGTGGTGTGGGTCCCTGCTATTCATAAGGTCACATAGACCTGGATGAATGGAAAACACAAATATCAGGTTGATTGAAAACTTCAGTGACCCCCAAAAAGTTTTCAACGGTAGATGTTTAATCCCCACTATGTGGTCCGCTCGAGCCTTGGAACTACCTCATTTTTTGGGTTTGTACCCTAAAATGATATGGCAAAATAGATTTTGACGATGTGGATAAAACCATACATCATAGTGGCTCCTCAGAGGCCCTCTTTGTTGCCAGGCAGGGTAATACCCAATTCATGTCCTATACGATTTGGTTTGTATGTACCCCACTTGTTATGTGCATCTAGAATTCAAACCATGGATCTAGTGGGCCTCTTTTGCCCACTGTACATTCCAAGAATCACCCTGATCGAGAACTCAGGTGGGACATGTCATAGAGAGCAATGCACGATCATGCCTATAACGTATATATTCACTTAGTTTAACTCACCCAAGTTTTGGAATGTAGTTTTTCTGTGTCACTTCATCTTGGCGGGGTGCAGCCGATGATCAATTGGATGACTTATATGCAACATGGGTGACCCCACATTCCATCTGGAAGTTTCTATGGTAGGTGCCATCCTCCTTGTTGGTCCCTATTGTTCCCTTTGGCATGGCCCACAGCCCACCTGAGTTGGTGATCAGGCTGGATTTTAGTATCTAGGATTAGCATTCAGGGTTGCATTTAATGGACGGGTTGGATGACACTCAAATGTCATGGTGGACCCCACACAGCTTGAACATACGGTAATTATCATGAGTTCCAATATATGCGACCATTCCCCTTATTTAGTGTGAATTAAAATGTACACTGATCATACACACTTTTTCACATTGGTAATGCATGAAACGACATCTGAGCCGTTGGAAATGTTAGGCCTACCTTGAAGATCAGTTCACACAAAAGTCAGGTTCACCTGTCCATCTTTTTTGTGTAGATTTCTTTCTTTCTTTTTTTCTTCTTTTTTTTTGCACTTATTTTTCATCTTTGCTTATTCCAAAAGACATAATAAAAAAATTAAAATCTTATGAATTCATTGATTTCTTTTAACATGAGTTTTAGTTTTGATTGATTTATGAATGTAACTTAATAATTGATATGAATGCTTTGATAAATTTCATCAGTTCATTTCTCTTTTTGAATGTGCTTATTTCTCATTTGTATTCCACTCATCACATTTTATGTCTTCAAAATAATAGATATCTACTGAGCAACCCGCCGCAACCCCTGCCCTTGGTGAGTCAGTCACCTCTCCTGTTATTCTGGAAAGCGATTAGCAGAATACAAATGAGAATAGTATGACACAATCTTCCGTAAAGGGAAAGAAAAGATTGGCAATATGGAAGGATTTCGAGGAGGTTGCAATGAAAGATGGTCAGATGTAAACACTGTAAAGTATTATACGCGAAGAGTACGGGAGGATCAACTACTCTTCTTTGGAGACGTATAGAAAGTTGTCATATGAAACCAAAAGGTTAAGGCAAGAGTCAAAAGACGCTTTCATTTACCCTATTGCAAAAAGATGATTATCAGGGTGTTATTTCTACATACAAGTTTGACAAAGAGAAACTAAAAGAGTAGTTTACTAGATTAGTTATCGTGGAGGAAAAACTATTTAGAATGATCGAGAGCAAGGTTTTCACTGGTTATGCAAATATCTTAATCCCAGTTGTCAGAAAGTCTCCCATGCAACAATAAAAAGAGAATGCATAAAGATGTATGAAGCTGAAAAAAGAAAATTGAAATCTCTTCTGGAATCGGTATCATGAATTAGTTTGACATCTGATTTGTGAACAGCATCAAATCAAAGAAAGGGATATCTGTCGTTAATTGCGCACTATGTTGATGCTGAATGGAAGCTTTGAAAATCAATAATAAACTTTCGCCACCTTTCGCCTCCTCATAATGGTGTTGTTATTTCTGATTGCATCTACAACTGTCTTCTTGAGTGGGGCATTGAAAACAAAATTTCATTGATTACTTTAGATAATGCATTTGCCAATGATAGCGTCATTTCAAAACTACGAGACTAATTTCAGACATCGGGAAAGTTATTTTTTGGGGGGAGAATATTTCAAGTAAGGTGTTGTTCACACATACTGAACTTGATTGTACAAGAAGGACTTAAAGTGATTGACCCGACGATTGAGAATATAAGAGAGAGTGTTAAATTCATAATGGCGCCTTCAAGAATAAGTATGTGGAATGAAATAGTTCAGCGCTTAAGTTTAAAATCCTAGAAAACGCTCAAATTAGATTTATGTACGCGTTGGAATTCAACATATGAGATGTTAAACACAGCTTTGGAGCTAAGACAAGCATTCCCCTATTTTGCGGTACATGAAAGAATTTATCAATGGTTGCCTACAAATGATGATTGGTTAAAGGCGGAAGAGATACATAAATTCCTTAAAGTTTTTTTTTATCAATGTACTAAGATATTTTCTAGGAACAAATATCCCACAGTAAATTTATTTCTTCTGAAAGTTTGGAAGATATAAGAAGCTTTAGAAAAAGAGTTTATAATGGTTCAGAATATCTCCAACAAATGGCATCACAAATGAGGTCAAAATTTGATAAGTATTGGTCTGAATGCCATTTATTGATGGCCATTGCAGTTGTCCTTGATCTACATTACAAGATGACACTGGTTAGATACTGTTTTCTTAAGATTTATTTTTCAGAACGGGCAAGAGCAGAGATTTTCAATGTTCGTGAGGCAGTTTGTGAGTTGTACGATATTTATGTTGGTATTTTTGATGAAAATAGAAACCAAAATAATGAAGCTGCATCTCAGATTGGTTTAAATTCTAATTCCAAAGATGAGCATGATGATTTTATGTCCTTCGTAGAACAAGAAGAAACAAATGATCAAACAACAGATCAGAATTAGAAATTTATCTTAAAGAACCGATTATCAAGTATCCTTCTGCAGATTTTAATGTGTTGAATTGGTGGAAAATGAAACAAATTGAAACAAAATACTTAACATTAGCGATGATGGCAGGAGATATCTTGTTAATTCCAATTTCGACCGTGGCATTAGAATCTGCCTTTAGCACGGGAAGTAGGGTTGTCAGCAAGCACCAAAGCTCACTTATGCCGAAAACAATTGAAGCCTTGATATGCATGCAAGATTGATTGCATCCAGTTTGGGGAAGCAGTAGTTTTGATGAGGACGAGGAAAATGATGATTGCGAGACTCAAGGTGAGACTACAATTGCATGAATATGTGACTTTTTGTTTTGATGCTGTTCTTGAAACTTGACAATTGAATATTAATTTTGCTATTTTCAATGTAATTTTAAATGATATTTTGAATTTTGAAGAGTTCTGTATTTACATTGATTCACCAAATCAGTTGCTATGTTGGTTATATTATTTTATTTTACAATATTGAATTGTTATGTTGATCGGATGTTTGCTTTCATGGATTGATTGACTATTTCATTTTTTTTTTTTTTTTTTTGCAGGTAAGGCACTCATCAAGTCATCATACGAAGGATATTAAACAGTCAAGGGTTCGCTTTAGTCTTCACTCTTCCTTCTTTAGGTTAGCAAAAGTATGAACATTAATTATTTATGTTATGGTTTTTTATTAGTTAGTTAAAAACTTTAAACCTTGTGATTTGTCATTTGTGATATGTCATTTTTGAACAAATCGGTATTTACTATTCAGTAGTAGAAAAAATATTTTCACGCGAAAAAAGCGAAATTGTTCGAACTTGTAAAAATTGTTTGAAATCCATATGTTTGAACATGTTTGAACATGATTGGGCTATACCAAATTGAGTTCGAACAGAGCCACCCCGTTCGAATGTTTGTTTGAACATTGTTTGAACACACCCACTCAAGCAGCCGAAGAATCCGATCTAGTCCATGTTCGACTCAGATCGGATCATTGTCCACCTCTATATACATACACTCCACATTTATATAGAGCATCACATTTTCATGGTTGGATCGCCTTGATTTTTTGTGCATCCTATTTCTACTTTGAGATAATCTTCTGTACAGGATGAAATATCATACAAACACTATAGTGGCCCCACATGCCAACTAGTTAGGCGTAAAACTAGTTGCGTGTACGTTTTATTGGAAGAAAGAAACGAGGATGAGAGGAACAGAGCAAGGTGGAGAATAAACGAGATAATGTGGGGCCCACCAGAAACGGAAGTTGTCAATGCAAGGAATGCGACGGAAGAGCATGCACACACACGTTGCCATGCAAGAGACTAAGACAAAAGATTTTTATTTTCCACACGTTGATGATATTAATTACATGTCTCTTCCTAGGTTAATGTGTAGGGCTCTTTCAACGCATGAAAAGCAGCAACATTGGCATTTGGGTGATTTTGATCCCTCGTGCTTGAGGCGTCTGTTCCCTATAGGTCACATAGCTGCATGAACGGATAATCGAGACCGTCCATCTAATGGGTTCTGCAATGGATGACAAAGCAATTTCCATATTGCAACATCTGAACGATCCAATCCAAAACGATGGTCGAAAAGAAAATTAGCGTGCGGTCAATGTTCAACAACGAAAACGAATTTGCTAGGATTTTCTCAGTTATGATTTTTGTACCATGGCCTCATCGACTATCGGGCCCATCCATTGGTCATCTGACGCTGCACCCACGTAGGTCTCATCACGGCCCATCCAAGCAATGGATCATTGTCAAGCGATGAAAAAGCTACCTTGGTGTTTGTATCTTAAACACCATATGCGTTTGTTTTGTACCACATACCTGCAGAGATAGCATCAAATGGTCTGATATCGGTGTAAGAATGCTAATCTATGATATATGATTTGAGGCCTCATCTGTCTCACTCACGAAAGCAATGGCGTCAGAGAAGGGAACAAAAGGAAAAAGTACCTACTTCACGTGGAGGATGGGATAAAATACACCATCTTAATGGGGAACATGAGTACACAAGTGTATATGTATAAATATATCTAATCGGTCAATTTTACCAACTGAGGATGCTGTTGTCTTTTAACTTCAATAATCTTTGGAGTCCACTGTAATGCCTACGTGATTAATATAGGGCGGGCTACAAACCTATTCTTAATAAAACTGGACCAAAAGAAGCCCGAATAAAAGCGAAAGTAGTCCTATGATCTCAGCCCAATTCTACATAGGGCATTATGTAACCGGCCCAGGGAGGGTGTGAAAAAAAATTAATGAAGCACCCTTTTGGACTCAAGAAATACACCGATTCAAGGTTTGATTGGTTGGAGAAGCGGGTGATCCTCTTATTTCAGGCTGGACCTAAAACACTTAAAACTCCAGGTCCCACAATGTTGTTAATGCCACCCTCTCTATCAGGTTGGGAATATCCACAAGAGCTAAAACTAAGGTGGGCCACATCAAAGGGAACAATGGGATGGGATGGGATGCCAATCATAAGTTTGTTTACTGAGGCAACCGGTAGTGTGTGATGAAGTCAGGTGTGTCCCGTCAAACCCGTTATTCAGGTGTAACTCATCAAGTGAAGCTAGAAAACATCAGATGGATTAAAAACCTCATGCCAGCCATACCAAGTGAAACTGAGAGCTTTTATGAGAAATATTACATAGTTTCCATTGGTGTGGCTCATTGGACTTCATTTTACTAGGATGTATTTCTTTTTATTCTTTTTTTTGTATCTACGATTCAAATAAGGGTTTTCATCTGATGGATGGAATGGACATGCATACACAACACGGTGGCCCCACATAGCTAGCGTGTTTTAAGCGCCGAACAAATCAGGTGTTGTAGACAATTCCGGTCCCATATCCAGTGCACTGGATGGTCAATAGGGTGCAGTTTTCCAACATAGCATGTGGCAAGTGGAGGTGGTAAATCTAAAGAGTCCATCTAGTGAGTCACATCACATCTGCGGATGTCAATGGCTCAAAATTCTGCCAAATGGAATAACCTGGTCAGCACCCAACTCTATTGAATGTGAGCAGTTAGCCATCGCCGTTTTTACCATCCATTTCAAGGCTACCGCCAGAAAAGCCAACTCAATTGTGATTTGTGATTTTCCACCATGGTGAAGCCCCACGCCAGATGGACGATCTGGTTCTACTACCCCATATGTCATGAGTCTCGTGAAAGACCGTTTGTATTGAACTTCATTAATTACATCACCACTCTATGATTATTAGACGGTGAGATGATGCACAGGAGCCATATCGAGCTGGAAGGCATTGTCTCCACTCGCTTTCCTCGTGAACTTTTGGCTCGGACGTTCTCGTCACGGCGCTTCCCGATTTGAATGCGACGCATCTTGACAGAGGGTTGAAGACGTACATCCCGTTTGAAAGGGACCGGAATCGCCTACAACACCTGTTTTACACAGCTGCAAAAAGCGCTTAAGCTTTGTGGACTCCATCATGCTGTATATGTGAATCCTATCCGTGTATCAGGCAGGAATCCTCATTTGAACTTTACATACAAAATATCAGTCCGATAAAAGATTACAGTGTGCTACATCAATAAAAAATGTAAAATTGCTCTTAAAACCTCTAATTCACAATATGTGGCCTTTTTGAGTTTCAGATCAGGATAATTTTTTGTGTATTCACTTTATCCTCGTGATTTCTGCCTGATTAACAGGTTTGATGAAAGATACACACCACAGTGACCCCACGTAGAAACCTATGGTTGTTATCTTATTCCCATTTCCCCCCTTTATTGTGGTCCACCTGAATTTTGTATCGAGTTTATTTTTATCATTACGAATTAGAATCGAGGATAGAACCGATGTACTTGGTGGGGCCCACAGTGCTTGGGTGTTTCACAGGGAATTCCAGTCACTTTCTGGACACCTACAAATTGCGCTCAACTTGTCAGCACTAGAATGTGCCACGTGGAAAGAGCTCCATCGCCGACATTCCCCTTGACCGGAGGAAATCTCCTTGTAGCGAACCCGAGAGCGGATTAGGTGAGACCCCGGCCTCACCCAAGACGGTGCGCCCCTGCCGTGGACTTACTGTGGGGCCCCCTTGAAGTATATTTCATGTATCCACGCCGTCCATCCGGTTTTCAATATCATTTTAGGGTATTTTACAAAAACTGAAGCATATCCAATAATTACGTGGGCCATAACATGATAAACAGTAGTAATTGACCATTAATGGGCCATAAAAGTTTTGGATCAAGATCATATTTTCTTTTTCACTTCATTTTGGCTTTTTTGACCTTATCAACAGATTGGATGGTAAATAAACACCACAGAAACATTAAGATACTCTCTGAGAAGTTTTTAATGGTAGCACAGTCAATCAACACTGTTTCTTATGGTATGGTCCACCTGATAATTGGATTTGATCCATTTTTTTTCATAATGCCCTAAAATGATACGTAAAAACGGATGGACAGAGTGGATACATAAAATATACTTCAAGGTGAGCCCCATGGTAACTCCATGGCAGGGTCGCACCGTCTTGGGTGAGGCCGGGGTCTCACCTAATCCGCTCTAGCGAACCTGTGAAGCTAGGGCTGTCAATGGGCTGGGTAGCCCGATGGGCTTTCGGGCTTGACCCGCTTTGGGCTAGGTTTGGGCTAGACTATGAGGTTTGGGGCCGGGTTAGGGCTTAAACTCAGAGCCCATTTATGAAGCGGGCTGGGCTTGGACTTAGGTGTCCAAAACCCATTAGCACGGCCCAACCCGAAAACATTTTCAAATCTTTCTATAAATTTTTTCCCTTGGGACGTTTCATCTTTCCCTCTCTCTCCTTTTGATAGTCAAATCCAATGACTAGCTCAAAATTACACTAAATACATCCTTTAAAACCATAACCCTTGAAACCACATCTACAAAAGAGCTCTCTCTCACGCATGGAGGATCTAAAAGCATGTGAACATCTCTCTTTCCATCTCTCTACACATGCATACCTTCAATATGCACATGTGCTATGGCAGCCCAACTAGAAAGAAGAAGAGCCTTTGGATAGTGGTAACGGGGATAGCAGGTATGTAAATAAGATTCTCATGATGATGCTCTATGGGTCTCACCATTATGTCTGGTTTTTATCCATCCCGTCCATCCATTTTGGATCATTAATTAAGCATATCCAATTTTGAGGTGGACCATACTATAGAAAAACAATGGTGATTTAATGCCTATCATTAAAAACTTTTTGGGACCACTGTAATATTTATTTGCCATCCAACCGGTTGTTTAGGTCATACATACCTGCATGAAAGGAAAACAAAAATATCAACTTGACCCAAAACTTTTGTAGGCCTTAAGAAGTTTTCAATGGCAGCATTTAATCACCACTATTTCCTAAGGTGTGGTTCACTTGAGATTTGGATCTACTTCATTTTTGGGGTAATGCCCAAGACAAACTGGAAAAATGGATGGACGGATTGGATAAAACACATGCATCATGGTGAGGCCCACATAGCACCCTAAGGGCCTGTTTGATTTTCATGGGAAATGGAAATACCCTGGAAACAAGTAGGGCTGTACATCGATTCGATCAATTCGATTTTGAATGAAAAAATTGAATTGATCTTAAAATTTTGAAGTTGAATTGATTTTAGTTTTGAAATTTGAGTTGACCTAATTTTTTTAGAATTGAATTTAGATTGAATTGATGAATTTTTCGATTCAATTCGATTCGATTTTTCACACATTTCAATATGAAAACTTATAGGTTTTGTATGTTTGGATTTTATAGAACCTCAAATGGTAATATTAGTAGAAATACTTTTGAAAACATATGCATAATAACTAGTCCATACATGGAAATTAGAAAGATCGTATTGATCCAAAGCTTTTGAGGCTCGAAAAATGTTTTTAATGGTTATTCATCACTCTTTCTATTGGTATGGTCTACTTGAGATTTGATCTTCTTATAATTTTGGATCATGTCCTAAAATGAGACGTAAAATTAAATGGACGTAATGGATATACAAAAAAATATATCAAGGTAGGCCCCACACGGTAGGGGTAACACCAACTAAGTTGTTACCAACGTAACACTTAATTCACTCTTGGGCGAACTTCAAATTGCACGCTTTTGTCGCATTGAGTAAACTTAGTAGGGCCTACTTTGAATGCATTTGGTTTACCACACCGTCCATTTGTTTTACCTTCTCATTTTAGCCATTGAGCCCAAAATTGAAGCATATCTGAAACTTGGGTGGACCATGCCACATGAAATAGTAGGAATAATGATTTCCACTATTGAAACCTTCCTAGGGTCCACAATGATGTTTATTTTTCATCCAACCTGTTTGTAAAATCAGATAGACATGTATGAATAAAAAACACAAATATCGGCTTGATTCAAAACTTTTGTGGCCTACAATAATTTTTCAATGGTAGAGGTTCAATTCACACTTTCCCATGGTGTGTGCCACTATACGCTTCAATTTTAGGCTCGAGTCATAAAATTATCTTTTAAAGTGGATGAATAGAGTGGATAAACTGAATAAATCACTGGGGGCCTCACAAAGTTTACTCAGTACGCCAAGCGCATTGAGTTGCTATGTATATAATCCGAATCGTCTTGGACTTTTGGGTGAGTGCGGATATGCAAAAGGGTGGTTTTAAAACTTTGTGGGCCTCACCATAGTGTATGTGTTTTATCTAGGCCTTCCATCCATTTTCCATATGATTCTAAGACATTATTCAAAAAATGAGACATCCAAATCTCAAGTGGACCACACTATAAGAAAACAGTGGGGGATTGACGATTAATGTTGAAAACTTTTTAGGGCCTTACAAGTTTGGTATCAAGCTGATATTTGTTTTTATCCTTCCTCAAGGTCTATGTGACCTTATCAACAGCTTGGATGGGAAATAAACATTACAATGTCCCCTAGGAAGAATTTAACGGTGGACATTCAATCTCCATTGTTTTGCTGTGGTGTGGTAATCTGAGATATATATCTTACTAATTTTTAAATTTTTTCCTTAAATTCAAATGTAAAAATGGATGGATGACATAGATAAAACTCACTATGATGTATCTATTTCACCCATATCGTCCATTAATATATATATATATATATATATATATATATATATATATATATATATATATATATATATATATATATATATATTCAATTCAATTTGATTAATCGATTTAATTCGATATTGATCAATTCGATTTTCGATTCGATTGGAACTAAAAATTGAAATTGAATTTTTTCTTTTTAAAAAATTGAATTGAATTGATCTTGGAGAACGATTCAATTCGATTCGATTCAATTGATAAATTGATCATAAATTGAAATGTGTGTAGCCCTAGAAATAAGTCATTATTACTTCTTTACCTTGTTTGAAATTCGGTGTAATTTCGATCTTGAAAATTGGTCCAAAAGAAGTAGTTTAAAATTATGGGCCCCACTGTGATATATATGATACATCTGCTCCGTCCATTAGTTTTACTTGAATATTTTAAGAGATGAACAAAAAAATGAGGTTAATCCAACATTCAAGTGGCCCACACTATAGGAAACAGTGGCAAGAAGAAGTTTTTAACGATAAGTGTTGGATTCCCTTTTTCCTAAGGTGTGGTCCACTTGAGCAATGGATTTGCTTCATTTTTTGGTCCATGCCCTGTGTTCATTTTTCAAAAATGATGGATGGTGTGGATAAGCCACATACATAACGATGGGCCCTACTATATTTCACATATTCTCCTTGACTTTAGCACTACAAAAGTCGGCAGTCAAATCAATGTAAGAATTACCTAGAAAATAATCATTATATATTTACCTTGAGTTTACCTGAGAATTGGAAAGTCAAACAGGCCCTAAGTAGCAACTCACGGATGCTCCAATGCAAGTATATCACTTTTCCGACTCTATGCAGACAGCGTCAGGTGCGATTATATTATTTTTCTTACATTGCGACTAATATAACTAGAATGAGTTGATGCGTTGGGTTCCATATATTGTCATGTTATGATGATTCAAACCGTCCATGTTCTGATTGATAATCTATACTAACAATCGAGACAAAAGTGTTGCCGAATAAATGATCATGGCAATCACGATATGCTCAGATGAATGTAGAACATTGAAAGAAGCATTTTCAATGGTTCACATTCCATTGAAAATATCAAGGATTAGATGTGTTTTTCAAGTGTGATAATTGCCATATAGCTCATTGGTGGCAATAGAGTCGAGAAGGATGGTTCAAATCATCAGATATTATATCTACATGTAGATTGGTCTTTTTGTGCCTCAATGCAAGAAAAATATATTTTTAATGGATGTGGATTCCTACGCTTTTGTAGGAATTTTCGGTGACGACAAAAGCTAAGTGGCCCACGATGATGCTTGTGGGAAATCCACCCGGTCCATCTAGTTTGCCAGAACATGTTAGGTGATGGGCAAAAAAATGATGCAAACCCAGAACTCAAGTGGGCCATATGACAAAAAAACATTGGTAGGTAAAATGCCCACCATTGAAGCCTTCCTGGGTCCACTGATGTTTTTATGTCATCCATGCCACAAAAATAGCCTGATGCAAAACTTCCGTGGCCTTGGGAATGCTTCCACAGTGGACGTTCAATCCACTAGGTCCACTGAGTTTTGGATTTGCATCATTTTTTAGCCCATGTCCAAACATGATCCGGTAATACCATAGATGGGGTAGATTTCTCACAAACATCACAGACTCACAGTGGCCCTACTTAGCTGCCATTCTTGTTCGTTTTAACTTTTTAATAAAATATCACGCAAGCATCACTGTGGCAGAAAAACCCGTGTACAGGACATCTTGGACTCGGGCTCGGGCTGGGGCTGGGACCTACGGTAAGAATCCAGGCCAGGTTTGGGCCAGATTATTTTGGCCCATCACAGGCCCTGCCGGGCTTGGGTGTTGATTAGAAAATGCGGGCTGAGCTTGGACGGAACTTGGCCCGGCCCTAACCAGGCCCATTGACACCCCTATGTGAAGCAAAAAGCTCTTTGCAGCCCACGTGACGTGTGTGTGACGTCCCGTACTTCGGTGGATCCCTGGCGATCAACCCAGATGGGCGGGATCCCTGAGTGGGGTCTGCCGTGATGTTTGTTCCTTACATCCACACCGTCCAACTATTTTGGCAGCTCATTTCAGGACAAGATCCCAAAAAATGAAGCAGATCCAAATCTCAGTTGTACCATACCACAGGAATGAGTGGTGATTGAACCTAGCATGAAAATTTCTTGCGGCACAGAAATGTCTATTTACCATCCAACCTTTCGATAGGGTGACAAAGACCTGGATGAAAGTCCTACACAAATATCAGCCTGATCCAAAACTTTGATGGTCCGCAAGAAGTTTTTAATGGTCAATCACTACTGTTTCATGTGGTATGGTCCAACTGAGATTTGGATCTACTTCATTTTTGGGATCTTAGCTTTCAAAGAGTCTGGATGTCTGCTCGGTCTCAACAGGATTTTTCTGTTTGCCAATTGGTCCAGCTCAGCAGTGACATTGTTAGCACCGACTACATATTTTTTTTTAGAGGTAAATCTTTATTGCCTTAGTCATGCAACTCACACACCCGGTTAGTACCGCAATTCACCCACCCGGTTAGTCACACAAAGCATCCACTGTTAGCGTGTTGGTTGGAGAGGGCACTGACTTAGTGCTGCCTTAAATGCATTCAGTGTTGACCAATCAGGTATTATCAAACAGGAAAATCCTGTTGATTCCGAGCAGATGATCTGAATTCGCTTTCAAAAAGGTTGGACAGTGTGGATGTAGGGAACATAGATCACGGTGGGCGCACATTCAGGGATCCCACCCGGATCCACCGAACCCGGGCCCATGACATCCGCCCGTTCATAATTTGCAGCATCTCCTGTTAGGCCAATCCAAACTCGACCAGATAAAGTGGGGATGGAGGCGCTACCATCGGAATAATGTTTGGTTTTCCTTTCTTCCAGTGGGACTCATCTTGTGAACGGTTGGATTGCGAATGAAACTTAGCATGGGCCCTAGAAAGGTTTCAATGGGCCTGAGTTTTTGGGCTTACGACCTAACATCAACATGTGAAAATGATAGATGGGTGGATGTCAAACACTCACCATCATGAACCCTGCAGAGCTTTTTTTTTCACAGGTCCTTGTCACAGTAATACCAAGGTCTGTACATGTACTGTCCCCAAAATAAAACTTGGCCTAGAGCATGGACTGCATGGACCATAATGGTCCAAGCCTAGCAAGCCCAAGCGTGAGATAAACTGGTCCAAGCCTAGCAAGCCCAAGCCTGAGATAGACTGACCCCAGGCCTTTTATGCAAGCTCTGCGTTGGGTTGTCAACGGGCAGGCCTCACTGAACCAAGGTCTGTACATGTTCTGACCCTAAATTAAAACTTAGCCCTGAGAATGGGACTGAACCATGATGGGCCAAGGTTAGCAAGCCTGAGCCTGAGCTAGACCGAGTCCGACCCGTCTATGCAAGCTCTGGTTTGGGCTATGAAAGGGAAGGCCATACCATACCAACGTCTGTCCTTGTCCTAAAATTCCAAAATAAAACTTAGCCCTGAGCACGGTCCACAATCATGATGGCCCAAGATTAATAAGCCCGAGCATGAGCTAGACCTGGGGCCGGCCATCCTGTGAGAGCTCTGGGTTATTCATTAGGTGTGGCCATGAATGTGCGGTGCCCAAGAAATCTGGCTTGAAATTTAGTTGTGGGCCCAGCTCTCGTGCTTTATGCATGAGCTCAAGACCAGTCCGAAGCTGTCTAGGTCAGAAAGCCTGCGGGTCGGCTCAGCCCATTGACAGCCCTATCTGGTGAGGGATGGCCACCCATGCCATGCTCTCACTCAGCTGTGTAGGCCCCGCAATTCGATGTCCAAACCATTGGTCTGACTTGTCCCCCCTACCCCAAAATTCTCAACAAATTGGAAGATCCCAACCATTGATCTTTGGAAATTTTCATTTAACGTGGATAGTTGATGTGCTTGTCCCTTGTCATCTCTATTTGCATGATGTAGTAATTAAAAAAAGTGGAAGCTCAAATCCATGTCTGGCTGGCTTCAGTAATTTGGAAGCTCAACACCGTCTTCTCTTCACTCCACGTTGTATTTCAGTAATTAAATAAACAACTTAATTCAAGAACATTTAAAATAGTTGAGCATTGAAATAATTAAGGCCGTGTTTGGTTGCACCAAATATCAAGTAAGTTCATGATTAATCAGTCTTAATCATTCTGAAAGGTTTTTAGTCATAGTGACAAATCTTGTTCCGGTTAATTTCTCAGCATGGAAATTTCTAGGGTGATTTTCAAAATTTGAGATTTTTCTCAAGTTATTATCCAAAAAATAGGGAAAAAAAATAAAATATTTATTCTAAATTAAAACACACACACACACACATGCACCAAATTCCTTAAGTATTTTACTATTTTTGCAGTAACATCGCTATTATACGGCAATAAAAGTGCATTCTTTTAAATATCTCTATATTTTGAAAGTTTCCCAATAATTCCATGATATTTTAGTTTTTTTTTTTTTTTTTTTTTTTGTGTGTAATATCACTGTTTTTAATCAGTCTAAGTTTGTTGTAAATATTACAAACTTTCATGACACTTTGATGAAAGGTACAAGCTATAATGGCCGCACACACAAACATACATTTGGCATCCCCACCTCATAGTTCCTATAGTGTGGCCCACCTAAGTTGTGGATCTAGCTGATTTCACGTATAAAACATGGACCAAAGAGTTTGGTGTATTAGGCCGCTGCATTATGGAGGATTAGGGAGGTGTACCGGAGTGGCTTGCGTCTTGCCCCTGCCTGGACGGAAATCCTTCTAGGCAGGGGCTCTGTGGGGCCACTGTGATTTATGGGTCTTATCCATGCCGTTCATCCATTGCTCCGGATCATTTTAGGGTATGAGCCCAAAAATGACGTAGATTCAAGGCTCAAGTGGACCATACCACATGTAGTAGTGCTAATAATTATGCCCACCGTTGAAGCCTTCGTAGGGTCCATCGTGATGTTTATTTGCCATCCAACTTGTTCATAAGGTCACATAGACCTGGATGAAAGGAAAACACAATTGTTTGCTTGATCTAAAATTTTTGTGGCTCCAAGAAGTTTTTAATGGTAGAAGTTCAATCCCCATTGTATGGTCCACTCAAGCCTTGAATCTACCTCATTTTTGGGCTTATACACTAAAATGATCTGAAAAACTAGATGAACGGCATGGATAAAACCCTGACATCACGGTTGGCCCACATAGCCCCTGAAGGCTTACTCTTGATGAATGTGGACCCAACTGCATAGAGCTGGGGGTATTCGTGTTAGCCGGATCCATGGCGTTTCCCACAGTTTGAAAGCTCGAAGAGTAGATACTTTTATTCCTGTTTTATTTTGTTTTATTAATATATAGATCCAGCCGTCCAAGCCACCATTTTAGACAAAAAGGCTGGACATTAATTGTGACAAATGCAGATACTGTCCATGGTCCACAATAATTGTAACAAATGTTGCTACCGTCCATATATGGTCCCCCTTTCTAGAAAAAGGTTGGACAATCATTGTAACAGATATCACCACCTTTTTGAAATCCTACAATATTATTACAGAATTTTGATCAAACAATATTATCTTGAACCGGCAGTTTCTAATTTTTCATGATTTTATTGCAAAACTATCCCAATAAAAAAAAAATCACAATCCAGTCGTACCAAAAGTCGCAGTTAATAAATGTTAGTGGACCCAAAAAAAAAATTAAAAAAAAAAGTGAGTGGACCCAATTGCATGGAGCTGTGGTTATCCTCATTAGGTGCGACAATAGCCTTTTCCTTGAGAGAGTTCCCATCTGATCAGGTCTATCCACTATTTTAGAAAAAGAATGGACAATAAGTGTGACAAACGTGACCCACATTTTTTAAATCCTACCATATTATTAACAAGATTTTGATCAAACATTATTGTCGGGATATTATTTGGGATTTTAAAAATATCAACTTTTTTTTTCACGAATTTACATCAGAAGTATCCCAATTTTAGAAAGATGCATTTTAGAGAATGCTTCTCGCTCTCAGGGGATTAAGTACAGTGCTCCTAGTTGCACTGAGAAACTTAGACTATCCAGTCTACTCATCAAGACTGTTCATCAACTCCAACAAACATTTCATGGGTTACCACACTAACATCACATCCACTAGCATTTAATTTTTTGATCAATAGCCTTTATTATGGACAGTCGAAATCGTTTGGGCAAAAATAGCTCCATTTAACGATTTGATCCACATCTATTTCTTAGCACCCATCATTGGTTGATTATGACATAAACAATGGCTTTGTCAGATGATTTTAACCATCAAATTCATGGCTTGGAAAAAAATGGCTATAGAAAATAACACTAAATCAAGGATTGATTAGATCATTTTGTTATTGCGATTTCTATTGCCATTCTTTTCTAAGCCTTGTGAACAGGTTAGATGACAAAGAAGCCTCACGGTTGGCCTCAAGAAGGTTTCAACGGCAATTTATTTAATTCTCATGGCTTTCTGTGGTATGGCTCATTTGGACTTTGGATGTAACTTAATTTTGGACTAGTGCTCTAAAATTATCTGGAAAAATTGATGGATGGTATGAATCTAACACAAATATCACTGTGGGTCCAGCAAAGTTCCACATGTTAAAAATTCTGCTGCGTATCCATTTGGGTGAGAAATTCAGCATATTTTGTGAGTTGAAGTCAATGTAAATAACGTGTACCAATATGAAGCGCCGACACTGGAATTTTCTGTGCTTTTAACACAAACGATCCACACTCCCCCAGAAGATTGCATCACACAGTAGCCACCTACCACAAACCCGGTAGCCACCAACCACAAATCAGCCCACCAAATAGGTTAGGCATCAGTCTTCCAGAAAAATGGCGGCTATACCTAGGCACTAGCTACTAGCTGCATAACAATCATCCGCAGAAAGGACATGGATGTTGGGAATTTTGCAAAAGCACAGAGTAAAATCAAACAAGTAACACAGTCTGCACAAGACAATTTGAATTTATGTGGAAAAACAATTACAAGAAAAAAAACCACTGCATAAAGCGATTACTATGAATTTAGAAGTACAAGAGATTAACAACCCAACGAAGTAAAAACAAGAGAAAACCCAAGCTCTCTCACCGATATCCTCTCTCCAAATCCTAATCACTTTTAGAAACGTCTTAGCTTACCCTATAACCCGACTACACCTGTTTCTATAGGCTATAACTGAAAATAGAAACAATTTCGCAAAACCAAGTAAACTGTGAACCTTCAACCAACACCGTCGGGTGCCTAAAAATACCTTTGGTTGCTCGATGACTAGGGATTGATTGCCTAACCATTGCCGAAAGTGTTCAGAGAGTTTTTTTTTTCTTTTTTCCAAAAAACACGTCGAATATCGGGCGCCCGAACTTGTCGAAAACTGTTTAGAGACCGATCTGCAATATGGGTTGAATTTCGGTTGCCCAACCAGTGCGGTCGGTCGTTCGAAACCCCGAATTTTCAAATTAAAGGCTCTGTTTCAACAATATCCATTGAGGCTTCAATCACCGACTCCATCATTCCTTTGCTTCATTCATCATCTCTTCTTCAATCATAGCTCCACTGCTTCTCGTTGCCCACTGCCTGTATCTTCATTCTTCTTCACTAATCCCAGATAATTTAGGTAAAATTTGAACTTCTCTGCAGGAACCACTTTGGTAAGCATATCCGTTAGATTCACGCTGGTGTGAATTTTCTCCAGAGCCTCACCTCATTCCTCAAGCACCTGTTGGATAAAAATGATGATGCACATCAATGTGTTTAGTATGAGAGTGATAAATTGATTTTTTAGCTAAATTTATAGCACTAGAGCTAAAACAATTAACCGGCATAACCTTCTGTTGAAGACCTAACTGATTTATCATGCCCCTCAACCAAACAATCTCCTTGAATCTTCTATCACCGCCATATATTCCACTTTAGTAGTGGACAGAGCCACCACCGACTGAAGTCTGTACATCTAACTAATTGCTCCACCCGCTAACACAAATAAGTAACCGAAAGTCAATCTCATACAATCCACACTACCTGCGTAATCTGAATCAACGTACCCTACCAATTTATCCTTAAACATTTGGAGTGTCAAGACGTAGTCTTGTGTACCATAGATATACTGAAGTAGCCATTTCACTGCCTCTCCCAATGTTGCTTGTCGGGGTTAGATATGGATCTACTTACAACATCGACTACGTGTGAAATATCAGGTCTTGTAAAAATCATAGCATACATTAAGCTGCCCACTATGCTCGAATAAGGCACATGAGACATATCTTGTTTTCTTAATCTGATTTAGGACATTGTTTAAAGAAATCTTGAAATGAGCTACGAGGGGAATGCTAACCAGCTTCGTATCTATCCCAAACTTCACCAATACCTTCCCAAGGTATTCAGCCTGAGATAGTCAAAACCTACTCTTCTTCCTATCTATGTGTATATCAATGCTAAGAACCATTTTTGCCGCCCCCAAATTCTTCATCTCAAATGTCCTTGAAAGCTGAGTCTTCAACACATCAATATCAGATATGATATGACTGACAATAAGCATCTCATCAATGTATAACACCAGTATTATAAACTTCACATCACTTAGTGCCTTATAATAAACATAGTGATTATACTCGCTCATGAAAAAGTCCTGACTCATCATGAAGGAATCAAATTTTTTTGTATCACTGCCTAGGTGATTGTTTAAAGCCATATAATGACCTCCTCAACCTATAAAATTTTTCTCTACCCCTTGTACAGTATAACCTTTGATTGCATCATATAAATATATTCATCCAATTTCCCATGTAGGAAAGCGGTCTTCACATCTATCTATTCCAGCTCGAGGTCGTGTTGGGCAATTAAAGCTAACACAAACTTGATAGATACTTGCATCACAACTAATGCAAATATCTTACTGAAGTCCATATCTTCTCGCTGAACATATCCCTTCGCCACCAATCTAGCCTTGTACCTATCTTGTTTCTTTCAAAAAATTCATTACATCCAATCACTTTTGGGCCCATTGGAAGCTCCACTAGCCCTCATGGCTCATTTTGATACAGAGAGTCCATCTTGTCTTGCATTGTCATCTGTCCTTTTTCGGCATCTATGTTATTAAATGCCTCCTTGAAAGGTAGACAAATCTCCCTCATTTGTAATAAGGGCGAATCCAACGTTTCGAGTTATCCTTCTACCTCACAGGTAACTTGCGATTTCTAGGCGAATTTCTTCGCATAGGTGGCTGCTCCACCCTATCCTGTTCCTCTATTTGTATCTCAGTCTCAACTCGTATCTCATCTCTGCCTTTCTAGATGTCCACAATCTTTAATTTTTTCGGTTCTTTTGGCACATCCTTTCGAAATAAGGAGCCTTCATAAATCTTGACATCGTGCCTCAAGGTGATTTCTCGTGTGATAGGGTCGTACAACCTGTAACCCTTCACACCATCACCATAGCCAACAAAGATACATTTTCTGGCCATTTGGTCTAGCTTATCTCTCTCAATCGACGGTACATAAAAGTAAGCCTCACAACCAAACACTCGTAGACTTGAGTAATCATTCGAATGATGACTCCGCACTTCTTATAAGATCTTACAATCAATAGGCATAAAAGGGACCGATTTATTTGGTAACAAGACATGTTAATGGCCTCAGTCCATAGTTCTTTATCCAACCTAGCATTACTCCATATGGATCGGGCTCTCTCCAAGAGGGTCCGACTCATCCGCTCAGCCACATTATTCTGCTTTGGTGTGTGGCGCATTGTGTTGTGCCTCATGATCCTTTCATCCTTAGAATATCGATTGTGAACTCTCCTGAAGTGATCTCTCTACCATTATCTATTCTCAGCACTTTCAATTTCTGCTCTGACTGATTTTTCGTCATCACTTTCTAATGCTTGAAAGTGGTGTGAAAACATTAGATTTAGTTTTTAAAAAATAAACCCAAACCTTTCTACTGTAGTCGTCAATAAAAGACATGAACCATGATGACCCTCCAATAGAAACTACGGATGACGACCCCCATACATTTGAATGAACACTCTAGAACCCCTTTACAAACATGTTTCTCCATTTTAAAGATAACCTAGATTGTTTATTATACATGCAATGCTCACATATACTAAAGTCCATGCATTTAAAAATTGGAATCAAAGAATGATCGAAAAGTATCTTCATACCCTGCTCGCTCATGTGGCCCAAGAGTGTGCAGACGTAGAATCTTCTACACTCATTGCAGCTCCACCTGATAAAGCACTTCCAATCAACCTATAAATATTTTCATGCTGTTGTCTTTCATAATTAAAAGAGCCCCTTTGAAACCTTACAAAACCGATCAAAATCAGCAAACTTTCACCCCATCGCCTCGAGTGCACTAAGAGAAATCAGATTTTTCCTTAGCATAGGAACGTGCCTCACTTCTGTTAAGGTCCGTTCGATTCTATCGAACATTTTAAAGTGCACTGATCCAATCCCTACAACATTGCAGGCGTAGTCATCACCTAAAAATATCGAATTGCTTTCCTTTATGAAGTAAAGATGTTCCGATCAGGGCACATGTGAAACGAGGAATTCGGAGTCCATGACTCACTCAACGCTGAGAGATTCAGTCTTCGATACCGTTAAAACTTCCCACACATCAGTACTGCACTCGGATGATTCTGCGGTATTGGTCTCCCTTGAGGATTCTCCTGCCTTCTCTTTCTTATTCTTGGTATTCTTATAATCTCGTTTCATGTGCCCAGTCTGGCCACACGCCCAATACTTCAGCTTGTCCTTCCCCTTGTCTTTAGACTTGGATATTGACCTGGAGAATTCAATATCCCGATCAGAATTCCTCCCCCTCGTAATCAGTGAATTTGAAGAGGACCTTACGTTACCACTCTTATTTCTCATGGCCTTCAACTGAAGGGCAAAGATGTCAGGTATGTTAATGGTCTCTCTTTCAGTACACAAGGAATCCTTAAACTATTCATATGATCCTGGAAGTGAATTCAACAAGATGCATGCCTATTATTCATCATTCAATTGTTCTTTCATGTTTAGTAACTAGCAAATGAGCTTGTTAAAAGTGCTGATGTGATTCTCAACATCAGTCCCTTTCATCATCCTCAGGTTGAACAATTGTAGCATCAAATGCAACTAGTTTTCTAGAGATTTCTTCGCACAAACATTCTCTAGCTTTACCAATGTATATATCAACCATCCAACATAATTGAATAGAGATTTTGGCATTCTTGTCAAGTTTCATCCACTCTTCTTCTGACATAGATTCTGGTCGCTTTTCAAGTGCTTCTTCCAGCCCTTGCTGAACTAGAAGGCCTTCTATCTTCACCTTCCATAATTCAAAATTATTTTTGCCGGAATACTTCTCCACATCGAACTTCATGCTAGATGACATTGAAGCTTGTCTTCAGATTCTGAATTGCTACCCAACGTGATCTCTGATAACACTTGTTAGGAATCTCGTGGAAGCACAAAGTAAAATCAAACAAGTAATATAATCGCACAAGCAATCGCACACACGAGACAATCTGAATTTACGTGGAAAAACCCTTACAGGAAAAAACCACAGCATAAAGCGATCACTATGAATTCAGAAGTATAAGAGATGAACAACCCAACAAGTAAAAATAAGAGAAACCCAAGCTCTCTCTCACCAATATCCTCTCTCCAAACCCTAATCATGTTTAGAAACATCTTAACTTTCCCTATAAGTTGATTACACTCGTTTATATAGGTTACAACAAAAAATAGAAATAATTTATGCAAAACCCCATAAATTGCGAAACTGCAACCGACACCATCGGACACCCAAAAATACCTTCGGTCACCTGATGACAAGGGATTGATCACCTCACCATTGCCAAAAGTGTCCAGAGAGTTTTAGTGAAAAGCATGTTGAATATCGGGTGTCCGAAGCCTAGAGTTTGGTCTCCCGAACTCATAAAAGACTATCCAGAGATCAATATGCAATATGGGGTGAATTTTTTGTTGCCCAACCAGTGCAGTCGGTTGCCCAAAACCCCCTGATTATTTAGATTGAAGGCTTTGTTTCAATAATGAATTGGCAGAACGCCATAGCAGTAACTAGCCCAATCTGATTTCTCCGTCGTTGTGGAGGCAGTTTCCAAAATAATATTCATCTTTCTTTCTTCCACGCATTTAGGGAAGGTAATGCTGTGGTGGATGCGTTGGCCAGTATGGGTAGTGGCTGTTGGCCTGATGCACACTACATGCTCGACTTATGCCTCCCGAATCACATTAAGGGGCTGATAACCTTACACAAATATTGATAACCTTTGTGTTTTGGGGGGCTTGAAGCGGTTTCAGTTTTGTCCTTCGGTGGTGAGAGCTCACTATGTTTCGGGTGCATGTAGTACATATGATAGGTGAGGCCCATCTATTTTTGTGGAGCCCGCCCGAATCTCTGTTTTGTATATGCTTTTGCGACAATAAAGTCTATGTGAGATTCCCCATCTATTTTTGAAAAAAAAAAAGTCTCAAATCCAAGGTTAATATCCCTAAAATTGGAGTTTGGGTACAAGACAATGTAAAAAATACCTAAACTGAGGGTTTATTGTAATATAGCTGTGCAAAGAGGGTTAAAATAGTAAATCATTAACCTTAACCTGACCATGACTCAATGGGGTCCAAAACTTTGAGGTTTCACTTGGACTATCTGAAATTCTATTCTTTATGTTGTACACTAGATTAACTATATTATAACCCCAAAATCGAACAAACCAAAGGGTTTTTCACTGTAATTTTTTTCCAAAACTACAAATTTAATAAATTTCATTTAATATCAGAAGTGTCGCTGGAAATTCAGAATTATAGATTGGAATTATCGATTATGATCTCCGAAACCTATGCTCATGATGATTTTGGAAAGTGTATTGAATTCGATATAACATTGGTAAATTGAGAGCATGCCATTTGAAAAGGTGGATTTTTGCAAATCTTAATCGCGTTGTTGGATTTCTTCTGTTAAGCATTTTAGTTTGGTGAGTGTGCGCAAAAAGGTTTTTATTACCAAGTCAAGAGTGTCATTTAGATAGGTAAATATAATTTTTTTTTCTTGCCAGGTTAGGTAAAATATATTAAACTATAAAACAATGAGCCATTTGGATGGATGGGTTTGTGAGCAAAAAGTTTTCATTACGAAGTTAAGAGTTCTCTTTAGATGGTACAACAACATACAAAAGGTTTCCGTTAATGCAAGGTGATGCATTGGAAAAGGGTGGGCCACTCAAATTAAATAAACCCTAGTATTATATTGTTTGACTTTAATGATTTCGGATGGAGCAAAGTGAAGCGGAGATCTAAAAATCTACCTAACACTAGGGAAACTTTTAGATCTTCTCAGCTGCATAACACCTCAGCGGTATATTTTAACTTTTGTAGCCCCACCATAATGTATGTGTTAGATCCATACTGTCCATCCATTTTGCCTTATCATTCCATGGCATGAGCCCCAATACAAGGCAGATGCAAAGCTCGAGTAGATCATAGAACAGAAAAGAGTTTCGGGATTGAAAGGCAACGGTTGAAACAGACCTCGATGAAGGAAAAAACAATTATCAGCTTGATCCGAGCATTCTTTGACCTGAAGAAGTTTTGAACGGTAGGCATCTAATTCCCACTGTTTCCTGTGATGTGGTCCACTTCAGCTTTGCATCTGACTCATTTTTTGTATCGTGCCTTAAAATAATAAGTAAAAATAGATAGATAGTGTAGATCTAACACATACATCATGGTGGACCCACTTAAGTACCACAGGTAAAAAGATTCCGCTCTCTGGAATCGGATTGCGTACTGCCAACTCCAATTTTAGGGCATCCGTTTTGGACGAAGTTTGCCCCCACGACCAGCAAGCTAAATGGTGTCAAAGGTCTGTGGGCCCCAACATGATGTATTTGTTTCATCTACATCATCTATTTATTTTTAGGACATGAGCCTAAAAATGAGGCAGACCTAAATCTCAGGTGGACCACACCGGCCAGAAACAGTGTTGATTGAACACCCACTCGTTAAAAACTTCCTAGGGCCTGCAGTAATGTTTATTTGCCATCCAACCAGTTGATTAGGTCACATAACCATCGATGAAAGGGAAAACATAAATATCAGCTTGAACCAAAACTATTTGTGGCTGTCAGGAAGATTTCTATGTTTCGAATTCAATCCCCACTGTATGATCCAGTTCAGCTTTTCAGCTACATCATTTTTGGCTCATGCACTAAAATGAGCTGGAAAATGGATGGAAGGCATGGATAAAACTGCTGTACATCATAGTGGGCCCACAGAGGTTTGTTACCAGCTAGCTGGCTAGGTGCTTGGGTGACCAGCATAACTATCCTTCCGTGGGTGGTGCAAGGGTACTCCTATGGAATCCACCGTGGTGTAAGACTTTGTGGGACCCACCTGTGGGCACGTGGTGTGAGGATCTGTGAGACCCACAGTGGTTTGTGTTTTATCCAAGCAGTCCATCCATTTTAACGACTCATTTTAGGGTACGATCCCAAAATTAAAGGATATCCAAAGCTCAAATGGACCACACCACGGAAGTAGTGGGAATTGAACGGCTACCAGTGAAAACTTCTTGGGGTGAGAAGTTTTGGATCAAAATTTATACTAGACTTTTCACTTCATCAAAATTTATAACACATACATATCATGGTGGAGCCCACAGGAGAGGAAATCCCTGCACCGATTATTTTCCGAGTGGGAAACAGGGCACATGTTTTCCACGAGCGTGTAACACGTTTTCTTGCTTTTCTCTCTATAAATTGATGCATGGGAGCAACGAGGGACACAAGCCAAGCCTCCCACTTCATTTTCCATACACGTTCGATTAATCAGCTAGAGCTAGCAACAATGGCAGGAAGCATTGCCAGTCGGTGGGAGAAGATCAGCGGCAAAGATAACTGGAACAACTTGCTTGATCCTCTCGACATCGACCTACGACGGAGCATCCTTAACTACGGTAACTTGAATGTAGCCGTCGAAGTTGCTTTCAACTCTGAGAAGGCATCAAAGAACTATGGCACTAGCCGGTATGCCATGGCGGACTTTTTTGATAAGGTGGGCCTGGTGAAAGGAAATCCATTCAGATACAAAGTGACCAAGTTCTTCTATGCTACGTCTAAGATCAATCTGCCTGAACCATTCTTTGCTAATAACTCAAGCTGGATAGGATACGTTGCGGTGGCCACTGATGAAGGGAAGGTGGCCCTTGGGAGGAGGGACATAGTGATCGCTTGGCGTGGAACAGCGATGCTTTCGGAAGGGATAAATGATTTATCTATAGCCATGGTTCCAGCTTCTGAAATATTGGGGGATGCTGCTTTTCTAGGCGGCGCCAAAAACCCCAAAGTGCACGAGGGTTTCTTATCAGTCTACAACTCCTCCAATCAGCAATGCTCTTACACTAGGACCAGTGCGAGAGAACAGGTAAGTTTTCAACCACAGTAATACATACACCCAAAGCTTACTGTAGTGATCTCATCACCTCTAAGATCGTCAATATGGTGTCACATAGCATCACCGCCTCTAGTTTGAGTCTATAGAGTATGTTAGTAACTGTGAGAATGGCCTTTTGCTGTCAAGAGAGAGAAGCAAGCAACGCATACCCAGCAAGTCATGAGTTGAATTGTATGTGCTCTATCTGGACGATTGATTTATATTTATCGTCCAGATCATGCTAGTTGATCACCTTGACTTGTATGTGCCCATGCAGTTACATCCTGTTAGTAACTGCGAGTCATGCCTTAGTAGTTGTTTTCTATTTTTAATAGATTTACCGTCTTAGGAAAGTTGACGTACGATTTTGGAAAAGTTATGAATTTATGGCATAGGACTTATACAAGTCCATATAAGAGCACTGAGATTTCTCTCATTATGAATGAAGTACTATTCTGGAGAGAAAACTACAGTGATCTCCTCTTTATATGGACCTGTTCTCTCTATACGTGGACCTGTTAGGGTACAGCTCAATAGCTTCACGCACATGTACACACGACTCTAGATCCAGCCAACCTTTTTAACCATGCTTTTCTAGGTTCATTTGATCGCTAAACTCTCCTGCTTTTCGGTCCATGCCAGGCTCACAAACACTCCCACTCTTATTTATTTATTTATTTTTTTCATTAGTCATGCAAGGCATCCACCGTGTTAGCTGTGCAACACACCCAGACATTTAGTCACAATATGCACCAACCCACTGATGAGGTTAGTGTGTCTCCTTAGTATTCAAACCTGAGACCTGCAGTTGAAACGCTCAGGCGTCTTCCAGTATGGCTAGCAGGCGAGAAACCACAAACACTCCCACTCACCCACCCACACACGCCCCCAAAAGATGGGTGCATACCCCGAAAATTAGGAAACGCCTCCACCATACAACCCAGCTTTACAAGGTTAACAAAAATCACCCAAAAAAAGGGAGACTAGCGATCCGCTCACAAGTGTTGGGACCCTCAAAGCGCGTTGCAGGGTCCACAGCATGAAAAAACGCTGATCACCGTTCATGTTTCACATTGGCACGGGTTGTGAGAGAAAACGATGAGAAAGGTAATAAACTAACCAAAGGTGTCATCCTCATCTATGGCAGGTCCTGAGCGAGGTAAGAAGATTAGTGGAACTGTACAAGGACGAAGAAATCAGCATAACCGTGGCTGGCCACAGCTTGGGCGCGGCGATAGCTACTCTTAATGCAGCTGACATTGTCGCCAATGGTGTAAACAAGCCCAATGGTCTCCCTGATCATAAACCCTGCCTGGTCACTGCTATCGCCTTTGCAAGCCCTCGAGTTGGGAACTCCGACTTCAAGCTCGCCTTCTCTTCTATGGCAAATCTACGGCTGCTACGTGTCCGGAATTCCCCTGACATTGTCCCTAACCTCCCTCCTGAGTCCGTTAACGTCCTTGGCCTGGAAATAACGACTGGTTACGTGGATGTGGGCGTGGAACTATTGATCAACACGGAAAAATCAGGCTACTTGAAGCCCACAAATTACCTGAGTGCGCACGACTTAGATGTCTATTTGCATGGAGTGGCAGGGACACAAGGGAGTAAAGGAGGGTTTAAACTTGAAGTGAATCGTGACCCAGCGCTTGTGAATAAAATGACAGATGCGTTGAAGGATGACTATCATGTGCCCAGTTCCTGGTGGATTGAGAAAAATAAGGGTATGGTGCAGTCTGATGATGGGACATGGCATTTGGACGACCGCGAGGAAGATGCCGTAGCCGTTTGAATTTTAAGTGGGTCTAAGTAGACGGGGTCATTTAGGATAAATAAAATAAATATGAGAATAAAGTGTACATGTGCCATATGTATGATGATTCAAGACAGTTCATTCATTTGGGCCAACTGCGGAATGGATCATAGACAGAAGTTACAGTGATCGACCGATGCTAACCATTGTAAAAATGGTGCACTAAAGTGATTTTGTACACCAGTTTTTAAATGGTTTTGATCAAATGTAATTTACTAATTTTTGTCTATGATCCATTCTTGGTTGTTTCTAGGAATGAATCATCTGGATTATCATATACATATACCATGTGTACCATAGATGAACTGGGATTTGTCCTCTGCAACAGTCCCTTGTTTAAATAAAATATATGTATGCAGACCTGGAATCTAAATAAAATATACCAGAGGCCTTCGTCAAACTGCTGCTCTGCTCTCTCCTTTGTTATTATTATTATTATTTTTTTCTAATTCAACTCATATTAACTGAATGCTATCTCCCTGTCCCTACTAATAAAGTTGAAGGATGAAGACGGTGTCCTATTCTTGGAGAATTGTCAAAGCTTCTAAACCAATTGTTGATTTGTACTGCCCATTCATTCATATAATTAGGGGCAAGCCAAGGGGCATAAATTAGGTCAATCAAATTCTTCAAGACGCATTGACAGCACCTTTAGGTGCTCTGTGTTGCACAGCACGCCAACAACGCCGGTGAACCAAGATCCAATCTCCGGTCTCACCCACAAATGATAAACAGGAAGAAAATAATAACTAGAAGTAGAATCACACAAACCAACAATCCACAAAACAGAATTTTACGTGAAAAAACCCCAACAAGGGTAAAAAACCACGGGTGCAAACTTCACTATGAAGAAGAACGAAGTTACAAGCAATATACTTACCTTCTCTTATGCTCCCATGCACAAAGATGACCCTTTTGCTAATCCTCTCGCCTTTTTCTCACCTTGGACATATAAAAGCCCTAATCCCCTTTGTCTAATCCCGGTTTACACCCCTTTATATAGTAAACTACGCAATTAGAACACAAAATAGGAAACCCGCACTTTAAGTCCGCGGCTGGTCGGGCGCTCGGTCATAACTGGGTCGGGTGCCCGACCATTACAAAAATCATCCAGCAACAAAAAGCTTAAATCAGGGTATTATCGGGCGCCTAGTCACTTTGACCGTCGGGCGCCCAACTGATCACAGAACAGTCCAGTGGTATATGGCTCAAAATGCATGAGTATCGGGTGCCCGGTGTCACGCCCCGAAATTCGGAACCCGAGTACAACGACCCAAAGCCCGAGTTCTAGGGTGTGAATATAAAATTCGAGCGTAGATTCCTTGAGATTCCATTCTATACGTCGCATATCTAAAATAAATCCCAAATATAATTTTTTCCCCACTAATGTCTTATTACATTGAATTTTACAAAACTAAAACAAATCGATTACATTCGACGCTCATGTGATATGTGACCCTTTGAGTACTTTGCTTCGTCTATGTCTTTTTCTTCCTGTGAACCTGCAAGAACTGTTATGATTTTGGTGAGCTAAAAGCCCAATGAGGTCATTTCCATCACATGCAATATTCTAGTTAATAAGAGATAGGATGCGAATTATCAACGGATAGAATTGTATGAAATATACGAGGATAAAGTTATGATTGATACACTTTATGATTTATTATCAATGGAACATGATTATCATGATGTCATGTATGTTATGATATGTGTGAGAGCAATAAACGTTTAGGAACTCGCTTCCACTGAACATTAGGAACCTGTTGCAAATCAACCATGCTCACATAACCAGTACAGCGAGGCGGCAAATCAACCATGCACTCCAGTGGGGCAAATCAACCATGCACCACTGATCCAACCGAGCAAATCAACCACGCTCATTAAGTGAAACGACCAGAACTCACTGCCACTGAACATTAGGAACCTGTCGCAAATCAACCATGCTCACCTAACCGGTACAACGAGGCGGCAAATCAACCATGCACGGTAGGAGTCAAATCAACCATGCTCTTGTTCTGTCGCAGTGTATAAATGTATGTATATGTCATGAGTTATGGAAGCACTTTTTCAAGCATATAATGCATATCAAACTCAAGTCCAATCACACCATGCATGTATTTACTTTATTAAAATATTTCTTTCCCTAAGTTACTGTCAATAAGGAAATGTGAGAAAGTTGTGGTGTGATTTTTCAGTGCTTTGATGAATGTCTAGGGTTGACTCAAGGACGATGACTTATCTATGATTTAAACTTAAGTTAGATTCATTTAAAATTTTGGATGTGTGGGACTAAGAAGAAAAAGTTTGGAAAAGAGGAACCAACTAAGAAGAATAACAATTGAAAGATAAAATTTAAGAATAGAGACAAGAGATGAATCCCTTACCTAAAATCTATATTATGCGTAATAACAAAACACAACCCTAAAACCCTAGTTAGGAAAGAGATTGAATGGCAGATCTTTACTTAAGATCCCTTATGTGAAATACTAAAGAAAACTGAAATTGAATGCAAAGGAAAGCAAACATATGAAAGGAAAAATCAACTAGAAATTCTAAGATGAATCACTCATATTGTGTCGTTCCTTAAACTTGAAACGAATTGATTCCTAGACTGAGTCGACTCGGCGAGTTGACTCGTTGGGTTAGAATCTTCTTCTTCTTTCTCCCTCTATCTTCTTTTCCTTCTTCTTCTTCTTTCTTTCCTCTTCCTTCTTCTTCTTTTTCTTTCTTTCTTTCTTTATTTCTTCTTCTTCTTCTTCTTCTTCTTCTCTTCTTTCTCTTCTTCTCTTTTTTTTCTTTCTTCTTCTCTTTTTCTTCTTCTTTCTTTTTTTTTTCTTTCTTCTTTTCTCCTTCATCATCATCTTCTTCTTCTTCTTCCTTCTTCTTTTTTTTTATTGGGATTCTGCCCCAGCAACAACAGCAACAGCAGCGGCATGGGAGCTCTCTCTCACGTCACCTCTCTCTCTCTCTCTCTCTCTCTCTCTCTCTCTCTCTCTCTCTCTCTCTCACAAAAAATCTCTCTTGGTTGGACACCTGAGAAGAGGGAGACGCATCTAAGGAGGTCTTTTTAAGACTCCCAAAGTCGATGGGTTAGTGCGGGAAATTCCCAATCGATTTTGGTGTTGGCACCGCCTGTCACTCATCTCGCCCGACTTTTTTGTGCTTAATCACATGTAGACCATTCAAATAGTAGGTGGGGTCCATGAAAATAATCCCCTAGAATTTCAGGAACCCATGCGAAGCAATGGACCGAATCTTGGGATCTTTTGATTCGGACGGTACATTGGAAAAGATCGGATGCGCGACTGTTGATCGAGAAACTTAAGAGGATTGTTGGCATCGGGGAGATAAATCGTATAGATGATTTGGATGTATCATATGGGGTCCACATATGGACGGCGCTGGAGCATTCGACAGACAGCGACGCACGCTGTGGCGAGAAGAAGAAGGCTTCTTCATAGCGCTACTAGCACTCGAGATGTACACGGGTCCCACCCTGATGCATGTGATAAATCTAGTCCATCCACTAGCTCAGCCACAAAGTTTTAGAGTATGACATAAAAAATGAGATAGTTCTGAGATAAGGTAGCCCACTTATGGCACGATTTCTGATTAGAATATTTGTAGGATGATCGGAGGGCTGAAATTCGACGTGTACGGTTAAATTATGTCCTAGAACTAGTGTATATAGTTTCGTGTGAAAGTGATTACCAGAAATCATAAAACTTAAAAGTGGTCATTTATTTTAAGTTTAACTAATGACATTTTTGTAATTATTATAAATTTATAAGTTCTGTGAAATCTAATACTTCTACACTGTTCTAGGGTTTATTCTAAGCAACTTTAAGAAAGGGACCATACTAAGATTCCCTACGAATTATTTAATATTAATTTATCAATATTAAAGTTATTTAATTTATTAAATAATTAACTAAAAATAATTTAAATGATCCTAAAATCCTAGAGTGTTATAAACACGCCTGAGGAGGTTCATTGGTTGGAAAATCAATGATCTAAGCAAATGCCTGGTGATGGATGAGATGTACGAATCAGATTTATTGACAGACATGAGTATAGGGCGATGTGAAGATCATACGACGTGTTTACGTTGATCGTGTAATTCGAACTCGAAGCGGATGGCTAGATATTTCAATCTAGCAATGATGAATCCTTTTAACGGACAGTCTATTGACTTCACTAACTACACTAAGTTTTTCAGAAGCCTAAAAGCGTTACGATACATATAAAAGTGTGACGTGTGTGTATGCGTATGAACGATGCGGCCTAAAATTTAAATTCTAACGTGTGAACTATAACACTCGTGTGCCTACTCGTGTACTAAATTTTTGGGGTATTACACCCGGTCAACAGACCGTTTGGGCGCCCGACCATTTTCTGCTTTGACCAGTCTCCACACTCAATAATCTCCTACTTGGAGACACACTACATGATCCTTCGTCTACTACATCCGGAGTGCACCACCCCCCAGTCTTCAAGCCTGAAGACCAACCAAAGCTGAACAGAGCTTCAGCTTCTCCCGTGTGACCGCCTTGGTCAACATATCTGCAGGATCCTCACTTGTATGAATCTTCTCCAAAGCAATCGATCCATCTTCTAGTAACGAACGTATGAAGTGATATCTGATGTCAATATGCTTGGTCCTCGAATGAAAGGCTGAATTCTTAGCCAAGTGTATTGCACTCTGACTGTCACTGTACAGCTTGCAGTCTGCTTGCTTCTTCCCCAACTCTTCCATAAAACCTTGCATCCACACCATCTCCTTGCACGCTTCTGTACCTGTAACATATTCTGCTTCCGTTGTACTGATGGATGCTATCTTCTATAACTGAGAGATCCAATTGACTGTAGCACTACCCAGGGTAAAGACATACCCTGTAGTGCTCCTTCTGCTGTCGATATCCCTTGCAAAATCTGAGTTGACCTAGCCTTATAGCTTGATTTTCGATCCTCCATAACACAGCCCTATATCCACAGTACCTACCAGGTATATGAAGATCCACTTCACAACTTCTCAATGTTCCTTCCCGGGGTTGTTTATGTACCTACTAACAACTCCTACTGCTTAAGCAATATCTGGCCTCGTGCTAACCATAGCATACATGAGGCTCCCTATAGCTGACGCATAAGAGACTTTAGCCATGTAGTCCCGTTCCTCCTGCATCTTAGCTCCTTGCTCCTTAGAAAGCTTGAAGTGGTTGGCTAACGGAGTGCTAACTGGCTTAGCACCTCCTATGCTGAATCGATCAAGTACCTTGGCTATGTACTTTGCCTGTGATAAAACTAGCTTCTTGTTTTTCCTGTCACACTTTATCCTCATGCTTAGGATTTGTTTTGCAGCTCCTAAATCCTTCATGAAAAACTCTCTAGACAGTTGTCTTTTGAGATCTAAGATGTCCTTCATGCTTGATTCGGCCACAAGCATATCATCAACATATAGAAAAAGGATGATGTATGATGCATCAAACTTCTTCAAGTAACAACAGTGGTCTGCATGACATCTCTGGTACCCGTTTCCCGACATGAAACTGTCGAACTTCTTGTACAATTGCCTCGGGGCCTACTTCAGACCATATAGATTCTTCTTCAGTCTACACACCTTGTTCTCCTTTCCTGGTGCCACGTATCCTGTCAACTGATGCATATATATCTCTTCTTCAAGGTCTCTATGAAGAAAGGCTGTCTTAACATCTAGCTGCTCTAGATGTAAGTCCTCTGTAGCCACTATACTCAAGACCATGCGAATCATAGACATCTTCACCATAGGTGAAAATATTTTTGTGAAATCGATACCTGCCTTTTGTTGGAACCCTTTCACAATCAGTCTAGCCTTGTATCGTTTCGAACCATCGTGCTCCTCCTTCAGTCTGTAAACCCACTTGTTATGAAGAACTTTCTTACCCTTAGGTAAAGTGACTCGCACCTATGTACGATTAAACTCAAGAGAGTCAATCTCATCTTCCATGGCTTACTCCCACTTAACCCGCATATCTGACCGTAACGCCTCTTCAAAAAACTCTGGCTCACCATTATCTGTCAGCAGTAGATAATGTAAGGAGGGTGAGTATCGAACCTTGGGTCTCCTCTCATGAGTAGACCTCCTCACAACCGGTGTTTGCGGCTCTGCCTCATCATGCTCTTATGCATGCTCATCTTGTGGCACTGTAACACCTGTGTCCGGTAACTCTTCGAACTCCACGAATTCCTTCTCATCGGCCTTGTTCTGCTTTTGCTGCACACTATCCTTATGCATCACTTTTTCATTGAAGATTACATCCTTGTTTCTGATGATTTTTCGGTTCTCAATATCCCAAAACCGGTAGCCAAAATCATTCTGCCCATAGCTTATAAATGTGCACATTTTGGACTTCGCATCTAGCTTGTTTCTGTGCTCTGCATCAATGTGAACATAAGAGGTGCAATCAAACATTCTGAGATGTGCAAGGTTCACCTCTTTTCCAGTCTATGTTTCTTCTGATAGCCCACCATCTAATGGTGCTGAGGGACTTTTATTGATGAGATATATGGCAGTATTCACAGCATCTGTCAAAAAAGTCTTGGGCAACCCTACATGTAGCCTTATGCTCCTAGTGCGCTCACGGATGGTCCTGTTAATGCGCTCAGCCACACCGTTCTGCTGCGGTGTCCCTGTAATCATTTTCTGATGTTTGATTCCATTTGCTGCACAATACTCCTTAAATCTCTTATCACAATACTCTCCCCCATTATCCGATCTGAGACACTTCACAGTTTTACCGGTCTCATTTTCTACCATAACCTTCCACTTCTTAAATACATTGAATACATCTGATTTGTATTTTAAGAAGTAGACCCACAGTTTTCTACTAGCATCATCAATAAAAGAAACAAAGTAACGTGAGCCACTAAGAGATGATACCTGTGCCGGTCCCTACACATCAGTGTGTACAAGCCCCAATAGATGCGTCTTTGGAGCGCATCCTGTCTTCTTGAAGCTAACTCTCTTCTGCTTGCCATACACGCAATTCTCGCAGAAATCCAGATCGATTGCCTTCAACCATGATAGCTTCCCCTTTGACAATAGCACTTTCATCCCTTTCTCACTCATATGTCCCAACCTCTGATGCCATAACTGCCCGTTCACTCCAGTTGATGCGACTGCGAGTGAATTATATGATTCGGAAGTCACATACAAGGTACCTTCCTTCTTGCCTTGAGATATTACCAAGGCACCTTTTGTGACCTTTCATCAATCGTTCGTGAATGTCGTCACATATCTAGTATCGGCCAACTACCCCATTGAGATCAAATTCCGTCTCAAACTCGGTACATATTTGACATCCTTCAACTTCAAGACCGTTCTGTCTTTTTAACTTAGGTGAACGTCTCCATTGCCAACAATACTGCATGACTCATCATCACTCAGGTAGATTCTTCCAAAGTTACCTGACACATAATCATGAAGAGCTTCTTTTGATGAAGTGGCATGAAACGAATTAAGCACCTGAGTCTATAACCCAAGACTCATTACGCGCATCGAGAGACAAGATCAATGCTTCTGTGTCACTCTCCTTAGATAAATTCACTGAATCCTTCCCACCTTGAGAGCTTCCTTCTTGTTTCTTAAGCGCCTTGCAATCACGCTTCATGTGTCCCTTCTTCCCGCAATACCAACACCCGTCCTTGTCTTTCGGTCCCTTGGAATTATTCCTCGACTTAGAAACGCCCGTGTTTATTGCCTCCTTTGTTCGAAGATCTTTCTCTTCCTTCAACGTTTAGAGCATTTCTTGAATCCCCTGAAGTTCCCAATGCCTTCCTTTTAGATTCTTTGCTTAGAATTAGAGCGGCCACATCATCGAATTTCAACTTCATAGATCTTGAAGAATTGCTCACGGCAATCACCAAACCATCCCAACTGTCTGGCAAACTGGACAAGATTAATAGTGCCCTGACCTCATCATCAAAAGTGATGCGAACGGATTCCAATCAGCCACGCCCCCACCATCTGACATCTTCATGTTGAATAGTCGTTTCATAAGATGAACCTTATTGGATGCCGAGGGTTTCTCATACATCGTAGCAAAAGCCTGCATTAATTCTTTTGTGGTCTTTACTTTGGATATATTGAAGGTGACGCTCTTTGACAAAGAGAGTCAGATCGTTCCTAAAGCCTTCCGATCCACTAAAGCCCATTCATCATCTGTCATCTTCTCTGGTTTCTTCTCTTTTCCTCATAGAGGAATGTAGAGGTCCTTCTGATACAAATAATCCTCCATCTGCATCTTCCAGAAGGCAAAGTTTGAACCATCAAACTTCTCAATTCTAGTTTTTCCATCTTCCGTTATCGCTCCCACTTGAACTAAACCAATAGCTTTGATACCAGTTGTCGCGTAGCATGCCAACAACGCCGGTGAACCGAGATCCAATCTCCGGTCTCACCCACAAACGATAAACAGGAAGAAAATAATAACTAAAAGTAGAATTACACAAACTAACAATCCACAAGACAGAATTTTACGTGGAAAAACCCCAATAAGTAAAAAATCATGGGTGCAAACTTCACTATGAAGAAGAACGAAGTTACACGTAATACACTTACCTTCTCCTATGCTCCCATGCACAGAGATGACCCTTCTACTAATCCTCTCGCCTTTTTCTCACCTTGGACGTATAGAAGCCCTAATCCCCTTTGTCTAATCCTGGTTTACACCCTTTTATATAATAAACCCTGTAATTAAAACACAAAATAGGAAACCCGCACTTTAAGTCCGTGGCCGGTCGGGCGCTCGATCATAACTGGGTTAAGCGACCGGCCATTACAAAAATCGTCCAGCAACAAAAAGCTTAAATCTGGGTATTATCGGGCGCTGGTCACTTTGACCACCGGGCGCCTGGCTGTTCACAGAACAGTCCAGTGGTATATGGCTCAAAATGCATGAATATCGGGCGCTTGGTCAACAAACCGTCCGGGCGCCCGACCATTGTCTACTTTGACCGGTCTCCACACTCAACACTCTGGGTCGTGTGATAGGGTAGGGCCAGGTCGCAGTTCGGTTCCGGCCGAGAATGAAAAGAGAAAAGAAAAATGGGGGGCATAAATTAGTTCAACCAAATGGCATTAAACATCCAATCAATGTCATGATTTAAGTAGAGAATCAAGTACTCCAGGCATCATTTTGAGACATCAATTCAGTAGTTTTCACTTTCCATTGCTTAGGACTCTAAAGTGGTACTTTGGTTGGGTGATCATAGCTCATAATAAAAGCAGATAGTTGTAACAAATTTTCTTTCATCTGGCAGGAGAATTAAGACGTCCAGACATGGTGTAAATGAGGAATTATATAATGCCAATGTAGTTCAGAGATCCAGACCGTTGGTCTGGTGGGTCCCACTATGGCTGGATGGTTTCCCATAAATCTCGTTCATTAGGACAATCCTAACCTTTTGCTTGTCAGCATGCTGATAGATGGCTACTTAAGAACAGAAATGCAAAGAGATTGAGTACGTTGCGGGTTCAAGCTCAAACGGCAGAAACCAATGATGCGGACCATATGAGGAATGAAAGGACTTGCCTTCTGAGCCTTAAAACCTAAAGTACTGTTTGCGTTAAATGATGGAAATCTCAGATGTCGACACAAATCTCAGATGTCGACACATGTTCGGTGTTTAAAATGTGTGCTTGTGGGTCGATGTACAGGGTTCTGCTTGCAGTAAGGGTTGGGAACATGTCGACAGTTTCGTAGGGAAACAAGTGCACTCGCATGCATCAGAAGAACGGGGCTTTCTGCAACACTTGCCACACGGGATTGTGTGAAATCTGTAGAAATCATCTGTTGTAATTAAAGTTAGGCACGGGTCAAGTCAACTCGGCAAACTCGACTCATCCGACTTGAGTCTATCCGAATCGAGCGTGTAAGTCGGGCGGTCCAAGTAGACTTCACGCAATCCGAAATAAAACTGAGTGGAGTTTGAGTCACCCAGATCATCGCTTCGAATTGACCCGAAATCCGACTCGATGCTGACTCAACTCGGCCCAAGTTCGGGTACTATATATATATATATATATATATATAACCTAACTTACCCACACCTGACCCGGCCTCTCTCCCTCCCTCCTCCTCGACTCCGTAGCCCGAGCTCGAGCTCGACAAGCACCCACCCTCCTCCAGTCCTCCTCCTCCTCTCTCTCTCTCTCTCTCTCTCTCTCTCTCTCTCGAGCTTGAACTTGACAGCCACCTGCTCGGCCACTCGTCTCGACAGCAACTTGATTCGGGAAGACAGCCACCCGTTTGCCGCCGACTCTCAACAGTCACCTGGCTCTCCAAATTAAGGTAATTTTTGTTTGGGAAGACCTCTATTTCACCTATTCTTGTGAAATACTCCATGCTAGGGTTACCTAATTTGGAGGTTTTGAGAAATTGGGGTTGAATAGGGTTATTTCACAAATTTGGGTGGGTTGGGTGCGTTTGATTGGATTGGGCTGAGTTGGGTGCATCCGGGCTGGGTTGGTCTATGACAACGAAGTGTTGTGAATTATATTGCCTTTGTCAACACCCTGTTACCTCAATGGTTGTGTCCGAGTTTGACAACCAACGGGTCTCAGGTTCGAGACACCATGACAGTACCTCCAGGTGCTACAAGCCAAGTCGAGTCGGGAACGGGTAGGGCTAGGCATGGGCCGAGAATACAAAAAAAAAAAAAAAAAAATCATAATTTAATATGTTTCAAACATGTTAAAAATCTCCAAAAAAGGGAGGACAGATACTGACAGGATACAACACACACACACACACACACACACACACACACACATCATAACTAAACCTGACTCGGTACTGACTCAACCTGACTTGATCCCTGTGATCGAGTTGGACTCGGTCTCGGTCCGGGTTACTCTATGCTAGACCCAATCTCAGATCGAGTCAGGCATGCTGGACTCAGTACCGAAATCAAGTCGGGGTGGCCCTCACTCGGTCCGACTCGACTCGACTCGACTCGATGCCCACCTCCAGTTGTAGTTGACAACTGAAAGTGGATTGCATCCAACCCCGGCCATCTTTGGATTGGAACGGGCAAGGGCTCTGAGGGGCCACCATGATGTATGGATTTTATCCACACTGTCCATCGACTTTGCCACATCATTTTAGTCTATTACCAAAAAAGAGAGGCAGATCCAAAGCTCAAATGGACCACATCATATGAAGTAGTGGTAGTGACACCTACCATTTAAACCTTCATAACGTCCAAATCACAATCCATTTTTATCTCAATTGTAATGTAGTTTCTGGGAATGTTGGCCAATATGACGGGAGAGCATGCACACGCAGGTTTCCATGCAATAGGGCAAAAGATGGTACTTTCCACAAGTTACTGTTATTCCATTTGGCGGTCAGAGTTAACGTGTAGGGCTATTTCTGTTGAAAAAGGTTATTTTTTAAAACAATTTTAAAAGAAAAAAGCGTTTGGTTTTTTGTCCCATTTCGGATGGGAGAAAGGATTTTTTCCTCTTTATAAGTAGGGTGTTGTGCACTTTACTTATTTATGGTGGAAGAGAGGGAGAATGGTGGCTTGCGTGTTCCAATGCGAAGCACTGGAACACGCGCACGCGCATGCACACGGGCAAGGGCACAGGCTCGGGCTAGGTGTGAGGGCGTGGGCACGTGAGGCAGTGTGGTTGTAGAGGCGCTAGTGGCGCACTTGGCACTTTGCACGTGCGCATCGTGTCATAGATGGGTCGCGACCTAGCTGACCGGAGCGAGACTGGTGCGAGTCGTGGTGCGGCAGAGGCTAGGTAGTAGGTAAGGTGGCTGGGTTCGGAACAGAGGAGGTGCTATGGGTGGGAGGTTTGATAGAGAGACCTCTCTGCTTTTTATAGAGAGCTGCAGTGCTAATTAGAAGGACTTGTGTAACTGCTCAAGCAATAACGGTCCAGACCATGCAGTAACAGCTGTATGTGGCTAGCCCAACAGTCAGAAACGGCTACCCATTGAGTCTAAACAGCCAGCATGCAGGTGTGTAACTCCCACATGCACAACAGTAAAAAACTGCCATAAACGGCTAGTTTCTCACAACAGCCAGAAAACGGCTAGTGCCATTATGGCTCTGGACCAAAGCTGCCAGCCACCCTTGCCTATATAAACCGGACAGGTCTAGTTCATTCCAACACAACAACAACAATCACAACCATCACTACTGAACCAGCACCCATCTGAGTCTATTAGCCTCTCGGTTTGGTTGATTCAAACCAAGCCACTTAGACCAGCGTAGTGGTCTACTGCTACAAGAAGAAGACCTCAATTCTTGTTCTCTCTTTCTTTTCTTTATATGCCAGAGTGTGTTACTGAGTTCCATAGTGGTTCCTTCATTTTTTGCTGAACGCAGAACCATATAAGGCTCGTCGTATCCTAGAAGCAATCCACTTGCAACCTATCAGCAGACTCAAAATAATTTGAGTAGGGGCAAATTACGCTTTAAGGACAACGTGTTTTTCACGTGCTTCAGCCTGTCCTTATTTCTCGGTTTTTCCATTTAATTTATTTTCTGAGATAAAAGAATTTATCAACAATCTTAAAGCGTAATTTTTTTTGATATGGAAACCGAAGGGGTATCATCAATCAAATTGATGAACTAGGATCTGATTCGTCTGAACCGGTTTGATGGAACCAATTTCACCAGATGGCAGGATAAGATAAAATTCCTTCTTACGGCGTTGAAGATATTCTATATCTTAGACCCGAACTTGAAGCCGCTTCCTCCAGCTACTGATAAAGATACGACTGAGCAGATCAATGCACGCATCAAAAGAGAAGAAGATAATCTACTGTGTCGTGGACACATCCTGAACACGCTGTCTGATTGTCTGTATGATCAATACACCATAACCGAATCTGCTAAAGAAATTTGGACCGCTCTCGAGTTCAAATTCAAAGCCGAAGAAGAAGGTACGAACAAATATCTCGTAGTTAGCTATTTCGACTACGCCATGGTGGATAACAAATCGCTGCTAGCCCAAATCGAAGAACTACAGCTAATTGTTGGCAAAACTAGTGCCCTAAAATTTGATATCCCTGAAGCTTTCCAAGTCGGGGCTATTATCGCAAAATTGCCCCCCCGAGTTGGACAGAATATAGGAAGAAATTGCTACATAAAATCGAGGATTATTCACTGGAACAAATCCAGAAACATATCCAAATAGAGGAAGAATTTTGAAACTGTGAAAAGGAAAATAGAAATGGGAATTCCTCATCTAAGGTGCAAGCAGTAGAAAGTACCCAAAACAAGAATCCCAAGAAGAACGGTTCCCTGAAACCCAATAAAGGAAAATTTAAGAAACCACAGAAGAAGAATGGAAAGTTCAAAGGCCCTTGCCATGTCTGTGGGAAAATCGGGCATTACGCTCGAGTATGCCGTCTTCGAAAATCGAAGAATGAGGCAAGTGCAGTTGAAGAAGACATAGTTGCCATGATCACTGAGGTAAACATGATCCAAGGCAAAGTACCTGGTTGGTGGTATGATACAGTTGCCACAGTCCATGTAAGCTATGACAGATCAGCCTTTAAAACTTATGAGGGCGTGACCGATGATTAAGAGGTCCAAATGGGTAATGAAGTCCGATCGAAGGTCGTAGGCAAAGGAACCGTGGAACTAGTCTTTATCTTTGGAAAGAAAATGATCCTAACTAATGTACTGCATGTCCCTAACATGAGGCGAAACTTAGTTTCTGGGGATCTTCTGGGAAAACCTGGATACGGGTAGTATTTGAGTCAGGAAAACTGATTCTATCGAAGAACGAGAATTTCGTTGGTAAGGGATATGCTTGTAATGGGATGATAAAGTTTTCCTTGAATGAAAGTAACTTTTTTGCGTATATGATTGAATCCGTAGCATTGTGGCATGGTAGATTAGCACACATAGGTTATAGTACCTTAAAATTCATGTCTAAGAATGGCTTAATCTCATACACAGATAGTCAAAATGACAAAAGTGAAGTGTGCATAAGGTCAAAATTTACGAAGAAACATTTTCCTAGTGTTGAGAGATCATTTCAAATATTGGAATTAATACACACTGATATTTGTGAGTTAAATGACATTCTTACATGTGGAGGAAGAAGATACTTTATAACCTTCATTGATGATTACTCCAGATATGTACATGTATATCTTCTAAAGAATAAAGATGAAGCACTCAGCATGTTCAAGATATATAAAGCAGAAGTGAAAAATCAACTTAACAAGAAAATAAAAGTTCTTCGTAGCGACAGAGGAGAGTATTTTTCAAATGAATTCTCTAACTTCTGTGAAGAACATGGCATAATACACCAATGTACTACACCGTACACACCACAACAGAACTGTATAGCTGAATGAAAAAACAGAACCTTAGTAGAAATGGTCAACTCAATGTTAATATAAGTAAAGTTGTCATTAGGACTTTGGGGAGAAGCACTTCTCGCAGCGTGCCACATCCTAAATAAGGTTCCTTCTAAGAAGTTTAATACTTCACCATATGAGGTATGGAAAGGTAGAAAACCTAATCTAGGATATTTTAAAGTGTGGGAGTGCCTCGAATATTGTAGAATGCCTGATCCCAAAAGAACTAAATTAGGATCCAGAGCTATTAAGTGCGTCTTTGTAGGGTATGCACAAAATAGCAAAGCATATAGACTCCTAGAATTAGAGTCAAATACAATTATAGAATCTAGAGACGTTGAGTTCTTTGAAAACTCACTATCAGTCAAAGGATAATGAAATCCAAACTCCAATAGAGAAACCTATGGTAGAAGCTCAACAAGAAGTTGAAGCTCCAATAGAACCACGTAGGAGTCAAAGGGTAAGAGTAGAAAAGAGTCTTGATTCTGAACAGATAGACTCTCAACGTATTTCTTTTCATCTCGTAGAAGGAGATAGAGAGAATATCGTTAGAAAGATACCTATAGTTATGACTATAGAAGATGATCCAACAACCTATAGAGAAGCTGTAACTTCTAGAGATTCAACTTTTTGGAAAGAAGCTATCAATGATGAGATGGACTCGATTATGTCAAACCAGACCTAGGAACTGGTGGATCTACCTCCAGCTTCTAAACCCATAGGGTGTAAGTGGGTATTTAGAAAGAAATATCACACTGATGGAACTATTCAAACCTTTAAAGCTAGACTAGTAGCTAAAGGATTAAGACAAAAAGAAGGAATATATTATTTTGATACATACTCACCTGTGGCGAGAATAACATCCATTAGAATTATGTTTGCTTTAGCATCCATACATCAGCTATATATTCATCAAATGGATGTAAAGACAGCTTTTCTGAATGGAGACCTCGACGAGGAGGTATACATGGAATAACCTGAAGGGTTCGTTCTGCCAGGAAATGAGAAGAAAGTCTGTAAACTAATTAAATCATTGTATGGATTAAAACAAGCACCTAAACAGTGGCATGAGAAATTTGATTCTAAAATACTTTCTCACGGTTTCATGCATAATGTAGCAGACAAATGCATATATTACAAAATAAGTAGTAACTATATAATTATTATTTGTTTATATGTTGATGACATGTTAATAATAAGTAACAACATGGAAGGTGTAACTGAAATAAAGAAGTTTCTGTCTTCCGTATTTAAAATGAAAGATCTTGGACAAGTTGATACCATTTTAGGTATTAAAGTAAAAACTCATAGTGGGGATTATGCGTTATGCCAATCTCATTATATTAAGAAAATAATAAACAAGTTTAAACACCTGAATATTAAAGAAGAGAAAACCCCATTCGATCCAAGTATCAAGTTAAATGAAAATACTGGAAGAACGGTTGCACAATTAGAGTATGCGAGTGTTATAGGAAGTCTAATGTATGCAATAAAATGCACTAGACTAGATATCGCATATGCTGTGAGTAAACTAAGTAGGTTTACTAGTAATCTCAGTGTAGAACACTGGAAGGCAATATGAAGAGTACTTGGTTATTTAAAAGCAACCAAAGACTTAGGGTTATTTTACTCAGAATTTCCAGTTGTATTGGAAGGATATACCGATGCAAGTTGGATATCGAGTGCAGGTGACAACAAATCCACTATTGGATGGGTTTTCACCTTAGGAGGTGCAGCTGTATCTTGGGGATCAAAGAAACAAACCTGCATAACTCACTCAACTATGGAGTCTGAGTTCATAGCCCTTACTGCAATAGGTAAAGAGGCTGAGTGGCTTAGGGATCTTCTTTTAGAAATTTCATTCTATGTGAAGCTGATACCGGCTGTCTCACTACATCGAGATAGTGAAGCCACATTAGCACGTATAATGGGAAATCCAGACATCTAAGTCTGATACATGACTATATAAGACAACTGATTCAAGATGGAGTCATTACAATTTCTCATGTAAAGTCAAATAACAACTTAGCTGATCCTTTTACTAAACCTCTAACGAGAGAGGTAGTAAGGACAACATTCAGAGGGATGGGGTTGAAACTCTTTTTAAAATATTTCACCAGTGATGGAAACCTAACCTAAAGTTAGAAAATCTCTATATAAGGGTTCAATGGGTAAAAACAAGTCACTGATACGAGAAAAGTTTTAGTACTAAATTATATATATATACCTCATCCGGGATTATAGTGCTGGCCGTTACACATAGAGGGTTGAGTCTTACAAACTCTTAATGCAGTCTAGTCTTAAGGACAAGTGTCTAAAAGTAACGGAGACACTGGAAGGACTTCACCTATATGAACGTAGAGGTGGTGCCGCCTCTCATGAGAATGAGAGTTTTCTCGGGATCGTTCATGAAACAGGATAAGCGCAAAGGCCATTAAATGTGCTGAGCAAGAATTGTGGGAACTCAAATAACACTTAGAAAGTATATGTGTGGTATTTTCGGTCCTATTATCTAAAAATAACTGGTTCAAAGCTGCGGCTACCAGTAATTTCGATAGGTCTTTGAAATACTTATACTAAAGAAGGATTCAAATTGAAAGATATCTTTCTTTATGCATATAATCTTTTATACTCTGGCAGACATCCGTTTTTTCTGTTTTAAAATTATTTTAAAAAATAAGTGGGGGATTGTTGAAAAAGGTTATTTTTGAAAATAATTTTAAAAGAAAAAAGCATTTGGTTTTTTGTCCCATATCGGATGGGAGAAAGGATTTTTTCCTCTTTATAAGTAGGGTGTTGTGCACCTTATTTATGGTGGAAGAGAGGGAGAATGGTGGCTTGCGTGTTCCAGTGTAAACATCGCGCACGCGCACGCGTACGCGCACGGGCACGGGCACGGGCACGGGCACGGGTATGGGCTCGGGCTGGGTGCGAGGGCGTGGGCACGTGAGGTAGTGTGGCTGTAGAGGCGCTAGTGGCGCACTTGGCACTTCGCACGTGCGCATCGTGTCGCAGATGGGTCGCGACCTCGCGGACCGGAGCGAGACTGGTGCAAGTCGCGCTGCGACAGAAGCTAAGTAGTAGGTAAGGTGGCTGGGTTCAGAACAGAGGAGGTGCTGTGGGTGGGAGGTCTAACAGAGAGACCTCTCTGCTTTTTATAGAGAGCTGCAGTGCTAATTAGAGGGACCTGTGTAACTGCTCATGCAATAACGGTCCAGACCATGCAGTAACAGCTGCATGTGGCTAGCCCAACAGTCAGAAACGGCTACCCATTGAGTAAGCCAGCATTCAGGTGTGTAACTTGCACACGCACAACAGTCAGAAACTGCCATAAACGGCTAGTTTCTCACAACAGCTGGAAAACGGCTAGTGCCATTATGCTCTGGACCAAAACTGCCAGCCACCCTTGCCTATATAAACCGGACAGGTCTGGTTCATTCCAACACAACAACAGTAATTACAACCATCACTACTGAACCAGCACCCATCTGAGTCTATTAGCCTCTCGGTTTGGTTGATTCAAACCAAGCCACTTAGACCAGCGTAGTGGTCTATTGCTACAAGAAGAAGACCTCAATTCTTGTTCTCTCTTTCTTTTCTTTATCTGCCAGAGTGTGTTACTGAGTTCCATAGTGGTTCCTTCATTTTTTGCTGAACGCAGAACCACATAAGGCTCGTCGTATCCTAGAAGCAATCCGCCTGCAACCTATCAGTAGACTCAAAATAATTTGAGTAGGGGCGAATTACGCTTTAAGGACAGCGTGTTTTTCACGTGCTTCAACCTATCCTTATTTCTCGGTTTTTCCAATTAATTTATTTTTTTGAGATAAAAGAATTTATCAATAATTTCAACGCACGGAAAGCAGCAGCAACATTGGCATTTGGGCGATAAAAACTAGGGTCCCTCGTGCTTGAAGCGTCTGTTGCCTGGCCATTCCATGATAGAGACCACATAGCCTCATGAACGGATAATCTAGACTGTCCATATTGCATCATTTACACGATCTTATCCATCGGCGCAGCAGCTCCAAAAAGACGGTTGAAAAGAAAGTTAGCCAGGGGTCAATGTTCAACAATGAAAACGAGTTTGCCAGAATTTTGCCATTGTTATGATTTTTGTACCATCGCCCCATAGACTATCAGGCCCACCATTGGTCATCTAACGGTGCACCCATGTAGGCCTGACGACCGATCATCCAAGAAATGGACCCTAGGAAGTTTTTAATGGTGGATATTCAATCAATGCTGTTTCCTTTGATGTGGTCTACCTGTGAATTGGATCTGCCTTATTTTTTAGATCATGCCCTAAAGTGAGCCAGAAAAAAATGAATGGACAGTTTGAACATGCATCATGAGGTTCGAGTCCTTCCCTCAGTGGTAGACTCCCTGGAGTTTCAACACAGGTATGGGGTTCCAGTCCCATAGGTGGTGAAATCCTACTATGGCGAGTGCGGTGGCTGTGTGTGAAAAAAAGAAAAGAAAAAGTGTAGACCTGGCAGTGGATGGGAAGCTAATTGCATGCTTAGTGTGACATGCACCACGGACATGGTCCATGATGTATGTATTTTATCCACCCGTCTATCCAAAACTTCTATGCCCCCAAAGAAGATTTCAACAGTACGTAAGCGTTCAATCCCCACTGCCTTTTGTGGTGAGGTCCAATTGAGGTTTGGATCTACTTATTTTGGAGTCATGTCCTTAAATGATTTCACAAAATGGATGTGTGGATACAACACATACATCATGGTGGGGCTCACGGAACTTTACCACATCTATACACCACCCATATCCTTGCACTCCACTTAACACTTTCCTTCTTTATTTATTTTAGGAAATTTTACTTAATTGCACCTCATTAATTTTGTATTTACATCGAAGTACCTTTTTAAATAAGGTTTTCATCAAGATACCTCATTAATTGAGTTATTGTCAAAGGGGTACCTTTCATTAATTTTTGTTTAACTTCTCTCATCATTTTTCTCAAATGACAAAAATGCCAGCCTAATTAATGAAGATGCATAGGAAACTTGAAAATGTTGTTGGATCTGTTAATGAGCTGTAATTCTATGAAAGAAAGAAAAAAAAATAGTAGAATTTCCTTATGCATCTTGCATAAGTACAGGGCTAACGGTGGGTGCTATGTGGGTCCCATCATGATGTGTGTATCTTATCCACGCCGTTCATCCATTTTTTGAGATCATTTTAGGAAAGATCCCAGAAATAAGGCTGGTACAAATCTCAAGTGTTCTGCACCATAAGAAACATTGGTGATTGAATGCCTACCATTAAAAACTAACTAGGGACCACTGTAAGGTTTATTTTACATCCAACCTGTTGATTAGGTTACACAAACCTGAATGAAGGGAAAATACAAATATCAGGTTGATCCAAAACTTCTATGGCTCCTAAGAAGTTTTTAATGGTGGCCGTTGAATCACCACTGTTTCTTAAGGTGTGGTCCAATTGAGATTTGGATCTATGTGACTTTTGGTTCATGCCATAAGATGATTTAGAAAAATGAATGGATGTTGTGGATACAACAGAGAGAGAGAGAGAGAGAGAGAGAGAGAGGAATGACCTGGGGCGTACTAGTGCGTGAGGTACTAGCTGCACGCCTAGTTTCTCTGCCTTTAGATTTTTTTATGTGGCTAAGATTAGAAGTTATATTCGGAGGAAAAAAACCGCAACAAACTGGCATGCAAGGTTGGGGAGAGATTCTCACTCAATTCTCATGCTCCCTTCTGATTGCGGAAGTAGATTGCATGGTGTGTGGACCTCACCAAATTAGTTGGGCTCCATTATGATACATGTGTCATATCTACGTTGCCTATCCATTTGGAGGGATCATTTTATGGCATGAGCCCAAAAATTGATGCATATCCAAATCTCAAGTGGACCACACGACAGAAAGTAGTGTGGACAATGGTGCCCACCGTTGAAAACTTCCTAGGGCCCACCATGATATTTATTTGTCATCCAATCTATTTGTAAGGTGTCACATTTCAGGATTAACTAAGGGAAGTAACAAATATCAGATTGATCCAAAACTTCTGTGTCCCCCTAGAAGTTTTCAATGGTATGTGTTCAATCCCTATTGCTTTTTGTGGTGTGGTCCACTTGAAATTTAGGCCTGATAGCCTGACTCATTTTTTGGATAATGCCCTAAAATGATCTCTCCAAAAAAAATTATTCACATCAAAAGTATGTATAGAAGCCTTTTGGCAGTCCGCCTACTTCTTCACTTCCCTCTCTCACGTTGGCGGCAAATTTCCTACTACAACCTTTTGCATGAAGGTCCACTAGGATGGTTTGAGAAATCCACCCCATCTGCCCATTTTGCCATATCATGTTAGGACATTAACCAAAAATGAGGCAGATCCAAAACTCAAGTGGGTTGCACCAAAGTAACATGTGGGTACGAAAATGCCTACAGTTGAAACTTTCCTAAAGTCCACAGTGATCTTTATATGCCATCCACAGTTGAAACCACCCTGAAGCTCTTAACTTGATGCGGTTTTTTTTTTAATTTTTTAATTTTTTTTTTTTTTTTTTTTTTTTTTATGGAGTTTACATACTATGCTATGTGGGCCCTAACATGATGCATATGTTTTATCCATGTCATCCATCCATTTGTCCAAATCATCTTATGGCATGAGATGAAAGTGATGCAGATCCAAATCTCAGATAGACCACACCATAAGAAACAGTGGTGATTCAAAACCCACCATTAAAACCTTCTTGGGCGGCCACAAAAGTTTTGGATGAAGCTGTACCTATGTTTTCCCTTCATCCAGGTCTGTGTGACCTAATCAACATGTTGGATGGAAAATAAACATTACAGTGGGCCCTAGCTAGTTTTTAATGGTGGGCATACAATCACCACTGTTTCCTATGGTGTGGTCCACCTAAGATTTGTATATTCCACATTGGGGGGGGGTTGTTAGGCATGCAACGCACACACCCTGTTAGATGCACAACTCACCCACCTGGTCAGTCACACGGTGCTCCCACCCACTGGTAGGGTTAGTGGGTTTTAAACCCGAGACCAGCAGTTGAAACACTCAGTCGTCTCCCCGCTTGGCTGAATGGAAAACACAAATATCAGGTTGATCCAAACATTCTGCGGCCCCAAGAAGTTTTCAACATTACACATGTAATTACCACTATTTCCTGTGTTGTGGTCCACTTATCCTATTGATTTGTCTCTTTTTTTGGCTCATGCAATAAAATGATCTCAAAATATAGGTAGACGGTGTGGATCTAACACACATATCATGGTGGGCTTACACAAGATTCATGCCCCGAAAAGGAAGGTGCTTGCGTCGTCCAAAATAGTCTGACGCCTATGGCCTGCTAAAGCCTTTGCTAGGAAATTCCAATGATGTGAAGCTAGGTGGGTCCACCGAAATGTTTGCGAGAAATTCATTTTGTTAATTAGTTTCCCAATTCGTGTTAGGCTATAAACCTAAAAATGATCCGGAATCAAAACTTAAGTAGACTTATTTATTTATTTTTTATTCAATTAGGAGTTAGTTCACATACCCCATTGTTAGTACAACCACCCACCCTGTTAGTCACATTACAATGTTAGCTAGCTACCCCAACCAGGGAAATCAATACCATGACACCAGTGTTGAAATGAGGCTATCTTCACTCAGTCTGCCACTTGAGCTATGTACTTTTGGGTGTAATGTTAGCCCCCCCACTGAGGGAATGATGCCATGACCCCCATGTTGAAACGGGACGGGGATTAGCCACTGATAGATTGAGTAGCGAATCCCGCTCCTGAAGTGAAATCACCATGTTATGTGGACCCCAGCATGATGTATATGTTGTATCCACACCGTCCATCCATTTGGAGAGACATTTTAGGGCATGACTAGAAGAATGGGGCAGATCCCAAGCTCAAGTGGACCCTACCACAGAAAACAGTGGGGACCGTGACATCCACAGTTGAAAATTTCCTAGGCCACCATGATTTTTATTTGAAATCCAACCCTGTTCATAAATTCACAAAAACATGGAGGAAGGGAAGACACAATTATTAGCTTGATCGAAAACTTTTGTGCCCCTGAGAAGTTTTCAACAGTTGATGTCAATGTCCCCACTGTTTTCTGTGGTGGGGTCCACTTGAGATCTGGATCTGCCTCATTCTTTGATTCATGCCTTAAAATGATCTCTCCAAATGAATGGATGGTGTAGATACAACAAATACATCATACAGAGGCCTACATACTATAATGACGTCACTTCAGTAGCATGATTCGCTGCTCAACCTGTCAGTAGCTAATCCATGTTTCGAGATCATTTTGCTGCATGAGCCAAAAACTGAGACAGATCAGATCATCATGTGGACCACAACATGGGAAACAGTGGTAATTGTATGTGTACTCTTGAAGAAGTCCATAGAAGGCTCGGATCAACCAGAGATTTGTGTTTTCCTTTCATCAAGGTCTGTCTGACCAGATGAGTGGGTTGGATGGCAAATAAATGTCATGTGGCGCTTAGGACGGTTTCAATTGTAGTCGTTCAATTCCCACTGCTTTCTGTAGTGTGGTCCACTTTAGCTCTGGATCTGCCTTGTTTTTCGGGCTCATGCCCTGGACCTATCTGGAAAAATTGGTGGACGGTGTGGATCTGATACATATGACATGGTGGGCCCACAGAATATCCAAACCTCAAAAGATTTCCTTGCCGTGTAAGGGTTAGTGGTTAAGATATGATAGGCTCCCAAGGTTTTTTTTAGGCCTCTGAGGGTCCGAATGTGTATATTGGCTTCGCCTTCTTGGTCCTTTCAATAAAAATTTTCTTGCTAAAAAAAGAAAAAGAAAAATCGGATTCCGAACAACACCCATAGTGGGAGTGGCTAACATTGTGGTGTGACGAACAGGGGTGTAGGTGGGTGTTGTACTAACAATGGGGGTGTGTTGAACTAACCCATTAAAAAAAAATAATAATTCCGATTCCGAGCATAGAATAAAGACGTATATTGTACGTACGTATTTGTCTTTTTATTTTTAATTTTTTTCCAGCTGACATCAGCTGACATAAGCGCCGTGACGTGGACCAATAATGACGCATGGCACTGGAAACTTCCGCGCGCGTCTTCAACAGAGACTACACATCCGCACTCAATTTAAAAGTTAAAACTGCTTTTTCCAATCTAATCCCTACACGTCATCAATATAAAAGCTTGAATGATCGAAGAACACGTAGGAAATCCGACCCTACAAGCTGACGAGAATCAGACTGTGAGAACCAGAATATCTCATTTACACCGAAAGAAAATCACACGGACTAGATGATTTAATTCGTCCTTTAAGTTAGCCTTATTTATTATTATTATTATTATTTTTTTATAGCTGTCGTTTTCGCAACTCATGGAAGGAAACGGTTACAATGCCAAACATAAGAGATTCTTTAGAGTCATAAACAATTCATGATATTCCCCAACAAATGAAGGGATAAAGATTGATGATTGGGCCCATTTTTGTGTAAATAATCTTGACCATCCACCGATTAATATCATTGACCAAATGGTTACTATTTGTCAGATCACTTTAGTTTTTCGTCATTTGAGTGCAGATTGCCTGTGCTGAATGCACGGGAAAATTCAGTCTCGTTGCTTCTCATCGGTCCATATCATAGCCGACGACATTAGCTCACAAAAGACTTGGATTATCTCGCCCCCCCCCCCCCCCCCCCCCAAGAGAGATTATGGTTTTTTTGTTATTTTAGTTGGGTTCCATAGTTTTGTGTTCACGGTCCGACTCGGTTATACAATACTCCAAATTGAAAATCAAACTAAACTAACGGGTTCTTTGATTTTCAGATCTGGAACTGGAGCTGGTGAGCTTCAGAATTGGACCAAAACGTGCAGTCTGGTTTCGATCCAGTTTACTGGTTCCACCGATTCTATGTGCACCCTTAATCTACATTATCCATCCATCAGTTTTTCTAGATTATTGTAGAGTATGAGCTAAAAAATGAGGCACATCCAAGCTTAAATGGACCATACCGTAGAAAGCAATGGGGATTGAACGACAAATGTTGAAACCTTTGTAGGGGCCATTGTGAAGTTTATAAGCTCTTCATAAGGTTACACAGACTTAGATGAAGGGAAAACACAAATATCAGCCTGGTGAGAGGCCTCTTAGCCGCAAGTAGTTTTCAATGGTAGACGTCAAATTCCTACTTTATCCTATAGTGTAGCCCACTTGAGCCTTAGATCTACCTATTTTTTGTCTCATGTTGTAAAAGGTATGGAAAAAATGGATTGATGGTGTGAATCTAATACATACATTGTGATGGGCCCCATGAAAGTTCCACATGTCACCACTATGGTTTTCTTCTCTCTCTTGCCAACAATGGAATTTCTTGACGTGGTGAAAGTTATGTGAGCCCCACGATGATGTATTTCTTGCATCCACATTGTACATCCATTTTTCAGATCATTCTAAGATATGAATGTAAAAACAAGGTAGACCCAAAGCTCAGCTGGACCACACCACAGGAAACATTAGGAATTGACGCTGCCGTTGAAAACTTCTTGGGCCCACGGATGGCTCTGATCAAACAAATATTTGTCTATTACCTTCATCATTATGGACAGCTTAGAGTGGCAAATAAGCCTTAAGGTTGGCCCTAGGAAGGTTTCAATGGCAATTTGTTTAATCCCTATTGCTTTCTATGGTGTGATTCACTTGAGCTTTGGATGTAAATCATTGTTGGGCTCATGCTAAAAAATTATCTGGAAAAATTGATGGACACATGGATCTAACACAAAATTATGGTGGGTGGGATGGAAAAGTTCCACACGTTAAAGTTCTATTGTGTAGAAGGCAATCTATTCCGAGAGAAATTCTGCGGAATTTTGTGAGCTGGAGTCAACCGATGGAAATGGTGTGTACCAATGAGAAGCGTTGGCACTGGAATTTTCTGTGCTTTCAATACAGACAATCCGCACAAGGAACTCTATACCCAACCTGGATTACTTGTCACTTGAGAAAATGGGACGTATGTTCTTGGGCAAACGGTTCTCTAGTCAGCGAGACCAACGTAGTTTGTGAAGAGGCTACCGGGACTCGAGTTTGTTAGATAGATAAAGGGCACAAAACGTTACGTTAGCAATCCTGGCTCCTAGTGGTGTAGGTTCTCGTCAGAGTCCTAGTCGTAAGCCAAGTGGGGTATAAGTCGAGAGTTTCGTTTCCAACTATTCCGGTGAGAGGTTATTTAAATCTTCCTTACCGGATTTCAAAGCTTGGTACTGGTTTATGTACCTGTGTCTCGGTAAGGACTACCCGTTAAGATTGACGGTAGGCTTAGCCAAGATTTAATATATTAGGTGTAGTTACGGTCGGTCAACCTTGGAAATTTAAGAAGAGACTCATTAAGCAGACCGACTTCGGATCCTCTTAATCTATCTGTGCCAACGTACCGTTCTAACGGTTGTTGTAGTTAGTTGGTTCGTGTAACGTGTATACTAACGGTTGTTATAGTTAGTTAGTTAGTAGCAGTGATGTATGTGGTTAGTTAGGTGTACTTTGTGGGTTCAGGCGTCAGTCTGTTTACTCTCTTAGACCCATAAGTGAATTGAGTTAAATACGATAACAAGAATATCGTCTCACCAGCAGTCGAGACTAGGGAGGAGAGACGGAGCAACGACGGTGGACCTAAAGTCTCCGTCCACGAGTGAGGAGGGGTAACAACCCTTTTGACCGGGCTTTGCCTTCACTCTCTAGTTTACTCTATTAATTAGTGTTACTAGTTCGTTATAAGTTGTATGTGTTCTTCCCTTAGGCTAAAATGTAACTTTTAAGGAAGTGTTTATTTTTTGGTGCCGTGTTTCGCTTAGTTGATACTTAGTCTTCAATCTTCTGTAATGTCTTCTTACTGAATGTTCTTAGGTTTCGGGGTGTCTCTTTAGATTCGGTGGGTTTCGTTTAAGAGTGTACTCTTTCTGTTTGTGTTGGAAAAGAGAGTGGGTCTCTCGAGATTTGATTGGGATCGAAAAGAGTATGAGAGCTGGAGGGAGTTAGAGAGATCCTATGGATCGAGAAAACCGATAAAGGAATTAGGTTGTAATGTGGGAAATTTATCCATTCTTTAGCTTTAATCTTTGTAGAATGCGTTTTGATGCGTTTGGATAGCGTGTTGGCTATATACCAGCCAGCGAGCTGCGACACACAAACAGTGGGTTTTGATGCACTTTTGGAGGTTTCTTAAGTGGCACGTCGTATCTTACACTCAGCGGCCTAAGGTTGTGGGTGCAGGTTCATGACCAAAACTAGTTTACACACCCGGAGTACTGTCGAGGGTCGTAACGTACCGTGTTCGAAGTTCCTAGGTCCGGTAAGTAGTCCAGGCCCGGCCTGTGAATCTTCTACGGGACTAGGTTCACTTACCAGTCGTTAAAAAATGTGTACGTGGTATCTTACTCCCTTGGTTCAGCCTCAAGAAGTCGCACATTTTACGGGTGACGTGCGAGACATCCCAGGTGGGACAGAATGTACACTTTAGCTGAGACAGATAACCCACTCTTGGGAACACCAGAGATATGTATATATTGTCGGATTATTTTCTGAGTGTACTCGATTATGATTAACGTTGTTACATTTTAACATATATTTTGCAGGTTCAAGTACGAAACGTCGGAATTATTCAAAACCTAGTTCTACTGAAAGCATAGAAGAGAAGTAGGAGTGCTCAGTGGGCATTACTTCCCGAAACCACTTTCCATGTCTGATATTACCGGTGTGTGTTTGTATGTAATCCGTAGGGTTGGAGTAACAAGACATCACACCAGGCGGATTCAGTAGGTCGACTCTACCTAAAGTGTATACTTTGTACCACGTGTTTTCTCGAGGCCACAAAATCCGGCGATGTAATTTGTCCGGAACCTCTCCTAATCCCAGGTCCACATGGTTGTCAGAGTGGAATACTTACGCTCACTTGGGTTAGCGTACCTCGACGCCAATAAGAACAATACGCGTAGTTATCGGGAAAGGGTAGACTCTCCATTCTGAAAAAGAGGAAAAATCCATATATACCAAAAAATCAGATAAATGTATATGGAGGCCAGACGCCAAGTGCTAAAATCTTTTTGCAACCTTTTATTAACACTGTTACTGTACCGGACGATAGGTGGATGGTGGAAATTTTTGTCCAACCTACAAAATTTCTCCGGCCTAGGTTGACGTGTACGCACGTCCAATTTCGATTTGTATCTATTTGATTTGTATCTATCACACATTAAAGTTGAAATGTGTTTCCTCAGTGCTTTTCTGTCTTTTTTTTTTATTTTTGGATGAGGTGGATTAGTGTTGTAGGTGTGAAACCCTCAAATGCAGATGTATTCGTTACTGATACACGAGTACGAGACAAGTAAATAACATTGAAATGAGGATTTTTATCCACACCGGAAATTTTCTAACTTTACTCCGGGTGAATGTAATTGAAGAAGCTGTGGAAAGTAGTAAAAAAAATTAAACAATAAGATGGTGACCTGTTTTTTGTTCCACTTAAACTCACCATCCACCCGGCATCTTGCACAGTAACTTGTATATATGAACTTTAATAATAAGGCTGACAAAGGAGGACACACAAAGTGAACTCGAGATCTGTACGAAGTTAAAACCGGATGTATGTGGGTTTTTTGTTCAACTTTTTGACCTACCTACCGTATCTATTCGGTGTACCAAAGTGACACCCGGTACCTTCCTCAAACTTCCCTGATATCACGTACAACTATACCCAGCTAGCTACACGCAACCAGACACAACCACACCCCTATGGTTGAAAACACTACGAGCTTACAGTCCCAGGCACCAACGGGAGCCGGGGGGTATAGGGGTCAAGGTGTATTACGCCACGTACGTACTCCATACCAATCTACGTGTAAATATCTCTATTTAGTGGGTTCCGTTGTTTATTGTATTTGTATCTTCTTGAAAAGGTTTTCTTCTCCTTTTTTGGGACCGTAGCCGAGCTCGCACAGGCCTCAGAGGCATGGGATGGAACTACAGAAGGATTCACCTATGTGTACGATGTTCTTTTGCCACAAAATGGCTACTTTCATAATGGCTGCTTTAACAAAAGCAGCCATTTTTCGGTAAAGGGGCTGCTTTACTTCATAAGCAGCCATTTTATGTATGGTCGTGTGGGAAAATGGCTGCTTTAGTACTAAAGCAGCCATTTTTCAAATAATGGCTGCTTTAATGGGCAGCGATTTCTTTTTTCATTCTTTAAACCGAAATGGCTGCTTGTAAAAGCAGCCATATTCAGAAAAAAACCGCTGTTAATACAGACAGCCATTATTACACACCATAGACGCATTCAATTCCTTCTACTGAAATGGCTGCTTTAAAAGCAGCCGTTTTCAGTAAAAATGGCTGCTTTTACAAGCAGCCATTATTATAACTACAAAGGGCGGGTTCACTTTTACTCCTGAAAATGGTTGCTTTTGATACGAAATGGCTGCTTTTAAAAGCAGCCATTTTCAGAAAATAAAGTGAATGGGCAGCTGAGGGATAAAGAGAGGAGAGAGAGTGAGAGCGATACAAGAGAGGGAGAGAGAGAGCGCGCGCGCAAGGCCGGCCGGGTGGGTAGAGCCGAGAGAGTAGAGCTGGCGGCCGGCAGTTGCAGTGGCCGCCGGGTGCGGAGTCGCTTGTGGGGGGGGTCGGCTGGTCACAGCGACCAGCGGTGAGCGGAGGTGGCTGGAGGCATGCGGCGGCGGAGGAGGCCATTCGGAGAAGGGAAGAAGAACGAGGTAAAGGGGAGAGAGG